>CM066324.1:84614881-85299881 GCA_033807775.1 Saussurea involucrata
TAACTTATCCGGTAAGTGCTTCCCTATATAAGCATCCGGAAACTTTGTTCTTCATTCTACCCAAAAACATCGAAAACTCTCTCAAAACCCTCTCTCGATACCCCTCTCTCGGTAACTCCCAGATTTCACTCAATCAAGCTCCATTCTTCTCGATATCAAAGGTATGTTTCCCATATCTACTTTCGATTACTATGCAACCGTTCATTAGACTTTTCACCAACGACTTTAGTCGAGTTTTGGATCGACCGAAGGTGTTCGAAACCCACATTGGGTCATTTCTGATTCTAGTCAAATTTCGGTCATCTCTGCATTGATTATTGATTGTTTGGGGCATATACTTACGTTTAGAACTACCTAACCCAAGTCGATTCGGTTTAGGATGGTATTTTGGTCAATTGGAGTACCGCGGTCATTCGTCCGGTAACCCTAGGTTACCCGGTAACCACCATCGCGTCCGGTAACATTCATGTTACCCGGACACATTCCTCATACCCGGTAAGCTCTAATGACCCGGTTACTCGTCCATCCGGTAACCCAATGTCGTCCAGACACTTTTGTATCCGTTAAGTTCGACAATCCGGATGGGGAGTTATCGGGTAACTATTCATTACATCTGGTAACCATATTACATCCGGTAACCTTTCCACATCCGGTAACTCTAATTTACCCGGTAAGTCCTATCTATCTGGTAACCCTAAGTTACCCGGTAAGTCCTATCTGTCCGGATACTTTGTTTATCCAGACACTGCTTGAGTCCAGTGCCTTTGCCATTTTTCGAACATTGGCAGTCCCAATGTCCTCTCCAACTGCCAGTCCTCAATTAACCGCTAATTGAGCCATTCAAATGCTAACGTACGCATCAAAGTCAGTTTTTTCCCGTCCAAGATCTGACACTGTGTTTTACAGGTACATTTATGGCGGATCAACAAGATCAACCACAGCCGAACATTCCTCCTCAAGAGGAAATTATTGACGACACGGCCGATAATGCTTTGGTGCCCGAGGACCATGGCATTGAGATTGCAGCTAACAATCATCATCTAGACACTGCCGAATTCAGGCTCACACACCGAGTGGTTATTGATATCATGCTCGGACACCTACTTCTCCGAGCACTCACCGCCACAACTGATGTGCCCGTACTCTACGTTTACCAAGTGTGGCGCACGGCTAGAGTTGTCACCGCCAACAACACCCAGACCATCACTGCACGCATCGACAATCACCCATTCACACTCACACCAGACTCATTCCGACGACTATTATCACTTCCGGAACCTACTACCGGAGGCCACTCCGCGTACGCACCCGTCGTTGATGATGCAACACTATGCGCTGACATCCGCACACTTGGATATCACCACGAGCTCAACCGCCCCTCCGCATTCAATCGAAAGTATATCGCGCCGGTATGGTATACACTCTTCACAGTTTTGAACAGATGTCTTGCATCCCGATGGAAGGGGATAGACCAATGCACAGTCGACTTCCTACGCCTATTTCACGCTGTCTGCTTCAACCGACACATCGACTACTCAGCCATCATTTGGCGTGAACTTGTGCAAGCCATCCGACAGACTGGCGGAACCAAAAAGAAGTTTCTACCATTTCTGTGCTTCTTTTCTCTGGCCATACGACAACAAATGGAGGCTAATCCCCTTATCCCGAGACGTATCAATCATCTGGTATGTCCCCAGTTTCACTTGCAGTACTTAGTGATTCGCAATCCATATGATACCCCGGCCATGCCTATCCCAGAACACCTACTGGCACACGCGGACCCCGATGCACCGAGTGTGATAGAGTATAGGCGAGAGAATCCCATGGTCCAACCAGAGCCGGAGGAACCTCCCCAGGGACATCGAACCGAGAGACGTGAGGGTCCAAGGACGAGAGGAGGTAGAGTCCGGGTAGCTGGGCTCCCGGACGGGGTGTGTTGAGAGTGCATGGGAGGGGAACAGGCGCGGGCGGTGCATTGGATACGCATGCCAGTACTACCCATTCCAGCCATGCCGAAACTAGGCAACAACCTCGCCCTCACACAACCCGAACCACGCCTGAAACAAGCCGACCTACTCTTGATCGCGATCCGGGAACGAACACCACTGAACCATTATCCCCGTTCGTCTAAACCGACGCGATGGATTCCGACTCCACTGACTCCGATACGGAACGCGTAATCCGCCTTTTGCTAATTCCAGCCAGTATCGGAGGTCATCCACCATTGATCGAAGAATCCCCATCTGACGCACCTACACCCCCACTCATCCCTACTACCTAGCCTATTACGGGAGATACAAGGAGAGCGGAGGGAGAATTAGTTGAAAATCCAGAAGTGGTGAGACAGGGTGAACTTAGATCGAAAAAGAATCATGAGAGAGAAAGCTGTAAAAATAAAGAGGCTTCAGAGCGAACCCAACCCAGTGTCGACCAGGTAGCCGCATCTGCTACTTCGTCTCATTTGTTGGGACGAGGTATTGAAGAAGACACCATGGACCTAGCAGCACAATTGCACACCCCCCAAGCCACTCACCCATCTCTCAACATATGGGTGTTTCAATTTCACACGGGGACATAGCACAACGTCTACCGATCTCTCACTCGGAGAGTATTGGTATTGAAACAAGAGACTAGCCTCCCCAGGTCTCGACTTCTTTGGATGAACTATTGAGTCTAGAGCCATTTGCTAATATTCATTCTTCGGCTAGGACACAGGACGAGACAACAAACATCGGTGCTCTAGGTGACCCGATCGGAACTTCCGTAGTGTCTCCGCCTTTGAGCGGAACGCGAGGATTGGAAGGAAATCCTACCACGGCCACACCTTTGCCAACCGTGAACGTAGGTGGCTCTACCTCTAAGGTATATGTCTCAACGGGTGCTCTAAGTGACCCCGGAGTTATATTACCCGACTTCGTGTCAAAGGGATATCTGGACGACGCCCTAAAGGTTGTCCAAGAGAAACTAACGGAGGAGTTCCGGACCGAACTCGACAAGGTAAAATCTCTGCTTAAAGGGAAGGAAAAGATGGTAGAACCCGAAACCGCACCGATCCCTCCACCGACACCTGCACAACCCACTTACTCGGTGGATACCTTGAAGACCATGCTCCTGGCCCAACTTCTACAGAATACAGATACCGACTCCTCGACTGAAGCAGATCTTATCTCCGTTCTTCGATCACAATCATCAGCTCAGTCGTCTTCTGTCAACACTTGCATGGATCAGCTTGACGCGACTCTCAAGGAAGTTCAGCAAGACCTAACCACCGTATCCGAGAGAGTCGCCTCCATGGAAGAAACCTGCAAAAGTCAAGCCGGCGGACTAAAGTGAAGACGCGATGATCTGGATGATCCTGATCACCATGAGGGGGAGAATAAAAGACAGCGATTAGCCGAGTCCGCCCCGATCTTTACTGAAACTACTACAACGGTTCAACCGGAACCGTCAACTGTGGCAACTGCAACCGAAGACGAACCTAAAGCCCAGTTGAGCTTAGCTGAGATGGTCATAGACATGGACATCTCAGACGACGAAGACCTAACGGTTGAAAAGCCCGAGGGAGAAACACAGGAATTGGTCACCTGTTCTGCATCAGAAAGGCCTGCACTTGATCTGATTGATCCAGATTCCGAGATCGACCTCGAGACTGAAAATGCATGGTACGAAAAAGCCGCCAGTGCAATAAATCTACAGGTAAAACTGATCTTTCCTACTGATGAAGACGACAACGTTGATTATGACCAATTTCTGCTACAAAACCTGTATGGTACACCCGCCCACACTACACAAGCTCCTGAGACTTCTATGATACCCGAAACTTCAACTGCTACAAATCCAACATCTCTTCAACAACCAACAGCTTCTGATCATCCTCCTCCTCCACAGCAACAAATCCGATGGGAGAAGATCATGATCCTTATTCCTCACCTGGAGGAATCACTGAAGAAGCTATATGTTCACAGGTTACGCCCCATCGAGCCAAGTTTCTGCCTTGGGATTTCCTACTTCGACAAGGAATACCAAAGCCAGTACATAAATGCCATGAAGCGGTGTCTGCCAGTTAGCCAAGTCCGAACGAAGCACAAAATCTCTGAAGTGCTCAACATCCAAACAGGCCGAATCCTTAGAGTCATATTTCAAGTTTTCACCGTCCGTCGCGAAGACGAAAATGAATGGAGAATTTCCGAAGCTGACTTTAAGAACCTCAGACCGTTCGACTTCTTCGCTCTACTGAAAGACCTCCGAACCAGAACCATCCGACCACTTCATGTAACTAAAGCGCTCGAAGCTGTCCGTCGATTCCTAATTCACATGATCATGATATCCTACCTCGCAGACTTCCAAATGGGGATCGAGAATAGAGTAAATAAGGTAAACCTGCTGAAACCGAATCTGAAAGTGCCCGAGTTGAAGATGTATTCCGAGAACGCACTGCTTCTAGAACCAGAATTTGGGATCGTATACCTCAATGATCAGAAAGAAAAGAGGTTTCTCCGCTTCAGCCAGGTCGACAGATTCTGCGATGGCACACTCCTCAAAGTCAGAGATGCTCTTCGTAACATCAACACTTATGAATCCGAAAATCGAAAATCGTCGTTTGTCCCCAATTCAAACGAGACAACCGCACGAGAAGCATTAGAAGTGATAGAAAACCGCATCGACTACCGTTGAGCCATCCGAATGTTCGAGATCCACTTTGCGCTTCGAAAGAGATACATCGAGAACTGACGCGAACTTGAACTTCAATTCAAAAGGGGAGATTGTTAGGGTCAAAATCAGGTTGAATAGAAGTTCAAGGGTTAAACTGTTAATTATCTTTTTGAGCCTTTATTATGTAACGGGCCATGGGCTTGAATGTCATGGGCCCATGGTATATAATGTGTATTATTAGCCTTAGAAAAATAAGCTAGTTGTCAATTTACACTTTCAAGATCGTATTGTAATTCTCTCTATTAGTGAAACTAAATTGGATGACATATTGAAATCATACTACTTGTTCATATATGTTGATTTCTACTGTTCGTTGCACTGAACTGGAACTCACAATTTCTAAACACATCAGTTTAGAACCCGGATTTCAAAGAGATTATGGTTTCTAAACACCTCAGTTTAGAACCCGAGCATACAAGATACTGACTTTAGATCATATCATATCAGGACTCGTTCTTCAATGTTTTTGACTTCTAAACACATCCGTTTAGAACTCGTACTTCATTGCTTTAGACTTTGATTGTTATATCTATTGATTTTGTTCAATTAATATCTTTTGCAGATTTTGAGGGGGAGTTTATCTGATTTTTAAATCAGTCTATCATGTTCTAAGGGGGAGCTTAAACATTTAACTGTAAGTATCTTCTAAACTTAATCTGAGATTGTTTGAAAGAAGGACGACTTTCAAGCATGAAAAATGTATTCTTAAATGTTCAAACCACTTCTCTATTTCAAAAAGATTTTATAAATTTAGAAGTGTCCTTTTTAAATATTTTTCATGAATATCTCGGATTATTACATCATTATTTCTGACCGTGTGTTTCCAAAGATTAATAATTGTGTATTATGTTGTCTATACTTTCAAGTATTCATACACACCGGTTCAGCTTTTTATCGACTTTGTTATTACCATGTCTCAAAACGAAACAATTTTTCGATGGTAATACTCCCGTTTGTGTTTCACTTTTGTTGAGCATCATACATTCATTCAACGCAAGACTTTAAACGTTTCATTCAAAGATTGTTTATATTTGGTCATATAAACAAAATTCAATTCTTTGATACCCTAACCGTTCATGATTATCTATCATATTTGATCTGATTGATACATTGTCAGATTCTCAAACAAGTCTTTAGAATTTATTTCATTCATTCAATATCCTTGTTTTGAGAAATCTTCAAAGATCAAATGCTAAATTATTTCATGATATTATTAAGGAATATACATTTTGATGACAATGTTATTCACATGATGAGATTTATAGTTGTTTAAGCTAAACTGTTGAACAACACACCTTTAGGACAAAATTTTATGGGATCAGTGTGGGAGCTACATTTTACTTCTATGGATTCACGTTAACCAGTGTTTCCTACCCAAGAAGTTATCCTTGAGTGATTGAGGGGTAGGGGTATAAATCAAAGAGTGGGGGAAATAACTCATACGGTTGAGTAATCTCATTGTGCTGAGATAAAATGAAAAAGAGAGTTTGGTTAGCAGTGAGCTGATTAAAAATAGAAAGAGGGTGTGAGAACAGAGTTAAAAGAATACGAGAACTCTGCACCAACCACGTTCTGAGCCGGGCAGCCACATTACTGATTGGTTCACATTTCTTTGGTGACCATCATTGAAACAGGCAGTTAGCCCATGCCAACTCTTGCTTTAACCCCACCAGCTACTCATTTCTTTCTCAACAAAGAAATGTTTCAATTTTTCTTGGGGACGCAGAATATTATCTATCTAATCTTCACTCAGAAGGTTTGGATATTGAAAAAGAAGGAAATTTGCCCCACCTTCGCACTTCAATCATGCACATTGAGTTCGTGGAAAACTTGTTGTTGTCTCAACAGTTTACACAATTTGAGCCTATATTCAAGCACAAGTTGCTTCAATCATTTCTACACTTGCACGTATACACAAGGAATAAGTTCTCTTGTCACAACGTTCATAGAAATTTCTTAGTTCTTTTCGATGATTGAATGGAAGCCCTGGAGGATTGAACATCAAAAAGCTCCTTTCCAAAGTGCATTCGTTGTACTAAGTGGCTTTGTGCAACTTACATGCATTTTTAATTGTTTCATTCGTTGATTCAGGGTTACAACTATCATATTATCTGAATTTGAAAAAATTCGGATAAATATATTCTGGAATGGACGGTTAAACAGATCAAAAGGAGGAGATTGTTTCTGGTACTCAAACAGAATGCTGAAATTGAACAAGAGTTTTGATGATCATGATGCTCACAATCATCAAAAAGGGGGAGAAAAGTCAAACTGAAAAAAAGGAGAAATAATTTGAATATTTCAATTTCCGAGAGTCAATGAGATATTTGTCAATGTCAAAGAAAGGAAGTTCAAGAAGTTCAAGAAGATCAAATGTGTGAAGATACAAAGACAACTCGTGCTTAAAGATTATTCAAGAATGTCTTAAAGCTCAAAGCCCGTTAAAACCCCAAATCTCGTTCATGATCCAAGACTGAAGAAATTTTCCAAAAGTCAAAGATGCGAAGATTAAGGATACGATGATTCGAAGATTTGAAGTTCGTGTTTCAATACTTTGTTGACTATTTGTTTCAGTAGAGCTTAATGAAGATTAAAGCTGTCAATGTGGATTCTTGAAGATAAGGCTTATTTGAAGATAAGGCTTATTTGAAGATTCGTCAATGAGTTTAAAGTCTGAAGATCAAAAGAGCTGAAGACTGTTAGTACCAAATGTATTCAAGATTTAGAGTTATTGTAAAGGGTCAACAATAGTCAAAGTCAAGGTATCTATGGTGTAAGGTCAAAGGTATAAATAGAGTAATTGTGAGGGAATTGTGTGTGTAGAACATGAGTAGCACATTCAGTAGCACATTTAGAGAACAAAGCATATGAGTGTGTGTGTGTGTGTGTGTGTGTGTGTGTGTGTGTGTGTTAAATGAGAGATGACCCAATGAGAGAGACTTAGATCCCATTCCAATCTTGTATCAATTCTCATCTCTAATCAAGTTTTATTATGTTAATCATTGTTATCTGGATTTCTCATAGAAAGAAAATAAAACTCTTGAAATCAACCAAAAAATCGAAAAAAAACAATTGAAATCGAACAAAAAAATGGAAAAAATTCTTCGAAATCGATAAAGAAACTGAAAAATCTCTCGAAATCAAGCAAAAAGATTCAAAAATCACTCGAAACGATGGAATTAGGCTAAAAACACATCAGACAATATTGAACGTCGGTAAAAAGATGAAAACGCGTCAATAAAAACCGCGTTTTTGTAATTATTTCTTGTCTGTATTATACGGTGTCACCGTATAAAATATTTTCTGGGTCCGCCCCTGGTTGATTAGTCAACAATACATCAAACTATTTCATCAACAATATATGAAACAAATTTCATCAAAGTGAGGAATACATGAAACAATTTCATTGTTACATAGAAACAAAAATATATGAAACAGTTTTATCAAAAAAAGAATTATATGAAACACTTTCATGAAACAACTTCATTCAATTACACATTGAAAACAAGAGTTTGTACGGTTTGTTAGATGTCATTGGTTTGTAAAATAGTCTTGGCATATATATATATATATATATATATATATATATGGGGTGAGTTCAAATGAAAACTCATTTTCAATTGTGAACATGAGGACAAGTTACAACCATTGATCAAGATTTGGAAAATTAATCGATGGTTAAAACTTAATGAAACCAATTGAGAAGTGATTAGGGACAAATTTGGAAATTTAAATTAGCGTCTACCATCTTTGACTTTTTATTTTCTTTTTTAATTAAAACTTTTTACCCCCTTAAAGTTTAAAAAAAATTATCTTAAAAATTACTAATATTTTAATCAAACAAAATACATCAAAAAAATGAGATTTTCGTGCTCTTCGATATGACATCCATCTCGATATAGTTTTTTCTTCATTTTAACTGTTTTTACGTGAAATGCTATGTATGTGTTATATTCAGTATGAATATGTATGCACGTTTCCTGGTGTCCATATTCAGTATGAATAACAAAGCGAACGTTCATTCACTATTAATGACGAATAACACATTATTCAAAATGAATAATACAACATTCAAGATGAATAATACACGAATTCCTGATTCATGTATTATTAAACATGAATCGTGTATTATTCACCTTGAATGCTGTATTATTCACCTTGAATGCTGTATTATTAAACACGAAATCCTGATTCATGTATTATTCACCTTGAATGCTGTATTATTCATCCTGAATGATACATTATTCATGATGAATTATATACTCTCTTTTGTTTTCCGATTCACAATCGAAACTTGTTTTCGTCTTTATGAATATGTATGCACATCTCCAAGTGTCCATATTTAGTATGAATAACAAAGGTAAACGTTCATTCACTATTCATGATGAATAATATTCAGGATGAATAATACAGTATTCAGGATGAATTATATAACATTCAGGATGAATAATAAACGAATTCATAAATCGTGTATTATTCACCCTGAATGATGTATTATTCATACTGAATGTGGACACCGTATATTATTCATCATGAATAATACAACATTCAAGGTGAATAATTCACGATTCATGTTTAATACTACATGAATCAGGAATTTGTGTATTATTCATCCTGAATGTTGTATTATTCATTTTGAATATTGTGTTATTCGTCATGAATAGTGAATCAACGTTCCCCTTTGTTATTCATACTGAATATGGACACTAGGAAACGTGCATACATATTCATACTGAAAATAACACATACATATCATTTCACGTAAAAACAGCTAAAATGAAGAAAAAACTATATCGAGATGGATGTCATATCGAAGAGCACGAAATTCTCGTTTTTTTGATGTAATTTGTTTGATTAAAATATTAGTAATTTTTAAGATAATTTATTTTAAACTTTAAGGGGGGTAAAAGATTTTAATAAAAAAAGAAAATAAAAATTCAAACATGGTAGGCGTGTGTTTAAATTATATTCTCATTTTACCCCTAATCACCTTAATTAATAATTTCAATTAAAAACTCTATTTAATATGGTCATTGGATCAATATAGATGGAAGGGCTAAGATCCGTCCTCATGTTCACAATTAAAAATAAGTTTTTATTTGAACTTTCCTCATATATATATATATATATATATATATATATATATATATATATATTATAGGGGTGGGTTCAAATGAAAACTCATTTTCAATTGTGAACATGAAGACAAGTCACAACCATTGATCAAGATTTGGAAAACTAATCAATGGTTAAAACTTAATGAAAGCAATTGAGAAGTGGTTAGGGACAAATATGGAAATTTGAATCAGCGCCTACCATCTTTGACTTTTTATTTTCTTTTTTAATTAAAAAACTTTTACCCCCTTAAAGTTTAAAATAAATTATCTTAAAAATTACTAATATTTTAATCAAACAAATTACATAAAAAACGAGAATTTCGTGCTCTTCGATATGACATCCATCTCGATATAGTTTTTTCTTCATTTTAACCGTTTTTACATGAAATGCTATGTATGTGTTATATTCAGTATGAATATGTATGCACGTTTCCTGCTGTTCATATTCAGTATGAATAACAAAGGTGAACGTCCATTCACTATTCATGACGAATAACATAGTATTCAAAATGAATAATACAACATTCATGATGAATAATACACGAATTCTTGATTCATGTATTGTTAAACATGAATCATGTATTATTCACCTTGAATGTTGTATTATTCATGATGAATAATATATGAATGACCCGTGAAGGTGTGAACACATGACGCACTCTCTTTTGTTTTCCGATACACAACCGCGACTTGGTTTTATTCCTTATGAATATGTATGTACATCTCCAAGTGTCCACATTCGGTATGAATAACAAAGGTAAACGTTCATTCACTATTCATGATGAATAATACAATATTGAGGATGAATAATACAGTATTCAGGATGAATAATACAGTATTCAGTATGAATAATACATCATTCATACTGAATGATACATTATTCATGAAGAATAATACATGAGTGACTCGTGAAGGTGTGGAGACGCGACGCACTCTCTTTCGTTCCTCGGTTCACAGTCGAAACTCGATAGGTTCCTGATTCATCTCGATGGGTGTTGGGTTACGGTAATGAAGAACACGATGCCTTAGGACGTTGAAGAAAGTGTTGTAGAAAATGATGTTGAGTTACAGACTTACGGTGTCAAGATGTTATAAACACTTGAATACATAAATATTCATAATGAATATAATACATATATGACATTTCACGTAAAAACGGTTAAAACAACAACAAAAACTATATCGAGACGGATGTCATATCGAAGAGCACAGAATTTTCGTTTTTTTGATATAATTTGTTTGATTAAAATATTAGTAATTTTTAAGATAATTTATTTTAAACTTTAAGGGGGTAAAAGTTTTTAATTAAAAAGAAAATAAAAAGTCAAATATGGTAAGCGTGAGTTTAAATTATCTTTCACTTTTCCCCCTAATCACCTTAATTAATAATTTCAATTAAAAACTCTATTTAATATGAGTCATTGGATCAATAGAGATGGAAGGACCAAGATTCGTCCTCACGTTCACAATTGAATTTGAGTTTTCATTTGAACTTTCCTCTCTCTTTATATATATATATATATATATATATATGGGAAAGTTAAAATGAAAACTCAATTTTCATTGTGCACGTGAAGACGGATCTTAGCCACTCCATCTCTTTTGATCAAACAACTCATATTAAATAGAGTTTTTAATTATAATCATTAATTAAGGTGATTAGGGGCAAAAGTAGAAGATAATATAAACTCACGCCTACCATATTTGACTTTTTTATTTTCTTTTTTAATTTAAAACTTTTACCCCCTTAAAATTTAAAATAAATTATCCTAAATATTACTAATATTTTAATCAAACAAATTACATCAAAAAACGAGAATTTCGTGCTCTTCGATATATATGACATCCATCTCGATATAGTTTTTTGGTTGTTTTAACTATTTTCTACGTGAAATGCTATATATGTGTTATATTAATTATGAATTTTATGTACGTTCAAGTGTGTACAACACATCGACACCGTAAGTCCGTAACTCGATATCACTTTCTTCAACACTTTTCTTCAACATCGTAAGACACCGCGTTCTTCATCACCGTAACCCAACACCAATCGAGACAAATCGAGAACCTATCGAGTTTCGGGTGTGAATCGGGGAACAAAAAAGAGCGTGCCACGTCTCCATGCCTTCACGGGTCATTCATGTATTATTCATTATGAATAATGTATCATTCAAGACAAATAATACAACATTCAGGGTGAATAATACACGATACATGAATTCGTGTATTATTCATCTTGAATGTCGTGTATTAGTCGCCTTGAATGATGTATAATTCATCCTGAATACCATATCGTTCATTATAAATAGTGAATGAACGTTTACCTTTGTTATTCATACCGAATGTGGACACATGAGGATGTACATACATATTCATAATGAATAAAATCAAGTTTCGGTTGTGAATCAGGGAACAAAAGAGAGTGCGTCATGTGTCCACACCTTCACGAGTCATTAATATATTATTCACCATGAATAAACTACTACAGAAATGGATTTATTACACGCCCATTTTTATACGATTTTAAAAAAACCATGTAAAAATGTACCCGTGTTTTTTAGACTTTTTTACACGATTTTTTTTGTAATATAACCGTGTAAAAAGGTCTCGAAACATTTTTACACGGTTTTCTAATATAACCGTGTAAAAATGTGTAATCATCTTACACGGTTATTTGCGAAAAACCGTGTAAAAAGGTCTTGAAACATTTTTAGACGGTTGTCTAAAATAACCGTGTAAAAATGTGTAATCATCTTACACAGTTATTTGCAAAAACCCGTGTAAAAAGGTCTCGAAACATTTTTACACGGTTGTCTAAAATAATCGTGTAAAAATGTGTAATCATCTTACGCGGTTATTTGCGAAAAAACGTGTAAAAAGTCTCGAGACCTTTTTTAAGAGTATACATGATTATCTTTTAAAATATATATAATCATTTTAAAAAAAAATAATAAATAAATATATCAATATAAATGATTCATTGAGATACTTGATAAAAACTAACATTTTTTTAAATATTATTAAAAATAACGTGGGATATATATGAGATATATATCCATTTGTTTCTAAAAGATATACGTATATATGCATCTTTTTCAATAATATACATATAAAAGATATACATGGAAATGTTGCACCAAATGAACCGATCAAAGGGCGCCAAATGGTTGTAGGCTCGTTGAAAGAAAGAGTGCGCCCAGGTTACGGGGAAGAAAAAGTTGATCAAGTAGTGGAAACTTTGGCATTTGGGCCTGTACATGTTGTGTCAACATACCAGGGATACGATATTAACGGTTATACATTTTACACCAAAACACAGGATGAAAAAAGTACATTGCAAAACGGCGGAGTGACATTAATAGCCACTACTACAGAGTTCTCTAGATCGAATAATGATTCTAGGTCGAGGATCTCCAAAGATTTGTATTATGGCGTAATTCAAGAAATCTGGGAGCTTGATTACAATGACTTCAAGATACTTGTGTTCAAGTGTAAATGGATAGAAAACCAACGGGGTGTTAAAATCGACAATGACGATTTCACATTAGTCGATATTTCAAGGGAGGGCTATGTATCTGAACCATTCATTTTGGCCAAGCAAGACTCACAGGTATTCTTCGTTGCAGATCCGAAAGATTCTAAGTGGCACATTGTTCTCCATGGTAAAAGACGCATTGTTGGTATTGAAAATGTTGTGGACGAGGAAGAATACGATCAATTTTATGAGCTACCTCCATTTTATGTTGGCATTCCCTCCTCGGATATGAGAATTGATAATGCTACTTATCTGAGAACCGACCACGGCGAAGGATGCTGGGTCAATGAAACCCATAGTACATGATCAAACGAGATATGCAGGTATTAGCAATTAAATTTGTTATTAAATTTATCAATACTTCATTTATTAATGGATAATATAATTGTCCAAATCGTTTTTTCAGCGTTCGATAGTGGAATACATAGACGAACATACTATCAATCCAGAAGACAACTATGTGCTGTTTTTTGTTAAGAATTGTTGAAGTATGGAGTCTTATTTTAGTTTTAACTGATAAGAAGTGATTTTGAACTATGAAAACATTAATCATTGATTTATTTTCAATTTGCATGATTTAGTTTTCTAATTTAATTTGTTCGATTTCAGAAAATACAAGAGTTTATATACTTGCTCAATAATGATAGTAATAATAATAATAATCTATATCTATATATATCTAAAAGCAAAACCTAGAGTTGCTTAGGTGGCACAATGAAAAGACTCCATTCTCATTTTTCTTTTTTCTCATAATTTTGAATTTATTTTAAATAAAATTCATTTTCTTTTGTTTTTCTTTTTTATTGATGAATATTAATTAACTACTCATGAATTACATTTAATTGCAAAATCTTTCATCTCCTAGGACATCCTCCTCTAATTCATGGTATTTCTTTTGTTTTTCTTTTTTCATTGATGAATATTAATTAACTACTCATGAATTACATTTAATTGCAAAACATTTCATCTTCTAGGAGACCCTCCTCTAATTCATGGTATTTTTCTTTTCTTTTACATCTCTCTATGTCCATTTATCAACGTGTTTGTCGATAGGGTTTGATGAATGATTAACGTTTCCTTTTTCTACTCCGTCTTTGTCTTCGTCTCCGTTTCTCAATGTTAATTGAAGGTTAGCCTCTTTTTTTTATCTGTTATGTTTTAATTTACCTCTTTATATTATATATCTAAAAGCAAAACCTATAGTTGATTAGGTGGCACAATGAGAAGACTTCATTCTCATTTTTCTTTTTTCTCATAATTTTGAATTTCTTTTAAATAAAATTATTTTTCTTTTGTTTTTTTTTATTGATGAATATTAATTAACTACTCATGAATTAAATTTAATTGCAAAACCTTTCATCTCCTAGGACATCCTCCTCTAATTCATGGTATTTCTTTTGTTTTTCTTTTTTCATTGATGAATATTAATTAACTACTCATGAATTACATTTAATTGCGAAACCTTTCATCTCCTAGGAGATCCTCCTCTAATTCATGGTATTTTTCTTTTCTTTTACATCTCACTATGTCCATTTATCAACGTGTTTGTCGATAGGGTTTGATGAATGATTAACGTTTCCTTTTTCTACTCCGTCTTTGTCTTCGTCTCCGTTTCTCAATGTTAATTGAAGGTTAGCCTCTCTCTCTCTCTCTCTCTCTCTCTCTTTTTATCTGTTATGTTTTAATTTACCTCTTTATATTGGAAACTAAAAGAATGTTTTTTTTAACTTGATACACAGAAAGGATGATTTTTTTAATAGTCTTCATCAAACTTGATAAATAAGGTTGAATTTAGAGTAAATTACATTTTTTGTCCTTGTGGTTTTCACTCAATATCAACTTTGGTCCCTATTTCAAACTAATTACATTTTTGGTCATTATGGTTGTTATCTTGTTTCAATTTTGGTTCTTCTGACCAACTTTAATTAAAATAGTTATTTAACTTAAGGCTATTTTAGTCCATTTACCTTTTATTTGTCTTTTTCATTTTTTGTTTTTATATAGTAAATTACAATCTTAGTCCTTGTGGTTTGTCTTTTTTCTTTTCTTTTTTGTCTTTCTGACATTTTCATTTATAACCTTGTTATATTAATTAATGAATGATAATTTTTACTAACAAGACATTAAAAATACACATTTCATTTTGTAAATTACACCATTAGAAAAGTATTGTCAATATATTTAAAATAAGTAATTATTGAATATTTTTTAATTTGTACGCAATTTATCCAAAATATATAAATTCGTGTACACTAATAAAAAAAACTTTTCTATTTTATGTTGTGTTTAAATTTTTTATCACTTTCTTTTATTGTGTAAAAATTTGAAACTTATATGTGTCAGTTAATAAAAAATGTATAGTTTTTACATTTAATTAAATGTTTTTTAAATGTGTATCAAATAAAAAACTTTGTAATATAATAATTACTTTTTTTTCATAATATAAACTTAAATTTATTGTAATGAAAAATAAGTAATCAAGTAACAACCACACACTTTTAACAAGACTTTTCTGATGGTTTCATTTACAAAATGAAGTACGTATTTTTAACGTATTGTTAGTAATATTTATCATTAGTTACTTAATGTAATAAGGGTTTAAAATGAGAAAGGTAGGAAAGACAAAAAAGTGAAGAAAAAAAACCCACAAAAGTTTAACTGTGTGGTTGTTACTTAACTATTTATTTTTTTCGTTATAATAAATCTAAGTGATAAACTTCGATTTTTTACATAATAAAAGAAAGTGATAAATTTTTTACACAACTTAAAATAGAAATGGTTTTTTTATTAGTGTACACTAATTATATATATATATATATATATATATATATATATATATATATATATATATATATATATATGTTGGATAAATTGCGTAAAAATTAAAAAATTGTCAATAATTACTTATTTTAAAGATATCGGCAATATTTTTCTAATGTTGTAATTTACAAAATGAAATGTGTATTTTTAATGTATTGTTAGTAAAAAATTTCATTAATTAATTAATATAACAAGGGTATAAAATGAAAATGATAGAAAGACAAAAAAGAAAAGAAAAAAGACAAACCACAAGGACTAAGATTGTAATTTACTATATAAACTAATAAAACAAAAACTGAAAAGGACAAATAAAAGGTAAATGGACTAAAATAACCCTAAGTTAAATAACTATTTTAATTAAAGTTGGTCAGAAGGACCAAAATTGGAATAAAATAACAATCATAATGACCAAAAGTGTAATTAATTTGAAATAGGGACTAAAGTTGATATTGAGTGGAAACCACAAGGACCAAAAATGTAATTTACTCTTGAATTTATATAATCAAAATCATGCAATCATGTTATTTGTATTGGGTTTAGGTTTTCAGGTTTGGCAACATTCGATTCATGCCCGTTTGAATTCGAGAAAGATAAAGAGTAAAGTGAAGAGTATATGACAGAAACAAATGGCTTCGTATGTTTTACAACAACCACATATAGGAATAAGTGAATATTTTTTATTTATTTGTTTTCATCATAGATTTGAAAATTAGGTTGGATATGAATTCATATATTTTAGAGAAACGTTTTACAAGTCGAGTATAGATTCATTAGTATGTATTCTTTATGTTTTTGTTTTTTTGGAGTTAAATTGATTAGACTAATCAGCTTCGCCGGTTACACCCAATTTTTTTATTATCTTATTTCACATGACTCAATTTTTCATTTACACAACAATTCTTGAATATATATATACATATAATCATAATCAAAATATTTATAAGCTCATTATATAAGTGAAGTTGCGATTAATATATGTATATTTTATTTACATACTTGAATATTATAATATATCATATTTATGTTAGACATGAATATAATAATACTTATATTATTAATTACATTTTTCTCAATCTTTGTCTTTTTTTATTAATGTAATTATTAGCAAACATTAAATTAATTAGACTATTTACTTTTTGTAATTACACTCATATTTCTTTGAGTAAATTACATATTTG
This sequence comes from Saussurea involucrata, assembly GCA_033807775.1. Classification (NCBI taxonomy): domain Eukaryota; kingdom Viridiplantae; phylum Streptophyta; class Magnoliopsida; order Asterales; family Asteraceae; genus Saussurea; species Saussurea involucrata. Next base: position 84,632,245 of record CM066324.1, read on the forward strand.
GTCCCTGATGTTTGGTTGCTTTTGGATTTGGTCCCTATTTCGAAAAAATTACATGGATCGTCCCTGAGGTTTGACAAAGCGTATGGATATGGTCCCTCCCTCTAAACGCCGTCTATATATCACCGTTAATGTCTTCCCGCGTCCAAATTAACAGGGGTAAAATCGTCAATTCACTATTCTCCTCTCGTTTACGTATTACCGAATGTAATTATGGTGCTGACCCTTCTTTTCTTATGTTAATTATTACCAAAGCCACCATCTTCATCTTCTCTGTGCTTCTGTAAAACCCATTTCTTCATCAAACCTTAGTGTATGTGAAAATCAAAGCAAGATTGTTCGTCTTCGTGCAAAATGGATGGTCCTTTGTGGCAGATTCGAATCAACCCATCAACCAACGAGTACGTTGACGTATAAGGTATGTATTGCAGCTAACAGTTTATCATCCCTCCATTTTAGTGTCATGCAGTTGTTAGTTGGATTTGTTAATGAAAAAATCGTTTTTTTTTTTTCACAGATTGCTACCCTCAGTTGGTTATGTTCAAGATTCACCATGGAGGGTTTTTCACTAAGAAACCTGATAGGAGTTATGTTCAAGGTAAGTTAAGTTATGTTGATTTAGTAAACATGGATGAGTTCTCTGTACATGAGTTGGATGCCATGATGACAGAAATAGGGTATAGACAACCAATCCCTACTTATTATCACTTTAGACTCCCTGGTTGGGACTTGGACTTTGGTCTAAGAGCCTTGGGAAATGATCAGGACGTGATCAACATGTTGAAATATGTTCCTGAATGCAGAGTGTTTGAAGTATACACTGAACAATGGAAAAGTAGGGTGGGTACTTATTTGGCTAGTCCTAGTGGTACTAATGTTGTTATACAAGAGATTGAAGAAAATAACGAACCTGAGTTTAGTAGACTACAGAAAAAGGTGCAAGAAGGAGTTGCTATCTCTTGCAGGAAGAAACTTTTCATTGAATGGCATGACACTATTGATCAAGTCCAACAAAATGCCAATGAGATAGGTGATCAAGTCCAAGAGACTGCCACTAACTTAGGTGATCAAGTCCAAGAGAATGCCCCTGATATAGGTGATCAAGTCCAAGAGAATGCCCCTGATATAGTTGATCAAGTCCAAGAGAATGTCAATGTAATGGATTTCCAACACATTGGTCCTACTAATGATGTTTTGAAAGATGAGCACTTCAATGATTTGTTTGATAAACTTGAAAGCCAAGGACTGTTTTCACAGGAATTTAATGATTTGACAGATTTTGGTTTCAGAGATTATCAATTTGACCCCAATAGAACTGATAGAGCATATGCAAGTGATCAGGATAGTAATAATGTACAGACTGATGACTGCAAGAGTGATGATAGTGATGATACTGATTATATTGTGGATGAAGTTGACAAAGTAGACTTAGATATCATGGACTTTCACATACACACAGATGTTGATGCAGAGTGGATTGGTAGGAGGGAGTTAAAAGTGGATGGAGATGCAAACAACATTGTTGTTGATGCATTGGATCATGATAATTTTGAAAGCAACACAGATGAGTCAGATTTGGAGATGGAAAGGAAAAGAAAGTTAAAACAGATTAGGAAGGAAAGGGATGTGGGTCAACAAACAGAAGGGGTTCCCGATTTTTATGTTGGTAAGGTATTTGGTAGCAAGGATAGCATTAAAAAAATGATTGATATGCATGCAATTCAAACTAGAAGGCAGATTCAGTTAGTTAAGAATGATTCAGTGAGGATAAGAGCTGTTTGTAATGGCATCCTACCAGATTTGAACAAAGAAAGTCAATATGGTCCAAGCTTAGGGAAAAAAAACCAAAAAGTGGGCCCTCATGTCCTTGGGTCTTACATGTTTCCAAAGGGAAAAATGATGTTAATTGGGTGGTCAAAACATACGTGGAGACCCATAATTGTCTCCAAACAAGATCGGTGAAGGCGTGTACTGCTTCTTTCCTATCCCAAAATCTAGTTCAGACCCTTATTCACAATCTAGATATCCCTGTCAAGGCTGTTCAAATGGATATGCAGAGAAAGTTTGAGAAAAACTGTTCAAGGATGAAATCACATAGAGCAAAGGCACTGGCTTTGGTTAAACTTCGTGGAGACTATGGGCAGTACAAGAGTTTGAAGGACTACCTTGCTGAAGTTCAGAGAACAAACGCTGACACAACTGTGAAGTTAGAGGTTGAGGTGGACCCTAACCCATCAATTCAAACAAGAAGATTCAAGAGGGTGTACGTGTGTCTTGGGGCGTTGAAAAGGGGTTTCAAGGCTGGCATGAGAGATTTTTTAGGGTTGGATGGATCCTTCATGAAAGGTCCTTTTCCTGGACAGATTCTCACAGCTGTTGGAATTGATTCCAATAATGGCACATACGCCATTGTTGAGGCAGAAAACACAGATTCATGGAGGTGGTTTTTAAGTTGCTTAGGGGATGATCTAGATCTGGCAACAAATTCCAATTTCACATTCATTACTGACAGACAAAAGGTACTTTTCTATTCTATACATCTGTTAGTTATTATGATAGTTATTGTTAGTTATTGTTAGTTATTGTTAAATATATATATATATATATATATATATATATGTTTGTGTGACTTGTAGGGAATAGTACCTGCAATTGCACAAGTATTCCCTTGTGCAGAACACAGGTTTTGCCTAAGGCACATCCATGAAAATATGAAGAAGACATGGAAAGGTAAACTGTTCAAGGATTTGTTGTGGAAATGTGCCTCAGCAACCACTGTCCATGAGTTTGATCGTCAGATGGAGCATCTGAAGTTGGTGAATGAACAAACATTCAATTGGTTGAAGCTGATACCCCCTCATCATTGGGCCAGGTCTCATTTTACAGGTACTTGGGCTTATTTAACACATGTTACATACATGAAGATTATAAATTAACACATGTTACTTACAATTGGTGAACACATGTTAATAACAGGAAGAAGTCATACAGATGTGTTGTTGAACAACATCTGTGAGGTATTCAACAAACAATTAGTGGAAAGAAGGGACAAACTGTTGATCCAAACCCCCAGTGATTTGATAATGACCCTCTCTTAAATACTTAGTGAAAATTGTAAGTAAACAATATGTATCAGAGTTTCACTATCGCTGATAAGTACTAAGATCTTACAGTACCGCTGATAGGAACTCTCGCTCTTTAAAATAAACATTCAGCGAAACTGTTCACCATAAAGCGCTGAGTCTGTTCAGTCCATATGGTGATCGCTGATAAGTTAGTTGTTTACTTATGATCCCTGAAGACAAGTTTCACGTCAACAAAGGTTCTACGCTGAAGTCGAAGATCAAGCTCAAGAACCAGCGACAAGTCTCCTAATGAACTGATGCGGATCAGCGAAGACTCAGATTTGTCCACTCAACGTGAAGTATCAAGTACAAGACTTCAGCTATCGCTGAACTTTATCATCTGCTGAATAGTAAATGATAATCGCTGAATCAACGAAAGCTGATCATGAAGTCCTCCGTACAAAGTACTTTTGTCTTAACCACCCTTGCACGCCTCCGTACGAATTGCAGAAAAGAACCTCCGAATATCTGAAATCGTACAACCACTCTGATACTACACTGTTCATCCTTACGGCTACTAAGGTTGTCAACCAAGGTCAATGACATGCAACCAACCAGCTGATGACACGTGTAAAGTATATACTGACTTGTATTAAATGCATGCAGTATATAAAGAGATGAACTCACTTCATTTGAAGTAACTTGCTAACTCTGGACAAGTTCAAATCTCTCTCAAGATAGGATTTTATTTGTAATCTCCTTATCTTTCTTAGTGCAAGAAACCTTAGTGTTCCAACTTGTTTAGATTTAGGTTTATCCTTAATCTTGTTTCCGCAACAAGCTGTAAATTGTTAATGATTTATCAATAAACAATTTAGAAAAGTAAAATAGTGTGTTTGTATTCAACCCCCCCCCCCCCCCCCCCTTCTACAAACTTGTATAGGCCTTTCGGGACCAACAAGTGGTATCAGAGCGGATTTGTTTAATCTCATAAACAAGATCTAATCTAAGATATTTCTCTTCCTTGCTATTATCTGAAAATGGCCAACACAAACACACACTATATAGACAATGGTTCTCTTGCAAAACCCCCTAGATTTTCCAGAGATAACTTCAACTTATGGAAAAATAGGATGATGCTCTTCTTAGAAGGTGTAGACCCTACTATGACCTACTATCTTGAAAACGGCCCACACATCCCTGTAACAATCGATCCTTTAGTTCCAGCCACTGCAACTAGAGCTGCTATTCCTGAAAGGCTGATTCCAAAGGAAATACACATGTGGACCGATGAAGATAAGAAGAAAGTGGCTATAGATACAAAAGCCAGATCCATACTATCCATGGCCCTTCCTGACGAAGTCTACCATTCCGTCATGAACCTGAAGTCATCAAAAGCCATGTGGGACACAATATGTGTTCAGTATGAAGGAACGTCTGAAGTCCAGGACTCAAGAAAGATCAACCTGGTAAGACAATACGAAAGCTTCATTTCTGGTAAGAATGAAACTCTCTCTGAAGTTCACCAACGTTTTAATTGCTTAATTATAGATCTAAAAACTGTTGGTAAGGAATATTCTAACTTTGAAGTGCTGACAAAGTTTCTAGAATGTTTACCTGAAAGCTGGGACAATTATTCCATGTGTCTCAAGCTGTCAAAGGATCTTAAATCAATGACCCTTTCAACCTTATATGGTACATTGCTGAATCATGAGCAATCTAGCCATCTTAAGAAGAATCTTGTAAAAGATTCCAAAAGCACTCCTGTTGCTTTACTCTCAGAGGAACCTTCTACTCAGCGACCCTCGGTCACTATCACTGAGTTAGGAAGCAACTCTGAAAGGTCATCAGATTCTGATTCTTCAGATGATGATGAATCCTTGGCTCTCCTAACTAAAAAGTTCAGGAGATTCGCCAAGAAGAAAATGTTTAGAAAGAACAAACCTCTTTCAATAACTGACAAGCCTAAATCATCAGCTTTTGTAGATAAGGCTACTGCTACTTGTTTCAACTGCGAAAAGATAGGACACTTCGCTAATGAGTGCAGGTCAAAGAAAATCATGAGACCTTCAGCTTTTACAAAGAAATCCTTTGTTCCAAGGAATAAAGACGACAAATACTCAAAGCTGAAGGAGAAGTATGCAAAGCTGAAAAGCTTTAAGAAGAAAGGAAAAGGCCTGATGGCTGACTATGACTGGGCTGCTTCTGATGAAGAAGCCTCATCATCTGATTCTGAAGATGATGAAGCAAATCAATGTCTCATGGCCAAGATTGAAGAAGAGGAAGAAAGTTCAGACATTCCCTCCACTTCAACATCTTCCATTCAGGTATCACCTTCTTTCTTTACAAATATTGCAAATATTGATGAAGCTGATAGTCTCCGTAAAATCGATCTACTGACTAGAAGTTTATACGAAGCCATGAACGGCAAAGCTGTGGTTGAAAACCAAAATCTTGATCTCGCTGAAAAGCTTAAAAACTGCCACCTTCAAATAGAAAAGCTATCTAAAATTGAAGATGATTTTAAAGATCAAGTCTATTTAAATCAGCTAGTCAAAATCGAACGAGCAGAAGCTATCGCTGCATTAAAAGCTGAACAAGCTACTGTTGAAGGATGGTGTAATTCTTCAACAAAGATCACTGAGATAATTAAGGCTCAGATTCCTCTGAGTGATAAACGTGGTCTGGGTTATAAGTATGATACTCCAAAACCAACCACTGAACGTTCAATGCTTAAATTTGGAACGTTCGTATCCTCAGTCGCTGACACTTCATCATCTCAGTACTCCTCGTCGGTTACACCAATCCCTGAGGAAACTCCTACCTCCTCAAAAGGTAAGGAGAAAATAGTTCATTCAAAACCTACCTCTGTCTCTAAAGACAAAGGTAAAGGAATTGTTATTTATCAAAATCCTCAGAAGGGTACCTTAGTACCTAAGCCGAATGCTTCCAAAGCCTTAGTGATTCATTCATCTGGTTCTAGAAATCAGACCTCTGGATCAGTTCAGCGACCTACTCCTAGACTCAGAGTAGATGTCCTTGGTAAGAAATCTGAAGAACTAAATGTTCGTCCTATTTCAAAAACCAATAGTGTACTTGGTGCTGGTACTTCTAATTCCAAATTAAAAGCTCAGCACTCAAGTGGTCCTAGAACTAATTTTAGTTATAGGAAATGTTATCACTGTGGACTTACCGATCATATTGCAAGTAAGTGCCCCACAGCCACCAAAGCTGATAAGATAGCTAAGGTGAAAATAGCACCCAAGTCCAAGAAGACCAAACCAGTTGCAATTCAGGTCAAGGTGACTCCTACCACTGAGGTCAAGAAATTGACCAAAGTGAAGAAAGACAAAGCTGAATCTTCAAATGCTGCGAAGACTGCTGAACCCATTCCAACTTCTTCCACTGACAAACGCGTATACATGGTGAAATGGGTACCCAAGCAAAACTAATCTTCCTTTGTATTGCAGGTTAAGAAGGGTATCTGGTATCTCGATAGCGGATGCTCTAGACACATGACTGGAAAGAAAAACCTGCTCGCTGAATACAAGGAAGAGAAGGGTCCCTCTGTGACTTTCGGTGGAAATGGAAAAGGACACACCCGAGGGTATGGTGTACTTTCAAATGGTACAACATCCTTCAGAAGAGTCACATATGTTGAAGGGCTGAAGCATAATCTTCTGAGCATCAGTCAGCTTTGCGACATGGATAACAAAGTGATTTTCTCTAAGGAATCCTGCTTTGTCTCTGACAAAAAGGAGAAGATAGCTCTCAGCGGTTATCGTTTGGAAAATGTTTATGTAATAAACATGGACTCAACAACCACTGAAAACTCTTGTTTCTTCTCAAAGGCATCTTCTGATGTCAACTGGCTATGGCACAAAAGGCTCTCACATCTCAACTTCAAGACGCTGAATACTCTTTCCTCCAAAGAGTTAGTCACTGGTCTACCTCAACATTCATACGCCAAAGAGTCTCTATGTTCAGCGTGTGAAAAAGGGAAGCAGACCAAGGCAAGCTTTAAGTCAAAGCAAGTTTCCTCAGTGTCATCTCCTCTACAATTACTCCATATGGATTTGTTTGGACCTGTTAACAAACAATCCATCGCTGGAAAGAAATATACGTTGGTCATAGTTGATGAATTCTCTCGTTACACATGGGTAATGTTTCTCCGTTCTAAGAGTGACACCCCTGAAGAACTCATCACTTTTGTTCGGAAGATGGAAACTCTGAACAATATGACTGTTCGCTCAATAAGGAGTGATCATGGAACTGAATTCAAAAACAGTTCTCTTGATTCCTTCCTTGAGAGTAAAGGTATTTCTCACAACTTTTCATCAGTGAGAACACCGCAACAAAATGGAGTCGCTGAAAGAAGAAATAGAACAATTATTGAAGCTGCACGTTCAATGCTCAGCGATTCTCACCTGCCTACTCAGTTTTGGGCAGAAGCTGTCAACACTGCTTGTTTTACGCAAAACAGGTCGCTGATAGTTAAAAGATTCAAAAAGACAGCGTATGAACTCTTTCATGGGAGAAAGCCTTCAATCAGCTTTCTTCACATCTTTGGATGTCAGTGTTTCATACTTAACAACAGAGATGCCCTTGGAAAGTTTGATCCTAAGGCGGATGATGGAATCTTTCTTGGATACTCTTCAGTCTCCAAAGCCTTTAGAGTCTTCAACCGTAGAAGACAAACTGTAGAAGAAACTATTCACGTCACGTTTGACGAATCCCGTTCAGCGAACTCTAAACCAAACGCTGATACAGAAGAACTGAATCAATGGATGTTTTCTCATCTTGGTGATTCAGAAGATATTCCCACTCCTCATGCTCATCCAGTAGAAGATGATAGTCCCACTATCATTCCAAATATGCAGAATAGTGAAGCTGAAACATCTTGGGTCTCAGCTGTTCCTATAAACACTATACCCGCAGTTGATCCAAATGTCTCAGAAATTCCATCTATTTCTCAGCAATCAGTGAATGAAGTGACAAATGCGAACATTCCTCTCTTAACTGATAATCCAGAAGTAGCTGAAGCCTCATCTTCAGTTTCTCCAGTTCAGACTGAGTCAGCGACGTATGCTCCGGCTCAGCGATGGATTGTAAATCACCCAATCGATCAAATTCTTGGTGATCCCAACGCTGGTATTCAGACTCGTAGAAGTGCAGGTAATATTTGTTTATTTGTTAACTTTATTTCTCTAACTGAACCAAAGAAAATAGATGATGCCCTCAGAGATCCAAACTGGGTCAGCGCTATGCAAGAAGAGCTGACTGAATTCGAAAGAAACAAAGTTTGGAAACTTGTTCGTAGACCAACTGACAAAACGGTGATAGGCACTAAATGGGTCTATCGAAACAAGTTGGACGAACATGGTACTGTAACTCGCAACAAAGATCGTCTTGTTGCTCAGGGATACAGACAAGAGGAAGGCATAGATTATGACGAAACTTTTGCTCCAGTAGCAAGACTTGAATCTATTCGTCTTTTCTTAGCATATGCTGTACACAAAAACTTCACTGTACATAAGATGGATGTTAAGTCAGCATTTCTAAATGGAAAGCTGAATGAAGAAGTGTACGTGGAACAACCTTCAGGATTCTCAGATCCTAAGCGTCCAGGTTATGTCTATAAACTGGACAAGGCACTTTACGACTTAAAACAAGCTCCTCGTGCATGGTATGATACTCTCTCTACTTATCTCCATATTGAACATTTTGAGAGAGGTAAGATTGACAAAACTTTATTTTTTAGAAAAGTGAAAGGTCATATCATTTTAGTTCAAATATATGTTGATGACATTATATTTGGTTCTACTAACCCTGAGCTTTGTACTCGTTTCGCTGATAGAATGAAAGATGAGTATAAAATGAGCATGATGGGTGAACTAACATATTTCCTTGGTCTTCAGATTAAGCAAACTGAAAAAGGAACTTTCATTAATCAGGGAAAATATGTTAAAGATATGCTGAAGAAATTCGACTTAACTGAAAGTTCAGCTATGAAAACCCCTATGGCACCACCGCTGACACTTGATAAGGACACAAAGGGTGTTCCTGTCAATGTCACGCTGTACCGTGGGATGATCGGCTCACTACTGTATCTGACAGCTAGCCGACCCGATATTATGTTTGCAACATGCTTGTGTGCACGATATCAAGCTGAACCTAAGATAACTCATATGAAAGCTGTAAAGCGAATCTTTCGATATCTTAAGGGTACAGCGAATCTAGGTCTTTGGTATCCCAAAGACCCAGGATTCGATCTAACCGCCTATTCAGACAGTGATTTTGCAGGTTGCAAAATGGATAGGAAAAGCACCACAGGAGGATGTCAGCTCCTATGTGGAAAGCTGGTAAGTTGGACAAGTAAAAAGCAAAACTCAGTGTCCACTTCCACAGCTGAAGCTGAATATGTAGCCACTGGAAGCTGTTGTTCTCAGGTCTTGTGGATGAGAAATCATCTACTAGACTATGATCTTCAGCTCTCCAAAATTCCAATCTATTGCGACAGCACAAGTGCCATCGCTATAGCAAACAATCCAGTGCTACACTCAAAGACAAAACACATAGAAATCAGATATCATTTTATCAGAGATCATGTGATGAATGGTGACATAGAACTTCATTTTATTCCAACTGATTATCAGTTAGCTGATTTATTTACCAAACCTCTTGATGAGACAAGATTCAACTTTCTCATCAGCGAGCTTGGAATGCTGAACTTTGAAGGGTAAAATCTTCAGCGGTTCACATTTGATCAGCGATACGTTTATACAAACTTGTATAGCCTTCGGAATAAAATCAACTCCTATAATCCATTTCATCATCTTCTCTTTGAATAAACTTGGTTAAACTGATATCCAGGTATGTTTTCTCTCTCTGACAATCGCATGTAAATGCAAGATTTCAAAATAATTTACATCGCTGAATATCTCTTCCTTAACAGCGATATTTTGAAAGTTCTTTAAACCTTCACTGATATTTTCTATTCAATGCTTCATGTTTTTCAAAAGAGTACCTCAGCTTTCAAAACCTCAGAAACATTCTAAAAGAATATGAAAGGACAGTTGTGACGTCATTGCAACGGATAACACTAGGCACGATTTCTTTCTGACACACGTTTGCACGTTTTGTTCAAACTTCCAATCAAATGCAAACACGTGTCCGTGTCATGATGAAAACCTTTTCCCGCTCAAGGTTTTCTCTCTCTAAAATTCCCTATATAAACAACTCTTGGTTTATAGTTGTCTTTTACGCGATCAAATCTTCCTCCGCAAGAAAGAATCCTTTGTTGCATTTGTGCTCTCAAAAACCTCAAGAACTGTTCATCATCTTCTTCATCAAAACATCAAGGTTAATCTGTTCTTATCTATTATCAAATGCGAATAACTTGTTTTCGATCTTATCATTGTTTTACACAAGATCAAACAAAAGAACTCAAAAATAAAATCATTTTCTTTCATGGTTTTATGAACACAACCATTTCATGGTTGTTCTTCAAGTTTTAAATCAAAATCTTAAACTTGTTCTTCATTCGTATCCAGTTTTTTTTTAAACGGGGATACAAGACTTTAAGGGTTTTACATTTCATTTTTCAAAAATCAAGAAAAACCCTAATCTTCATTAAGACATTTTTGTCTGAATGAAATGGACAAAATTCGAAAAATCTTAATGGAAATTTATTTCCACATTAAGATAATTCTTATTAACATCTTTGGTTGAACTGATAATACAGTGAAATGGCAACTTCAAAGCTGAATGTTACCGCTGAGTCCATCTCCGTTGACTCTGAGGAAATGGACATCTTCAGAGCTCCTCAGGTTAAGTTCGAGCTGGATCAACTAGATTGGACTAAGGCCAACAACCTCTCAGCTCTTCTCGAGTTTCCTCCTCGGAAGCAAGTATCACATCTGGACGATGCTGTGAGTTTTCTGAAGAACAGCCCCATCTACACAGCCCTGACCATAACACCTCCTGCCAGTCGGCGGCTCTTATCCCAGTTCTGGTACTCTGCCAGACACACTGAGCTACCCTCTGCCAAAGATCCATCCAAAACCATCGACTGCATACTCAGCGATACTGAGTATGGCACCATCAAGATAACCTCCGCCATAATCCGAAAAGCCCTGAACTTCCCAAATGCCACCAAAGAAAAACCCTTCGTCCCATTCCCTGACCACAAGAAGCACGCTGACAAAGAAGAAATCATTGCTTTCCTTGACGCAATGGGTTATATCTGGGATATTGGAAGGGACAAGAAGCCTGACAAGAAACTGACGCTGATAAAGAAATCTAATATGCCCAGCGAGATGAACTTCATCTTCGCTCACCTGATCAGCTGCATGATAGCGAAATCCGGATCTTCTGATCAAACCGCCCAACCTCAGCAGTCCATGGGATACGCACTGCTGAAAGGTCTAAACATTGACTGGGCCTCCATTATTTATGATGACCTGATTCAACGTGTCGATTCTGCCGCTGACAGACCAGCATGGGTTCCTTACCCACGATTCATCAGCGCCATCTTCCAATATGGCCTGAAGGAAAGCTATCCTCAAGAGGGTGACCTGAAACTTTCTCAGGTTGGCCCTAAGGTGCTCGATTTCAAGCCTGTCGCCAACGAGGTACGTCTCGCTACACTCTTTACTCTTCTCAACCCTTCTTCTTCTAATTCTGTGGCTCCTTCAGCGACAATACCCATCGCTGATACCCCGGCCACAAAATCCTCTCCTTCTAGGAAAAGGAAACCCTCTCACACCCAACTTGATTCCAAAAGGATCAAGAAAACCAAGGAGCAACCCCAGCAATTCCATGCTGAAGACTCCTCAGCTCATTCTGAAGAGCTGAAGGAAAGTTCCGTGGTACGCTCTGCCACACCCGTGGAAGCCATCCCTCCAATCCAGGCTTCAGCGTCTCTAAACGCTGAGGTTAGAAACTTGGAAACTACCCAACCTCCCTCAGTCTCTCAAAAGACTGATGAAGTGATTGTCAGCGATTCCAACGCTGAACTCAGAACCCGAACCCCAATCTTAACCTTCGCTTCTCCCTCCACTCACTTGGACACTTCTCCAAAGAACACTGGAGATGCCATCATTCCAGAAGCCACCGCTGACGCTTCTCAACAAATGATGAAGAAAGGGCCTTCAGAGATCACCATTCCTCACCGAACTTTCGAAGAGGATATGGAACATTATTCAGGAACTTGCAACTTTGACGAGTTCATCAATCCTCCTGCAGGTACAAATCCCACCTTAAAGACTGTAACTAAACCTGAAACTTCTGAGCTTTCCTTTGTTCACAAGTACTTATATGTTACAGGTCCTAATTTGGGAGACATCAACGCTTCTCTGAAGTCCGTGGAGACAAAGCTGACCAGTCTCACCACCACACTCTCCAACAACTCAACAGCTGTAACAAACGCTGGAGAGAATTTGACAAAGCTGACAACGGTGGTGGAGAAGAAAGCTTCCACTGAAGACATCAAGGGCCTTGATAAGACTCTCGCCGATTTTGCCAAAGTGCTCTCTGACATCTACACTGACTACACCAGCCTCAAAACCTCAGTTTCAACCGTGTCCAGCGAAGTAACAACGCTGAAGACATCAGTTGGAAAACTCGAGGGTGATATGTCAGAAGTCAAGACTGACTTAGGCTCTGTAAAGACCGACGTTAGTTCTATGAAGACGATGATCGAGACGCTGGTAAACAAGGCAAATAATCCAGCTCCTGCTCCTGCCCCTATTTTGGAATCTTTCACAACGGCGGATCGCACAGAGCTGAAGAAAATCACGCCTGCTATTTCTGGCCTAGAAGACAGAATAGCAAGGCTTGAAGGTTATGTGAAAATCTCTGGCCCAGAAGACAGAGATAACACCAATGCTGAATCTACCCATTCCTCCCTCAGTCCTCATGAAAAAGAGGGGGAGAAGAGCGCTGAACATTCTGGTGAGAAGAGCGCTGAACATTCCGGTGAGAAGAGCGCTGAAAATATAAACAAAAGAGCTGAAGATCTGAACAAGAGCGCTGAAGACCTTTCCCATGACGAATCTATCAGGGGAGAGAGGAATGAAGATCTGAACGTTGGACCTCAGGGAGATGAAAACCCTGAGGGAACCGAGAAGCTCGCCTCTGTATCTGAGGGGGAGCAACTCGAAGAAGATGTTGAGGAATCCGAAGCAGACGAAGATGAAGACATCGACATCCCTGAAGATGAACCATCCTCCTCTCCAAGGAAGGATGGTGATGATAATGAAGATGACGATGATTTCTTTATCGTCAAACCTGCCCCAAGGATCAAAGCTCTTAAGGGAATCTCAATAAAAGAACCATCAGGGGAGAAGACAAAGACAAAGCCCTCAGCCTCTAGCGCTGAGAAAAGCAAAGGCAAAGGCCTCGCTGAAGATGAAAATCTGGCGATCTTGCTTGAAAAGCCAGTTTGTCAGGCCTCCCTGAACATCTCTATACACAATCAGATCTCTTCTCAACAACCTCTCTACACATCCACATTCTTTTTCTATCTTTTTTCTACCCAAGTTCTTCTACCCATTTCTTATTAGTAAGATCGCTGCGTTTCAGCTAGTACTCTCCCCTGTTTGAGGATATCGCTGAAGGCTCTACTATTGCGACTTCACCAATAATTCCAGCTGCCGCTGAAGACATAATCCCAGTCTTGGATTTGATCTCTGAGACTGATGAACCAGAAGAACAACCTCTCTCGCACATAAACAGACCTTCCTCAGCTCCTCAAAAGCTGAGTGAAGAGGATCAAAAGAGAAGAGAAGAAATGATAAAGCGATTCGAGGATCAGCGAATCATTCTAAGGCGTGATCAACTGCCTTCAGTTCCTCCTAAGTTCAGAATTTCAAAAGCTGAATACCAGGAACACCTCAGAGCTGAACGCCTCATCGCTGAAAGGAAGGAAGCTGAAGATAAAGACAGAGAATACGCCATCAAGCTTACTCAAGAATCTGTCAAAGACCCCAAGCTGAAGCGTGTTCCCATTCAAATCCAACGAAAGCTTTGGGAACAAGCCCAGAAGATCGTGGAAAAGAAAACTGAAGTTTCTCAGACCACCCTGATCTGGTGTAAAGAGAAAATTCACTTCAGATATCGTCCAGCGAAGATCAACAAGGTATTCATCTCTGGAAGAACCTCTATCGGAGTACCTATTGTTGACATCAAACTGTTCAGAGAAGATGGCAAAACTGAAACCTTTCGCGCTGACACTGTAAAAAGGTATGGTCTCTCTGAATGGCTGGAGATGAGGTTAGCTATCCAATCGTCACAATCTAAGTACAAGGATCATTTCGAAAAGCTGATAAACAGACAGATCGATTTGATATCTTCTTGTGTGGATATTCCTCATGTTCCTGATCTAAAGCTGAAAAGAAAAAGGGGCTCTCCAAAGAAGAAACGTCAAGATTCAAACTCAGGTCCTGTCATACGAAATGAAACTGGAATTGGTTTCTCTCGCGCTGAAGTACTTGGTCCTGATCCTGATCTATCTGCCCTTGACATCTCTTTGCCACCATGTGAACTTTTCGTCCCTGGTAAAGTCATCAGTAATCCTTATGGAATCTTCTTTCTTGACTACGACGGACGTAAATGCTTTCAACGGATCGCTGAGCTTCCAATCACTCCAATCGAACAGCTCAGAGATCTCATCTACTGGTGTGACTTCAGAAAGGACATTCAGGCACGACACCTAAAACCCTTGATCTTTCAAGAAGCACTGAACAAAAGAAAACTAGGTGTAACGGTTCCTGACTGGATGATCCCCACTGAAAAGACGACCCTTGATGAACTTCTAATTAAGGAAGAACCTTTTGAAAACTGATATAATCTCCTCTTTCTCTATTGTATCAGTTATCCTTCTGTACTTGTAAATTATTTCGCTTGTACTTGTAATCTTTCTGTTCTTCATTGTAACCTGATTCAATATTTTAAAGAAAGATTTCAGCGAACGTACTTTACTCCATCAGTACTGAAAAGATCCCAGAAAACAGTAAAAGGGACAAATATTTTATGAGTTCTTTTTATCCTTATGTTTTCATTAAATAGCAATTTTCTTTGTTGGTATGTCATAATCAAATAGGGGGAGATTGTTGATCCAAACCCTCAGTGATTTGATAATGACCATCTCTTAAATACTTAGTGAAAATTGTAAGTAAACAATATGTATCAGAGTTTCACTATCGCTGATAAGTACTAAGATCTTACAGTGCCGCTGATAGGAACTCTCGCTCTTTAAAGTAAACATTCAGCGAAACTGTTCACCATAAAGCGCTGAGTCTGTTCAGTCCTTATGGTGATCGCTGATAAGTTAGTTGTTTACTTATGATCCCTGAAGACAAGTTTCACGTCAACAAAGGTTCTACGCTGAAGTCGAAGATCAAGCTCAAGAACCAGCGACAAGTCTCCTAATGAACTGATGCGGATCAGCGAAGACTCAGATTTGTCCACTCAACGTGAAGTATCAAGTACAAGACTTCAGCTATCGCTGAACTTTATCATCTGCTGAATAGTAAATGATAATCGCTGAATCAACGAAAGCTGATCATGAAGTCCTTCGTACAAAGTACTTTTGTCTTAACCACCATTGCACGCCTCCGTACGAATTGTCAGAAAAGAACCTCCGAATATTTGAAATCGTACAACCACTCTGATACTACACTGTTCATCCTTACGGCTACTAAGGTTGTCAACCAAGGTCAATGACATGCAACCAACCAGCTGATGACACGTGTAAATTATATACTGACTTGCATTAAATGCATGTAGTATATAAAGAGATGAACTCACTTCATTTGAAGTAACTTGCTAACTCTGGACAAGTTCAAATCTCTCTCAAGATAGGATTTTATTAGTAATCTCCTTATCTTTCTTAGTACAAGAAACCTTAGTGTTCCAACTTGTTTAGATTTAGGTTTATCCTTAATCTTGTTTCCGCAACAAGCTGTAAATTGTTAATGATTTATCAATAAACAATTTAGAAAAGTAAAATAGTGTGTTTGTATTCAACCCCCCCCCCCTTATACAAACTTGTATAGGCCTTTCGGGACCAACACAAACCCATTATCACATGCTTGGAGTATATAAGGCAATACATCATGAAGAGAATAGCAAATGTGCAGACCCTAATTGACAAAGCACAAGGTCCCCTCACTCCAAATGTGACAAAAGTACTTGATCAGATCAAGAATGATGTTGTGGATTACCAAGTCATATGGAATGGTGAATGCAGATACCAGGTTAGTGGTCCATGGATGGACCAATGCATTGTAGATGTAAGGGAAAAATGGTGTTCATGCAGGAAATGGGAGCTCACTGAAATTCCATGCAAACATGCTGTTGCAGGCAACAAGGTCATAACTCTAGGAGTTGCAAGGGACAAGCCCCATGATGTGGTTCTTATGTAATTTAATGCTTAGCAGTAGCTTTTGGTTATTAGTGATGCAAACAATAGTTGTTTAATGATGGTGGTTGTTTTTTGATAGTAGACAAAGTAACTATAGTTTATGGGATCCCCTGTTTTTTGGTTGTTTTTTGGATGTACAACTAATGGGATCAATTTATGGTACCTGTAAATTGTTGGTTATGGAAATGGTTAGTTATGGTACCTGTAAATTGTTGGTTATGGAAATTGCTAGTTGTTGGTTATGCAAATCTGTGAAAATCATACCTGTTGATTATGCAGCCACTTGGTTATGCCAATTATTGCCTATGAACATGGTTGTACTTATTACATTAAGCAAGTTGCATTAGTATACATTCCTCAATCTGAACATGGTTGTACTTATTACATTAAGCAATTTGCATTAGTATACATTCCTCAATCTGAACATGCTTGTATACAAATCAAATATATACCATTAAACCACTTCATCTTACAATAACCAATCTGAGATTACATTAAACAACAACAAAAACTTACAGTAACCAATACTTGTCCTATTACAACAATTTAGGTCAACCTAAAAACAAAAAACACTCCAATCGCCAACCATGTCAGACACAAAACCTGCTTCAGTCTGAGATTTTGTTGTTCCACCTTGTTCTTCGACTTTAACAACCCTGGAATAATCATCTTTGATCGATCACACAAAGCTGGGTCATACCAATCAATGAAACCACAGCTTCTTGCCTATTTACCATGGAAATTGAAGATGGAGAAATCAGGGAAAATCCAATACATGTTTCACAAAGCTGAACAAAATGAAATACCTTTCTTGAGCAACAATAGAAACGTCTTCCTGGGTTTGATGAGGTCCAAGAAGTTCTCAAAACTGCATCTGATCCACAACTGCATCTCTTCATTGTGGGAGCGAGCGACAGAGGAGTGAAGAAGTGAATGAGACCATTGTGTTGAATTAATACAGAGAGATTTGATTAATAAATCATTTAAATGTCTGATAAAATGTGAAAAGACAATTTTACCCCTCTGAATATTGACCCTTATGACATTAACTGTGATATATTGTTAGTCCCAAAGCATCTGATGTAAAAGTATTGAAAATAGTTCCAAGTCAGAAGACCAACAGAGATCAGACAGAAGACCTGGAAGATGTTCATCAAAGAAGACCAACAGAGCTCAACAGAGCTCTGACGGATCCAACAGAGCTCATCAGAGCTCTGTCGAAGAATTCCAACAAGAGAACAAGTATTCAACAGAAGACCAACAGAGCTCTTGCGACAGAGCTCTGTGAAGTAAAAGACCTCTGTCAGCCTAAGTCTCGTAGGAAACCTTAAGTGTTAGACACGTGTCCACAATTTCCACGTATGCCCTAAAGATTGGAGACACACTTTCCACGTGTCATTCAAGGGTACGATAGTACACTGTCTACACTTTATCAGGTCTATAAATAGCGAGGTAGTGGAACAACAATTGTAAGCTTTGGGAAGAGTAGTTTTTCCACAATTGTTTAAGCACACACTGCAGCAATCCCGAGCACTACCTCCGTACGATATTGTTGTCCTATGAGATTTCCGAACGCACTTTAACTTGTTCTTGGTGTGATTCATTATCAATATATGAGCAGCTTTTATATCTGATCGTGTTATCATTTTACTATTCAATATTTGATTCTCATAGTTCACTTATCGTTTACACAATCACTCATTTTAATGGCTTTATTTAATATGCTTCCGCTGTCTATTTTACTACCATTAATATGATACAACGTGAATCTGGGAACCTACAATTGGTATCAGAGCAGCTTTGGTTTTCTTAAGCCAAACGATCCAATCTACCAAGGTTGATTCACTGTTGTTGATTGTGTCTGTGCGACTTTAAAAGCTTCATAATATACTCTGTTTTACTGCTTTCTAGTCTAACCAAGCCTTCAGAGCTCATATAACTGTGTTTAAAACTTTCTAGTTTAGCTTAAAATCTTCTCAAAAAGTTACTGTTCCACTGGTTACTGTTTGAAACTCTGTTTCTAGCCAAAAATCGTTTTGCAACAAACTGTACTCTGTTTTTCTTTCAAAATGGCTAACAACGGTATAAATGCTATCTATACTGCTGGCTCTTTAACAAAACCTCCTACTCTTCTGAGAGATGAATATCCTCAATGGAAAATCAGGATGGTTAATTTTTTCGATGGTATGGATAAAGACCTCATGCGATCTGTCACGGATGGACGATTCCAACCCATGGTTTTTGTTCCCCGTGTACCCGCAACAGGAACTACTGCTGAGATTCCAGCTCATTATGAAGTTAAAACCACAAGTTTTACTGATGAGGAAAATCTAAAAATGGAAAATGATCTTAAAGCAGTTAGACTACTGATTATGGCCATTCCAAACGAAATATTTCAAGAACTAGATTCATGTGTTACTGCTAAGGAAATCTGGGATCAACTTCTTAATCAACTTGAGGGTGGTATCAAGACCCAAAAGAACAGAAGGACCCAATGTATAAATGAATACAACGATTTCAAGGCACTTCCTGAGGAAACCTTACAGCAAACCTACAACAGATTTAATGTGTTGATCAATAAATGCAAAAAATGTGGGGTTGTTAGGTCGAAGGAAGATAACAATGTTCTGTTTTTGAAAAGTTTGAATGATGAATGGTTAAATCTGTCCATGTCTTTACAAGCTAATCAGGACTTAGACGTATGGTCTTTAACGGATGTGTATGGCACTTTGGCCGCACAAGAAAAGGAGGTTGTCAAGTAAAAAGGCAAATCCATCAGTGCTGGTCCAATCGCCTTAGTTTCTGATTCTAAGAAAACCACATCTGAAAGGTCCAACAGAGAGAGTTCAAGCAAAGAAAAAAAGAAAGAAAAGTCTGATAAAAAGAAAGGAAAGAAAAGTTTGATTGCAGAAAGTGAAACAGATGAGAGCTCATTAGAGGATGATGACATTCAAGCCTTTGCCCAATCTCTTGCTTTAATAACTCAGGAATTTAACAAGAGATTTGGGAATAAGTTCGACAGAAGAGGCAGATATGAGAGAAAAGGAAGGGAAGACATAAGAGGATATACAACACCAGATCAAAGTTCCAACAGAGTTGCCACAGAATTAGGGAAACCTCCACAAAGAAGAGAAAATCCACCAGCACAACAGAAGGCCGATACAGCCCAGCCCATCAATCAAAATGATGGATGCTGCTTCAGATGCGGCAAACCTGGACACTTCTCTGTTAATTGTAGAGGCAAACTGGTAAAAGACCAGGACTACTACAAAAACAAATACAAGTACAATTACAGAGAAAGAAGTTATGTTGCTGAAATGGAAAATTGGGTCTCTGACTCATCTTCTGATGATGAACCAGAACAAGCCAACTTCTGTGGAGTTGCTGTGGATGATGAAAGTTTAGAAGCAGCTGTTGACTGGATGACTGGAGAACCAGAAATAACGAAGGGAACAACAGAAGAAGAAGATCTAGCTCATGCATTTGCTTTTACCACGACAGAATCTGACGACAGAGCGCTGGAGACCACCAGACCCAGTGCCAAGGTATGCTCATCTGAATCTAAATCTGACTCAGAATTAGAAATGCATGTTTCCATGTTGAATGAGGAATTTCAGCTTCTAAAACAAAAACTTTCTGAAGAAAAGGAGCTAAGAAAACTAGCTCAGAAGGACCTATCTTTTTACAAGAGAGAAAAGACACTCTTGGAACAAGAAAAGGAAGAAATCTTCAAAGAAAAATCTGAGTTAGAAATCTTACAAAAGAAGAAGGAAAGTCTGTTTTCTGAAAAGATCAAAGTTTATGAAAATGATTTGAAACAGAAGTCTGAAAAGTTGAAACAGTCTGAAACAGAGAGACTTAACTCTGTTGCTCTAACTGATTATTTTCAAAGAGAAAGGGAAATACTTCATCAATCCCTACAAAAGAAAGAAATTCAGATTAAAAAGTACCAAGATGCACAAGATGTGCATATCAAGATAAATTCACAGATGGATACGCAAGGTCTTGGTTTCTCTGACCTTGCTCCCTACAACGAAAGGAAGAAGACATCTCTGTCCTCCGCCTTCTGTATTGGGAAAATCCAAGAGGACGTGATATCTGGTAATGCCGTTTTCAAAAGAACCAAAATCTCAGATGCTTTCTCAAAACCAAAACATCTTAACTATAGGAACGTCAGCTATGACTCCTCCGGTCAAAAGAAGGTTTTAAAACCATCCTCAGAGTTTATTCTTGATCAAGGAAGAGCTAGAATCATACTTCCTAATTATGTTAAGAACTTGTGCACTAAAGAGATCTTCAACTTCAATTCATTCAAAGGACAGAAGTCTGTTACTTCTGCGACAGACCCCTCTGTTGAAATACCACAGAGCAAGCTGAATCCAGAAGCACCAGTTTTCTCTCCTACCTCTGAATCTATAAGAACATCTTTTGAAGAAGATTTGTTGAAATTTATTGAAGAAAATGCTATCTCTGATTCTTTAAAGCCAACGATGAGAAAGTTCAGATCTGTTAAAACAAATATTCCTGTCATACCCGTTGAATCAAATTCCTCCAACAGAGCCACTAGAGACTTTCTAGCCTCTAATTGTGACTCTGACTCCGAGGTAGATGAACAGATCTTCTGTGGTCAAAAGAACATCTTACACAAGTTAAAGCAACTACCGGTAGGATCTCCGGATCTAAAAGAGGATGTTTCTTTCTTTAAGAAACAGTCAAGATTTATACCAGTAACAAGCTTTAACAACAAAGATTTCAAGATTCTTGCTTCTAATGCAGTAGAAGTAGAGAAGAAAGAGAAAAACAAAAGTGTCTTTGTAAACTCAAATGTTCCTCTTGCTTTCAAACCTGTAAGATTCACACCAGAATAGAAGGGAAAGTGGATAGCTAAGTCTGTTCCAAATTCCGGTGTAAATCAAGGAAGAAATTCTTTTCTCTCAAATGAGTCCATTTCCAAGAATTTCATGTCAAAAGAGTCAAATTCAAAGAACCTCACATCAATCGAGTCTGTTTTTAAGAAACAAAGTCAGGACAGATTGTATGCAAAGACATCTGGTCCTAAAATTTTTCAGAATCAAGCTTCATCCAAACAGTTTTTGAATAAAAACAATGTGCATCAGTCATGCTCCATCAACTGCAATTGTATTCAACTGTTATTGAAATTACAGAATCATCTGAATGGTCCTCACTGTGTTCTGAGTCGTTCTGTTCAAAAGAAAAACTCCACGACCACTCCGAACACACAAAGGAAAACCTCTGACGCACCACCAAAACCTAACAAGAAAGGACCCATTATGAGATGGGTACCTAAAAAGAACTAATCTGTCTTGCAGAAACCTCATGTGCAGATCTGGTACTTGGATTCTGGATGCTCCAGGCACATGACGGGGAATAAGGAGCTGTTAACTTCTTTCAAAAACAAGATGGGAAGTGCGGTAACCTTCGGAGGAGACAATGGCGGATAGATTAAAGGTTCTGTTAGATCTAAAGGTACAGAAGTTGAGAAGTGATAACGGGACAGAATTCAAGAATGACAGAATCAATGCATACCTAACAGAGGAAGGCATCTCCCAAAACTTCTCAGCTGCCAGAACTCCACAACAGAATGGAGTTGTGGAAAGAAAGAACAGAACTCTGGTAGAAGCCGCCAGAACCATGTTGGCTGGCTCTGTCCTTCCAATGAACTTCTGGACAGAAGCAGTCTCAACAGCATGTTTTACCCAAAACATAGCTGTAATTGTAAAAAGATTCAAGAAGACTCCTTATGAACTCATTAACAACAGAAGACCAAATGTGAAATTCTTTCATGTATTCGGTTGCAAGTGCTTCATACTGAATGACAGAGAACATCTGGGAAAGTTTGACAAGAAAGCAGACGAAGGAATCTTTATTGGTCATTCCTTAACCTCTAAAGCCTACAGAGTTTACAACACCAGATGTCGGGTCATTCAAAAGAGTGTAAATGTGTCCTTTGATGAAAGCATATCAAGCTCCTCTGATCGAAAATCAACAGAGGGGATACAGACAGAACAAGAGAAGATAACTTCCTCTAGATCAAGGGAAGAAGACATCAATCTCATGTTCAATGATTTATTCGATGATGATTCCTATGATAACATTAACAGAGGAGATCAAGCTCAGAACTCAACAGATCAAAATCTGACAGGTACATCTCTCACTGGTCCCTCTAATACTTCACCATCTACTTCTCTGTCTACAGGAGTAATTCAGAGAAATGAGGAACCTCACCAGAATGAAAGAGACCCTGAACAAGAGCCTTCATCACCTCTAATGACAAACGTCGGAAGAAATTCCTTGTTTGAAAGTTCACCATCACAGAGCCCTGTTAATGTCTCTCAAAGCAATGAGGCCACTCTCCAAAGTTGTGTGCCACAGAACCCTGGTCCAAACCTACAGAACTCTGATGCTGAAGTTCGTCTTTTCCCATCAGAAGCACATACGCCACCCGTTGTCCATGCTCCCATGACACGATGGACAAAGGATCATCCTCATCATCTTATAATTGGTGATGCTGAAGATGGTGTAAAGACAAGATCGGCCACAATCAATGAAGCTTTCTTTGTAAATTTTCTAAGCATGATTGAGCCGAAGAAGATTTCTGAAGCCCTAGAGGACCCAAATTGGATCGAAGCTATGCAAGAAGAGCTTCTGGAATTTGAGAGAAATAAAGTCTGGTCCTTGGTTCCACTCCCAAAAGGAAAAACAGCCATTGGAACCAAATGGGTGTTTAGAAACAAGAAGGATGAAGATGGGATTATCATCAGAAACAAAGCTCGTCTGGTTGCAAAGGGATATAGACAGGAAGAAGGGATTGACTATGACGAAACCTTTGCTCATGTGGCTAGGCTAGAAGCAATCAGAATCTTCCTAGCCTATGCTGCTCATAAGGGTTTCAAGGTCTATCAAATGGATGTCAAGTCTGCATTTCTGAATGGCAAACTACAAGAAGAAGTCTATGTCCAGCAACCACCTGGTTTTGAATGCTCAGAGTTTCCAGACCACGTTTACAAGCTAGACAAATCTCTCTACGGTCTTAAGCAAGCTCCCAGAGCCTGGTATGAAACTATGTCCAAATTTCTGTTGGTCAATCACTTCGAAAAAGGTACCGTCGATAAAACTCTATTCTTCAGGAGATATAAAAATGATATACTTCTGGTACAAATATATGTTGATGATATTATCTTTGGGTCTACACGGCAAGAGTACTGTGATAAGTTTGAAACTTTAATGAAAAGTGAATTCAAAATGAGCATGATGGGAGAACTCTCTTTCTTCCTGGGTTTACAAGTCAAACAATCTGACAGAGGGACTTTCATAAGTCAGTCCAAATACATCTCTGACATGTTGAAAAAATATAAGCTAAATGATTCAAAACCAATGAAAACTCATATTGCCACTGGAGTTAAACTTGACTCTGATCCTAATGGTGAACCAACAGATGTCAAGCACTACAGAGGCATGATAGGGTCACTTTTGTACTTAACCACCAGTAGACCTGATATAATGTTTGCAACCTGTCTCTGTGCCAGATTTCAGGCAAATCCTACCAAAACTCATTTAACAGTTGTCAAACGTATCTTTAAATATCTGAAAGGGACTCAATTTTTGGGTCTCTGGTATCCTCTTAACTCTGGTTTCGAGCTTGTAGCTTACACAGACTCAGACTATGGAGGATGCAAGAACGACAGAAAGAGTACCTCTGGTAGCTGCCAAATGCTTGGAGAAAAGTTGGTGAGTTGGACATCCAAGAAACAGAACTGTGTTTCAACCTCTACAGCAGAAGCGGAATATGTTGCTGCTGCTAGTTGTTGTTCCCAAGTAATATGGATGAAGACACAACTCAAAGATTATGGTCTGGAGTATGGTAAGATTCCAATTCTATGTGACTCCAAGAGTGCCATTGCCATAACTGTGAATCCAGTTCAGCACTCAAAGACCAAGCACATCGACATAAGGTATCACTTCATAAAGGATCATGTTGAAAAAGGGACTATTGAAATGTACTTTGTTTCAACAGACCTCCAGCTTGCTGATTTGTTTACAAAAGCCCTAAATGAAAGGAGATTTAACTTCCTAATCAGCAAACTGGGTATGCTGAACTTGTCCTCCTAACTCTGTTTAAAATCAACAGAGGCTCTGTTGTTTCTACCAGAGCTCTGTCAAAAGGTTGGGTAGGATAGTTCAACAGAGTTCTGTTGTACACAAGAATTCTGTCACACATTTTTTCTCTCCATGGTCGTACAAAAGCGTTCTTTTGTTTAAAAAAAAAAGGGAAGGGGGACTAATCTATCGAGGGGGAGCTTATAAAGGAAAATTGCATGGTTTTAGGGGGAGCAAGTCAATAATCAAATTTCCAAACCAAATTGACTTTGCTTTTTGAGCTTAAAG
This sequence comes from Saussurea involucrata, assembly GCA_033807775.1. Classification (NCBI taxonomy): domain Eukaryota; kingdom Viridiplantae; phylum Streptophyta; class Magnoliopsida; order Asterales; family Asteraceae; genus Saussurea; species Saussurea involucrata. The sequence goes on from CM066324.1 coordinate 84,657,139, forward strand.
CTAAATCTTTTGGAGAACCAGTCAGAATTCTGACATCTCATCAGAGCCTCTGTTGCTTCTCATCAGAACTCTGTTTAATCATGTAAAGTTCTGACCATCTCACATCAGAACAAGTTCCGGTAAAGGTAACGGTAAGAAATGAAGGCCACACAAAAGAAGCAACTTAACACAGCTCCATCAGAGCTCTGTTAGCTTGTGTCTGCCACGTCATCAGAAACACGTCATCAGAGTGTGGGTCATTTCTAAACGTCAACCACTTGTAACCCACACATCTCTAACCACGACGGTTTTCTTGCACAAAAAGTGGTCAGAACAAATCCACGTGGCAATCTCTGATTGAAAGACAAACCGCTAGCTATTCCCACGTTCTCACTGTAGCAACCGTTCCACTAATCAACCCTCGAGTACCTACAGTACCTATGACCGTGATCCAGCCACACATTTCCATTATAAATACCCATTTCCTTTAAACCTTTCCATTTCTTACGCCTTCTAAGTTATCTAAAACCCTGTTCATCTTTTCTCTTCATTCAAACCTTCAAAACCCAAACCTGCAACAATGGCAAACCCCCAACACTCAGCAGATTCAAGCCGTATTGGTCCCGTCGACCAAATTGTTATTCTTCCATACGAATTTGCTGAAAGCAACCATCGATTAGATCCAAACCCTGCTCTCTATCTACCCACATACCACATATTTCTGGAGTTCTTCAGAAACTCAGAAATCTTCAAAGCCCTAACAGACTTCGACGACAACATTCCTGAGCTCTACATCAAGCAATGGTGGACTACATGCCAACACGTAGAAGAGCTCAATGGAATAATCGGCAATGTGGATTCTGGTCGAGATGGAGGTTCTGGAACGATCAGAATCAGAGCAACTACCCTGCGGAGAATCCTTGGAATGAAGAGCAAGCGACAGCTCAACATAGAAGCTTTCGAGAAGCCACCCAATACTGCTGTCCTTCTGGAGTTTGTACGATTTCTAGGCTACAACAAAGATATCACCCGAATCGGAGCATTCAAAAGACAGAATCTACCACCAGTGTGGAATTTCATGTTCTCTGCACTGAACCGAACCCTCACAGGAAAATCTGGTAGTCAAGATCAAGCCAGCATAGAAATCCTACAGATAATGTATGAATTGTTCTTTCAAAGAAATCTTGACTATGCGAGCATTCTCTACACCGACCTTCTCACTGCTGTCAATCTCAAGACCTCTGCCATTGCCAAAGGAGGAGAAGTTGGGCAACATAAATTCCTAAAGAACATCAAGTTTCCAAGGTTTATCGGGTTGGTGATCAGAAGAGCATTTCAGAGTCTGGAATTGACTCAACAAGGCAACACGTTCAGGAACTGGGTCATGACCATATTCAATCCCACCACTTCAGGAGAATATCCCCTCATTCGACGCGTTCCAGGTACAATGCTCGCTCTGATAAGCCCAGACCACATTTCTATCCAAAACTATAGACATGCTGCTCAACCTCAAGAACCTTAGGTGAGAACCCCATCATACTTAGGCTCTGAGCCATCTGAAGAGAGTACGAGTGAGGAAATAGGAGTGGAAGAAGAGGCAAGAGTACCCGAAGTGGGGTCTTCTTCTAGAGTGGAATTAGAGGACAGAGCATCTCCTAGAGAGGCTGTTCATAAAGTACAGGAGTCACCAGAGGTCGAAGTTCTTTCCTCTGATACTGGTGAGAAAGAGGATAACAGAGAGGAACCCGAGTGTTCTACAGCCATAGGATCCGAGGAAAATGTGAGGATAGAAGAAGATGTCCAAGATGACACATCTGAGAGAAATCCTAGCCCACATCCCAGTGCTTCCACACATGCTATCCCTGGTGATCAAGACCAGAGGGATATTGAAACAGAGGTGCACACCTCGAACCCCAACCAGCCTATACCATCAGAGGCAACTCTTCATGCCTCTGATATGCACGAAACTGGGGGATCCATATTCGGTAATGATGTCACTTTGCCCCACGACATCGATAGGTCACATCCACACGATGATGCCTCTGTGGCTCATTTAGACACTACACAAATTAGACCAGAGATCTTTGTAATCTCACGTAGCATCTGTCCGACTCAGGGACAATGGGAGACCATAGTAGAACAAGGGAAGACAATGCTTGATCCAAATGCTTCCCATCACACCAGATTTCCTTCTTCAGAACCTGAGCTGGAAGAGGAAACTCTGATCAGAACACCTGTAGTTGTTTCCCCTCAAAGGGAACATCAAGGATCGGGTGGAAGTCCTGCAAGAGCCAACCTAAAAACAACTCTTGAAGCAGGCACCTCTGAGCTCGAGGTTAACTTGGAACCATGTGTTGGTACCAAGGATATCCCCGTTGACACTGTCACACGAGCAGAGTTCACAAGCTTCTGTGACAGTATCAACAACTCCTTGAATGAGTATAAACTTATCAATGATCAAAAGAAGGAGCTGATCCGCAAGGAGAATGCTTCTCTCCAGGAAAAGGTTCAGACATTAACGACAGAAGTAGCCGCTCTGAAGACGCTCTTAGCAGAAAATCATACGGCTCAGATGAACAGAACCCTGCCAACCCCTTCTCTATCAGACTCCAACATCAGAACCTTGACAGAGCTGATCAACAACTCTGTTAAGACCGCCATCACAGAAGCCATGACTTCTTCTGCCGCACCTATCCAGCTCTCTGGCCCCAGACCCAATGACTTACCAATGACTGTCGGTCAGATGGGTGAGTTCAGCAGAAAAGTTCTAAGCAAAATGATGTCAATCTCCTCAAAGATCGTGATGAAGGCCAAATCAACAGAACAGCATGTGCAAGCCTCACTCGATACACACAAGGTCAACTTCGAATTTCAAGTGGAAGAAATCAGAGGTGCAGCAACAGAGGTAGAAGAGGTGATGCGAAAAGCAGCCTTAGACTTCACTAATATTATTTTACAGACCTCTACATCAAAACGACCTGCTGAAGAAGCACCTGCAGAAGAACCTTCGAGCAAAAGGCATAAGGCTAACCCAAAGTTTGTTGGTCCGCCCTCACCAAAAGCTCGAATTGAATCCTCTGACGATGATGATGACTTTGAGGATGCTACAGAAGATCAGTCAGACAATCAGATGGGTGAGTCCTCAGAACAACAAAAGGGGGAGAAGGAGGAGAAGGAGAAAGAGAAGGAGAAGGAGAAAGAGAAAGAGAAGGAGAAAGAGAAGGATAAAGAGAAGGAGAAGGAGAAGGAGAAAGAGAAGGAGAAAGAGAAGGATAAAGAGAAGGAGAAGGAGAAAGAGAAGGAAAAAGAGAAGGAAAAGGAACCTGCAACAGAGGCTGAGGGATCTGCTAAGGGAAAAGAAAAGGTATCTGAGGCTGAGGCAACTAAAGTAGGAGACCAAGGGAATACTTCTGAAGACTTACCAGAGGTGACTATGGTGGTTTTTGATTACATGTTCAAAGACAGAATCATCAAGCCTACAGAATCCTCTCAACAACCACCTGAGGTTATTATCCTGGACACCCCTCCTACTTCACCAAGAACAGAACCAGAGAGAACCGACCCATTCTCTACTGAAGAAACATTGAACCAAGCCCAACCTCAAGTCCAAACCCAAACAACACAAGAATCTGCCCACATTGACATACTCATGGCAGAAACTCATGAAGACCCAAATCCCATGCCAACAGAACAGAACCCCGAATCCTCAACTCAACATTCTGGCAAACCTCCACTAGAAGAAATCTTTGCCTATCTTTATGGTGACCATGACACCATCCCCACAAATGCTGTACCCATCAATCCATACTTAAGCCCCTGCAGGATAAATACGATCTCTGACGTTAGACGGAAATTCATCGAAACCAAGTCCAGATTGAACAGAAATATAAACTCAGACTTTGGAATCCGCAGAATCGTAGACATCAAGCAGAAGACCTTTCGGCACAACAGAATACAAATGAGCTATCACGAGTTCATAGTTGAATCAAACGACAACAGGGTTGAGCACTTCAATGAAAACGACCTGGTACTTCTGAACCCTTATGATCTGATTCAACTCCATGCCTACTGTTACAACTTCAGTGACAGATACAAAGAGGCAAGAACAGCACTTCCTGAGGTATGCTTCGCTATGCAAGAGCGCATAAATCTAAGAATTCAGATTGACTTTCAGCTAGGTATAGCGTTCGAAGTAGAAGAACTAGCGACTGCTCCACCAAATGAGAGCCTTCAAGGCTATGAGCACTACAGAACCGGAACCGTAGTTGGAGATCCTCCAGTGTTCATCTGCCGACAGAGAAAAATCAAGAAGGCCCTCAGAGCTTCTGAAACCCACAAGTATTCATCAGAGTCGCTGGAGTACCTCAGAGACATCATTCAGAATCTCCCAAGAGACAAGTGTCCGGAAGAACAACAGAGAAGCTTCACCACCGAAATCAACCTTCTGCTGAACTTCCGAGAACTCATCAGAAGATTTGACAGAATCTTAAGGGGAGATAATTTTGCTTAAACTTGTACTCATTCCTTTTTTTTGCATTGTAATATCTTGAAGGAATAGTACAAAGGCTAACAGAGGGAAAAGTTCTCTGCTCTTTTGTTTATATCTCTGCTACTTTGTATTTTCTTATTTTCAATACTTAGGGGGAGATTGTTAGTCCCAAAGCATCTGATGTAAAAGTATTGAAAATAGTTCCAAGTCAGAAGACCAACAGAGATCAGACAGAAGACCTGGAAGATGTTCATCAAAGAAGACCAACAGAGCTCAACAGAGCTCTGACGGATCCAACAGAGCTCATCAGAGCTCTGTCGAAGAATTCCAACAAGAGAACAAGTATTCAACAGAAGACCAACAGAGCTCTTGCGACAGAGCTCTGTGAAGTAAAAGACCTCTGTCAGCCTAAGTCTCGTAGGAAACCTTAAGTGTTAGACACGTGTCCACAATTTCCACGTATGCCCTAAAGATTGGAGACACACTTTCCACGTGTCATTCAAGGGTACGATAGTACACTGTCTACACTTTATCAGGTCTATAAATAGCGAGGTAGTGGAACAACAATTGTAAGCTTTGGGAAGAGTAGTTTTTCCACAATTGTTTAAGCACACACTGCAGCAATCCCGAGCACTACCTCCGTACGATATTGTTGTCCTATGAGATTTCCGAACGCACTTTAACTTGTTCTTGGTGTGATTCATTATCAATGTATGAGCATCTTTTATATCTGATCTTGTTATCATTTTACTGTTCAATATTTGATTCTCATAGTTCACTTATCGTTTACACAATCACTCATTTTAATGGCTTTATTTAATATGCTTCGGCTGTCTATTTTACTACCATTAATATGATACAACGTGAATCTGGGAACCTACATATATAGACGGCGTTTAGAGGGAGGGACCATATCCATACGCTTTGTCAAACCTCAGGGACGATCCATGTAATTTTTTCGAAATAGGGACCAAATCCAAAAAGCAACCAAACATCAGGGACCAAATATGTAATTTACTCTAAAAGAAATAGAGTAAATTACATATTTGGTCCCTGATGTTTAGTTGCTTTTTGGATTTGGTCCCTATTTCGAAAAAATTACATGGATCGTCCCTGAGGTTTGACAAAGCGTATGGATATGGTCCCTCCCTCTAAACGCCGTCTATATATCACAGTTAATGTCATAAGGGTCAATATTCAGAGGGGTAAAATTGTCTTTTCACATTTTATCAGACATTTAAATGATTTATTAATCAAATCTCTCTGTATTAATTCAACACAATGGTCTCATTCACTTCTTCACTCCTCTGTCGCTCGCTCCCACAATGAAGAGATGCAGTTGTGGATCAGATGCAGTTTTGAGAACTTCTTGGACCTCATCAAACCCAGGAAGACGTTTCTATTGTTGCTCAAGAAAGGTATTTCATTTTGTTCAGCTTTGTGAAACATGTATTGGATTTTCCCTGATTTCTCCATCTTCAATTTCCATGGTAAATTGGCAAGAAGCTGTGGTTTCATTGATTGGTATGACCCAGCTTTGTGTGATCGATCAAAGATGATTATTCCAGGGTTGTTAAAGTCGAAGAACAAGGTGGAACAACAAAATCTCAGACTGAAGCAGGTTTTGTGTCTGACATGGTTGGCGATTGGAGTGTTTTTTGTTTTTAGGTTGACCTAAATTGTTGTAATAGGACAAGTATTGGTTACTGTAAGTTTTTGTTGTTTTTGTTGTTGTTTAATGTAATCTCAGATTGGTTATTGTAAGATGAAGTGGTTTAATGGTATATATTTGATTTGTGTACAACCATGTTCAGATTCAGGAATGTATACTAATGCAAATTGCTTAATGTAATAAGTACAACCATGTTCAGATTGAGGAATGTATACTAATGCAACTTGCTTAATGTAATAAGTACAACCATGTTCATAGGCAACAATTGGCATAACCAAGAGGTTGCATAACCAAGTGGCTGCATAATCAACAGGTATGATTTTCACAGATTTGCATAACCAACAACTAGCAATTTCCATAACCAACAATTTACAGGTACCATAACTAACCATTTCCATAACCAACAATTTACAGGTACCATAAATTGATCCCATTAGTTGTACATCCAAAAAACAACCAAAAAATAGGGGATCCCATAAACTATAGTTACTTTGTCTACTATCCAAAAACAACCACCATCATTAAACAACTATTGTTTGCATCACTAATAACCAAAAGCTACTGCTAAGCATTAAATTACATAAGAACCACATCATGGGGCTTGTCCCTTGCAACTCCTAGAGTTATTACCTTGTTGCCTGCACTTCATACATCTTATTGTCTTTCCAACCTTCTTCAGCTTCCTTCCTGAATCAATCAGCTCTCCAACAGCCTTCTTCCTCTTCTTCTTTGGCCTTCCAATTTGAGTGTGATGGGTGGGTGGAATCAAAGTGGTTGAGCATGTAAACTTCACCCACAACATCCTTCCATTAATTGGTTACAACATAAAACTATACATATGTTTCCATGTATCTAACCAATAACTTTCATGCACCCACTTCTCAAGAACTTCAGCTTGACTCTGCATATTCCATATACATGCAACAGCATGTTTGCATGGAATTTCAGTGAGCTCCCATTTCCTGCATGAACACCATTTTTCCCTTACATCTACAATGCATTGGTCCATCCATGGACCACTAACCTGGTATCTGCATTCACCATTCCATATGACTTGGTAATCCACAACATCATTCTTGATCTGATCAAGTACTTTTGTCACATTTGGAGTGAGGGGACCTTGTGCTTTGTCAATTAGGGTCTGCACATTTGATATTCTCTTCATGATGTATTGCCTTATATACTCCAAGCATGTGATAATGGGTTTGTCCCTTCCTTCCACTAATTGTTTGTTGAATACCTCACAGATGTTGTTCAACAACACATCTGTATGACTTCTTCCTGTTATTAACATGTGTTCACCAATTGTATGTAACATGTGTTAATTTATAATCTTCATGTATGTAACATGTGTTAAATAAGCCCAAGTACCTGTAAAATGAGACCTGGCCCAATGATGAGGGGGTATCAGCTTCAACCAATTGAATGTTTGTTCATTCACCAACTTCAGATGCTCCATCTGACGATCAAACTCCTGGACAGTGGTTGCTGAGGCACACTTCCACAACAAATCCTTGAATAGTTTACCTTTCCATGTCTTCTTCATATTTTCATGGATGTGCCTTAGGCAAAACCTGTGTTCTGCACAAGGGAATACTTGTGCAATTGCAGGTACTATTCCCTACAAGTCACACAAACATATATATATTTAACAATAACTAACAATAACTATCATAATAACTAACAGATGTATAGAATAGAAAAGTACCTTTTGTCTGTCAGTAATGAATGTGAAATTGGAATTTGTTGCCAGATCTAGATCATCCCCTAAGCAACTTAAAAACCACCTCCATAAATCTGTGTTTTCTGCCTCAACAATGGCGTATGCAAGGGGGTATGTGCCATTATTGGAATCAATTCCAACAGCTGTGAGAATCTGTCCAGGAAACGGACCTTTCATGAAGGCTCCATCCAACCCTAAAAAATCTCTCATGCCAGCCTTGAAACCCCTTTTCAACGCCCCAAGACACACGTACACCCTCTTGAATCTTCTTGTTTGAATTGATGGGTTAGGGTCCACCTCAACCTCTAACTTCACAGTTGTGTCAGCATTTGTTCTCTGAACTTCAGCAAGGTAGTCCCTCAAACTCTTGTACTGCTCACCATAGTCTCCACGAAGTTTAACCAAAGCCAGTGCCTTTGCTCTATGCGATTTCATCCTTGAACAGTTTTGCTCAAACTTTCTCTGCATATCCATTTGAACAGCCTTGACAGGGATATCTGGATTGTGAATAAGGGTCTGAACTAGATTTTGGGATAGGAAAGAAGCAGTACACGCCTTCACAGATCTTGTTTGGAGACAATTATGGGTCTCCACGTATGTTTTGACCACCCAATTAACATCATTTTTCCCTTTGGAAACATGTAAGACCCAAGGACATGAGGGCCCACTTTTTGGTTTTTTTTCCCTAAGCTTGGACCACATTAACTTTCTTTGTTCAAATCTGGTAGGATGCCATTACAAACAGCTCTTATCCTCACTGAATCATTCTTAACTAACTGAATCTGTCTTCTAGTTTGAATTGCATGCATATCAATCATTTTTTAATGCCATCCTTGCTACCAAATACCTTACCAACATAAAAACCGGGAACCCCTTCTGTTTGTTGACCCACATCCCTTTCCTTCCTAATCTGTTTTAACTTTCTTTTCCTTTCCATCTCCAAATCTGACTCATCTGTGTTGCTTTCAAAATTATCATGATCCAATGCATCAACAACAATGTTGTTTGCATCTCCATCCACTTTTAACTCCCTCCTACCAATCCACTCTGCATCAACATTTGTGTGTATGTGAAAGTCCATGATATCTAAGTCTACTTTGTCAACTTCATCCACAATGTAATCAGTATCATCACTGTCATCACTCTTGCAGTCCTCAGTCTGTACATTATTACTATCCTGATCATTTGCATATGCTCTATCAGTTCTATTGGGGTCAAATTGATAATCTCTGAAACCAAAATCTCTCAAATCATTAAATTCATGTGAAAACAGTCCTTGGCTTTCAAGTTTATCAAACAAATCATTGAAGTGCTCATCTTCCAAAACATCATTAGTAGGACCAATGTGTTGGAAATCCATTACATTGACATTCTCTTGGACTTGATCAACTATATCAGGGGCATTCTCTTGGACTTGATCACCTATATCAGGGGCATTCTCTTGGACTTGATCACCTAAGTTAGTGGCAGTCTCTTGGACTTGATCACCTATCTCATTGGCATTTTGTTGGACTTGATCAATAGTGTCATGCCATTCAATGAAAAGTTTCTTCTTGCAAGACATAGCAACTCCTTCTTGCACCTTTTTCTGTAGTCTACTAAACTCAGGTTCGTTATTTTCTTCAATCTCTTGTATAACAACATTAGTACCACTAGGACTAGCCAAATAAGTACCCACCCTACTTTTCCATTGTTCAGTGTATACTTCAAACACTCTGCATTCAGGAACATATTTCAACATGTTGATCACGTCCTGATCATTTCCCAAGGCTCTTAGACCAAAGTCCAAGTCCCATCCAGGGAGTCTAAAGTGATAATAAGTAGGGATTGGTTGTCTATACCCTATTTCTGTCATCATGGCATCCAACTCATGTACAGAGAACTCATCAATGTTTACTAAATCAACATAACTTAACTTACCTTGAACATAACTCCTATCAGGTTTCTTAGTGAAAAACCCTCCATGATGAATCTTGAACATAACCAACTGAGGGTAGCAATCTGTGAAAAAAAAAACGATTTTTTCATTAACAAATCCAACTAACAACTGCATGACACTAAAATGGAGGGATGATAAACTGTTAGCTGCAATACATACCATATACGTCAACGTACTCGTTGGTTGATGGGTTGATTCGAATCTGCCACAAAGGACCATCCATTTTGCACGAAGACGAACAATCTTGCTTTGATTTTCACATACACTAAGGTTTGATGAAGAAATGGGTTTTACAGAAGCACAGAGAAGATGAAGATGGTGGCTTTGGTAATGATTAACATAAGAAAAGAAGGGTCAGCACCATAATTACATTCGGTAATACGTAAACGAGAGGAGAATAGTGAATTGACGATTTTACCCCTGTTAATTTGGACGCGGGAAGACATTAACGGTGATATATAGACGGCGTTTAGAGGGAGGGACCATATCCATACGCTTTGTCAAACCTCAGGGACGATCCATGTAATTTTTTCGAAATAGGGACCAAATCCAAAGGCAACCAAACATCAGGGACCAAATATGTAATTTACTCAAAGAAATATGAGTGTAATTACAAAAAGTAAATAGTCTAATTAATTTAATGTTTGCTAATAATTATATTAATAAAAAAAAGACAAAGATTGAGAAAAATGTAATTAATAATATAAGTATTATTATATTCATGTCTAACATAAATATGATATATTATAATATTCAAGTATGTAAATAAAATATACATATATTAATCGCAACTTCACTTATATAATGAGCTTATAAATATTTTGATTATGATTATATGTATATATATATTCAAGAATTGTTGTGTAAATGAAAAATTGAGTCATGTGAAATAAGATAATAAAAAATTGGGTGTAACCGGCGAAGCTGATTAGTCTAATCAATTTAACTCCAAAAAAACAAAAACATAAAGAATACATACTAATGAATCTATACTCGACTTGTAAAACGTTTCTCTAAAATATATGAATTCATATCCAACCCAATTTTCAAATCTATGATGAAAACAAATAAAGAAAAAATATTCACTTATTCCTATATGTGGTTGTTGTAAAACATACGAAGCCATTTGTTTCTGTCATATACTCTTCACTTTACTCTTTATCTTTCTCGAATTCAAACGGGCATGAATCGAATGTTGCCAAACCTGAAAACCTAAACCCAATACAAATAACATGATTGCGTGATTTTGATTATATAAATTCAAGAGTATATTACATTTTTGGTCCTTGTGGTTTCCACTCAATATCAACTTTGGTCCCTATTTCAAATTAATTACACTTTTGGTCATTATGATTGTTATTTTACTCCAATTTTGGTCCTTCTGACCAACTTTAATTAAAATAGTTATTTAACTTAGGGTTATTTTAGTCCATTTACCTTTTATTTGTCCTTTTCAGTTTTTGTTTTATTAGTTTATATAGTAAATTACAATCTTAGTCCTTGTGGTTTGTCTCTTTTCTTTTCTTTTTTGTCTTTCTATCATTTTCATTTTATACCCTTGTTATATTAATTAATTAATGAAAATTTTTACTAACAATACATTAAAAATACACATTTCATTTTGTAAATTACAACATTAGAAAAATATTGCCGATATCTTTAAAATAAGTAATTATTGACAATTTTTTTAATTTTTACGCAATTTATCCATCATATATACATATATATATATATATATATATATATATATATATATATATATATATATATATATATATATATATAATTAGTGTACACTAATAAAAAAACCATTTCTATTTTAAGTTGTGTAAAAAATTTATCACTTTCTTTTATTATGTAAAAAATCGAAGTTTATCACTTAGATTTATTATAACGAAAAAAATAAATAGTTAAGTAACAACCACACAGTTAAACTTTTGTGGGTTTTTTTTCTTCACTTTTTTGTCTTTCCTACCTTTCTCATTTTAAACCCTTATTACATTAAGTAACTAATGATAAATATTACTAACAATACGTTAAAAATACGTACTTCATTTTGTAAATGAAACCATCAGAAAAGTCTTGTTAAAAGTGTGTGGTTGTTACTTGATTACTTATTTTTCATTACAATAAGTTTAAGTTTATATTATGAAAAAAAAAAGTAATTATTATATTACCAAGTTTTTTATTTGATACACATTTAAAAAACATTTAATTAAATGTAAAAACTATACATTTTTTATTAACTGACACATATAAGTTTCAAATTTTTACACAATAAAAGAAAGTGATAAAAAATTTAAACACAACATAAAATAGAAAAGTTTTTTTATTAGTGTACACGAATTTATATATTTTGGATAAATTGCGTACAAATTAAAAAATATTCAATAATTACTTATTTTAAATATATTGACAATACTTTTCTAATGGTGTAATTTACAAAATGAAATGTGTATTTTTAATGTCTTGTTAGTAAAAATTATCATTCATTAATTAATATAACAAGGTTATAAATGAAAATGTCAGAAAGACAAAAAAGAAAAGAAAAAAGACAAACCACAAGGACTAAGATTGTAATTTACTATATAAAAACAAAAAATGAAAAAGACAAATACAAGGTAAATAGACTAAAATAGCCTTAAGTTAAATAACTATTTTAATTAAAGTTGGTCAGAAGAACCAAAATTGAAACAAGATAACAACCATAATGACAAAAAATGTAATTAGTTTGAAATAGGGACCAAAGTTGATATGGAGTAAAGTACATTCGCTGAAATCTTTCTTTAAAACTTTGAATCAGGTTACAAAGAGAAATGGAAAGATTACAAGTACGAGCGAAATAAATTACAAGTACAAAAGGATAACTGATAAAATAGATGAAAGAGGCGATCCTATCAGCTTACAAAGGTTCTTCCTTAATGAGAAGTTCATCAAGGGTCTTTGATGTGGGGATCATCCAGTCAGGGACATCTTCTCCTTGATTCTTTTTCTTCAGAGCTGCTTCAAAAATCAAGGGCTTCAGGTGTCTAGCTTTGATGTTGCGTCTGACTTCACACCAGTATACGAGATCTCTGAGTTGTTCGATGGGAGCGATGTCTAGCTCAGAGATACGTTGAAAGTGATGATTTCCATAGTAGTCTAAAAAGAATATACCATAGGGATCACTTACAACTGTGCCAGGAATAAATGTTTCTCCAGGTGGTAGAGAGGTGTCAAGCATTGAGAGATCGGCATCAGGGCCAACAATTTCAGCACGAGAGAGACCAATGCACGTTTCATTCCGAATATGAGGACCTGAACCAGAGGCTTTCTTTTTCTTATCAGGGACTTTTCTTGGTTGAGGAAGAGTAGGAGGAATATCCACAGCAGATGAAAGCAGGTCGATCTGTTTGTTTAAGATCTTCTCGACATGGCTTTTGAACTTTGAGCGCGATCCCTGAATGGATAATTTTGTTTCTAACCATTCAGAGAGACCAAACTTTTCTAAGGTAGTAGCATAGAAAGTTTGCTTGGTTTCGTCATCTCTGTAGACGTCCACTTCAACAACAGGAACTTCAGCGTACAGTCTTCCTCTGATGTTTGCCTTGACGATTTTGGATGGTCTAGATCGATAGGTCAGCATTTGTTTAGCCCATTCCAAAGTCGTATCAGAGACCTTAGTCTTTTCTCTAACGATCTCTTGAGCATCATCCCATAGCTGACGCTGAACATCAATGGGAACTCTTTTCAGCTTGGGGTCTTTTATTGATCGTTGAGTAAGTTTGATGGCGTATTCTCTGTCTTTCTCTTCAGCTTCCTTTCTTTCAGCGAGTAGGCATTCAGCTTTGAGGTGTTCCTGGTATTCAGCTTTGGAAATTCTGAACTTTGGAGGAACTGAAGGAAGTTGATCACGCCTCAGAATGATTCGCTGATCCTCGAATCGCTTTATTATCTCCTCTCTTCTTTTCTGATCCTCTTCACTTAGCTTTTGAGGAGCTAAGGAAGGTCTGCCTCTGTGCGAGAGTAGCTGTTCTTCTGGTTCATCAGTCTCAGAGATTAAATCTAAGACTGGGATTATTTCTTCAGCAGCAGCTGGTATTTTTGGTGAAGTTGCAGTTGTGGAGCCTTCAGCGATATCCTCAAACAGGGGAGAGGACTAGCTGAAACACAGCGATCTTACAAGTAAGAACTTAGGTAGAATCAGATAGAGAGAATTGGTTCAAGTGTATAGGCTTGGGTAAAGGAACTGATAGTGTATGATAGGGGATGGATGGAGTGAGAGATGATTAGTGTACCTGACAAACCGGCTTTTCAAGAAAGATCATCAGATTGTCATCTTCAGCGACGCTTTTGCCTTTGCCTTTCTCAGCTCCAGAGGCTGAGGGCTTTGTCTTTGTCCGCTCCCCTGAAGGTTCATTTATCGAGATTCCCTTAAGAGCTTTGATCTTTGGAGCAGGTTTGACGATAAAGAAGTCATCGTCATCATCATCATCATTCTTTGGAGAAGAAGATGGTTCATCACCAGGGATGTCGACGGCTTCATCATCTTCTGCTTCGGATTCAGTTTTCTCAGTTTCTTCTTCGAGTTGCTCCCCCTCAGATACAGAGGCGAGCTTCTCGGTTTCCTCAGGGTTTTCATCTCCCTGAGGTCCAGCGGTGGTTTCTTCAGTATTCGTCTTCTCTCCCCTGATAGATTCATCATGGGAAAGGTCAGCGCTCTTGGCGAGATCTTCAGCGCTCTTCTCCCCCTCTTTTCATGATGACTGGGGGAGGAATGGCTAGATTCAGCAGCGTTGGTAGGTTCTCTGTCTTCTTGGCCAGAGAGACCTACACAAACTTCAATCTTTGCTATTCTGTCTTCAAGGCCAGAAATAGCAGGATTGATCTTCCCGAGCTCAATGCGATCCGCCGCTGTAAAATGTTCAGATTCAGGGACAGGGGCAGGAGCAGGAGCAGGAGTATTCGCCTTGTGCAGCAGCTGTTCGATCATAGTCTTCATCGAACCAACGTCAGTCTTTACAGAGCTTAAGTCAGTCGTCATAGTGTTGACATTTGTCTTTACAGCAGACATATCTCCCTCTAGTGTTCCAACCGATGTCTTCAGCGTTGTTACCTCGCTGGACATGGATGAAACTGAATTTTTGAGAGAGGTGTAGTCTGTGTAGATATCAGCGAGCACCTTGGCGAAGTCGCTGAGAGTTTTATCAACTTGCTTCAAGTCATCTGTGGAAGCTTTCTTCTCCACCACCGTTGTCAGTTTGTTCAGATTCTCTCCAGCGTTTGTTACAGCTGTAGAGTTATTGGAGAGAGTAGTGGTGAGACCTGTCAGCTTTGTCTCCACGGACTTCAGAGAGGCATTGATATCTCCCAAATTAGGACCTGTAATATATAAAAACTTATGAACATAGGAAAGCTCAGACGTTTGGGGTTTAGTCACAGTGTTTATGGGTTGTTGTTTACCTGCAGGAGGATTGGTGAATTCATCGAAATCACGGGTTCTTGAGTAAAGTTCCATGTCATCTTCAAAAGTGCCTATGGATTTTTCTACAGGTCCTGTCTTCATCATTCCTGGAGAATCAGCTTTATGTTCCGAGGAAATGATGGCAGCTCCAGTTAGATCTGGAGTAGAGACCAAATGAGTGGAGGGAGGAGCGAAGGATAAGAGTGGGGGTTGGGTTATGAGTTCAGCGTTGGATTCGCTGAGAATCACTTCATCAGTCTTTTGAGAGACTGAAGGAGGTTGGGTCGGTTCCAAGTTTGTAACCTCAGCGTTTAGAGACGCTGAAGTTTGGATAAAAGGGATGGCTTGTTCAGGTGTGGCAGAGCGTACCACTGAACGTTCCTTCAGCTATGCAGAAAGAGCTGAGGAGTCTTCAGCATGAGATTGATGGGGTTGCTCCTTTGTTTTCTTGATCCTTTTAGAATCAAGTGGGGTAGATGAATGTTTCCTTTTCTTAGGAGAGGATTTTGTGGCCATGGTATCAGCGATGGGTATTGTCGCTGAAGGAGCCACAGAAGTAGAAGAAGAAGGGTTGAGAAGAGTTAAGAGGGTAGAAAGACGTACCTCATTTTCAACAGGTTTGAAGTCGAGTACCTTAGGGCCAATCTGAGAGAGTTTTAGATCGCCCTCTTTCGGGTAGCTGTCCTTCAGGCCATATTGAAAGATAGCGCTGATGAATCGGGGGTAGGGAACCCAAGCAGGCCTGTCAGCGGCAGAGTCTACTCTTTGCGGCAAGTCATCATAGATGAGAGATGCCCAGTCAATGTGTAGACCTTTCAGCAGAGCGTATCCCATAGCTTGCTGAGGTTGAGCGGCTTGATCAGAAGAGCCGGTCTTGGCAGTCATGCAGCTGATAAGGTGAGCGAAGATGAAGTTCATCTCGCTGGGCATTTTCGATTTCTTCAGCAGTGTTAGCTTCTTCTCAGGCTTCTTGTCTCTGCCCATTTCCCATACATAGCCCATTGCATCAAAAAATGCAATAAGAGCTTCTTTGTCAACGATCTTCTTATGGTCAGGGAAAGGAACAAAAGGTTTTTCCTTTGTAGCGATGGGAAAGTTCAGAGCTTTGCGAATGATGGCAGGTGTGATCTTTATCGTGCCATATTCAGTATCGCAGAGGATACAATCAACTGTTTTGGAGGGATCTTTGGCGGATGGTAGCTGAGAGTGTCTGGCAGAGTACCAGAACTGAGATAGTAGCAGCTGACTTGCAGTGGGTGAAATGGTCAAAGCTGTTGAAATGCAGCAATTCTTCAGGAAATTCACAGCATCTGTCAGATGTGTGACTCGCTTTCGAGGAGGAAACTCGAGAAGCGCAGAAAGGTTGTTTATCTTAGTCCAGTCTAGTTGATCAAGATTGAACTTGACTTGTGGAGCCTTGAGGATTTCCACTTCCTCAGAGTCAGCGGAGATGTTCTCAGCGGTAGCAGGAATGTCAGACGAGGCCATTTCTCTGTATTAACAGTTCAACCAAAGATGTTAACAAATAAGAATAATCTTAATGTGGAAAGAATTTCCAATAAGATGTTTCGAATTTTATCAATTTCATTCAGACACAAATGTCTTAATGAAGATTAGGGTTTTTCATGATTTTGAAAAACGAAAATTTCAAACCCAAAAAAAATCTTGTTTTCCAGTTTTCTTTGAAGATTGGGATTCTGGAAAAACGAATGTGTGAAGAACAAGTTTAAGATTTTGCATTTAAACTTGAAGAACAACCATGAAATGGTTGTGTTCATAAAACCACGAAAGAAAATGATTTCATTTTACGAAGTTCTTTTGTTTGATCTTGTTAAAACAATGAGAAGATCGGAAACAAGTTATACGCATTCGGTAATAAATAAGAACATATTAACCTTGATGTTTGATGAAGAAGATGATGAACAGTTCTTGAAGTTTTTGAAATCACAAATGCAACAGTGAATTCTTTCTTGCGGAGGAAGATTGATCGCGTAAAAGAAAAATATAAACAAAGAATTTGTTTATATAGAGATTTTAGAAAGAGAAAATCTTGAGCGGGAAAAGATTTTCATCATGACACGGACACGTGTTTGCATTTGATTGGAAGTTTGAACGAGACGTGCAAACGTGTGTCAGGAAGAGAAAACGTGCCGGGGTTTTATCCGTTGCAATGACGTAACAACTGTCCTTTCATATTCTTGGTTGTCTCTGAGGTTTTGAAAAACTCAGAGATACTTTTGAAAACATGAAGCACTGAATGAAAATATTCAGTGAAGGTTTTAAGAAATTTCAAAATATCGTTGTTAAGGAAAAGATATTCAGCGATGCATTTTGTTTTGAAATCTTGCATTTTCATGCGATTGTCAGAGAGAGAACATACCTTGATATCAGTGAATCAAGTTTATTCAGAGAGAAGATGATAGAATCGGTTATACAAGTTGATTTTATCCTTTCGCTGATCAATGTGAACCGCTGAAGATTTTATCCTTCAAAGTTCAGCATTCCAAGCTCGCTGATGAGAAAGTTGAATCTTGTCTCATCAAGAGGTTTGGTAAATAAGTCAGCTAACTGATAATCAGTTGGGATAAAATGAAGTTCTATATCACCATTCATCACATGATCTCTGATAAAATGATATCTGATTTCTATATGTTTGGTCTTTGAATGTAGTACTGGATTGTTTGCTATAGCGATGGCACTTGTGATGTCGCAATAGATTGGAATTTTGGAGAGCTGAAGATCATAGTCTAGTAGCTGATTTCTCATCCACAATACTTGAGAACAACAGCTTCCAGCAGCTACATATTCAGCTTTAGCTGTGGAAGTGGACACTGAATTTTGCTTTTTACTTGTCCAACTTACCAGCTTTCCACCCAGGAGCTGACATCCTCCTGTGGTGCTTTTCCTATCCATTTTGCAACCTGCAAAATCACTATCTGAATAGGCGGTTAGGTCGAATCCTGAATCTTTGGGATACCAAAGACCTAGATTCGCTGTACCCTTAAGATATCGAAAGATTCGCTTTACAGCTTTCATATGAGATATCTTAGGTTCAGCTTGATATCGTGCACACAAGCATGTTGCAAACATAATATCGGGTCGGCTAGCTGTTAGATACAATAGAGAGCCGATCATCCCACGGTACAGCGTAACATTGACAGGAACACCCTTAGTGTCCTTATCAAGTGTCAGCGGTGGTGCCATAGGGGTTTTCATAGCTGAACTTTCAGTTAAGTCGAATTTCTTCAGCATATCTTTAACATATTTTCCCTGATTTATGAAAGTTCCTTTCTCAGTTTGCTTAATCTGAAGACCAAGGAAATATGTTAGTTCACCCATCATGCTCATTTTATACTCATCTTTCATTCTATCAGCGAAACGAGTACAAAGCTCAGGGTTAGTAGAACCAAATATAATGTCATCAACATATATTTGAACTAAAATGATATGACCTTTCACTTTTCTAAAAAATAGAGTTTTGTCAATCTTACCTCGCTCAAATTTTTCAATATGGAGATAAGTAGAAAGAGTGTCATACCATGCACGAGGAGCTTGCTTCAAACCATAAAGTGCCTTATCCAGTTTATAAACATAACCTGGACGCTTAGAATCTGAGAATCCTGGAGGTTATTCCACATACACTTCTTCATTCAGCTTTCCATTTAGAAACGCTGACTTAACATCCATCTGATGTACTTTGAAGTTTTTGTGTACAACATATGCTAAGAATAGACGAATTGTAAAGCCCGTATCCCGGTATGTAATTTATTAGTTTTAATTATTTTCTTTTAAGTCCGATTTATTGCGGTTTCCGTTAACGGGGTTAGTCGAGTTGGGTCGAATCGTTAAAGTGTCGGAATTTTTGGTTATTTGCGAGAGGGTTGTTAGTCGAGGGACTAATGGTGTCAAGGGCCAAAAACCTTCTTGGATTTTGGCCCATGCAAAAAAACGCAGCCCTTGTGATGATATTTGTTTTGGTAGCTTGAAGGGTAAGAAAGCTAAAGGAATCAAAAAGGAACCCTACGGCTCCACCTTGTTTGGTTGCTATTGTTGTGGTCGGCCGGAGGTGGGAACCGAGTGAGAGAGGGAGATCGTCGCCTGCGAGAGTAGAGAGAGAGGGTGTTCGCCGGAGAGAGAGGACGCCGGGGAGAGGAGGAGCAAGCGACCGGAGAGAAAGAGCGTTGCATCGAGGTAACTGTTGTAGTCGTTTCGTTGTTTTTCTTCTTTAGTTTTGTTCGTCGCAAGGTTACCGCAAACCACCACCACCGCCGCCTCTGTGGTGGCGGCAGGGGGTGCGGATGGGTGTGTGGATGTGTGCGGGTGTGAGGTTGCGGAAGAGTCGGGAGTGGGTGACGTTGGGAGGTCTCGCCGGAGGGTGTTACCGTAACCCTCGTCGCCGCCGCCAACCACCACCGCCACCGGAGGCGGCAGGGGGTGGTGCGCGGTTGTTGTCCAGCGCAGTACAGCCCTTTCCAGTAAGCTTGTAGGCTGTTCGGGTCTGTTTGGGTTAAGCTATGTCTTAATGGGTTTATAAACAATATTTGTCATTTCATGTGAAAACGTTTGTCTGCCACTGTTTTGCGACGGCCATAACTTTTCCGTCGTAGCTCGGATTGGGGTGAAATTGGTGCCAAAAGTTCCCATTATGAGTCTAGTAACTTTTCTGTGTTTTGTGCAAAATCCAGTTCGGAACGTAGCATAGGTCAAATCGTCATTTATTACTGAAAGGTGCTGTTTTTCACTGTTCTGCGAACCGTTCTTATAAAATCTGTATTAAATTGTAGAAAAATCGTTAGGAGGTGTATAATATGTCCTTGGAACCCTAACTCAGAGCACTTTCTGTTTATGTAATTTAATTGAGGATTTTCTGGGTTTATGGAGGTCGGAACAGGTCCCGAACAGACCTGTTTGGTTAGACCGAAAAGTCGTTTTAGTGACGATTTAAGGGTGCGTCGTGTTTTAGGGTCCGGGTCTCGTGTTAATACATTTTAACGATTGTTTAGGTGTTGGGAAGTGATCTTGGATTTGTGAAGCTTGAATTATTGTTTGTGAGCTAGGCGCGCTTACGAGGTGAGTTCTCTCACTATAACTAATGTCAGTTATTTTTACATTACGATTTGTACGTGTGTGGTAGTTTTAATTGTTTGTGATGCGGGACTAAATAGTGGGGTGTCTAGTCGGACCTTTATTGTTATGACTACGCGGGTGGCGTAGGAGTTCGGTGGGGCCGAGGTTTATATACGCGGGTGGCGTAGTAACTCGGTGGGGCCGAGGTTTATATACGCGGGTGGCGTAGTAACTCGGTGGGACCGAAGGTTGTATACGCGGGTGGCATAGGAACCCGGGGGAGCCGGGTAATGCTTGCACGGTTATCGTGTGGTCGGGTGGACCAGCTTATGCCTTTGGGTGGGATGGTGTAGGTATGCATGTTTATGATTTGTTCGTAGACTTGTATGATGTTTATGTGCAATTATCTGTTTAGAGGTGGTGTGGAAATAACTGTGTTATTTATGGTGTCTGAATTCACTAAGCTTCGTGCTTACCCTTTCCCAATAAATTGTGGTTTCAGGTGCGAGTGGCTCCAAGGCGTGACGAGTACACACTGGCGCGTGGGAAGAGTTGATTACTTTTATGATTCTAATTTTAGACATTTATTCCGCTCTTTATTGTTCGTGAGAATATTAATTATGAGTTTGCAAATGAAATGATTGAATTATTAAATGAGTTTTTATTAATGAAATGTTACTTTAAAAATTTTAAATTCCTTGTAATTTTTGGGACGTTACACGAATAGATTCAAGTCTTGCTACTGGAGCAAATGTTTCGTCATAATCTATACCTTCCTCTTGTCTGTATCCCTGAACAACAAGTCGAGCTTTGTTGCGGGTTACAGTACCATGTTCGTCCAACTTATTTCGATAGACCCATTTAGTGCCTATTACTGTTTTATCAGTTGGTCTCTGAACAAGTTTCCAAACTTTGTTTCTTTCGAATTTAGTCAGCTCTTCTTGCATGGCGCTGACCCAGTTTGGATCTTTGAGGGCATCATCTACTTTCTTTGGTTCAGTTAGTGAAATAAAATTTACAAATAAACAAATATTACATGCACTTCGTCGAGTCTGAATCCCAGCATTTGGATCACCAAGAATTTGATCAATTGGGTGATTTATAGTCCATCGCTGAGCCGGAGCATGAGACGCTGACTCAACTTGAACTGGAGGAGCTGAAGATGAGGCTTCAGCGACGTCGGGAGTATCAGCCAAGAGAGGAATGGATGCAGTTGTCATTATATTCACTGATTGCTGAGAAGTAGATGGAATGTCTGAGACATTTGGTTCAGCGTTAGGTATAGTGTTTATAGGAACAGCTGAGACCCAAGAAGTTTCAGCTTCACTATTCTGCATATTTGGAATGATAGGACTATCATCTTCTACTGGATGAGCATTAGTGGGAATATCTTCTGAATCACCAAGATGAGAAAACATCCATTGATTCAGTTCTTCAGTATCAGCGGACGGTTTAGAGTTCGCTGAACGGGATTCTTCAAACGTGACGTGAATAGTTTCTTCAACAGTTTGTCTTCTACGATTGAAGACTCTGAAGGCTTTGGAAACTGAGGAGTATCCAAGAAAGATTCCATCATCAGCCTTAGGATCAAACTTTCCAAGAGCATCTCTGTTGTTCAGTATAAAACACTGACATCCAAAGATGTGAAGAAAGCTGATTGAAGGCTTTCTCCCATGAAAGAGTTCATAGGCTGTCTTTTTGAATCTTTTAACTATCAGCGACCTGTTTTGCGTAAAACAAGCAGTGTTGACAGCTTCTGCCCAAAACTGAGTAGGCAGGTGAGAATCGCTGAGCATTGAACGTGCAACTTCAATAATTGTTCTATTTCTTCTTTCAGCGACTCCATTTTGTTGCGGTGTTCTCACTGAAGAAAAGTTGTGAGAAATACCCTTACTCTCAAGGAAGGAATCAAGAGAACTGTTTTTGAATTCAGTCCCATGATCACTCCTTATTGAGCGAACGGTCAGATTGTTCAGGGTTTCCATCTTCCGAACAAAATTGATGAGTTCTTCAGGGATGTCACTCTTAGAACGGAGAAACATTACCCAAGTGAAGCGAGAGAATTCATCAACTATGACCAGCGTATATTTCTTTCCAGCGATGGATTGTTTGTTAACAGGGCCAAACAAATCCATATGGAGTAGTTGTAGAGGAGATGACACTGAAGAAACTTGCTTTGATTTAAAGCTTGCTTTGGTTTGCTTCCCTTTTTCACACGCTGAACATAAAGACTCTTTGGCGTATGAATGCTGAGGTAGACCAGTGACTAACTCTTTTGAAGAAAGAGTGTTCAGTGTCTTGAAATTTAGATGAGATAGCCTCTTATGCCATAGCCAGTTGACATCAGATGAGGCCTTTGAGAAGAAACAGGAGTTCTCAGTGGTTGTTGAGTCCATGTTTATTACATAAACATTTTCCAAACGATAACCGTTGAGAGCTATCTTCTCCTTTTTGTCAGAGACAAAGCAGGATTCCTTAGTAAAGATTACTTTGTTATCCATGTCGCAAAGCTGACTGATGCTTAGAAGATTATGCTTCAGCCCTTCAACATATGCGACTCTTCTGAAGGAGGTTGTACCATTTGAAAGTACACCATACCCTCGGGTATGTCCTTTTCCATTTCCACCGAAAGTCACAGAGGGACCCTTCTCTTCTTTGTATTCAGCGAGCAGGCTTTTCTTTCCAGTCATGTGTCTAGAGCATCCGCTGTCAAGATACCAGTTACCCTTCTTAACCTGCAATACAAAGGAAGATTAGTTTTTCTTGGGTACCCACTTAACCATGTATACACGTTTGTCAGTGGAAGTAGTTGGAATGGAAGGTTCAGCAGTCTTCGCAGCATTTGAAGATTCAGCTTTGTCTTTCTTCACTTTGGTTAAGTTCTTAACCTCAGTGGTAGAATTCACCTTGACCTGATTAGCACTAGGGTTGGTCTTCTTTGCCTTGGGGGCAATCTTCACCTTAGCTATCTTTTCAGCTTTGGTGGCTGTGGGGCACTTACTAGCAATATGATCGGTAAGTCCACAGTGATAACATTTCCTATAACTAAAAGTAGTTCTAGGACCATTTGAATGCTGAGCTTTTAATTTCAAATTAGAAGTGCCAGCACCAAGTAAACTATTGGCTTTAGAAATGGAACGAACATTCAGTTCTTAAGATTTCTTACCAAGGACATCCAATCTGAGTCTAGGAGTAGATCGTTGAATAAATTCAGATATCTGCTTCCTTGATCCAGAGGGATGAGCCACTGAAGCTTTAGAAGCATTCGGTTTTGGTACTAAGGTACCCTTCTGAGGATTCTGGTAAATAACAATTCCTTTACCTTTGTCTTTAAAGACAGAGGTAGGTTTTGAATAAACCATTTTCTCCTTGCCTTTTGAGGAGGTAGGAGTTTCCTCAGGGATTGGTGTAACGGACGAGGAGCACTGAGAAGATGAAGTATCAGCGACTGAGGATACGAACGTTCCAAATTTAAGCATTGAACGCTCAGTGGTTGGTTTTGGAGTTTCATATTTGTAACCCAAACCACGTTTATCACTCAGGGGAATCTGAGACTTTATTATCTCAGTGATCTTTGTTGAAGAATTACACCATCCTTCAACAGTAGCTTTTTCAGCCTTTAATGCAGCGATAGCTTCTGCTCGTTCGATTTTGACTAGCTGATTTATATATACTTGATCTTTAAAATCTTCTTCAATTTTAGAAAGCTTTTCTATTTGAAGGTGGCAGTTTTTAAGCTTTTCAGCGAGATCAAGATTTTGGTTTTCAACCACAGTTTTGCCGTTCATGGCTTCGTATAAACTTCTAGTCAAGAGATCGATCTTACGGAGACTATCAGCTTCATCAATATTTGCAATATTGGTAAAGAAAGAAGGTGATACCTGAATAGCAGATGTTGAAGTGGAGGGAATGTCTGAACTTTCTTCCTCTTCTTCAATCTTGGCCATAAGACATAGATTTGCTTCATGATCTTCAGAGTCAGATGATGATGCTTCTTCATCAGAAGCAGCCCAATCATAGTCAGCCATCAGGCCTTTATTCTTCTTAAAGTTTTTTAGCTTTGCATATTTTTCTTTCAGCTTTGAATATTTGTCATCTTTATTTCTTGGAGCAAAGGGTTTCTTTGTAAAAGCTGAGGGTCTAGAAACTTTCTTTGACATGCACTCGTTAGCGAAATGTCATGTCTTTTCGCAGTTAAAACAAGTAGCAGTAGCCTTATCAACAAACGCTGATGATCTAGGCTTGTCAGTTATGGAAAGAGGTTTGTTCTTTCTAAACATTTTCTTTTTGGAAAATCTCCTGAACTTCTTAGTTAGGAGAGCCAAAGATTCATCATTATCTGAATAATCAGAATCTGATGACCTTTCAGAGTTACTTTCTAACTCAGTGATAGTGACTGAGGGTCGCTGAGTAGAAGGTTCCTCTGAGATTAAAGCAACAGTGGTGCTTTTGGAATCTTTTTACAAGATTCTTCTTAAGATGGCTTGATTGCTCACGATTCAGCAATGTGCCATATAAGGTAGCAAGGGTCATTGAGTTTAGATCATTTGACAGCTTGAGACACATAGAATAATTGTCCCAGCTTTCAGGTAAACATTCTAGAAACTTTGTGAGCACTTCAAAGTTAGAATATTCCTTACCAACAGTTTTCAGATCTATAATTAAACAATTAAAACGTTGGTGAACTTCAGAGAGAGATTCATTCTTACCAGAAATGAAGCTTTCGTATCGTCTTACCAGGTTGATCTTTCTTGAATCCTGGACTTCAGACGTTCCTTCATACTGAACACATATTGTGTCCCACATGGCCTTTGATGTTTTCAGGTTCATGACGGAATGGTAGACTTCGTCAGGAAGATCCATGGATAGTATGGATTTGGCTTTTGTATCTATAGCCACTTTCTTCTTATCTTCGTCAGTCCATTGAAAGATTTCCTTAGGTACCAGCCTTTCTGGAATAGTAGGTCTATTCTCAGCCGCTGGAACAGCAGCATCAATTCTTACAGGGATGAACGGACCATTTTCTAGATAGTAAGGCATAGTAGGGTATACACCTTCTAAGAAGAGTGTCATCCTATTTTTCCATAAGTTGAAGTTATCTTTGGAAAATCTAGGGGGTTTAGCAAGAGAACCATTGTCTATATAATTTGTGTTTGTGTTGGTGGCCATTTTCAGATAATAGCAAGGAAGAGAAATATCTTAGATTAGATAAAGATTCTATCGCATCAAATATTTCAAAGATTTATTGTAAAAGTTTGATATTCAAAGATTAAACGTATCTGATAGAACATTTACATCCTGACGCATTGCGCGGGTACCCAACTAGTATAGATAAATAACTTGAATCGTGTGAAATAAAAGAAAGAGTGAATTGTGGATTTGGTCCCTGTGGTTTTATTATTTCTTTGACCATGATCCTCATTCTATGTTTATTGTGGATATGGTCCTCATGGTATGCAATCTGTTGTGACTAAGATCCCTCGTCACTAACATCATTAACTTTTAATGGTTAAAAGAATCTTTTATATGGGCATTATTGTCATAAAAAATATGAGGGACCAAATCCACAATTGATTTTATTTTAAGTTGGAATTAGGAACGACGTCTCTCACGTACCAATACACACCAAAATAGGAAAATATGTCTTTTATTTTGATTTCAATTTTTTTAAGCAAAATAAAAAAATATATTTTAGATATTTTAGAATTGCAAACAAACCTTTAAAATAGGAGAAAAACTTTTAAAATAAGAGAAAAACAAACCTTAAAAATTAACCTATTTGTTTTTCTCTTATTTTAAAAGTTATTCTCTTATTTTAAAGGTTTGTTTGCAATTCTAAAATATCTAAAATATATTTTTCTATTTTGCTTAAAAAGATTGAAATCAAAATAAGAGACATATTTTCCTATTTTGGTGTGTATTCGTACGTGAGAGGGGTGTTCCTAATTCTAACATAAAATAAAATCAATTGTGGATTTGGTCCCTCATATTTTTTATGACAATAATGCCCCTATAAAAGATTCTTTTAACCATTAAAAGTTAATGGTGTTAGTGACGAGGGACTTTAGTCACAACAAATTGCATACCATGAGGACCATATCCACAATAAACATAGAATGAGGACCATGGTAAAATAAATCATAAAACCACAGGGACTAAATCCACAATTCACTCTAAAAGAAAGAGTAAATTACATATTTGGTCCCTGATGTTTGGTTGCTTTTTGGATTTGGTCCCTATTTCGAAAAAATTACATGGATCGTCCCTGAGGTTTGACAAAGCGTATGGATATGGTCCCTTGTTGATCCAAACCCTCAGTGATTTGATAATGACCCTCTCTTATATACTTAGGGAAAATTGTAAGTAAACAATATGTATCAGAGTTTCACTATCGCTGATAAGTACTAAGATCTTAAAGTACCGCTGATAGGAACTCTCGCTCTTTAAATTAAACATTCAGCGAACACTGTTCATCATTAATGCTCTGAGTCTGTTCAGTCATTATGATGATCGCTGATAAGTTAGTTGTTTACTTATGATCCCTGAAGACAAGTTTCACGTCAACATAGGTTCTACGCTGAAGTCGAAGATCAAGCTCAAGAACCAGCGACAAGTCTCCTAATGAACTGATGTGGATCAGCGAAGACTCAGATTTATCCACTCAACATGAAGTATCAAGTACAAGACTTCAGCTATCGCTGAACTTTATCATTCGCTGAACTTTATCATTCCCTGCATAGATAATGATAAATGCTCTGAATCAACGAAAGCTGATCATGAAGTCCTCCGTACAAAGTACTTTTGTCTTAACCACCCTTGCACGACTCCGTACAAAATGTCAGAAAAGAACCTCCGACTGTCTGAAATCGTACAACCACTCTGATACTACACTGTTCATCCATGCGGCTACTAAGGTTGTCAACAAAGGTCAATGACATGCAACCAACCAGCTGATGACACGTGTAAAGTGTATACTGACTTGCATTAAATGCATGCAGTATATAAAGAGATGAACCCACTTCATTTGAAGTAACTTGCTAACTCTGGACAAGTTCAATCTCTTATCTCAAGATAGGTTATTATTAGTAATTTCCTTATCTCTGTTAGTGCAAGAAACCTTAGTGTTCCAACTTGTTTAGATTTAGGTTTATCCTTAATCTTGTTTCCGCAACAAGTTGTAAATTGTTAATGATTTATCAATAAACAATTTAGAAAAGTAAAATCTGTGTGCTTATCCAAGTAAGCACTACCAAGTCATATTATCTGCTTGTTTATGTAAAATTCATTTATGTTTTTGTGTGTACATGTATCATTTGGTGTCACCTTGTCAGTAGCTATAGACTATTTTCTTATGAATATTTGTTTTCTTGTAAATGGCTATTGATTTGCAGAGATAATATGTAATTTTTGTGCATTTTTCATTTCTCCACACCAAGTATTTGTGTATTTTGTTTCCTATATTAGTGTTAATGTTGCCATATGGGTTTTACACCAAGCTTTTTTCAGGTCTGATTCTATTTACTAATGCGTGATGCTTTCTTGTTTCTAGGAATTTCGCAGTTTCAACTATGGGTGTGGATGACAAAACTCTCAAGCTATCCACTTGTGGGGTGACTCACCAAGAATGGTCTATATCCCTGCATGCCTATTCTGACCTTACCAATGTTTCTCCAGTAGTGTTCTTACACCTACTGAAAGAATGCTATGTTTATGGTAAAGTTCTTCTGTCCTCCAGCTTTTATCAATGTCGGCAAGTCATTTGCATGGTTATTTATAAGTAGCAAGTGTTGTCTTTTCGATGATTTCTACATGCATGCATACAATTTTATGGTTTCTTTTTTGGCACTGTTGAGGTATACATTATATTATAGGCTTTGCAATATAAAACTTCCTTTAACTTCTGCGCTATTTCATCATACTAGTTGAGTACCCGCGCAATGCGGCGGGGATGTTAATGTTCTATAAAGATACATTTAAGTTTTAAACATCAAATTTTGCAAAAAATATTTAGTGGTTCACATGGTTCATATATTGTATTAAAAGTTTTTCACAATGCGACGGGATATATCGTAGATTAAAAAAATGAAAACTTAATGCAATTTCTTATCCAAAAAGTCTAAATTGTTGTTTAAACAAAATAGAAATTACAATCATGTTTTAATCATATACAATCATCACTCAAAACTTCTCGGTAAACCACATTTGATGTGTAAACTCCATTCGGCTTGAACTTTTTGGATGGCTTCACTAATACCTTTGTAGTGCCACGTGATATACCTATGGATAATGCCACATAAAGTTGCCCGTGTGAGAATACCGGTTCTGGTAGATAAACACCTACCACCGGAATTGTTTGTCCTTGAGCTTTATTAATTGTCATTGCAAAACAAAGTCGAATCGGAAATTGTTTTCTCTTCAATTTAAATGGAAACATGTCATCTTTGGACGGACATAGAGGAATTCTTGGTAAAAATACCCTCTTACAAGTATGTTGACCAACAACTATTTCCGCATCAATGACGTTCGGTTGAAAGCCTCTGCATATCAACCTTGTGCCGTTACATAATCCATTCGAAGGGTCGATATTCCGCAATAGTATTATTGGGCATCCAGTTTTAAGTCGGAGGTAATGAGGGGGCAAACCGCTAACGGTAAGTGAGTTTAAGAATTCCATTGGATATAAGTTATTGTTATCGTCTTCTGCTTCGTCAAAACTATAGTAAATTTTTTCCTCACCGCAGAATCTTTCGATCAACTGATCATTAATCTCGTTGACATGCTCATTTTTAGTTGTTAGTATCGCCCTTGAAATGATATAATCTGAAGCAGTCCCGTTGGTTTGCAGAGAAGGAAATATTGCATCGATCAAAGCATCCTTCGATTCATCTTGTTTGGTGTAAGGAATGGCCATGTCATCAGGTATGCGAATAAAGTTTTCGTCCACTGTTTCTTCTTCTCCATCACCGACTCGTAACAAAAAATCTGAAAACCATCGATCAGTAAGTGCTCTCATATTGATCGTTAACCGCAACTTTTTAATCGAAGACTAAATAGGTGACATCTGTAGGCTAGATTCTACAATCTGTGCTCGGGTACCTTTTCTCGTTACCGGCAACACCTGTCTAAAATCACCTCCCATAATCATTATCTTTCCACCAAATGGGAGCCGCACCCCAGTGATGTCTTGCATTGTTCTATCGAGTGCCTCCACTGCTTGCCTCTTTGCCATTTATGCTTCATCCCAGATGATTATTTTTGCATCTCGGAGTAGTTGAGCAGTTCCACTTTGTTTTTTTATATTGCACACCGAATTATTACAAAGACTGAGGGGAATCTTGAACCGAGAGTGAGCCGTTCTCCCTCCTGGCATGTTATTAGCGGCAGCACCCGATGAAGCGGTCACAAGGGCAATATGTCCACGGGAACGAACATTAGCGAGCAAAGCTTTGTACAGAATTGTTTTTCCGGTTCCACCTGGGCCATCTACAAAAAACACACCTGGACGATCATTATCTACATGACTCATGATCTCATCGAATGCATGTTTCTGGTCGGAATTTAGAGAGTCTCGGGCACGCAGATCTTCGTCTTCTACGATTATGGAGTACTCCTCTTGTACCTCACGAAATGCCCGTGATTCTAAATTGGCAGCTGCATTTATGTTTGGAAGATCGAAATCATCGAGGTTCTTACCCATAGATTGTAAAAAGACTGAGATATCTGTAAGAACCATATTTCGGACTATCTCAGCATTTACGTAGTGTCGTCTGTAATCTTCAGAGAGTGAATCATAATGTTCATCCCATAACTTGCGAACATCTCCCGACTCACAATAAATCAAGATCGTTGCGAATAGTCGTCTAAGAGCATTGGGAAACTGAAATAAGGAGGTCTCGACAAGACAATGCGATAAATTATCGTCGTACTCTATCAAACCTCTCTCAAGGGCTGCTTTTCGAAATGTCGGATGTAATACGCCATTAACCGTGTAAAGATCTTCAAAGCATGTAGGTCCACTAATATGCGAGAGAATTAGGCGTAGATAATACCGTTCTCCTTCAGCAGGATTAGCATGAACCAGTCGTCCTCTCATTGGTCTTCGGCTTCGAGTATTCCATTTACGTGATTTGGAATTCCATGTGTAATGTCTCGAAAAATCTTTGTACAAATATTGTCTCGCACTCATGTCTGTTTTATTCCTCTCAAAAAATGTGGTCAACATTGATCTCTTATCCTTCTCTCTGTCAACAATATATGTCATAATATCATTCTCTCTGAACCTAACCAACTGCTTATTCGGAAGATGGACCTGCAAAGCCATCACACAAGGGTGGATTTTAGAAAGAGGAAAGCTAAAAATCCGCCAAGTCGCCTCAGGTGGAGAAACATATCGTGCATCTTGAAATCTTTTTATCTCGTTAATAACAACCTCTTCTCTATCAGGATCGACATGAATAACCTGCTTGTCATGACCTTTGTAAACATACTTGAAAATATATTTCACAGATATTATACTTGAGCAAACCTCAACATTGATGTGACAGTTGACCATCATTAGCAACTTTGGGTTATATGGGACCACCCATCTATTATCTAGGATACTACCTCGGACGTCCGCCTGTATTCCATTGTTTCTCCTCCGATACATTGGATATGAGTTATTTGCTTGCGCTGTCTTGTCATTGAATTGCTGAGGATATCTAAAACGACATTTCTTTGGCTCACCTTGCATACAAGGGCTACATGGATTTAAATGACCGCAAGGACCATGCATCATGTGCATTATCACCAGTTGATGCATTTCAGGATACTTTGTTGGGTCCGGGATTTCGGCACACACGATCTTGTCGTAATGGTCTGGGTTTGTAATCTTGTGTTGCGGCTTCATTATCAAGAGGAAGTGTGCATGTGGTAAACCACGTTTTTTAAACTCGATGACATAAACATATGCCTCAACCTCGCCGAGGATGTGCTTCTTAAAGAGTTGATTTTTGAGATCCTCCAATTTGGCACGAAAAACTCTTACAATAAGGTCCGACCTATCTTGTGCGCTCTGACCGTCCGATAACTCTCGTCGGATTTCAGGCCATCTTGGGTTACACGTCATGGTAAGGAATATATCAGGTTTCCCCTCATCTTGAACTAAAGTCATGGCATCCATAAATCGTCTCCGCATATCTCGTGGGCCTCCGATAAAACTCACGGGAAGCACAACCCGTTGTCCAACTCTACTTGGTTGAACCTCACCAGCATTGACGCAATCCACAACACCTTGGTATAAATCTGATCTTATCTTCGACTGATTTTTTTCAATAAAAGACAAACGTGCAGTCTCTATCTTGATGTACATGTTACCACAAATTGTTGAAACAATCTTCCCCCCAATAGAATCACGTTCGTAGTCGACCGAATTTGAAACTTGTAACAGTAATAATCTCGCATCGTTACTGTTTTCCTACCCCCTCCCGAGCTAACGTCTGCGTAGTATTGATTTTGAATAGTATAAATTAATAAATGAATGGATAAGGTAAGAAATATATGTGATAATGTCCATACCTTCAAGATCTTCGTCAAAGTTTTCGTCCAAGTTTTCTTCCTCATTAACAATTTCATCAATGCATACTCCATGTCTGGGTATCCTAGGATGCCATCCAGACTCACCGTTGGGGAAAAACAAAGGATATGATAAGGGATCATAACAACTATAGTGATGTTCAATTCTTTTACTGTAGTCGGACCTCCCATACACAACAATACTTCTCCTATATGCAGTGATGTTGTCATTGCCTTCAACCCAAATACCAGCAACCTGTACAATGGCAGAATTTTCTTTAGTACCATGCATATGATACATTTTATTTAAAATAAGACAAAATAAATACTTGTATTTCAACCTCAGATGTGGTCGGTCGGTTGTACACCCTCTGGTCAAGTTCCACCGAAGCATTCAACGTGACTCTATAATTGTCGAGTGGTCCTAGCTCTTCAAGGCTTCGAAACGTTCTCACGTATGGGTTTATAGAAAGCACACGAGTCAAAATTTCAGTGACGTTTCTATCGAGATTTGGCCATTGTAGTCTATGCGAAAGCTCAGATTCGGAATCATAAAAATAAAGTTGTAAGTACCTAGGTTGTCCATCCCTAGGAACTAATTGATCAATCCTATGATATATTGCTCCTTGAGCACGAAACGTATATACTCCAGATGTCATATTGTTCACATTGTTATCCAAAGTTACTCCCATTGACGTGAAGGAAAAGTTTGTGTTATACGCACGAATATTGTGCATAAACACTTTGCTTAATTCTGACTCCATTGAAAATAGTTTGTATAGTTCTTCAGGAATGGGTGAGTATGCCAACTTTGTCTTCCCACTCGCACAACAAAAGGAAGGGAACTCAAACTCGAACAGTTTTGCTCCACAATGTTTACATGCATTTTGTTCCTTCAAGACACGATGTTGTCTAGGGACACCATCATAAACAAAACTGTATGGATCCTCGTGCTGGGTCTCAACGTTTCTATGCTTTTCCCTCATTTGTTGATAATAGTTCCGATTAACAATTTGTCTCCTTTGAGCAGTAGTTAGTGCGCTGACAGGGGTTGTTTCACTGATAACGCTTGTTCCTTGTGTATTAAAAGCATTTCTGTTATTTTCCTTGCTTCGTTGATAATAGTTTCGATTAATAATTTTTCTCCTTTGCGCAAAAGTTAACCCACTGTCAGGGGTTGCTTCATTGATATTCTCTTGCATTGTCTCCATTGAAGAGATATTTGTCATGTGTTGACTACTTCCTTCGCCAAGCGCTATGTAAGACATTTGAATATGAAAAATAAGATTATTATAAATAAATGGTAAGATCGAGATAAAAAAGAAATACTAACTTGGCGATTCTTGATTCACGACTTCGTCAAAAAGAGGTAGCAGTATTCCACGTTTAATTTGAACGCCTATGACAGAATACCTCATTTCAATTAGGCTTTAGTTTATGTCAATTCGAAAGTACAAAATAATAATAATACATAGTTTTTACCGTTGAAGTTATCATGTGTCAACCCCGAACATAATTGGCTTGTTCCTTGTGTATTAAAAGCATTTCTGTTATTTTCCTTGCTGCGCTGATAATAGTTTCGATTAATAATTTTTCTTCTTTGCGCAAAAGTTAACCCACTGTCAGGGGTTGCTTCATTGATATTCTCTTGCATTGTCTCTATTGAAGAGATATTTTTCATGTTTGTCATACATTGACCACTTGCTTCGCCAAGCCCAATTTTTCTCCGTTTATGTTTCTCTTTTTGGGAGACATCAACAGTTGTAGTTTATTTATCGACAATCCTCATTGCATACCTTAAAACATTCACTGAATTGTCATATTCATGTTCAAAACATTTAGAAAACATTCATTCACAAAACATTCACTGAATTGTCATATACATGTTCAAAACATTTAGAAAACATTCATTCACAAAACATTCACTGAATTGTCATATACATGTTCAAAACATTTAGAAAACATTCATTCACAAAACATTTACTGAACCAATACAAAATACCACAACAAATACATGTTCCAAAAATACATGTTCCAAAAATCATCACAACAATCACAAAAACACAATACTAATCAAATTGACCGATCACACATTGGCATTCGGAATAATTCTTAAGTTGTGTGCTTCCGGCATCTCTGGTACAAACACAATCTGGGTTAAATCCGTAGAATTTAAAACGTTCACTGAAAAAATTAGAAAATACCATTTTAGAAAAATTATAATTTTAAATTGAAATAAAAACAAATAAGTAAAATTAATAAATATTATTCTTGGATATCGATGGATAAGCTTAACCCGAGATGCATAAATTATTGAATTATTTTGTATGGCCCGAGCTATCATCTCAATAGGTGTTTCTCTTGAATCATACAACCTCAACTTTATTTCATGCCCCCTATTAGAAATAGCAAAGTTAGTAATAACACAAGTTGGCCAATTTGTTAATTTGGTAATTGATTAAATTTTAATACAACTTCAAACTTACGTTTCATCTTGTAAAACTAAATCACACGCACCCAATCGGAATACACCATAATCTCTCGCATTGGTAACTCGTCTTCCCCTTATGATTTTTCCAACCACATCTAAGATATATAAATTTAAATTTGAATATCAATTTGACATGGTTAAATTTAAATTTAACTAAAAAAATTAATTTACCAATTAGCATCTTTCTTCTTGTCCTATCTTCAACAAGTGTTCTTATCAAGGCACCGACGGATAAAACACAAATCCTCTTTGAACATCCTCCGGCAATGGGGTAAACCTTGTGTTTCTATCAATCAAAATTTCATGTTCGGCACGAAGAAAACTATATTTTTTATACCTTGGATATTCATAATAGGATCCTTGAACTTGGAAATGCTCCAAAAAGAAAACACCTCCTACCAAATTTCTTTGTCTATAGACATCCAACAATGTACGTGGAACAACTGCAGCCATTTTGTCCCTCTAACGTATATAAATATATACATATACACAATATGTAATTTTAACATTGTTAGTATCTTTAAAAAATATATTTTCAACAAAACTAAAATATGATTAAATTCGCTTACATTTTGGTCAAGTAAGATGATGTATATTTTTCGTGTATTACATCTTCCCAAACAAATTCTACTCGGACATGTTCAAAGTTCCACCAAACATGAAGACTTTCTAGTTGGTAAAAATGTTCAGCATGCCACCCTAAATCCATTTTCTACATAAATAATATGAACAGAACAATTTCAGAATGCCAATTGCAAACATCAATAATATTGTTAACATTATAAAAAAATTCACTCTAAAAGAACACCAAAAGTAGACAAACAACAAGTATTGAACTTAATGAGACTAACAGCTTATTCGGTCAGCTTATTCGGTCATCCCGTATAACATTTTTATAACATCAAATCACTACCAATCCAAATCCAAACACCTTCAGGTCAAATCTTTAAGCAAATTGAAATAGGATGAAAGTTAATTTACAACTACAAATGTGAAATGATTCACAATCCCAGTTTGATTGCGATTAAAGAAGTCACGCATTAATGAAATGTTAGGAAGAAAACAGAAGTGAGTGATCTTGAATCTTGACCCAAAAATCACTACTTTTTTTAACTTTTGTCATAGAAATGGTCACCCTAAATCCATTTTCTACATAAATAATATGATCAGAACAATTTCAGAATGCCAATTGCAAACATCAATAATATTGTTAACATTATAAAAAAAAATTCACTCTAAAAGAACACCAAAAGTAGACAAACAACAAGTAGAGCATGAACCATTAAAAATAAGAACATTTTGGTGATAAGAACACTTAGAGCAGCAAGAGCAATCTGATTAAGACATTATTAAGACATTACCTTGGTCGAAGAGCAATCCAATGAAATTCTGAAGCCTGAATCAAAGTAAAGCCTCAAACCAAACCCACCAGACCTCGATTTTCGATTTTCTATGAACAAAAAAGAAGAACAGCTTATTCGGTTAAATGCCCAAAGAAGAAGTATAAAGTTAAACAGACATGACGTGACAAAAAATAAAAAATAGGTTCAGATAAGAACTATTATCTTGAAGTGTTTTCTTGAAATCATATTTGTCAATTGCTCACAAGTATGTTTTCATTTAAAAAACGGTCTCATGTGTCTAGACATAATTTTGCATAAAAATCATAGCATAAAACACCCAAAAACAGAAGCCATCAAATGCTAAATCCATCTAAAATAAACTCTAAATTTGACAGTTAAAACAAAAGCAGAATAAGAAAAAGAAAATACTCGAGTTGAATCAAATAACATGTAAATGAAAAATCTATTAACAAACTAATTGAAAAAAGTAACAAAAAGAACTTAGATTATGCAAAGTCAATAAGCATATTTGGAAAGAGATAAACCATAATAGAATAAATTCTACACAAAAATATTCAGTGTGTAGTATAACAATTTTCCGTAGCAACATTTGCCTTCCTCGTCAAGCATTTTCACAATTATGTATAATAACATAGAACTAAAAGCTAAACTCACAAAGAATATGGCATAAGACAATAAGCAAAGCTTGTAGTCACCACGACTTAATCAACTGTGTTAATCATAAATGTAAAATTTCATCATCTGTCATTTCAATGTTACAGTTTGGTTCAAAATGCATATATATAATGGTTAAGGTTCCAAAAGAAAAAGGGTTCTTAATGTTGCATATCGTGCGTATTCAAAGAAGGGTTCAAGCAACTTACAGAGGTTGATTCAATCCCCTTTATGAACACCGGATTTGCTAGCTTGAAAGTGACCAAATGAACCTGAAACACCGAAATGATAAACAGACATGATTAAGAAGTATTTTACTAAAAAGGTTACAAAAAAGAAGCAAAAGGTTTCAAAAGAAGAAAAAGGTTTCAAAACCATAAAGAAAGAAGAAGTATAAAGTTACAAAAAATGGTTAAATGCCCAAATCAGTTACTGTGATAACAATTGAATACCAAAACCAGAATGCAATAAATGAAAATTTAGCCTCCCATTTTTCGAAAAGTACTTGAAGTCAGAGCAATAGTAAATGAAATCATAAATAGAGATAACAATGTACAGAAGGATCTTGGATGAACACCCACATACCAAAAAACAGGGTAACTATATTTCAGCAAATGTTAGTTGACTTGCAACGTCATCCAAAAATAGAACTCACAGAAAGCTGAAACCCCAAATCAATTAATAGAGATAACAATGTACAGAAGGATCTTGGATGAACACCCACATACCAAAAAAAAACTAAACAGTGTGCAACATAATCAGCAAGCAATTGTCAAATTACTTAAAGTCAACGCATCAAATACATTCAAGTAATTGAAATCATAATAAACCAAATAAAAATTTCAGAAAGGGATATTGATGAGAGTGACATACCAGAAGATAAAAACTTGAAATTTGGATTATGAATCCCTGTTTTAATAGAGAGCAAAATAAGAGATCAAAATCGGTTGGTAGATAAACATCAGAACGAAATCGAAATCAGAAACAAATAAGAAGTTGCATACCTGAACGATGAACGATTCGAGATGGAATGATGAACGATTCGAGATGGTTCCTGAACTATTCGAGATGGTGAGAAAGAAAGTAGAAATCAGAAACAAGCGACTGAGAGATCAAAATCGGTTGGTAGATAAACATCAGAACGAAATCGAAATCAGAAACAAATAAGAAGTTGCATACCTGAACGATGAACGATTCGAGATGGTTCCTGGACTATTCGAGATGGTGAGTTTGAAGCGTCGTCTTGGTTTGAAGCGACTGATATATAATGCGATCATTGGGAGTTTGAAGCGTCGTCTTGGTTATAGGAGTGACTGATTTCTTGGTTTTGGGAAGGATTTGGCTATAGGAAGCGTCGTCCAGAGGAAGCGTCGGGCAGTTAAGTTTTAGGATTAAAATTAGGGTTTAGGTAGTATAGATAAAAGAATAAAAGAAAATGTTTTAAGACTTTAAGACTTTAAGACAAAAGTCGTACATGCTTTATAATTTCATCATATTAGTTGAAATATTTGTTACATAACACCTGATTTTAAAATGGATTTTATGGGAAAATGGCCAGATTATCAAGTCGATTGCTCCGTCAATTTATGGTCATGAGGATATAAAGACTGCATTAGCTCTTGCAATGTTTGGAGGTCAGGAAAAGAATGTGCAAGGGAAACACAGGTTGCGTGGAGACATAAATGTGCTGCTGCTAGGTGATCCTGGTACTGCGAAATCCCAGTTCCTTAAGTAAGTACTTTCTGTTTTTCTTCACAGTTGCATTGTATAAAAATCCACAGTAGTTTGAATTATCTGGTGAACTCTGTTCTGAAGATAGGTAATGAAGCATTCTTCTCTGTTTATGGTTTCATTTGTAATATAACATTTATTATATGACTGATTTGTTTTTGACCTTTGCCAGGGTGAGTATCCATGAAGCGATGGAACAGCAGAGCATCAACATATCTAAAGCCGGAATAGTGACTTCTCTTCAAGCTCGATGCTCAGTCATTGTTGCTGCTAACCCAATAGGAGGGTGGTGAGTAAAAACTGTGCTGAATATATCGTAATTAAATAAATAAGTGATTGGTTCTTTGCCAGTGTCCATGATCGGTGGTTGCATGTGAAAATATTAAGCACTCAACTACGAATGTATATATTTTAAAGCTCTTTGAGCTAAATACGTGTTTGATAAATGGACATTATGTTCTAGATCTTTAAGCTTCTTGCTCTAAAAATTAGGAAACACTTGTCAGAAAGAACATGGAAGGGAAAAAGAACCCAAGCATAATCATTATTCATTAAAATGTGACAGGTAGTACACTTGTAATGGAGCTAAATGTTCCTCTGCTTTCTTATCATTGTCGGTGTGAAATATATGTAAAAGTTTATCTATGAGAAGGATAATGAGAAAACCATTTTCAAATGCATATGTAGACCTGGTCTATCTGTAATGGCATCATGACTCCCTTGCGCATTATCTTTATTTGCATATGAATCTAATACTTGGGTCATTTTCTGCAGGTACGATTCCTCTAAAATTTTCTCACAAAATGTTGAATTAACAGATCCAGTACTTAAAATAGACGAGAAACAACTTTTGTCTGCATTTTATGAGTTCAAAATTCAAGACGTATGGGATGCCTTCAAATTCCATCGAAAAATACAGTATTCAAGTTCCTCTTTAAAAAATCATAAATGGAGCTCTCTTCTTTAGTTACCATTCTTGAAAAAAAAAATTATGGTTGGCAGGCAATAGCGCTTATATATTTCAAAAGGTTCTATCTGCAATGGTCGGTGATGGAACATCATCCAAATACTGTTGGGATAATCTCAATCATACCTCAAGTACTAGATATGTAAATAGGGCAAAGATGAAAATGTGTGACTTTTCATATGTAAATGTGTGACTTTTCATCCTCCAACCGCCATAACCGAACAGTTACAATGGTTCATTGGCACCGGTTGAACTAGTATAAATAGGAAGCATATGTAACAGATTATAATATACAAAAACACATATTTTCTTAAATTCTCTCAAAGTTCTTCATTGTTCTTCATCATGGAAGCATAGTTTGATTCGTCGGGTTCGAGAGTTCGATTCTTGAACGGGTTGTTGTATCCTCTAGATAGACGTCCAATCGATACGGTACGTGGGACGAATTTATGTCTAAGGACACTGCTTCGCAGGCCTCAATCCAAATAACGATCTTCTTTAACTTCGTAATCAAGAAAGTCGAGTTAGTATTTTATCTTGAACTTTTGATTATGTATTTTCATTGATATGTAAATTTTGGATATATATATATACATATAAATAATTAAGTATTTCCATTTGATTCAATATTGTGTGTTACGAATTTCAATTCGTGTATCTAAGGTCTAACAATCTTAGACAGAAATTTCGTTGACAATGGAAAACTCTTCTTTGTTGAAATCAAATGTGGAGAAACCCGAAAAATTTAAGGGTTCCGATTTTAGAAGATGGCAACAAAAAATGCTCTTCTACTTGACGACGTTGAAAGTGTCTAACGTGCTTACCGATCAAGCACCGACACCGCCGGTTGGAGAGGGAGAAAACGCCCCATCCCAAATTGAATTGGCTATGTTCCAACGATCCTTGGATATTTGGAACGCCAACGAATATAATTGTCGGAATTTTATTCTTAATGGTTTGGATGATGGTCTTTATGACATATATTCATCCTTCACCACGGCAAGAGAAATTTGGGAATCGTTGGAATCAAAGTACAAGACGGAAGTCGCTTGTTCCAAACGATTTATCGTGGGCAAATTCCTGAACTATAAGATGACGGATTCCAAACCGGTCGTGAAACAAGTGGAAGAAATGCAAATCTTGGTCCATGAATTGGAAGTCGAAGGTATGGGCATCAACTCTAATTTTGTTATTGGTTCAATAATTGATAAGTTACCTCCATCCTGGAAAAATTTTAAACTCTATCTTAAACATTTGTCCGAGGATATGAGTTTCGAGCAATTGATACTCAAATTGCGGGTGGAGGAGGACAACCGGATGAACGAGAAAGCGGATGCTATCTCGTTGGAACCAAATGCAAACATAGTTACCGGTAACTCATCAGAGACGAAGTTCCAAAAAGGAAAGGGAAAGGCGACGGGTTTCAAGCATAATCTCAATGCTTCAAACCCATTATCCGTACAACGAAGGCCTTTCAAAAAGCGTGTGATGAGTTGTTGGGTATGCGGAAAGCTGGGTCATCGAGCGAAGGATTGCCGCCATAGAAGAGACCATGGTGGTCCCGGAGGAGGAGGCGCCGGTGGAAACCCCCATCAAGCCAACGTGGTCAATGCTCCAAATCAATTCGTTGGAGTAATTGAGGCTTTTATGGTTACAAACGTGACCGATTGGTGGGTTGATACCGGTGCCACCAAACATATTTGCAACTCCAAGAACATGTTTGCTACATACCAAAAAGTTGATGATGAAGAACCCATGTATATGGGTAATGCCACGACCGCAAAAATTGAAGGGAAGGGGAAGGTGATTCTCAAGCTTACATCGGGAAAGGAACTTGTGCTCACCAATGTCTTGCATGTACCGGCTATTACAAAGAACTTGATTTCTGGACCCACACTTAGTAACAAAGGATTCAAGATGGTGTTTGAATCTGATAAATTTGTGATTACTAAGGGTGGGATGTATGTTTGCAAGGGCTACCTTAATGAGGGGCTCTTCAAACTTAGTGCGATGAACAATGACGATGTAAATACTGTAAATGTTGTAAATAGCAATAAAACCGCTGGTTCTAGCTCCGCTTCTATGTACATGCTTGACTCTTCTTCCTTATGGCACTCCCGTCTAGGACATGTCAACTTCCGATCCTTACAAAGGATGACAAAACTTGGGTTATTACCCAAGTGTTCCATGGATAACAAGACAAAATGTGAGGTATGTGTTGAGTCTAAATACTCAAGCCATCCACACAAATCTGTTGAAAAGTCTAATCAAGTACTTGGACTTATCCACAACGATTTATGTGATTACAAAGCCACACCCACACGTGGAGGAAAGAACTATTATGTATCATTTATTGATGATTGCAGTAAATATTGGTATGTATACCTAATACATACCAAAGATGAAGCTTTGAATATGTTTAAGACATACAAGGCTGAAGTTGAAAACCAACTTGACAAAAGAATAAAAATTCTGAGATCCGATAGAGGAGGAGAATACGAGTCTAAGGACTTTGCAGAATTTTGTTCTCATCATGGCATAGTTCACCAAACAACAGCTCCCTATACTCCACAACAAAATGGAGTAGCTGAAAGGAAAAACAGAACATTGAAGAACATGATTAATTCAATGTTGATTACTTCAGGAGCACCACATAGTTTGTGGGGTGAAGCATGCTTAACTGCAAATATGATACTTAATAGAATTCCTCATAGAAAGAGCGATAAATCTCCTTATGAACTATGAAAAGGAAAACTTCCTTCCTACAAAAGGAAGAAAGTGTGGGGTTGCCTTGCAAAGGTTCAAGTACCTTTACCCAAAAGGACAAAACTTGGACCGAAGACCATTGATTGTGTATATCTTGGTCCTGCAAGTAATAGTGCTGCTTATAGATTTCTTGGTCTATAAGTCACAATAACACAATCATGGAATCAATTGAGGTTGAATTCTTTGAACACATATTTCCTTTCAAGGATAAAGGGAAAGAAATCTCTAATCCAAGAAAGAGAGTATGTGAAGTAGATAACACCGATAGTGTTGAGAAACCAAATTGTTGGTGCAAGTGTACCCAGCTTTAAATATTGTGATATATTTTTGGTACACATAAAATCACATCTCCATATTTATTTTGATGATTACAAAACACACCGCATTATTTTGTTATCTAATATTTTATCCGAGTGTGCAGATATTTAAATGATCTCGATAAATTTTTTATCTGAAGTATCCAAGTCTGAAGAGTTTCGTCATTTTATTTTAAAATGATAAACACCCTAAAATATTTTATCACTTGGATATTTCGTATCTATATAAATATATTTGAATCAAATATATATATACAATATTTTTTTTATATATATTAAATCACTTGATATATATATATATATATGCTGTTTGCTACTGTTCATCATCTGTTGCAAGATTGTGATCAGCCGAAGTAACCTGCGTTGCCTTGCTCTCATTGGACAATATTTCAGGCGGTATACCGCCAAGGTCTTCGCGGTATACCGCGACACTATTCACCCGTCACATCTTCTGCATGTGAAGCTTCTATTGTCAGCAACTTTTTCAGGCGGTATACCGCCGTGTGCAACGCGGTATACCGCGGGTACTTGTAGCCGTTGATCTTTTGCAGGTTGACCTTCTCCTTGCAGTACACTTTTTCTGACGCAGGTATACCGCGATGGTCTGGCGGTATACCGCGAAATCCCCAAGACTGATGATCATCCAGTATAAATACAAGCATCCAGCAGCCTTCAATGCTACACCAACTTCAGCAATAAATTCTCCCTCAGCATTTGATTATTATTCTGCTGCTTTCTTACTCACACTAAATCACTTAAACTGATAAAATTAATTTTTGAGCAAGAAATCTTGAGTTGATAGCAGATTAAAATCTCTCGATTAGTTGAATCAGCAACACAACTCAAGTGATCAAACTCTCTAAAAATATCCAAGTGATAAACCTTATTCAAGAGTGATTATTCATATTAAAATCTATACCCTCTTGTAAGTGTTTGAATTAGAGTGAGTGATCCACATTAATCTCTCAAAGAAGAGTGTTTCGCGTTTGTTGTATTAAGGTTTGTGTTTCTACCGTAAAGAACACGTTTCGTATTGGATCTCCGAGAAGTGTTATTTTCTCGAGGTGGACTAGCCAACTTTGTGTTTGGTGAACCACTTTAAAATTACCGTTGTCAAGTATTCTCTTTCCCTTATCTATTTACATTTCCGCTGTGCATTTAAATTATATCTGTTTATATAATTGTTGTATATTTACTTGTTTATACTCTGCTTTATTTTTACTGTATTGTTTGTACTGTATTTATTTGTTCAAAGAATTTTTGAAAGAAAAAGATTTTAAATACAACCTTACCCCCCCCTTAGGTTGTCCAACATTTGGTATCAGAGCAGGTCTTTCAAAATATTCTGCATATTTTTCTCTTATTCTTCTAAATGGCTCAACAAACTAATATCGTGTTTTCAAAACCTCCTTTGATAGATACTGAAAAGTTTGGCATTTGGGCCGAGCTATTTGAATGTCACGTGCGTGGCAAAAATCAAAAGATTTGGAACATCATAGAAAAAGGGAATTTTAAACCCACCATTGTGAAAGATGATGTTTATATTGATAAACCTATAGATGACTGGACTACTTCTGATGAAGCTCATTTTTGTTTAAACTTTGAAGCTAAGAATATATTATATGCTGCTTTAACATCTGACGAAATTGAAAGAGTATATACTTATAAAACTGCAAATCAAATATGGGAAAGTTTAAATAATACTCATCGTGGAAACACGGAGGTTAAATCTAGTAAAGTAAATATTTTAGTTCACGATTATGAACTATT
The DNA here is from genome assembly GCA_033807775.1 of Saussurea involucrata. Lineage (NCBI taxonomy): Eukaryota > Viridiplantae > Streptophyta > Magnoliopsida > Asterales > Asteraceae > Saussurea > Saussurea involucrata. The sequence goes on from CM066324.1 coordinate 84,701,064, forward strand.
CGAAATGAAACAAGATGAGTCAATTGACTCAATGTTTAAAAGATTTAACCTTATTGTGACTACTTTGAAAGGTTTGGATCGCACTTATCCTAACGAGGACTATATAAGGAAAATCCTACGAGCTCTTCCTTCGGAGTGGATGCAAAAGATAACATCCTTAGAAGACTCCCGTGACCTTTCCATAATGAAGATAGATGACTTGATCGGTAATCTTAAAGTGCATGAAATTGCACTTAAAAGAAACAAAGACCGGGAGCAAGTTAAAAAGAAATCAATCGCTCTCAATGTCTCAACACCAAAAGATGAGAAGAAAAAGGAGAAAGCTAGCTCCTCGAAAGATCCATCCGAAACTCTCGATGAAGTCGCCATGTTGGTAAGAAACTTTTCCAAATTTCTTAATAATAATAATAAATTTTCTAACAATGGCAGATTTCAAAGAAACGGTAACTACCGTCGTGGTGGTGATAATCGAAGTCGTAAGTTCCATAAGCGAGACGAAAAAGTTAAGAAAAATGGCGACTCGAGTGAAGACGATAAAGCTAAGCCAAAGAGAGGCTTTTGCTACTCATGTGGTGACAAAGACCACTACGCCAATGAATGTCCGAAAAAGAACAAATTCCAAAAGAAGAAGGAGAAAGCCTTCATTGGAGGCGCGTGGAGCGAGAGTGAAGAAGAAGATGACTATCAAGCCATTTGTCTTATGGCCGATAGCGACGACGAGGTAAAATCATCTTACTCGGATTACGATAGTGATTATGAAAGTGATAGTGAAAATAATCTTGAAGAATTATATGAATCTTTTCATAAAATGGCCGCTCTTGCAAATCGTTACCAAGATGAGAATGCTATGTTAAAAGAAACTGTAAATGCATGTAAAAAGGAAATAAAAAATGTTAAACAAAAATCTGAAAATGATATAGATATAATTGCTAAATTAGAAACTAAATTAGGAGAAAAAGATTTTTGTAAATCTTGTGATGTTTTAAATAAAGAAATTGCATGCTTGAATAAAAAATCACATGAAAATATTATTTGTACAAAATGTGATATTCTTGATAATGAGATTACATGTTTAAAGGCTAAATGTGCTTCATATGAAAAAGATAACATGCTAGCTAAAGCCTTTGAAAGTAGCAATGAGAAAGTTCTTAACATGCTTAATATGCCTAACCGTATAAAATGTAGAAAAGGCATTGGTTCCAATACTTGTGTTGATAAATGTTCATGTATACCCATCAAAAGATTCTATGAATCACCTAAAGTAAATACAAGAAATCAATATGTGCGTAAAATAAATAATGTAAATTATAATACGAGAAAACCGTATGCTCGCATGTACCATGATAAATATTCTAAACCTAATAATAATGCGAATATAAATACTTGTTTTTATGTGTATGATAAATATAATCGCAAAATTAAAATGGTAAATAAATGGATTCCAAAAGGAATGTTTAGTAATGATAATCCCGGTGGTATGCGTTTATGGTTTTAAATGTGTTATGTATATATATATAGTTTAAATATATTTTGTTGTATACATTATATATATAAGTAATATATATTCTATGTACTGTTTGTTTACATATATATACGTATTACATATATATATATATAATATGGTGTTTGTTATATATATATATTAATATGATTTGATGTATTATATATATATATTAATATTGTGTAATATATTATATATATATATATTCTGTTTTACTTTATATATATGTATGTTGGTTGACTTTTGAAACTAATTGTCAAGGACCCACGAGAAATGGGGACCATAAAAGTTACATCTTCATTATTGTAGATTGACCTTGATATGGACTGGATACTCGATAGTGGTTGCACACGTCACATGACCGGAAACAATAATCTCTTTTCATCATATAAGTCATGTGATGGTGGACAGGTAATTTTTGGAGGAAACTCCAAAGGAAATATAATTGGTAGAGGTACAGTCTCTTGCAATAATGTTCAATTTCTTAATGTGAATCATGTTGATAATTTACATTTTAATTTGTTAAGTGTTCGCCAATTGTGTAAAAATAATACAACTGTTGTCTTCGAAGAAGATTCTTGTAAAATCATAAAAAATGGCAAAGTTCTTTTAAATGGCTTTGTAAAAGGAAATTTATATATTTGTAAAACTGTTGTATCTGATAATGTATGCTTATCTTCTATTAATGATGTTTCTACTTTATGGCATAGGCGTTTAGGTCACGCTAATCTAAGATTAATGCAAAACTTAAAAAATAAGGAGCTTGTGAGTGACCTGCCAAAATTAAAGTTTGATAATCATTTTTGTGATGCTTGTCGTGTCGGCAAACAACATCACGTTTCTCATAAATCAAAAAATGTTATTTCTACTCAAAGAGTTTTAGAACTTTTACATATGGATCTTTTTGGCCCGATGGCTATTCAAAGTTTTGGAGGAAATTTTTATACTTTGGTTATTGTGGATGATTATTCCCGTTATACTTGGACTTTATTTTTGAGACATAAAAATGAGGCTTTTGAAAAGTTTAAAATTTTGGGAAAACGAATTCAAAACCAACAAGGTTGTACGATTGTTTCCATACGTACGGACCATGGACGAGAATTCGATAATGATGTACAATTTGGTGCCTTTTGTGATAAACATGGTATAACTCATAACTTTTCGGCTCCTCGAACTCCTCAGTCAAACGGGGTTGTTGAAAGGAAAAATCGAACGTTGCAAGAAATGAGTAGAACTATGCTAAACGAACATCAAGTTCCCCAAAAGTTTTGGTGTGATGCCGTTGCTACCGCGACCTATGTGCTTAACCGTGTCCTAATTAGAGGTATCCTAAATAAGACACCCTATGAACTTTACCGAGGTAGAAAACCTTCCCTAGCTCACCTAAAAGTTTTTGGTTGTAAATGTTTCATTTTAAACACCAAATCCTACCTAACCAAATTTGACCCCAAAGCCTATGAGGGAGTTTTCCTAGGTTATTCTTGGAATAGCAAAGCCTATAGAATCCTAAATAAGGAAACCATGGTAGTGGAAGAATCCCTTAATGTTAGTTTTGACGAAAGTCCTCCCAAACCGAGTGCACCCTTAGCAAATGATAATATTCGTGAAGGAGACGTCTTAGCCCAACAACTTAGTACCTTGGATTTAGGTACTCAACCTTCCACAAATAATATTGAATCTAGTGATGCCCCTCCATGCTTTATTCCACAAGGTATAGATGATCCTAACCTTAGAACCGCTCGAGGCCATCCCGTAGATCAAATTATAGGTGACCTAAACCAAAGGACAACTAGATCACAAATCCTTACCCATTGTGCTTTCCATGCCTTTATCTCAACCATAGAACCTAAAACCATAGATGAAGCTTTAGGTGATGAGGATTGGATATTGGCCATGCAAGATGAGTTAAACCAATTTACTAGGAATGATGTGTGGGATTTAGTGCCTAGCCCTAGTAGTCAAACCATTATTGGCACAAGATGGGTCTTCCGTAACAAGGTAGACGAGAACGGTGGAGTCACACGAAACAAGGCACGTTTAGTTGCCAAGGGGTACAGTCAACAAGAAGGTATAGATTATGACGAAACCTTTGCACCGGTTGCTAGGTTGGAGTCTATTCGAATGCTTCTCGCTTTTGCAAATGCTAAAGATTTTAAGTTATTTCAAATGGATGTTAAAAGTGCTTTCTTAAATGGTATTATAAATGAGGAGGTATACGTTTCTCAACCTCCCGGTTTTGAAAGTTTTGAAAACCCGACACATGTTTATAAATTAAAAAAGGCGCTTTATGGTTTAAAGCAGGCTCCGCGTGCGTGGTATGATAGATTAAAAACCTTTTTAATTGTTAGTGGTTATATTATGGGTAAAATAGATAATACTTTATTTGTGAAATATGTTCAAAATGATATTGTGGTTGTGCAAGTATATGTTGATGATATTATTTTTGGTTCCACTAATGAAAAACTGTGTAATGAATTTTCTGCGAAAATGACAAGCGAGTTTGAAATGAGCATGATGGGAGAGTTAAAATACTTCTTAGGATTGCAAATAAAACAATGTGAAACTGGTATTTTTATTAGTCAATCTAAATATTGTAAAGATATGTTGAAAAAGTTTAATTTTGAAAATGTCAAACCCGTTGAAACTCCAATGACCACAAATTTGCAATTATCTCGTGACGAGGAGGGAAACGATTTTAATGAAAAGATTTATCGTGGTATGATTGGTAGTTTATTATATTTAACTGCTAGTAGACCTGATATTATGTTTAGTGTATGTTTATGTGCTCGTTTTCAATCTTCACCTAAACAATCTCACTATGAAGCTGTCAAGCGTATTTTTCGATATTTACGAGGTACTACTAATCTTGGCTTATGGTACGCAAAGAAACCCGAGTTAGAAGTAACGTGTTTCGCCGATTCCGATCTTGGTGGATCTATTGTTGACCGAAAAAGTACTAGTGGGGTATGTGCCTTTATAGGTCTCTCACTTGTATCTTGGTTCTCTAAGAAACAACAATCCGTAGCTTTGTCTACCACCGAAGCGGAATATGTAGCCGCCGCAAGAGCATGTGCTCAAGTCCTATGGATGAAACACACACTTACCGATTTTGAGGTACACCTAACCAAAATTCCAATTATGTGTGATAACTCAAGTGCCATAAACTTAAGTAAAAATCCCGTTTTGCATTCTCGTACCAAACATATTGAATTGAGACATCACTTTTTACGAGATAATGTTCAAAAAGGCAAAATCGTGCTTGAAAAGGTTGATTCGGAAGATAATTTGGCCGATATTTTCACAAAAGCTCTTAACAAAAAAGCCTTCTTTAAATTAAGACTTGGTTTAGGCATGCTTGAGTATAACCCTTGATAAATACTAACTCTCAAATATTTCATATTTTGAGGGGGAGCATCTTTCGAGGGGGAGCATAAGCGATTTTCTTAAACCCTTTTTGCTTCGACAAAAGGGGGAGAGAAACCGAGTATGCTCTCGTGTTTAGCGTTGTGTTTGTCATCATCAAAAAGGGGGAGATTGTTGGTGCAAGTGTACCCAGCTTTAAATATTGTGATATATTTTTGGTACACATAAAATCACATCTCCATATTTATTTTGATGATTACAAAACACACCGCATTATTTTGTTATCTAATATTTTATCCGAGTGTGCAGATATTTAAATGATCTCGATAAATTTTTTATCTGAAGTATCCAAGTCTGAAGAGTTTCGTCATTTTATTTTAAAATGATAAACACCCTAAAATATTTTATCACTTGGATATTTCGTATCTATATAAATATATTTGAATCAAATATATATATACAATATTTTTTTTATATATATTAAATCACTTGATATATATATATATATATGCTGTTTGCTACTGTTCATCATCTGTTGCAAGATTGTGATCAGCCGAAGTAACCTGCGTTGCCTTGCTCTCATTGGACAATATTTCAGGCGGTATACCGCCAAGGTCTTCGCGGTATACCGCGACACTATTCACCCGTCACATCTTCTGCATGTGAAGCTTCTATTGTCAGCAACTTTTTCAGGCGGTATACCGCCGTGTGCAACGCGGTATACCGCGGGTACTTGTAGCCGTTGATCTTTTGCAGGTTGACCTTCTCCTTGCAGTACACTTTTTCTGACGCAGGTATACCGCGATGGTCTGGCGGTATACCGCGAAATCCCCAAGACTGATGATCATCCAGTATAAATACAAGCATCCAGCAGCCTTCAATGCTACACCAACTTCAGCAATAAATTCTCCCTCAGCATTTGATTATTATTCTGCTGCTTTCTTACTCACACTAAATCACTTAAACTGATAAAATTAATTTTTGAGCAAGAAATCTTGAGTTGATAGCAGATTAAAATCTCTCGATTAGTTGAATCAGCAACACAACTCAAGTGATCAAACTCTCTAAAAATATCCAAGTGATAAACCTTATTCAAGAGTGATTATTCATATTAAAATCTATACCCTCTTGTAAGTGTTTGAATTAGAGTGAGTGATCCACATTAATCTCTCAAAGAAGAGTGTTTCGCGTTTGTTGTATTAAGGTTTGTGTTTCTACCGTAAAGAACACGTTTCGTATTGGATCTCCGAGAAGTGTTATTTTCTCGAGGTGGACTAGCCAACTTTGTGTTTGGTGAACCACTTTAAAATTACCGTTGTCAAGTATTCTCTTTCCCTTATCTATTTACATTTCCGCTGTGCATTTAAATTATATCTGTTTATATAATTGTTGTATATTTACTTGTTTATACTCTGCTTTATTTTTACTGTATTGTTTGTACTGTATTTATTTGTTCAAAGAATTTTTGAAAGAAAAAGATTTTAAATACAACCTTACCCCCCCCCCCCCCCCCTTAGGTTGTCCAACACAAATGAAGAGGGTACATCAAAGGCTCAAGAAGAAAACTTAGAGCCTAGAAGAAGTAAAAGGGGAAAGATTGCTAAAGACTTTGGACCCGACTTCATGACATTCGTTGTCGATGAAGAACCTCAATCCTATAAAGCCGCCATGGACTCATCGGAGGCACCTTATTGGAAAGAGGCTATTCAAGGCGAGATAGACTCCATTGTTCAGAATAACACATGGAAATTGGTAGATTTACCACCAGGTCACAAGGTAATTGGTCATAAATGGATCTTCAAGCGGAAACTAAGACCTGATGGTACTATAGAGAAATATAAAGCTCGATTAGTTGCCAAAGGTTACCACCAAAAGGAAGGTCAAGATTTCTTTGACACCTATTCACCGGTAACACGAATCACGTCCATTAGGACATTGATGGTTATAGCAGCAATTCACAACCTACACATACATCAAATGGATGTGAAAACTGCTTTCTTAAATGGTGAATTAGATGAAGAAATTTATATGCAACAACCGGAAGGTTTTGTTGTAAAAGGCCAAGAGAATAAAGTATGCAAACTTGTGAAGTCTTTATATGGACTTAAACAAGCCCCAAAGCAATGGCATGAGAAGTTTGATAACACTCTTCTATCAAATGGTTTCCAAATTAATGAATGTGACAAATGCGTATATGTGAAACAAAGCAAGAACGCATGTGTCATAATATGTCTATATGTAGATGATATGCTAATCATGGGGACCAACTTGGATGTAATCAATCAAACCAAGAAGATGTTGCACTCCTCGTTTGATATGAAGGATCTTGGAGTAGCAGATGTAATTCTTGGGATAAAGATCCAAAGAGATCCTAACAGTTACATTCTGACTCAATCTCACTATGTTGAGAAAGTTCTTAGGAAATTTGGCCACTATGATAATAGACCGGTAGTCACTCCTTTTGATCCTTCAAGCCAACTTAAGAAGAATCAAGGAGAGAGTGGGTCTCAATTGGAATACACTCAAGTGCTTGGAAGTTTGATGTACATTATGAATTGTACGAGACCGGATCTAGCATATACCGTGAGTAGACTTAGTCAATACTCACATAACCCAAGTAAGGATCATTGGTATGCACTTATAAGAGTGCTTCGATATCTGAAATACACAATGAACTATGGGTTATACTATACCAAATATCCTCCCGTACTAGAAGGATATTGTGATGCAAACTGGATTTCCAATCATTCTGAAAGTAAGTCGACAAGTGGCTATGTGTTTACACTTGGTGCAGCCATATCTTGGAAATCTTCAAAGCAAACCATGAATACACGGTCCACCATGGAAGCCGAATTTGTAGCCCTAGATAAAGCTGTCGAAGAGGCAGAATGGCTTAAAAGCTTCCTAGAGGGTATTCCCTTGTGGCCTAAGCCTGTTACCGCCGTGTGCATACATTGTGATAGTATGGCTGCTCTTACAAGAGCAAAGAATCAAATTTATAACGGCAAATCGAGACATATCAGGCGTCGCCATAAAACAATACGAGACTTGCTAAAGAATGGAATAATTTCCATCGATAATTTCCTGAAGACAAGTTTCACGTCAACAAAGGTTCTACGCTGAAGTCGAAGATCAAGCTCAAGAACCAGCGACAAGTCTCCTAATGAACTGATGCGGATCAGCGAAGACTCAGATTTGTCCACTCAACGTGAAGTATCAAGTACAAGACTTCAGCTATCGCTGAACTCTATCATTCGCTGATATGAAATGATAGATCGCTGAATCAACGAAAGCTGGTCATGAAGTCCTCTATACAAAGTACTTTTGTCTTAACCTCCCTTGCACGACTCCGTACGAAATGTCAGAAAAGAACCTCCGACTGTCTGAAATCGTACAACCACTCTGATACTACACTGTTCATCCATGCGGCTACTAAGGTTGTCAACCAAGGTCAATGACATGCAACCAACCAGCTGATGACACGTGTAAAGTGTATACTGACTTGCATTAAATGCATGCAATATATAAAGAGATGAAGCCACTTCTTTTGAAGTAACTTGCTAACTCTGGACAAGTTCAATCTCTTATCTCAAGATAGGTTATTATTAGTAATTTCCTTATCTCTCTTAGTGCAAGAAACCTTAGTGTTCCAACTTGTTTAGATTTAGGTTTATCCTTAATCTTGTTTCCGCAACAAGCTGTAAATTGTTAATGATTTATCAATAAACAATTTAGAAAAGTAAAATCTGTGTGTTTGTATTCAACCCCCCCCCCCCCTTCTACAAACTTGTATAGGCCTTTGGGACCAACAAGTGGTATCAAGTCAGCTGCTACTATCTCAGTTCTGGTACTCTGTCAGACACTCTCAGCTACCATCCGCCAAAGATCCCTCCAAAACAGTTGATTGTATCCTCTGCGATACTGAATATGGCACGATAAAGATCACACCCGCCATCATTCGCAAAGCTCTGAACTTTCCCATCGCTACAAAGGAAAAACCTTTTGTTCCTTTCCCTGACCATAAGAAGATCGCTGACAAAGAAGCTCTTATTGCATTTTTTGATGCAATGGGCTATGTATGGGAAATGGGCAGAGACAAGAAGCCTGAGAAAAAGCTAACACTGCTAAAGAAATCGAAAATGCCCAGCGAGATGAACTTCATCTTCGCTCACCTTATCAGCTGCATGACTGCCAAGACCGGCTCTTCTGATCAAGCCGCTCAACCTCAGCAAGCTATGGGATACGCTCTGCTGAAAGGTCTACACATTGACTGGGCATATCTCATCTATGATGACTTGCTACAAAGAGTAGACTCTGCCGCTGACAGGCATGCTTGGGTTCCCTACCCCCGATTCATCAGCGCTATCTTTCAATATGGCCTGAAGGACATCTACCCGCAAGAGGGCGATCTAAAACTCTCTCAGATTGGCCCTAAGGTACTCGACTTCAAACCTGTTGAAAATGAGGTACGTCTTTCTACCCTGTTAACTCTTTTCAACCCTTCTTCTACTTCTGTGGCTCATTCAGCGACAATACCCATCGCTGATTCCCTGGCCACAAAATCCTCTCCTTCTAAGAAAAGGAAACATTCATCTACCCCACTTGATTCTAAAAGGATCAAGAAAACAAAGGAGCAACCCCAGCAATCTCATGCTGAAGACTCCTCAGCTCTTTCTGCAGAGCTGAAGGAACGTTCAGTGGTACGCTCTGCCACACCTGAACAATCCATCCCTTTTATCCAAACTTCAGCGTCTCTAAACGCTGAGGTTACAAACTTGGAACCGACCCAACCTCCTTCAGTCTCTCAAAAGACTGATGAAGTGATTGTCAACGAATCCAACGCTGAACTCATAACCCAACCCCCACTCTTATCCTTCGCTCCTCCCTCCACTCATTTGGTCTCTACTCCAGATCTAACTGGAGCTGCCATCATTTCCTCGGAACATAAAGCTGATTCTCCAGGAATGATGAAGACAGGACCTGCAGAAAAATCCATGGGCACTTTTGAAGATGACATGGAACTTTACTCAGGAACCCGTGATTTTGATGAATTCACCAATCCTCCTGCAGGTAAACAACAACCCATAAACACTGTGACTAAACCCCAAACTTCTGAGCTTTCCTTTGTTCACAAGTTTTTGTATGTTACAGGTCCTAATTTGGGAGATATCAACGCCTCTCTGAAGTCCGTGGAGACAAAGCTGACAGGTCTCACCACTACTCTCTCCAATAACTCTACAGCTGTAACAAACGCTGGAGAAAATCTGAACAAGCTGACAACAGTGGTAGAGAAGAAGGCTTCCACAGATGACATGAAGCAAGTTGATAAAACTCTCAGCGACTTCGCCAAGGTGCTCGCTGATATCTACACAGACTACACCTCTCTCAAAAACTCAGTTTCGTCCATGTCCAGCGAATTTACAACGCTGAAGACATCGGTTGGAGCACTAGAGGGAGATATGTCTGCTGTGAAGACAAATGTCAACACTCTGACGACTGACTTAAGCTCTGTAAAGACTGGCGTTGGTTCGATGAAGACTATGATCGAACAGCTGCTGCACAAGGCGAATACTCCTGCTCCTGCCCCTGTCCCTGAATCTGAACATTTTACAACGGCAGATCGCATTGAGCTCGGGAAGATCAATCCTGCTATTTCTGGCCTTGAAGACAGATTAGCAAAGATTGAAGTTTGTGTAGGTCTCTCTGGCCAAGAAGACAGAGAACCTACCAACGCTGCCGAATCTAGCCATTCCTCCCCCAGTCGTCATGGAAAAGAGGGGGAGAAGAGCGCTGAAGATCTCTCCAAGAGCGCTGAAGACCTTTCCCATGATGAATCTATCAGGGGAGAAAAGAAGGATGTTGAAGAAACCACCGCTGGACCTCAGGGAGATGAAAACCCTGAGGAAACCGAGAAGCTCGCCTCTGTATCTGAGGGGGAGCAACTCGAAGAAGAAGCTGAGAAAACTGAATCCGAAGCAGAAGATGATGAAGCCGTCGACATCCCTGATGATGAACCATCTTCTTCTCCAAAGAATGATGATGATGATGACGAAGATGACGATGACTTCTTTATCGTCAAACCTGCTCAAAAGATCAAAGCTCTTAAGGGAATCTCGATAAATGAACCTTCAGGGGAGCGTACAAAGACAAAGCCTTCAGCCTCTGGAGCTGAGAAAGGCAAAGGCAAAAGCGTCGCTGAAGATGACAATCTGATGATCTTGCTTGAAAAGCCGGTTTGTCAGGTATGCTAAACATCTCACTCCATCCCTCCTCTATCATACCTATCAGTTCTACTACCCAAGCCTATACACTTGAACCAATTCTCTCTATCTGTTTCTACCCAAGTTCTTACTCGTAAGATCGCTGTGTTTCAGCTAGTCCTCTCCCCTGTTTGAGGATATCGCTGAAGGCTCCACAACTGCGACTTCACCAAAAATACCAGCTGCTGCTGAAGAAATAATCCCAGTCTTAGATTTAATCTCTGAGACTGATGAACCAGAAGAACAGCTACTCTCGCACAGAGGCAGACCTTCCTTAGCTCCTCAAAAGCTAAGTGAAAAGGATCAGAAAAGAAGAGAGGGGATAATAAAGCGATTCGAGGATCAGCGAATCATTCTGAGGCGTGATCAACTTCCTTAAGTTCCTCCAAAGTTCAGAATTTCCAAAAAGGAATACAAGGAACATCTCAGAGCTAAACGTCTAATAGCTGAAAGAAAAGAAGCTGAAGAAAAAGACAGAGAATACGCCATCCAGCTTTCTAAACGTTCAATAAAAGACCCCAAGCTGAAAAGAGTTCCCATTGATGTTCAACGTCAGCTCTGGGAAAACGCCAAGAAGATAACTGAAGAAAAGAGAACTATGTCTCAGTCAACTTTAGCCTGGTGCAAAGAAAAGGTCAACTACAGAGACTCTCCTGCCAAAATCAACAAGGTATTCATCTCTGGAAGAACAACCCTTGTTTCAATCGCTGAAATTGAGATATTCAGAGAAGATAAGAAGTCCGAAAAATTCTATGCTGAAGCCATAACGAAGTACGGTCTCTCTGAATGGTTGGAGATCAGGTTAGCCATCCAGAAGTCCAAGTCGAAATACAAGGAACATGTTGAAAAGTTGATCAACAAACAAATCGACTTAGTCTACTCCTGTGTGGATATTCCTCCTCCTCCTCCTCTCGAAAGTCAGAAAAGAAAGGCCTCAGCAAAGAAGAAGAAGAAATCTATATCTTCAATTGATGGCCCTGTCATTCGAAATGAAACAGGTATTGGTTTTTCACGTGCTGAAGTCCTTGGTCCTGATCCTGATCTTTCCATGCTTGACACATCTCTTCCTCCTGGTGAGACTTTCATCCCTGGCAAAGTCATAAGCGAACCCTACGGGATATTTTTTCATGACTACGATAGTGGAAAGCGTTTTCAACGGATCGCTGAGCTTCCAATCACTCCAATCGAACAGCTCAGAGATCTCGTCTACTGGTGTGACTTCAGAAATGACCCTCAGGCACGACATCTGAAACCCTTGATTTTTTAAGAAGCGCTGATCAAAAGAAAACAAGGTGTAACCGTTCCTGACTGGATGATTCCCACCACATCAATGACCCTTGATGAACTTCTCATTAAGGAAGAACCTTTGTAAGCTGATAGGATCGCCTCTTTCATCTATTTTATCAGTTATCCTTTTGTACTTGTAATTTATTTCGCTTGTACTTGTAATCTTTTCATTTCTCTTTGTATCCTGATTCAAAGTTTTAAAGAAAGATTTCAGCGAATGTACTTTACTCCATCAGTACTGAAAAGATCCCAGAAAACAGTAAAAGGGACAAATATTTTATGAGTTCTTTTTATCCTTATGTTTTCATTTAATAGCAATTTTCTTTGTTGCTATGTCATAATCAAATAGGGGGAGATTGTTGATCCAAACCCTCAGTGATTTGATAATGACCCTCTCTTATATACTTAGTGAAAATTGTAAGTAAACAATATGTATCAGAGTTTCACTATCGCTGATAAGTACTAAGATCTTCCAGTACCGCTGATAGGAACTCTCGCTCTTTAAGTTAAACATTCAGCGAAACTGTTTGCCATAAATGCTTTGAGTCCGTTCAGTCATTATGATGATCGCTGATAAGTTAGTTGTTTACTTATGATCCCTGAAGACAAGTTTCACGTCAACAAAGGTTCTACGCTGAAGTCGAAGATCAAGCTCAAGAACCAGCGACAAGTCTCCTAATGAACTGATGCGGATCAGCGAAGACTCAGATTTGTCCACTCAACGTGAAGTATCAAGTACAAGACTTCAGCTATCGCTGAACTCTATCATTCGCTGATATGAAATGATAGATCGCTGAATCAACGAAAGCTGGTCATGAAGTCCTCTATACAAAGTACTTTTGTCTTAACCTCCCTTGCACGACTCCGTACGAAATGTCAGAAAAGAACCTCCGACTGTCTGAAATCGTACAACCACTCTGATACTACACTGTTCATCCATGCGGCTACTAAGGTTGTCAACCAAGGTCAATGACATGCAACCAACCAGCTGATGACACGTGTAAAGTGTATACTGACTTGCATTAAATGCATGCAATATATAAAGAGATGAACCCACTTCTTTTGAAGTAACTTGCTAACTCTGGACAAGTTCAATCTCTTATCTCAAGATAGGTTATTATTAGTAATTTCCTTATCTCTCTTAGTGCAAGAAACCTTAGTGTTCCAACTTGTTTAGATTTAGGTTTATCCTTAATCTTGTTTCCGCAACAAGCTGTAAATTGTTAATGATTTATCAATAAACAATTTAGAAAAGTAAAATCTGTGTGTTTGTATTCAACCCCCCTTCTACAAACTTGTATAGGCCTTCGGGACCAACAGTGGAACACTACGGAATGTTCTTGATCAGTATTACCTATATGAGATTGATGTGGGGTCGCATCTTTGAAGACGGATATGGCAACGTCTTCTAAAATTCTCATGAAGAAGGATTGTTCACGACCGAAATGAACACAACGGTAAGAGTCAACTATGCATAAACATGATATGTGTGATATTCATTGCCTTGACTTACTACAAAACGTGGTTAGTTCAAGACTCTTCGTCACTACCCACAAAGTAGGTCCGATGAATACTCACTAAGAACGGTTCAAGTCACCTAGACACCTTTTTCTGATGCATTTCATGTTTATTTCCTAAATAAGAACAATAAATACTTTGAGAATATCTTATTTTCTATTCAAATGTGGGGTATTGTTAGAGTTTGAATAGAAAATGTGGGGTATTGTTGGGATAATCTCAATCATACCTCAAGTACTAGATATGTAAATAGGGCAAAGATGAAAAGGTGTGACTTTTCATATGAAAAGGTGTGACTTTTCATATGAAAAGGTGTGACTTTTCATATAAAAATGTGTGACTTTTCATCCTCCAACCGCCATAATCGAACGGTTACAATGGTTCATTGTACCGGTTGAACTAGTATAAATAGGAAGCATATGTAACAGATTATAATATACAAAAACACATATTCTCTTAAATTCTCTCAAAGTTCTTCATTGTTCTTCATCATGGAAACATAGTTTGATTCGTCGGGTTCGAGAGTTCGATTCTTGAACGGGTTGTTGTATCCTCTAGATAGACGTCCAATCGATACGGTACGTGGGACGAATTTATGTCTAAGGACACTGCTTGGCAGGCCTCAATCCAAATAACGATCTTCTTCAACTTCGTAATCAAGAAAGTCGAGTTAGTATTTTATCTTGAACTTTTGATTATGTATTTTCATTGATACGTAAATTTCGGATATATATATATATACATATAAATAATTCAGTATTTCCATTTGATTCAATATTGTGTGTTACGAATTTCAATTCGTGTATCTAAGGTCTAACAAATACACCATGTAAACTTGAAATATCCTACTTTGCATTTTTGGTTAATAACAATTTTTTTAATATTGTTTAGGATTCTACAATTCTGATTCAACTGGTTGACTTGCATATATACGGCTTGTAAAGCAGAAGAAAATCATGTATCAGCTGAAGAGATTATGAAGGGAATTGATCAGGATATGAATGGTTTTATCAATGATATGAAGGTTGGTTTTGGTCCAAATCCTCCATTATTCTAAACTTCTTCTAGGTTCTATTTGTATTTATTTCTTATACTTTTACTACTTGATAAGTTCACCAAATATCATTTTATTATGCTAATGGTTTGCACTTGTTGTTGCCCTACTAGGATTTTATCTATTCCAACAATGGTCAACTTCAAAATCTGAAGGTTCTGGTTACCTCTATCCTCCTGTGTGTCAAATTATGTTCCATTTTTTTATCAGAATGTAAATATGTTATCGATAGATAATGTTTTATTCATAGTATCGAGCAAAGAAGGTTCGTTTTCTTCTGCCCCGTAAAATGTTCATTAGATTGTTGTGTTTGCTATAGGGTTTACATGAGACAACAAAGATGGTAGTAGATAAGACGATGCGTACAAAGGCACCTCTTTTGTTTTCTCCTGGGCAGGTATTCATATGTCAGGGGCTATTTGTTTAGATCTTAATGGAACTATTAAGAGGTAACCTCTTAATCGCTAACGCTGTGTTCTCTAATCCGGAGAGAAAATAAAAGAAAGGAAATGGATGGAAAAGAAAGGGAGAGAAAAGAAAGAAAAGTGCATTTCTCTTTCATGTCTATTTGGGGTTTGTTTGCATATGCTTTACAAGTTGATCAACCAGGGCTTCAATTTTACGTGAGTTAATGGTCTTCTTTTTATGTGTCTCTATATGTTCCTATTCCCTCTACATATAAAATAAAATAACTTTATGAGGTACATACCGTGTAAGACTCTCGGTCCTTCTCATCGCTCTTACCGGGTAAGATTTTCAATCCTTATCATGTTCATCCCATAAAGTAAAGTGGGCCGATAAGCACTTACCGGGTAAGCGTTTAGTAAACGGCTTCGTAGTCCCTACCTTCCCTCTTACCGGGTAAGATTTTCAATCCTTATCATGTTCATCCCATAAAGTAAAGTGAGCCGATAAGCACTTACCGGGTAAGCGTTTAGTAAACGGCTTCGTAGTCCTTACCTTCCCTGTTACCGGGTAAGATTCTCGGTCTTTCCTTTGCTCACCCGGAAAGTGCTTACCGGTAATTGTTTGGTAAACGGACCCTTACTTTATGTTCTTTAACTTAAATTAGTACATTTATAATTGTATGTATCAAAAGGAAAACTTCGTTTATTGTACAATAAGTTAGGGTGACGGTTAGTTGGACGGTGTATCTACCATTAGAAGCTTACCTAATGACTTGCAATATGTATTCAACAACGAGAGGCTCAAAGGCAAGTTGAGGCTTGTCTTGGATCTTAGTATGCATCTTCAAGTTGTACAAGAATGAGTCATGACTTGGCTATTTTTCACTTTGGGTTATTGAAGTTTTTATCCAGGTGAGGGTATCAGGACTTGGTTTTGATTACGATTCTGAATTTGGACATAGGATTTGGAGCAACCTTTTTCTGTGTAAATTGTAAATTGATGTTGCTCGTGGCTCGGGTATGTGGATCCTTCACAATTTGCACACTATGTTATCAATGATTTGTATTTGAAAACATCATAGTTTAAGCATATATATTTGGAACCTTTTGTACTAAGAACAAATAGCATTTTTCTTAAGAGTTACTGAAAGTTAAATATTTACTATACACATGGTTGATACTTCAATCCCTCAACCATATCAAGAGTGCATAATAATTTCATAAGCCTTGATTTGTGTGCTAAATCATCTTTTATCCACGTTAATGTTTCTAAATTAAAATAAATTAACTTCATTTTCATGCATAGTTCCTATATGGATTATGGAGTATGAGAGTCCGGAAGCCATTAATTCAATTGTTTCATTTAACTATGGTCTTTCTTTTTAATATATTCTCTGATACTCGATAGCAGACATAGTTTTGAGTACTTTTATCATGTTTCTTGCAAATGGTTTTACGTTTGAGATTGTTTAAGCGAAATTTTGGATTTTATATTTTGATATAATTTGCAAAAACAGTAAACTACTAATGCATAAGTTAATTTTTAAAAGGTAAGAACAACAAATGACATGGGTTTAAAAAACACTATTATCCCTTACTTAGGGGCCGTTTACCTAATCACTTATTTGGGTAAGTGCTTACCGTTAAAATTCAACACTATCATTATTTCACGGGTAAGATTTTAGTCTACCAAAATGACAACAATTTAGCCGGTAAGCGCTAATCGTGGTAAAAATCGTCGCAGTCACTTACCGGGTAAGACTCTCGGTCCTTGCTTCCGCTCTGCTCTTACCAGGTAAGATTCTTGGTCCTTGCCATATTCACCCGGTAAGCGAATGTGACTTGATAAATACTTACCCGGGTAAACGTTTATAAAACGGCCCCTTAGTTGATCATATTTATTGTTAGCATAAATTAATTTTATTTGTTTTTTAAAGATTATTAGGTAAAGCCAATTTGGCAAGCTTTGGATATTTATTTGAATATGGTTCTTGTTTGATGAGCAACATATAGCTATTCAAAGTGGCATAGAGAATGTACAATTCAAATGTTACCCAGTTAACTATAATTTTTTTAAGTACATTATATGGTTAATAATATTGCCACCCATTCACACTTGATAACCATACAAAACCATAAACATAATGAGCTGAATTGAAGTTTTGAATTTACTGATTAAAAATCCCGTCGCAACGTGCGGGTATTGTAACTACTATATGCTTAAAAATATAAAATTTATAATGTAGAGAGCAATTCAATGATGGTGATTTTATGGGTAGACCCACCCAAACTAAAGCCCACGTCGTCACTATTAGCAATAATAATAGAAAAAAATAAAAATAATAATAATAATAATAACAACTTAATTATCAGGTGTCAAAACCCTAAAGTCTTACCGCCTTCTTTTCACAATTTCACCGCCAATTTTTCACCTCTTCTTTTTTCACGGTCGTTTTTCACCTTATCACCTCTCCATCGATTTCAACCGTCCACCGGAGAGAAGCAACGCCAGAAGCCGTCGGCATAAAAACATCACAATCCACCGGCAAAACAGCACCATTAGACCACACGTCACGGTTCCTTGTTGTTCGTCGTTCATCCCATACAATCTTACAGCTTTGTTTTCAAACAATCCCACAAGAGGTAACGTTTGTGCTCTGAATCGACCCGTGTTACTTTCAATCGATTTCGTCTAAATCGATTTGTATGTGCTATTTGTGAATATAATTAGAAATTAAGGTTTATATCACCGGCAATCAAAAACCCTTCCCTCAATCGATTTGTATGTACTCTGAATTCTTGTTCTTCAATTCTATTTGTTTCTATAATCGATTTTGCTTGTTGTTTAATTAGTTGTTCTCTTCTCTTTGACATACTTTGATCGATTCAATTTAACGAGAGTTATCGATGTAAGTTATGTGTATTTGTATAATATAATAAATCAAAAATCATCATCATCCTACATGTTCTTAGATTTTTAAACCCCAATTTTTAATCGATTTCAAAATTGAAGTTGTTTGACTTAAAAGTCAAAAGCATTAGAATCTGATATGAATTGATGATGTTAAATAGAATGGGAAAGAATGGGCTATTCAATTGTTGTGCATTGCATGCTTATCTTTGGCTGCTAAAATGGAGGAACAAGTTGTGCCATTATTGTCTCACTATAAAGCACAAGGGTACAACTTTGAAAGCAGTGTGATTCAAAGAATGGAGTTGATGGTTTTGACAACATTGGAATGGAAAATCTATTGCATTACCCAAAAATATGTAATTTAATATCTGTGGCACTATCTTTTTGTAGATGATGATAGGGGATTGATGGTTTGGTAGGTGTTTTTTTTATGATGTAGTTGTGATGTTGCCCAAGGTTTTGATTTGGTTGTTTGGTTTTCTTTTTCTTATTATATGATAGAATATTTAAACTTACTTTGGGCTTCAATACAAAATATTGTATAAAAATCAATAATACCATCCAAGATGAAAAGGAAAAGAACATAAGCAACTGTGTATTGAAATTTATTTAATTGTATAGAATATAGAATGCCATGCAAAAAAATGCATATTTATGTAGCATATCAACTAAGAAAGCAAGTATTTTTATATCTTTCTACTTGTATATAATTATAGTTCAAATTGTATTAACAATTTAATGGTTTAATTAAATACAGTCTTGTACTTTTTTGTTCCAAAAGAAAACAATTGCTTTATATATTTATCAACTTTCCTATTCAAGTACATATATAATCAAATTTAATTGTTTTGTTACAAATTCTGTGGCAATGGATCTGGTTGTTGTTCACTAGGCGAAATGGATGACGACATTGACCTCAATGGCATAGAACTCTTCGGAGAAGGTATCGACGGTGCAGAGATCGACGTGGATGATGCCGAAATCGACCTAAACGACATCGATATGAATGGCAATCGACAAGATAACCACGACCAAACAACCACGGTTCCAGGTACAATATTAATCTATATATTGACCAAAATTAATCCTAAACGTATAATATACTTGTGTGGTTGTAAAAATCATAAAAGGTAACAAAGCAAAAGGGAATCTTTATCGGTTCAATGACTATTATTTATTATATATATATATATATACAATTTACACTAAAGTTTTATTAACATTATTATTTTAAACAATTGAGGAATCACTGTCGCTGTTAATCATTCGGCCTAGACAACGCTTGGTCTATATATTAGATTCGATGATGTCACACAGTAGGACAGCTACAACTTACGAAATCAAAGAGTATATGGACAAGTAAGTAATGTGTTATCCATAAAACAATTGTTATTTCGTTATATAGTTAATCAATTATTAATACATATGTATTGCGATATTTCTTTTAGGGCTATTAGAGATTATAATAAAGTTGTGGGGCCTTGTAAAGCCGATAATATTACAACTCAAATTACATGGAGGATAATTAAGGTATAATGAATATATCAAACAATGCATTGCATTTCGTATTTTAAAGTATCTAATTATTATTTTTAATTACAATTTAGTGTAATCAGCAAAAAGAGGGATGAGAGTGTGGTTACAAAGTAATCAAACAAGTATTCGATTTTGTGATAAAGGAGCAATATGATATCTCAAACAAGGTACATATTTGTTAAAGGTTGTTTAGATTTTATCTCTCTATTGCACAAAAGACTTAAGTTTGTTAAATAACATGTTCTATTTTAAATTTATATATATAAATATAGGGCATACGGATGTCTGAAGCTCCTTTTACAACGCAACAACTAGATGAGATTGCTTGCCTTATGGCACACTCATTCACAACCAAACGCATGACGTCGGAAAAAATGTGGGAGACGGGTATGTGCTTTGACTTTCTGCTAGAAATATTTGCTTTGACAGTTGTAACATAATTACCGCGAGTCCCTAAAAGGTGACTAGAATTGAAATGTAGAAGTCGGACGTTATTTTCTTTTATTTCATGAATTGGTTTTAGGTGAAATACTCTTTTTGATCACGATCACGGTGTTTATAGGCCGAGATGTGGATGATGGAAAAACTGCAAAGAAGAGTGGCGTCGATGAGGATCGGAAAGCTTAATATGCAACGCTAGCTGATTTTCAACCAATATATGGACTTTGTAAGTTGAACATATGTATCTTAGATCGTAACTGGGTTTTTGCTTTATTCTTGTGTTATGTAGTTCTATATAATACTTTTTTGTGGAACATTTTCTTCATGGATCTTTATGCTAGTTTTTGGATGTTGATTAGTTTGGAGAAACATGTTAGATGAGTTTGGTAAATGTTTTTTTTTGCATTTTATTTTAATTAATTCATTGGGTAGTGTAGTGTACTCATTTTGTTGAGTTTTGAGTTGATTCTGAGTTAAATAGGCGGGAAAAAGCATGTGTTTTTAGGCTTTCTTTCTTATTGGGTAGGTAACTCCGCCCATGTCAACACATGACATTGCCGGTCCCAAGCCCGGATAAAGGAGGATGGTCGACCCTAGCTAGTTATCTATGCGTTTCTTTTATTTGTTGTTGTGGTTGGTACAAAGTTAGCTAGATATTCTTTTTATATTAATATGGATTCGTATATTGATATTTGAATTCTTTTTATTAAAAACTCATTTTTACACGGTTGTTAGGCATAACCGTGTAAAAAAAATGCACCTTTTTTACACGGTTGTTTGCCAAAACCGTGTCAAAAGGTCATAGCTTTTTACACTGTTACAAGTTAAAATCGTGTAAAAAGATGCGACATTTTAACACGGTTCTTATTAGAAACCGTGTAAAAAGAGTCGATCCTTTTACACGGTTTTGACTAATAACCGTGTAAAATTGAGTTCTTTTTTACACGGTTTTTGTCACCTTTTACACGGTTTTGCTAATAAACCGTGTAAAACGAGTTGATTTTTTTACACGGTTTTGACTAATAACCGTGTAAAATTGAGTTCTTTTTACACGGTTTTGTCACCTTTTTACACGGTTTTTGAACCGTGTAAAAAAGGGACATTTTTACACGGTTCTAAAACCGTGTAAAAAGGCCTCGCACTTTTTTACATAGTGGGCTTTTACACGGTTCCAAAACCGTGTAAAAAGCCCTTTTCTATAGTAATATATGTATCATTCAGGATGAATAATACAACATTAAGGGTGAACAATACACGATTCCTGATTAATATACATGAATCGTGAATTCATGTATTCATCCTGAATCTTGTATTATTCATCCTGAATATTGTATTATTCAACATGAATAGTTAATGAACGTTCACATTTGTTATTCATACTGAATGTGGACACCTAAAGACGTACATACATATTCATAATGAATATAACACATATATATAGCATTTCACGTAAAAACGATTAAAACAAAAAAAAACTATATCAAGATGAATGTTATATCGAATAACACGAAATTCTCGTTTTTTGATGTAATTTGTTTGATTAAAATATTAGCAATTTTTAAGATAATTTATTTTAAACTTTAAGGAGGTAAAAGTTTTTTAATTAAAAAAAGTAAATAAAAAGTAAATAAGGTAGACGTTATTTAAATTTTCAGATATGCGCCTAATCACTTCTCAATTAATCTTAATATGTTTTAACCATTGATTAGTTTTCTAAATTTAGATCAATGGCTAAAATTGGTCCTTACATGCACTATAAAAAATGAGTTTTCATTTGAACCCACCCCTATATATATATATATATATATATATATATATATGTATGTATGTATGTACGTATGTTAAATAAAATGATTTTTAGCTTATGTTTTAGTTCAACACTTCGGTCTTGTCCATCTTATTTTAGCTCATTTGGGCAATTATAATGTTTTGGCTATCAAGTGAACACTGTATGCTATTTTGTCACTTTAAAATATTTTTGTTGTTTTAATTTTTAATACCTTGAATATAGTATTTGGTGTGAACTTATATAATTTGTGTAAAGTGAAATGAGGGCCTAGAAATATATTGGAACGTGGATCTCTGAACACAATTAATGTAGAGTGAAATGAGGGTTTAATCTAACAAAACAACCAATAATGCCCTTAGTATCTTGTCCATCTGGAAAGGTGATGATCAAAAGGTGTTGTTGACATTATGCATGTGATGTAGGGAAGCATATGCACATGATGAATGGCCCCATTAATTAGTTGAAGACCCAGACATGGGAGATGCTTAAGATTTGATCATAGATAATGCACTTCTGTATGATTGCTTACGAAATAAATATATCTGGCATTGTCCTCGATTGCATTATGGCCACCACCTGACTCACTGTTCAATAACCCCTCAACAAACAACCACCAGCAGTTCAACAAAAACCCAACTTTTAGAGGGCCATTGATTATATGCAAGATTATGAACTCATTGAACTGTCAATCTGAATCAAAGAATAACAAAATTCATCAAGCCCCTCAAAGCAATATGAAGCTTTTCAGACATGTATATATACTAGTTAGATACCCGCGCAATGCGGCGGGATGCAAATATTGAATAAATGTAAACGATAACACAGGTTCCAATATCTCAGAGTTTTAATGATTGTCATAGCAGAATCAAGCTAGAACCTAAATACAATAAAACAACGCTAAATAATGGTAAGGGTATTAAAAGTTAGGGTCGTTTACGAAATGCTTACCGGATAAGCGCTTAATTGGCAAAAGTCTCAACTCACATTATGGGGTAACATTCTTTGAACTTCAAAGAAGGAGCTTCGAGAGGAGTCGAGATAAGAAGATTGATTGGAAGGTGTGGCTCTCTGATCCGGACAGTTTGTTGCGCTTGAAGCCTCGTTTCGCTTCTGTTTTGTTCAGTTTAGGTAGGTGGTGTTGTAGCTACTGTTCGGGTTTTGGGCCTACGATCACGTACCTTTCTGAACTGTTCGAGCAAGGCCTGCTTCAAGATGTTGTTATCGGATGTTTGGAGTTCTCTGCCCGGATTAAGCTGCTTTTTCGGTACTACTGAATTATATGATCGAAGGTCTGATCTGTTGGCTGTTTGGCGTGGGCTGAATGGGCAAAGCCACTGTGTTGGCTGTATGGTTTAAGCAATGGTTGTCCAGGCTTATTTTTTTTTTACCTGAGATGGAGCGATGGAGATACAGTGACGAAGATGAACCTAATCTGTGAACCCAAATTCAAAGCAAAATCAAAATGTTTCACGTCAAAATATTTCAAAGCCGAGATTTCAGAGAGATGGAGATGAACCCTATCGATTTTAGAGACATTGGGGACGAGAGAAATGAGAGAAAGAGGGATGTAATGAACCCTAATCGTATGAGAGGATTGAGAGTTAAACCATCGGGAGCTTGAATCGTACCAGGAGAAAACCCTATGAATATAATTATATGTTCTGAATGACGAATCTATCACATGGGAGCTTGAATCGTCGTAGTGAATTGAGTCGTCACATTGGGAGGGAGCGATATTGAGCAGGTCTTGGAAAGAAAATGAGGAATTTTGAATTAATATTGGAGAGAGGAATTTTGAATTATTATAGTAGGGATAAGGAGGGAGAGAGAGAGAGAGAGAGAGAGAGAGAGAGAAATTTTGAATTATTATTGGAGGGATAGGGAGATAGAAAAAGATAACTACAACAATTAATTTTCAGTTTTAATAAAAATAATAAAAGAAAAAGCAGAATCAACATGCTTCAATAAAGGAAGAAAAAGAATTTAATTAATTTTTTAAATAAAAAAAGATTTGAGTTTAAGTTGTTAGAGAGATAGGAAAAGATAACTACAACAATTAATTTTCAGTTTTATTAAAAATAATAAAAGAAAAAACAGAATCAGCAGTCTTAAATAAAAGAAGAAAAAGAAATTTAATTAATTTTTTAAATAAAAAAATTTAATACTTTAAAACTTTAAGACTTTTGAAAATATATCATGTGATCGTAATTAATTGTTTTTATATTCATTTAATCACATTAATTGTTTTTATTAAATTATAGTGTATTATATGAATTTTTTTTAACTTCTATAAACCGTTTTTTCGATTTTTTTCATGTTCATAAACTGTTTGTTTGAGTTTTATAAATTATTTTTTCAAAAACTTCAAGATTTTTATGTTTCATAAATCGTTTTTCGAAATTTTCAAGTTTCATAAATGATTTAATAATCTGTTTGTTGGATTTTTAATTTTAATATATTTTTCTCTAACATGAATAATCTTATTTTTTTTTCAAAATAATTATATATTTTTCAGGCTTAAATAAAGGAAGAAAATGAATTTAATTAATTTTTGAAATAAAAAAATATTTGAATTTAAGTTGTTAGAGAGATAGGAAAAGATAACTACAACAATTAATTTTCAGTTTTATTAAAAATAATAATAGAAAAAGTAGAATCAGCATGCTTAAATAAAGGAAGAAAAGGAATATAATTAATTTTTTAAATAAAAAAGATTTAAGACTTTAAGACTTTTGAAAATATATCATGTGATCGTAATTAATTGTTTTTATATTCATGTAATCACATTAATTATTTTTATTAAATTATAGTGTATTAAATGAATTTTTTTAACTTCTATAAACCGTTTTTTCGATTTTTTTCATGTTCATAAACTGTTTGTTTGAGTTTTATAAATTATTTTTTCAAAAACTTCAAGATTTTTATGTTTCATAAATCGTTTTTCGAAATTTTCAAGTTTCATAAATGATTTAATAATCTGTTTGTTGGATTTTTAATTTTAATATATTTTTCTCTAACATGAATAATCATATATTTTTTTCAAAATAATTATATATTTTTCAGGCTTAAATAAAGGAAGAAAAGGAATTTAATTAATTTTTTAAATAAAAAAAGATTTGAGTTTAAGTTGTTAGAAAGATAGGAAAAGATAACTACAACAATTAATTTTCAGTTTTATTAAAAATAATAATAGAAAAAACAGAATCAACATGCTTAAATATAAGAAGAAAAGGAATATAATTAATTTTTAAATAAATTTTTTTTAAGACTTTAAGACTTTAAGTCTATATGCTTTATAAGATAGTATAGATAGGGTGCGTCTCAATTGCAAACCAATCTTAACCGTTCATCATGTCTAATAAATATATGATTTTATTATGTTTTATAATCTGAAGTCATGATTGTAATGAATAAACCTTATCATCTTTCATATATGTGAATTCTTAGGCCATCCGTACCCCATGGAGGAATCTTTCAAATATTTCAGCTCCACATCAGCGCCACATCAGCTTTTCTCTCATCCCTCACTCAATCCCTAACAATCCCTAAGGCCATCCGTACCCCATAAGGGAATCTTTCAAATATTCCAGCTCCACATCAGCGCCACATCAGCTTTTCTCCCATCCCTCACTCAACCCCTAACAATCCCTAAACACCCGTACCCCATTCCCTCAAACCCTTTTTCCACCTCATTTATTTTAATTCTTTTATTTATACATTTAATTATTTAACAAAATAAAAATATTTATATATTTTTTAATAAATAAAAATAAGATAAATAATAAAAATTAAAATTCATATCATTCATTAAAAATAAAAATTACAAAATAAATTTAAAAATCTACTCGTCGTCATTGTTGGGAACTTGGATACGCCAAATATGTTCGACCAAATCCGACCGAAGGTTATTATGAGTGTCCCGGTTTATGACTTCTTGAACATTTGCCGCGCGTTGTGTCTCACTGATTTGGCTTTCGATATCATTCGTGAAAAAGTCGTTTTCCACGTCACCACAAATAGCATGGTTTTCGTCTTCGAGTATCATATTGTGTAATATGACACAAGCGTACATAATGTTTCTCAATATTGTCGGTTCCCATCCGCGTGCCGGGTTATGAAGTATATGCCAACGTTGTTTAAGCACGCCAAAAGCTCGTTCAACATCTTTACGTGCGGATTCTTGCGCGGACTTGAACTTTTGTCGTTTAAGGTCTTGTGGGCACGTAAATGATTTTACGAAAGTAGCCCATTCCGGATATATCCCATCCGTTAGATAATATCCGTGCTTGTAGGTGGCTCCATTCACCTCAAAAGGGCACTCGGGTGCTTTTCCATCATATACATCGTTGAAGATGGGCGACTGATTGAGAACATTGATGTCGTTGTTGAAACCGGCAACACCAAAGTATGCGTGCCAGATCCATAGATCTTGAGAGGCCACTGCTTCTAGCATGATTGTCGGGTGCTCATGATCACCTCTCATGAATTGACCTCGCCATGCATTCGGACAATTTGCCCACGCCCAATGAGTACAGTCTGTGCTGCCAAGCATGCCGGGAAATCCGTGTTTAGCTTCATGCGCGGCATACAACTTCTGAATATCAATAAAAGTAGGCTTGCGTAAATATTTTTGACCATACAGTTCAATAATACCTGTGCAGAATTTGTACAGACAATCTCGTGACGTTTTCTCTCCCATACGGATGTACTCGTCAAGTGCGTCAGCAGCTACTCCATACGCCAATTGCCGAATAGCGGAAGTACACTTTTGTATCGGAGAAAAACCTTGTTTGCCTAACCCGTCAAACCGAAGTCTAAAATACGGATACCCTACTTCTAAATCTTCAACTATTCGTTTGAATAGTTGTCTGCTCATCCTGAACCACCGCCTAAACATATCCGGTGTATAAATCGGGTTGATGCCAAAGTAGTCCCGCATAAGCCGCTCGTTTGCAGTTACTCGACCTCTTTCAATGTTTGCGGCCCTCTCTCTTGTTGACGATGAGGCGGTGCTACCATACAGCGATTGTGCAGTATGTCGAAAAATTTCCCTTTGTAGATTCAACAACTCGTCGGTGTCTACGGATGATGATGATGCGGTTGGTGAACCGGGTTGTGGCGAATCCATATTGTTTAAAATATAGAGAATGGAAGAGTGTTTGAGAGAGGTTGAGAGGTGTGAGAAATAAGAGGTTGAGAGAATTTGAGAGAGTTTGAGAGGTGTGAAAAATAAGAGGTTGAGAGAATTTGAGAGAGTTTGAGAGGTGTGAGAAATAAGAGGTTGAGTGAATTTGAGAGGTGTGAAAAATAAGAGGTTGAGAGGTGTGAGAAATAAGAGGTTGAGGGTTAAATATATAGTGGGATTAAATTGAGAATTTTTTTTACAAAGAGCCGTTCAACGGCATTATTTTTAAAAATTAAATAATTTTTTTTTTAATAAATCTTCGGGATGAATCGGGACCCCATCCTGCCCCGCCAACCCCGCTGAGCCCGTAGCCCATCCCTCCCCATCCCGCACTCATCCCGCACCCCATCCCGCACCCGGTACCGAAGGCCTAAACACCCGTACCCCATTCCCTCAAACCCTTTTGCCACCTCATTTATTTTAATTCTTTTATTTATACATTTAATTATTTAACAAAATAAAAATATTTATATATTTTTTAATAAATAAATAATAAAAATAAAAATAAAAATTCATACCATTCATTAAAAATAAAAATTACAAAATACAAAACACTACCAATTATGAAATATTTGAATTTGCTCTTTTCTCGCTAAAGTAACCCTCAAAGCGTTCCCCGTAAGGTGATCATGCGGGGTCATGAAAAACTCGAAGTCTTTCTCAAATCGTTTTGAGCGTTCGATTTCGAGTTCTTGTTCCAACCTATGTCGTTCGAGTTTTGAGCGTTCGATTTCGAGATCGAGTTTTTTCATTTTGTATTCCATTGTATCATCAATCTTGTCGTTGAGCGTCGTCAACAACTGAGTAACACTTTCGTCCGTATTCGCCCCGGACGTATTACTCGTTGATGATTTTTTTGCCTTGTTTCTCCCGATGGGTCGTTGAATTTGCTCGTCATCGTCATCATCGGAAGGTTGGGTACGTTTTGAACCCCGCGATGAAGTTGTCGTCATCGTTGGAACGGCTCCCCATTTTGGACATTTTTTTAGGACGTCCCAAGCTTGTTCGTGAGTGAAAGCAACTTTATGGCGTGCTAGATACCGTTCGTGTGCCGTTCGGGATATATCGGCCTCACTCATCCCGCTTGATCTATTATTGAGCAAGTTGTTGTAGATGCCGCCAAACGAATTAACTCTTTTATTGAGGTCGTTGAACTTGCTATTGAGTTGATGGGTTGATCTATAACCTGGTTCACGACCCATGCGAGTAAAGAACACATGTCCGATTCGGCCCCAAAAACTTCCTACATTTATGTAAAATTAAGTATAAGAATAATAATAATAATAATAATAATAATAACAATAAAAATAATTACCACCGCTTTGTGCGTTACCGACCACGGGGTCCTCCGAAACGTCAACCCACGCCGACACTAACGCGAGTTCCTCGGCTTTACTCCACGTTTGTTTGGCGGCTTTCGTTGGTCTCGGATTTGATGGTTCCGGGTTAGATTGTTGTGTCGGGATAGATTGTGGTGTGTTCGGGGTAGAAGGTTGGGTTTCCGGAACAATGTCGTCGTCGAGATTGAAGTTGGCCGGAGTAAAACCTTGTTCAATCAACCCGGGACGTGTAAATTGGTAAGGAAATTGTTGGTGAAATTGTTGGTGAAATTGTTGGGGAAATTGTTGCGGATATTGTGGCGGATTTTGTTGCGACCATTGTGGCGGAATTTGTTGCGAAAATTGCGGATGATAACCTTGTTGTGTAAACGCTTGGAAACCAAGCTCTTGATCTTCTTGCGATTGTGGTGTATTCGGTCGGTTACGACGGGATGTAGGTGTTATGTTTGAATTCATGATGAGAGAGGTGTGAAAAATAAGAGGTTGAGAGAATTTGAGAGAGTTTGAGAGGTGTGAGAAATAAGAGGTTGAGAGAATTTGAGAGGTGTGAAAAATAAGAGGTTGAGAGGTGTGAGAAATAAGAGGTTGAGGGTTATATATAGTGGGATTAAATTGAGAATTTTTTTTTTACAAAGAGCCGTTGAACGGCTTGATTTTTAAAAATTTAATTTAATTTTTTTTTAAAACTCTTCGGGATGATCCGGGATCCCATCCCCGGAATCAATCCCGCCCCGCCAACCCCGCATGGGCCGTAGCCCATCCCGCTGATACCGCTGGCCATCCCGAGCCCCATCCCGCTTGGGGTACGGATGGCCTTATACCTTAGAAATGATGGGTATAAGCTTAATTTTATTTTAAGAGACATGTTCCTAAATTGTTAAGAAAGATTTAGATAATTAAAGTGTCTTTTTGTTTAATTAATTTGTATTTGATCATGTGGAAGATATATGGTAATGGACATCTGTCTCTAATTTCAATTTATATATATATATATATATATATATATATATATATATATATATAACAAAGTGGACCTGTTTTTGACTAAATTCGTTTTCTATTTCCTAAAAAAAGTCAACTTTAGGTTCTTTTTAGGGAAATTAATTAAAATACCCTAAGTCAAACCATGTTTTACTGAAATACCACAAATCTCTCCCATGTTACAAAAATACCCCAAAAATCCGCGATGGAGCTCGCGATCGCGGGCCCCAGGCCACGTGTCACCAAAGTTTGCCCAGTTTGCCCGCGTTGGTCCCTCAAGAATGCCCGCGGTCCAGCTTTCCCCCCTCAAGAATGCCCGCGTGTGCAGTTTTGGTCCCTGCCCGCGTTTGACTCTCGTTGACCCCCGCGATCGCGGGCTACACGTGTCACCAAAGTTTGCCCACTTTGCCCGCGTTGGTCCCTCAAGAATGCCCGCGGTCCAGCTTTCTCCCCTCAAGAATGCCCGCGTGTGCAGTTTTGGTCCCTGTCCGCGTTTGACTTTCTTTGACCCCCCGCGATCGCGGGCAAAAGTGCCACGTGTCGGCACAAGGTTAACCCTAAAATCACTTTGACGAACCAAACCCTAAATGTTTTCTTCGGCCGCACTATATAAGGGGGGTGACCAAAAACCGGGCACTCTCATTTTTTTAATTACTCTCTCAATTTTTAATCAAACTCTCTCAATTTTCTCACTCTCTCAATTTTGTCGTGTGGAATACGCGTTCCGGTTTTGTGAAGATGTCTCGTATTACCTCTGTGGTATGTTTTCCTTATGTTTTTTGATATTTTTTGTATGTTATTTTAAGTTAAGATATATGATTTGTAGGTTGTTATAGTGTTTATAACTTATGTTTGAATATGTTCTATGTTTAACATGATATGTATGGTTTTATGTTTGAATGTGATATTTGTATGTTATAATGTGTATGTTGTTATAGTGTGTTTTTTTATAAAAAAATTGTTAAGAGTGTTTTTTTATAAAAAAATTGTTAAGAGTGTGTTATTATAAAAAAATTGTTAAAAATGTGTTTTTTTTATAAAAACACACTCTTAACAATTTTTTATAAAAACACACCCTTAACAATTTTTTATAAAAACAGTTTTTTTATAAAAAATTGTTAAGAGTGTGTTTTTATAAAAAATTGTTATAGTTTTATGGTTTTATGTTTGAATGTGATATTTGTATGTTATAATGTGTATGTTGTTATAGTGTGTTTTTTAATAAAAAAATTGTTAAGAGTGTTTTTTTATAAAAAAATTGTTAAGAGTGTGTTATTATAAAAAAATTGTTAAAAATGTTTTTTTATAAAAACACACTTTTAACAATTTTTTTAGAAAAACACACCCTTAACAATTTTTTATAAAAACAGTTTTTTTATAAAAAAATTGTTAAGAGTGTATTTTTATAAAAAAATGTTATAGTTTTATGGTTTTATGTTTGAATGTGATATTTGTATGTTATAATGTGTATGTTGTTATAGTGTGTTTTTTAATAAAAAAATTGTTAAGAGTGTGTTATTATAAAAAAATTGTTAAAAATGTTTTTTTTATAAAAACACACTTTTAACAATTTTTATATAAAAACACACCCTTAACATTTTTTTATAAAAACAGTTTTTTTATAAAAAATTGTTAAGAGTGTGTTTTTATAAAAAAAATGTTATAGTTTTATGGTTTTATGTTTGAATGTGATATTTGTATGTTATAATGTGTATGTTGTTATAGTGTGTTTTTTCATAAAAAAATTGTTAATAGTGTATTTTTATAAAAAAATTGTTAAGAGTGTGTTTTTATAAAAAAATTGTTAACAATGTGTTTTTATAAAAAAAAATTAAAAACGTGTTTTTTATAAAAAAAAATTTGTTAAAAATGTGTTTTTTTTTTATAAAAACACACTCTTTTAAAAGTGTGTTTTTATAAAAAATTTGTTAAGAGTGTGTTTTTATAAAAAATTTGTTAAGAATGTATTTTTTATAAAAAATTGTTAAAAATGTGTTTTTTATAAAAAATTGTTAAGAGTGTGTTTTTATAAAAAAAATTTAAAAAATGTGTTTTTTCATAAAAAAATGTTAAAAGTGTGTTTTTATAAAAATAATTCTTAAAAGTGTGTTTTTATAAAAAATTGTTAAGGGTGTGTTTTTATAAAAAATAAACCGCACTTTATCTCTATATAACAATATGATACGTTGAAATAAAATAAACCGCACTTTATCTCTATATAACAATATGATACGTTGAAATAAAATAAACCGCACTTTATCTATATATAACACTATTATACGTTGAAATAAAATACCACCGCACTTTATCTATATATAACACTATTATACGTTGAAATAAAATACCACCGCACTTTATCTATATATAACAATATGATACGTTGAAATAAAATAAACCGCAACATCTATATAAAATAAAATAAACCGCAACATCTATATATAACACTAACTATAACATCTGTGAATGACTATGTAGAAGGATTTCTTTAACATCGACTTGACGCTAAGGTGCAAAGTTTCCTACATCGAGGAATTAGGAGCGCTCTTTAGGGGATTAGGTGATCGCGCGGATACCCTTGAGACCATCTATAGAGGGACACCGTTCGGGCCATGGATGGATGTGTCTTACTCTGGTGGCGACCCTACGCTAGTACACATGTTTCTACAGTTGGAGGTCGAGGACGCCAACGCTGAGCCGGAGGAGATGCATTTTGATTTCTTCGGCTCTCAATTGCATTTTGGGCGTCGTGAGTTCTGTCTAATTACAGGACTGCGTTTTGGAGAGGCTCCTCCCTTCCTCCCTTAGAAGACTGCTCCTTCGTTCCTAGGGTTTGGGGCATTTCAGCATCTCGTTTGAAGCTGAAGGCAGCCCGGGACAAGATGAAAGAGGGCCTTAGTGCCCTAACCGACGACGATGCTGTCCGTGTATGCTTGGTGGTGATCGTGGATATGGGCTTCCTGGGCCGTGAGTATAGCCAGTATGCTTCATCGACGGTCCTTAGGGCCGTCGAGGACCTTGAGCTGTTTAACAGCTACCCGTGGGGTAGCCATATCTGGACACATTGCTACTCTATTCTGCACCGAGCCATAGCCAGACGCGTTGATCGACATGCAAAGATGAATCTTTGTGGTTTTACATACGTCTTCAAGGTTAGATACGTAGTATAACAATTGTTAATAATACATACAAACTGTTTGGCTTTTCTTTTTACGTACTTGCTCTTCTTGTCTAATTCCAGATATGGATCTTGGAGATGTTTCCCGCATCAATCCGATATTTCGTCAAGCGCGAAGATCGAGTACTTAGGGGAACCCGTTGGGACAAGCGTGTTACCCTAAGTAGGTCGCTTTGGATTCAGTTCTTCAATGCGTCTAGAAATGTAAGTTATTTTACTATGTTTACAATTTGCATACGTTAGTCCCGCTTATTAATTTCTTTTATGTTTTATCATATATTTAGCAGCCACTCTTGCCTTTCGATCACCTTGTGCCTACTGTCGACGAGATAGGCACAGATTGGTACAGTGACATCGTGGCCTTTATTGACGCAGAGGCGGAAAGGGCTCGACGTCCCCCTACTTCCACATCTGACGCAGATGAGGAAGACGACGACAGGCCCCCTTCCGATGGATACCAGCCGCCCCCTTCCTCCTCCTACCAGCCGGCCCGTTCCTCCTCCTTCCAGCCGCCCCCTTCCTCCTCCTACAATCCATATGAGGCGGCCCCTTCCTACGAGCCACAGCGTGGCTCTCATGAGCACCTGTGGGACTACGTCCACGGGCCGCTAGGGTCACGTGTACAGCTTCTGGAGGGATTCTACAGACAGTTTAGCGCTGTCAATGTTAGTGTTTAACTTAATTTGTTGGCCACGTTTATTTAGTTTGTATATTAATATTACGTTCTAAATTTGTTTTAGCTGTCGAGTACGACACCGATCCCCACTCCGTTCGGACAGGGGGCACATGCGACGTTTGCCACCACATCCTATCCGTCATTCCCTGAAAATGTAAGTGACATTGAGTAACCATTATAGTTATATGTTTGTTCCTAAGTTTGTAACTCTTATAATGATCAATGTCACGCAGGCCGGGATGTCGGGGGCCGGGATGTCCCAAACGCCGTTCGCCACCACATCCTATTCTACTATCCCGGAGAGTGTAAGTGACACTGAGTAACCATTATAGTTATATGTTTGTTCCTAATTTTGTAACTATTTTAATGAATAATGTCACGCAGGCCGGGATGTCGGGGGCATACACCTCGCAGATGCCGCCGCCGTTCGCCACCACATCATATTCTACTATCCCGGAGAGTGTTAGTGACACTGAGTAACCATTATAGTTATATATCGATAATCCTAATTTTGTAACTATTTTAATGATCAATGTCACGCAGGCCGGGATGTCGGGGGCACAGCACATGCCGTCGTTCGCCACCACAGCAATCACAAACATCTTTGGCGGTTCGGCCGATGACTATTACAGGCCGGAAATGCATACTGTAAGTTATTTTGGTAGTTTTGGTTTAATTGTTAACATTTCCTAAATTGTACTTAAAACATTGAGTAACGTAATTTTCAGACGGGGTCTCCTATTATCCAGGATCACTTCTCGGAGCACTTCTCGGAGCCTGACGATGACTCGATGGATGTTGTAGATCCACCACCACAGGTGACCCCGCTCCCTCAAAAGCGGTCGCATAAAATTTCACAATGATTTCGTCACCCGTTTGGCCAACAAGGATCTACGACACCACCGGCCGCTAAAAAACAAGCAAAGAAAGCGGGGGGAAAGAAGGGAGGAAAGAAAAAGGGAAAGGTGTCTTCACCGGAGCCTCAACCGGCATCAGAACTATTGAGGATGTGCCGGACTGGTCGCCTCCCCCCCTTGATCTTCATCCCTCACTTGAACTTGGAAATCACCCCCTCGTTTTTCAATGTATTGCTGGCCGTTGACCCTTTGGAGTCTGACTTACTGGATGTGGTTAGTATGAAGTTTAATTATAGTCATATAATCAAATATATTTATTTTACATGTCTAACCATCTATTTTTTATGTATAGCACATCGATTGTTGGGTCTCGCTGTTGCAAAGACATCGTGGAACAGACACGAGGTGGACCATGATGTTCAGTATGTTCTTTCATTACTTGTTGATTGAGCATCTAGGTCCCGCCTCCATGGTTAATTCATGCAATGGCGTGGAAGGGACCTCTTGGGCTCTCCTCGATGTGGTATGTAAATCGTTTTACTCTTATTTTATTTAACTTGTTTTGTTGCTAACTAAGTTGTCTAATATTGTAATATTTCAGGTGTACATCCCAATATGCATTAATCCCCAACATTGGCTGCTTGGAGTGTTTGAACTTGACGCTATGACCTTGACCATATATGATAGCGACAGTGCCAATCTCTTTAGACAGCAATTGAAAGAGCAGATGACAAAGTTTAAAGCTGTGCTATTTGACTTCTTTTGTCGGGTCAAGGATGATAGACGTCGCGATATGACAGGTGTCTTTCGCTATAAGTTCGCCAAGAATGTACCCCAGCAGGCCGGGATAAATGCGGATTGCGGTGTCTGGGTATGCCGTAATACCCAAATGTTGATAAATAACAATGAGGTATGGGTACACCCTGACGAGGCCGAGGATGTTGCCAAAGATTTTCGCAAACATATGGCGGAGTCTATTTATGAGCATTGTCAAATAGGGCCACGTTAGGTTGTTTATGTAACATTAAATAATTGTTATTTTTAGTATTAACTTATTTTGTTAAAGTATTGTGATTGACTTACTGTTTACTTCATTTGGTTTTTGCTAATTTCATCCATTTACTCAACTTTGAGTATCGATATTTCTTTCACACATACTCCATTTGATATCATTTCAAAGCTCTCATATAGGAGAACATAAACCTACTAAAAGTTAGTTATATATAACACATATATATAAATTTAAATGCGTCCAAAGTTTAGTAAAACCCATATTTCCAACACCTAGTAAGTAGGTTTATGAAACTTGCGATAATCCTAATACAGAGATTATTGGATGAACAAGCATTTATTTCTTGATTATTGGTGTATTGGTTCTTGTTGTCTGGAAGTGATTCATATGATGCAAAAATTGGTATCATGTAATGTAGAACAGTATCTATATTATAGAAACTTGCATTTGACAGTACCATATAAATCTGATCTAAATTCTCATTAATTAGCTATGTTTGACTACTTAAAGACCTTTATTCAAGAGCCGGCAAATATTGCAGTTACTTTTTCAGTCGAATCTTACAGGCTCTTTTCAAACGAATCTTGCAGTGAACTATTCAGACGAGGAAGCAGACTGGGAGATGGCATCCGACAATTACTACTTCGATAATGGCATGAGAACCCCACCAATGTATGATTTTATGCCGACGGGTCTTCGACAAAGTCAACGAATTACTCCCGCAGTGTAAAAAGCCATTGATGAGGCGAACGCCGGTATCGAAAAGGTAAAGGGTATGTGGAACCTTAACAGGGGGATTCAGCAGGGGAAAATGGAGTATCTAGCGGAGAAGAAACGAGAACTGGCCATGACTAGGGCTCACGTTCGGCACCTGCAACGAGAGATTAAGGATGCTGAAGAGGAACTAGAAGAACTCGAATCGGACTACATAGGAATGGAGGACGTGATCAAGGAAAATGTTAACTTCATCACAGGACTCCAGGACGCCTTCCAGTAATAGATTTATTTGTTTACATGCACTGTATCCGTTTCGGTTGGGAAGATGATTTGCAATAATTTTTATATGATGTTGTTAATTAATTTCCTTGTTAAATAACTTAAGTGAATTTCTATATTAAAAACATTAAAATGGAAAGGAAACAATACATTAAAAACCACAAATTAAATAATTAACTATAAGGGTATGAATTTTAAATATAATTTTTTTATGTGGTGTATAACTGTATATGATATATATTAAAATATATAAATCCAAAAAAATTCAAGATTGGGCTCATTTCGAACATATCGAAGAAACGATTATAATGGTGTAATTTGTTAAAATTAAAACGTATTTAGTTAATAAACGATTATATGTGTTAAATGTAAAATTAAAATAATGAAAGTAAAAGGTATAAAGTAAATTTAGTAAATAAGTATAGGGGTTGAAAGTGTAACATTTCATTTTAAATTCGTAAAATTGGACGAAAGCGGGGGGTGAACAGTGAAAGCGGGGGTGAACAGTGTCAAACGCGGGTCAAATTTTCAAAAAATGGTCCCTGGAATTTTTCAAAAATGGTCCCTTGCAATTGAAAAGTCACAAAAATAATCCCATCGCGGGATGAGCCCGCGATCGCGGGATTTCATTTTTCAAAAATGGTCCCTGCAAGTTTAAAAAAGTGTCAGAAAGGTCCCTGGCCCGCGATCGCGGGCTTCCATCGCGGATTTTTAGGGTATTTTTGCAAAGTGGGAGAGATTTGTGGTATTTTGGTAACACATGGTCAAACTTAAGGTATTTTAATTAATTTCCCTTCTTTTTATTATCCCTAAAGTATCTAACTAACTAGTTATGGAACAGGGTTACGCATGAGTCCATTCAGATGCCATTATGTCTTCAAATGTGATAATTGCACGCGATGAGTTCCGACATAATAATCTGTTGAAAAAGGTATTGAGTTTTGCCAGATTTAATTCGTGGTGGGGTTACAACCGAAAAACCTTAAAATGGGTTGGATTAATATGTTTTAAATACTTGACAAATTTTTGTGCGACTTTCACGTAATTTTATTTATATTTTTTTAAATTTCATAAATAACTAATCTATTATCTACAAATAATTTAGTAAGTTTTAAATGCTTGACAATTTTTTGTTCGATTTTCAAATAATTCAACCGATTTAACCCTATTCGTTTTTTATTTTAAGTTGCCTGTTTAAGTACCCCTTCTCGATGCAAAATAACCTAAACTAGTATTGTGCACCGTGTCTTGACGATAATTTTTTTCTAAGGAAATAAACTTATAAAAATAGATACTACACTTCATCTTGGTAAAAGACCAATGAAAATCTGTAGGCTCTCATTTTTTGTACCTAGCTCTCTTTGCTTCTTTCATTCACTCATTCATTGTGGGATGTATACCATAAAATGAGAAGAAAAAAAGATTTATAATGCTTAGATGTTATCACATCATGCTCTTTGGTTGTTTATAATATAGAGATAAGATATTAATATAGATTTATGTACTAAGTTAATATTTTATAAAGATATAAGTTTTGTAAAAGGAGAATCCGCTAAAAGGTATATTTAGTCGGCTGACTCTCAACTTCTTATTTAATTGTTACTTTGCACCATTTTGCGTAAATTCTTTTTGCAAGGAATTATGTAACACCTTAAAAATTGAGGTAAATTTAAACCTGAATATTTGCGAAATTAACATGACGGAACTTAAATTAATCACCCAAAGAGGGGAAACAGTATAGCATGTACAAGCCAATAATTGAGAGATAAATGTAGGCAACCTACTAATCTAAACCGATCTAATTTAGATTAATAACGGGTGTCCATATCTCTCATAAAAATATCTCTATTCAACAAAGTATCGCCATGGCTATCAAACACCAAAAATGCTATCTCTCGACCCTCCGTTCATGCCCGAGGATTCTCGCCGCTAATATGACCTGATATACATGTCATTTTAAGAAGTGTTAGGCTAAAGCCTAGTGAGAACAAACAATTAATGAAGTAGAATAGTAATAATTGAACAAATAAATAATCTGAAAAGCTTGTTTGTATTTTCAAACCTCTTTGATACCATAAGAAACCTTTTGGTCAAAAATATACTTCGCCATGACGGGGGAGACCCGATTTCCTTGAACGTGGCGGAACACAAAAGTAGGCCACGATTCTATGTTTAGAGTTGCGCGAGTAGGACATTTGTCATTGAATTCAACCATTCATGGTCTATAGTTCAAGTCCTCCAATATGCTACCATAAGCTCCTTGCTATAACAACTCGCTATGGGTCTCACGGTCATCAAGTTCAACCACCCACGGTCTATAGTTTGAGTTCTGTGGAGACTTGTTACCCACATCTAGCTAATGAGTGGGGTAAGCCAACCACACTCAACAATCATATAAGATTTACCTTTATGCCTATGGATCCATTACACTAAAGCCAAATAAATCAACAAGTTCCAAATGTACCAAATTACTATCACAATATGATAAATAAGCTTAAGCATCAATACCAACGGGTAAGTTTTCTCATCACAAAACTTTGATTTCAACATTTCAGACTTGGTCATAAAATCCCAACATGCACAAAATATCCTTTCCATCATCATTTCAACATAGTAAATCAATATTCATAAAGTCTCCATCAAAATCCATAAGTTTTCCATAACCCTAGATTTTAACCAAAAATTCTCAAATTCATAAAGTTGAAGGATAAACGACCAACAAAATATAAGAACCATAAATAACCACTAAATATCATATATTCATCTTTGCAAACCCTCTTTATCCAAACAAAATCTTAAAATCTCCAAAAGTTAGATTTTTGATGAAAACTCATCCCAATCAAGAAATAAGTAGTGAGGAGATGTTTAGAAGGTTAAACACATATTTTAACATGTAGAAGTTTTAGAAAATGAGAATGAACTCACCTTGGGGTTATAGTTCAAAACCGTAAAATTAGTTGAGAAGATGGAGTAACCCTTGAAACTTGAGGAGACTTGAATCCTCACACTTATATCTTAAATAAACCTTGATACAACCATAAATGATAATGAGTTGGTGGTTGGAAGGAATTAATGGAGGAGAGATGTTGAGGATGAAGACTTACCACTTTCTAGGTAGAAAAACGAGCTCGAAAGTGTTCCAAACTGATTACAAATGACCTAAAAATCGGCTCCATCTAATTTATACCCGCTGCGTGTGCCATGATAGTGACATGCAACTATGCCCAGTGGCATAGTCGCAGGGCATGGTCGCCCGCTACCCCCGAGCTACAGTATCAACTCCGCGACCTTGCCCCTACAAGAGTGACAGTGTCACAATCGCCGGACATAGTCGTCGTGTCCACGATGCCTACGATACATTTCATGCGACCTTGCCATGCAATAGTGTCAATGTGTCACAATCGCTGGCATATTCGTCAGTCTTGTACCGTGCCCCAAGGCTACTATCCTTTTTCCTGTCGAGCGCGCTCCGATGACACGTAACAATAATGCGATTATTTCTTACGTCATTAAATTCCAAAAACTGAGATTTCATGCAGAAGTGAATATAAGTGTCATTAAAATTTCGAGGTGTTACAATTATTCATCCAATTTATAAGTTTATGGTTTATAAAATTAGTTTTTATACTTTTTGATCCATTGTATGGAAATTGATTGTGGTTAAATTTGTTTTCTAAACCCACATATGTTTGGTTAACGAATGTTGGTGACAAACAACAAATTGGGTTTTGTCAAAGATTCTACTTTTTTTTTGTGAAATCAGATTAAACGGTAAAATTATATTAACCAAGCTTATGTGTTAATATGTCCGAATCCGGGTTTCATTAGTTTTTCATACTAGTATGAATTAAGCCTTCAAGAGCTTGTTTGAGGCTAGTTGCATACTAAGGTTTGATGGGAGAGCTTATTCCTCTCAAATGTTATGTATGTTGGAATTTGTTGTTAGAGCTTTTTAACAATTATAACCGAGTTAATCGAAGTAGGTGTGATAATCACTTACATCATCAAGGATAACATCTTATGAATGGAATTGCATTTTTTGATCCAAAGTTTAATTCACTTCCATTTAGATTGTTTTAAGTTCCTTTTAAATTTGTTATGTTAAATTCTTGCACAAACAAAACTGTAACACCCCAATTTTCATTGATAAGTTAGTCATTTGATCATAGCTTGTTAGAGTGTGAAATTAAGAAAAAGAAGCAAAATAAGGATTTCCGGACGTCCGCGAGGCAGGTTGCCGGACGTTCGTGGGGTGCGGACTTCCGCAATCATTCCGCGGAAGCAATAGAAAGTTTTGGGTGCATTTTGAGTTTCGAGTGCCGAACGTCCGCGAGGTGCCTTCTGGACGTCTGCGGACCACGTGACGAAATTTTACCCTTTATTCCTAAGGTTTCACCTCTCTCACTCTCACTTTACCAAAACGAGCCACACTCCTCCCCACTCCATTTCTAGGCGATTTTCTCTCTAAACCAAGGTAAGTTCATGTCATCTTCACCCCTTTTCATTTATGACAAATCTATGAGAGATTTATGGTCATTAAATGGTTGTTCTTAGGTGAAACCACCTCTAAGTGCTCCTAGCTAGAAGTGGTCAAAGTTCAAGAGTCTCCATTTCTAGGGTTCCCATCCTTTGAGCTTTAAGGTGAGTAACTTTAACCTAAAATCATACTTGATACATGACTTAAATTTATTACTTAACTTGTTCTAACAAATTACCTTGAAGTGTACCTTTGGGCCAATAAGCTCTTGTCTCCATAAAGAGGAGATTTAGGGGCTTAAGGGTAAGAGAAAGGTTATGTAACAACTCACTCTACTTGGATTTGTACATTATATGATAGTATTCTTGTGGAAATGGTTAAACCCAAATGTTAGGGTTTAGAGCTTAATGGCTTAATTTATGTCTTAATGAAGAGAATATGGCTTCATGATGATAGTTGGGTTAATATGCAATTTTATACATGTTCCCTTGCTAGATGACAAAACTCATATTATTACATGTATGTATGTGGATAAACTTGAGGACTACATGAATGTAGAATTACATGCTTAATGGGATGGTTGGACCGTCTTCCATGGGAATGATGTATGATGTGGTGTACTACTTGGAGTAGTTATTTATTGTTGTTCACAAATTGGAGGAACCCCTAAGTAGGCATTATGAGGATATAGTCTTGGGCGCCACCTTGGAGGTATGTGCCTAGACCCACGCCTTTGGGATTAATACCTTGGAGGTAGTCCCGATGTGCCGGGCCTTGAGGCGTTACCCATGAGGGTAGACACTAAGGTATATCGTCACTTACGGTGTAACTCGGGTTGGTGTTTTGGGTCTCCCCCATAGAGTCCAATTTGTGACTGACCATGTTGATATCCCTTATTATGAAATTATTGCATGCTCTAATATGTGTTCAAGTCACTAGGCTTTTGAAGCCTAACACTTGTTGCTTGTTTAATGTGTATCACAGATTCTAGCGGTGCCGTCCTTAAGAAGGCTTAGTTAGGGACTTGTGAGCCTGGGGATACTTTTTGAGATGCCAAGGATAGAAGATCAAAATTGGACTAATTATGACACCTTTTGTAATCTTATTTATATATTAGAGATTAGATTAGTCGGTTGTCATTTAGCTTTCAATATTATACATTGTATTGTGAACAGGCATTTGTAATTTCCCCTTTTGTCAGCTCGTGCAACGGCATTATATATCACTATTCTGTTTTATGGAAGTTTTTGTTGATCCCTATTTTTGAGGTGTTACAAGTTGGTATCAGAGCTCTAGTTTAATTGAACTAGGTGTTGACTGTTGCATGCCTAGACTTAAGATGAGAATAGTGTCATTGAAAATCACCATGTTAGGTAGATATCCTAGGATGGGAGAGTGTTAGGAATTGCGGAATTACGTTTGTTGAGAATTATGATGACGGTAACGAGAATGCTTGTGTATAACATGTTCATAATTTCACTTAGCTAATGCTATTATAAATGTGCTGTTGCGTAAGTATGATTG
The DNA here is from genome assembly GCA_033807775.1 of Saussurea involucrata. Taxonomy (NCBI): domain Eukaryota; kingdom Viridiplantae; phylum Streptophyta; class Magnoliopsida; order Asterales; family Asteraceae; genus Saussurea; species Saussurea involucrata. Next base: position 84,743,357 of record CM066324.1, read on the forward strand.
ACTACTATTATTATGGTAATTAATGGATGTATTAGTACGCAACTTTAGTCTATCCCTTACCATTATTCTCGCATGTTTGGCAAACTGAGATGGTAAACACGCGAAGCGGACTTCAATCATCCCCTGAAGGTCATGCCGTGACTGACTCTACAGCCGATCAACCAGAGGTCCGAGCAACGACTGGACTTCCTCCGAGGCCACCCCTCTTAGGTAGAGGAACGGAACACGTACCAAGAACCAACATCGGCACCTCCAATCCGGTAATGGAGGAAATTACCCTCGAAACCCGGTTAAGGGATAGTATGCTACAAGCCATGAACTCCGCCATGGATCAACAACAGGAAAGGTTCATGAAAATGTTAGAGGATCGGGACAACAGTAATCGACGACTCGAGACAGTTGCGGAAAATGCGGTGAATGGTTCGGGCGGTATTGGGAATGGAATAGTTGCAGAAGAACAAGCGATAGTGCGTGACGGGAGGAGAGAAGGGGGGTGTTCGTACAAGACCTTCCTTAATTGCAAGCCACCGGAATTTGCCGGAACTACTGACCCCGTTTGGTGTATGTATTGGATCCGGGAGATGGAAATGGCGTTCGAGGCTAGCGAATGGGAGGACTCCCAACGGGTTAAGTTTGCTTCTCACCTCCTCAAGGGCGAGGCCCTTACTTGGTGGAATCTCACTCGATCGTCTATCACCCCCGAGGTGTTGGCCAAACTTACGTGGCCAACATTCAAGAAGAAGGTCCTTGACAAGTATTGTAGTGAGAGGGCTCTAGAGAAGATTGAAGAAGAGTTCCGTGGGTTGAAGAAAGGAAATATGACCATCGTCTAGTACTCGAAGTCATTTCTCGAAAAGTTAAGTTTGGTGGAGCATCTGGCTCCCGATGAGAAAATGAAAATAAAGGCGTACCAACGGGGTTTGCCAGCCGAGATGAAGACAGCCGTGAGGAACGCCAAAATGGCAACTTTAGAGGAGGCGATCGAAGAATCGTTGTTGGTGGAAGACGATTTGGCTCAAGTAAAGTTGGAAAGTGGACATATAGACGAGAAGAGGAAGTGGGAAGGGTTGTCTGGACCCGTTCGTCAACAAAAACAGTTTACTAGGAATAGAATTGGGGATAATCGTCGTGACGCGAGGTGGTGTAACTAATGCAGGAGACACCATGTTGGCTAATGTGGTTCCCGGCAGCACTCGAGCTCACCCGAGTGTTTCAAGTGTGGAAAGAGTGGGCATATTAGTCGGGATTGTCCCGCAAAGGGACCGATTTGTTTCGAATGCCGTGAACCAGGGCACGTAAAGAGGAATTGCCCGAAGTTGAAGTCGAGTGGAAGCGGGGGACCTAAGGCGGAACCTCCGAAGGCAACGGGGAGAGCTTTTCAGATGACAACCGAGGAGGCAAAGGCTTCGACGGACGTAGTGTCAGGTACGTTTCTTTTAAACTTTGTACCTACACGTGTGTTATTCGATTCGGGTGCATGTTTTTCGTTTATGTCGATATCCTTTTGTCAAAAGTTGTCTATGCCCACTAATTGTGTAGAAGAAGCCATAGTGGTAGAAATAGCCGACGGCGGACAAGTTGTAGTTCGGGATATTTTGCGGGGTTGCATGTTAGAAATTGAAGGAAAGAAATTTTCAATCGATTTAATGCCAATGGTAATCGGGGGATTTGATGTGGTGGTCGGAATGGATTGGTTAGCTGAGAACCAAGCCGAAATCTTGTGTGCAAAGAAGTTAATTCGCATACCTTCTTCGGACGGGAATCACATGGTTATTTATGGGGAACGAAGGAAAGGGGATGTAGCAATCATCTCCATGTTGAAGGCCCGAAAATGCTTGGTCAAGGGGTGTACGTCCTTTTTAGCATACGTGATTGATGCCAAGTTGGAGAAGAGGAAGATTGAGAACGTAAAGGTGGTACGCGAGTTTTTCGACGTGTTTCCAGAAGACTTGCCGGGTTTGCCACCGGACCGCCAAGTGGAGTTCAAGATAGACTTGGTACCGGGAGTGGCTCCGATAGCTAGAGCTCCCTATCGTTTGGCTACGTCCGAGATGCAAGAAATGATGGCACAACTCCAAGAGCTTTTGGAGAAGGGGTTCGTGAGGCGGAGTTCATCTCCTTGGGGAGCACCGGTCCTATTCGTGAAGAAGAAAGATGGCACTATGCGGATGTGTATCGATTACCGAGAGTTAAACAAGGTGACTGTGAAGAACAAGTATCCACTCCCTAGGATCGACGACCTATTCGACCAACTTCAAGGAGCGGGTGTTTCTCAAAAATCGACTTACGCTCGGGTTATCATCAAGTGAAGGTTAGAGAAGAAGACGTTCCAAAGACGGCATTCTGGACGCGGTATGGCCGCTACAAGTTCTTAGTAATGCCGTTTGGATTGACGAATGCACCGGCGGTGTTCATGGATTTGATGAATCGGGTGTGCCGAACCTTTCTTGACAAGTCGGTGTTCGTTTTCATAGATGATATTTTGGTGTACTCTAAGAACGATGTGGACCACGAGTCTCATCTACGTGAGGTATTGGAAGTCCTAAGGAAAGAAAAACTATACACGAAGTTCTCTAAGTGCGACTTTTGGTTGGATGAGGTCCAATTCTTGGGTCATGTAGTTACCCGAACGGAATGAAAGTAGATCCTTCCAAAATCGAGGCAATGATGAATTGGGAACCACCCAAGAGTCCGGGGGAAATCCGAAGTTTCTTGGGTTTGGCGGGTTACTACCGGAGATTCATTCAAGACTTTTCTAAGATTGCTTCTCCATTGACGGCGTTGACTCGGAAGAACGTAAATTTTGTTTGGACCGAAGCACAAGAGAAGGCATTCCGTACTCTACAAAAAAAATTGTGTGAAGCACCAATTCTATCCTTACCCGAGGGATCGGAAGATTTTGTAGTCTATAGCGACGCATCCAAGATGGGCTTGGGATGTGTGTTATTGCAATGGGGAAAGGTGATCGCTTATGCCACGAGACAACTCAAGGTGCACGAAAAGAACTACCCTACGCACGATTTGGAATTGGCCGCGGTGGTATTCGCATTGAAGTTGTGGCGTCATTATCTTTACGGCACGAAATGTATGTTGTACACGGATCACAAGAGCTTGAAGTATGTATTTGACCAAAAGGAGTTGAACATGAGGCAGCGCAGATGGTTGGAGTTACTTAAAGATTACGACTGTGAATTGCTTTACCATCTGGGTAAGGCCAATGTGGTCGCCGACGCCTTGAGCCGAAAGGAGTATAGTGGAAGCTTACGCGCCAACCTCTGAAGGATCGACATAGTGTCAAGCTTAGTGGAGCGGATTGGAGCGGCACAATACGAAGCCTTAAAAGAAGAAAACCTCAAGGATGAGGTAATGGCGAAGCAAAAGCAACTGTTAACGGAAGATAGTCGTGGAGTTAAGTTGTTCAACGGGCGCGTGTGGGTGCCCAAGATAGGTGGAAATCGAGAGCTACTCATGGATGAGGTTCATAAGTCCAAGTACTCCATTCATCCCGGAAGTACCAAAATGTATCGGGATTTGAAGCTGCATTATTGGTGGCCGGTTATGAAGTTGGATGTGGCGCATTATGTAGGGCAGTGCACGACTTGCTCTCAAGTAAAGGCTCAACATCAATTGCCCTATGGTAGGTTACGACCTTTGGAAATCCCCGAGTGTAAGTGGGAGAAAATCACAATGGATTTTGTGACTAAGTTGCCAAAGACTATGAAAGGTCACGACACCATTTGGGTGATAGTGGACCGGTTGACGAAGAGTGCACACTTCTTGGCGATGCGAGAAACCTTGCCGATGGACAAGTTGGCAAAGATCTACATTGATGAAGTGGTTTCGAGGCACGGAGTGCCCGTGTCTATAATCTCCGATCGAGACAGTCGGTTCACATCAAGGTTTTGGCAAGCATTACAAGAAGAACTTGGTACGAGGGTGAATTTGAGCACGACATATCACCTACAAACGGATGGACAAAGCGAAAGGACCATTCTAACCTTGGAGGATATGTTGAGGGCTTGTGTAATTGAATTTGGGGGAAATTGGGACACTCATCTACCGTTAGTAGAGTTTGCTTACAACAATAGTTATCACTCGAGCTTGAAGGCGGCACCATTTGAGGCATTATATGGGAGGAAGTGTAGAACTCCCGCATGTTGGTTAGAGGCGGGGGAGAAACAATTTGCCGGACCGAAAATTGTACAAGAAACGGCCGATAAAGTCAAAATCATTAGAGAACGGTTGAAAGTGGCCCAAGAACGACAAAAGAGCTACGCCGACAAGAAAAGGAGACCGGTAGAGTTCCAAGTGGGAGAACGGGTAATGCTGAAGGTATCCCCTTGGAAGGGATTGATTCGTTTCGGGAAGTGAGGGAAGTTGAGCCCCCGTTTCCTTGGGCCGTTTACCATTTTAGAGCGTGTAGGTTCGCAAGCCTACAAGTTGTACTTACCACCGGAAATGGATAGGATCCATCCGACATTCCATGTATGCTATTTGTAGAAGTGTCTAGCGGAAGAAGAAAGTGTAATACCATTGTCAGAGATCCAGGTAGATAACAAACGTTGCATAGAAGAACCCGAAGCTATTTTAGAAAGATCGGCTAAAGGAACCCGACGCAAGGATGTAAACATGGTCAAAGTGCAATGGAAGCATCATCGGGGTGCCAATGTGACATGGGAGACGGAAGAGAACATGAAACGTCGATATCCTCATTTGTTTAGTTAGTCTAAAATTTCGAGGACGAAATCTTCTCCAAGTTGGGGAGGATTGTAACACCCCGATTTTCATTGATAAGTTAGTCTTTTGATCATAACTTGTTAGAGTGTGAAATTAAGAAAAAGAAGAAAAATAAGGATTTTCGGACGTCCGCGAGGCAGGTTGCCGGACGTCCGTGGGGTGCGGACTTCCGCAATCAATCCGCGGAAGCAACAGAAATTTTGGGTGCATTTTGAGTTTCGAGTGCCGGACGTCCGCGTGGTGCCTTCTGGACGTCCGCGGACCACCTGACGAAATTTTACCCTTTATTCCTAAGGTTTCACCTCTCTCACTCTCACTATACCAAAACGAGCCACACTCCTCCCTACTCTATTTCTGGGCGATTTTCTCTCTAAACCAAGGTAAGTTCATGTCTTCTTCACCCCTTTTCATTTATGACAAATTTATGAGAGATTTATGGTCATTAAATGGTTGTTCTTAGGTGAAACCACCTCTAAGTGCTCCTAGCTAGAAGTGGTCAAAGTTCAAGAGTCTCCATTTCTAGGGTTCCCATCCTTTGAGCTTTATGGTGAGTTACTTGAACCTAAAATCATACTTGATACATGACTTACATTTATTACTTAACTTGTTCTAACAAATTACCTTGAAGTGTACCTTTGGGTAAATAAGCTCTTGTCTCCATAAAGAGGAGATTTAGGGGCTTAAGGGTAAGAGAAAGGTTATGTAACAACTCACTCTACTTAGATTTGTACATTATATGATAGTATTCTTGCGGAAATGGTTAAACCTAAATGTTAGAGTTTAGAGCTTAATGGCTTAATTTATGTCTTATTGAAGAGAATATGGCTTCATGATGATAGTTGGCTTAATATGCAATTTTATACATGTTCCCTTGCTAGATGACAAAACTCATGTTATTACATGTATGTATGTGGATAAACTTAAGGACTACATGAATGTAGAATTACATGCTTAATGGGATGGTTGGACCGTCTTCCATAGGAATGAATTATGATGTGGTGTACTACTTGGAGTAGTTATTTTTTGGTGTTCACAAATTGGAGGAACCCCTAAGTAGGCATTAGAAGGATATAGTCATGGGCGCCACCTTGGAGGTAGTCCCGATGTGCCGGGCCTTGAGGCGTTACCCATGAGGGTAGACGCTAAGGTATATCGTCACTTACGGTGTAACTCGGGTTGGTGTTTTGGGTCTCCCCCATAGAGTCCAATTTGTGAATGACCATGTTGATATCCCTTATTATGAAATTATTGCATGCTCTAATATGTGTTCAACTCACTAGGCTTTTGAAGCCTAACACTTGTTGCTTGTTTAATGTGTATCACAGATTCTAGCGGTGCCGTCCTTAAGAAGGCTTAGTTGGGGACTTGTGAGCGTGGGGATACTTTTTGAGATGCCAAGGATAGAAGATCAAAATTGGACTAATTATGACACCTTTTGTAATCTTATTTCTATATTAGAGATTAGATTAGTCGGTTGTCGTTTAGCTTTCAATATTACACATTGTATTGTGAACATGCATTTGTAATTTCCCCTTTTGTCAGCTCGTGCAATGGCATTATATATCACTCTTCCGTTTTATGGAAGTTTTTGTTGATCCCTATTTTTAGGGTGTTACAAAAACCCCACTTTTTATAGTTACTTTTAAGTAAACAAACTCGTACTTGTTTATTCAGTTTATAATAGGTTAGAACCGAGTCTCTGTGGATTCGACAAAACTTACCAATTTTGCAATTTTGATTGTAAAGTCGTGCATTAGTTTGGAATATATTATTTGGTGGACTCGGTATTCGTCAAATTTTTGGCGTCGTTGTCGGGGACTCGATAATTCTAACGGTTTATGCCTAGATCTTCACGTACAAGTACACCCATTACCATCGACTCAAAAATAGAACAAACGACCAATCGATTCAGGAAGCTAGCTAGGCTCCGGACGGCGCAAGGCGAATCTTCAAGTTCACTGGTAATCAACATCTGGAAGGATATTGAATTACTATCCGAGTCCGCAAGCGAAGTAGAGGAACCGAAGACGGAATCTGAGGAAGAGGAGGAGAAAGAGCAGAAAGTCAAGATGGCGAAAGAAGAGGAACGAACTCTCCGTCAATTAGCAACCCAAGATGTTGCTCAAACTCTGATTTGTTTCAAGTATCCGACAGGTAATCAGGATTTTTTTCTTAAGACTAGCTTGGTCCATCTCTTACCCAAATATCACGTGTTAGAGAATGAGGACCCTAATTAGCATTTCAAGCAATTCCACATAGGTTGTCTTAGTATGAAACCAACTGAGTTTACAGAGGACCTTATAATGTTAAAGGTTTTTTTAAAGGACCGTGCCACATATTGGTTATACTCGTTATTCCCCGATTCGGTAACGACGTGGAACCAAATGGCGAGGCTATTTTTAGAAAAATTATTTCCCGCCTCCCGAGCCGCTAACCTTCGTAGAGAGATCTGTGGTATTAAGCAACGAGATGTTGAAACTCTCCATGAATATTGGGAGAGATTCAAACATCTCTATGTGAGTTGTCCACAACATGGAATCTCAGAACAATTTCTTTTGCAATATTTCTATTAGGGTCTCCTCCCATTGGATAGGAAAATGGTTGATGCCGCAAGCGGAGGTGCCATGTTTAACAAGATCCCAACTAAGGTTAGAGCTCTAATCAATACTACGACCGAAAATTCTCAACATATCAGTGTGAGGAGTGACGTGAGGAGAGAGCCATCAAAGGCCAATGAGGTAAATGTTGCGAAAATTGAGAGTAGATTGTATAATCTTACTAACCTGGTGAAACAACTTGTAGTAGGTAAAGAAGTAGGTAAAGAACATGTGAAAGCTTGCGGGATATGTTTGGCGAAAGGCCATCCAACCGATGTGTGTCCATAACTTCAAGAAGATGTGTTGGTGACGACCGAAAATGTGAATGATATAGGAGACTTTCATGGTCAGCCACAACAACAATTTTGTGAACCAAAGACCTCCTTAATTTCATAATTTCGTGCAAAGGCTGCCATAACAGCAATTTTAGCAAAAAGCACCCTTCAATCCAAATCAAGCTACTTCTAGTAGCCCAAGTATGTCTCTAGAAGACATTGTCAAAATTTTAGCTACTAACACTCTTCAATTCCAACAGAAAACGAAAACAAATATTCAAAATTTTTGAGCTCAAATGACACAACTTTCTCTTCTGTGAGCCGCTTGGAATCTCAAAAAAAGTTTCCTCCCCTAATGGAAACGAACCCGAAACAAAATGTAAGTGCAATTGTCTTGAGGAGTGGAAAAGAGCTTGAAGAACCAAATTTGGCGAAGAGTAGAGAAGTGGAGAACGAGAAGGAGGTAAGTCCAAAACCAAGGTTCTAAATAGCGCGAGGCGTGACGTGGCGGTAAGGCCAATCCTTAAGCCTTAGGAGCCACAGCTAGGCCACGACGTTTATTAAGGCGTGACTTATGGCGGCAAATCTCTACATCATATATACTATTGTATATAAAAGTATATGTTTTGTACTATTACTCGACGAGTTAATGATAATAAACAGGTTAAATTAGGTTATATATTAAAACTAGAAAATAAGACATTAAAAACATAAAGAAAAATCGAATATCACGTCACAAAAGACCGCACATTAGACCATGGCGTGCCACATGCATAGCGTGACGTGAGACCCAAGCCTTAAGCCACGACATGCCATGGCAGCTGTTGCATCGAGCCTTTTAGAACAGTGTCCAAAACCGGTTCAAAGCTACAAACAACCGAAATTCACCGTGAATGTAAGTGAAAAAGCAAAGGTAATTCCACCTCCCTTTCCTACACGTTTTCAAATGTCTAGCAAGGCTAGAGAAGAAAAGGAAATTTTAGAAACTTTTAGGAAGATTGAGGTGAATATCCCTCTTTTAGATGTAATCAAGCAAGTCCCTCGTTACGCCAAGTTTTTAAAAGAACTGTGCACCAGTAAAAAAAACTTAGAGGTAACTAGACGATTAATATGACTGAAAACTTTTCAGCTGTGCTTCAAAAGAAGCTACCCCCAAAGTGAAAAGATCCCGATGTTTTCACCATTCCTTGAAAGCTGCAGATGTTACGGTCAATAAGGTAATGCGAGATTTGGGTGCATCTATCAATGTGATGCCATATTCTATCTTTAAGACTTTAAATGTAGGCCCTTACAAGAAATTGAGTGGTCATCCATTGGCCGATAGATCTATGGTACACCCAAAAAGGGGTATTAGAGGACTTATTGGTTCAAATGAATGATCTTATCTTCTGCGCTGATTTTTATGTCATTGATATGGAGGAGGATTCTCATCCTAAATCCACATCCATTTTGTTAGGGAGACCTTTTTGAAAAGTTGAAAAATAAAGATAGATGTTCATAGTTGTGAGTTCCAGATTAGTGCATACAATCAATGAAATCAATAGAGTAGAAACAATCAGAATGATTTCAACTGGTCATCCATATCACTTTGATTAATCTTCCAAGAATTACAATGTGAATGATAATGAATGATTAAGACGATTGTAACGATTAATTAACCTATTTTTCTAAACAAAATAAGCTATATATACTTATGGCGTAATCTATCAATCCCATGGCCCATATAAACAATTAAGCCCAAATAACAACAATTACATAATAAGCCTTTTAACTTCTATTCAACATGATTTATCCCTAACAACCTCCCCCTTTGAATTGAAGTTCGATCTCGCGCCAGTTTTCAACGTATCTCTTTCGGAGCGCAAAGTGGATCTCGAAACTTCAGATGGCTCGGCGGTAGTCGATGCGGTCTTCAACCAATTCTAAGGCTTCTCGAGCGTTTATCTCGTTGGAGCTGGAAACAAACGACGACTTTCGAAGTTCTTTCTCTTTGGTTATGATGTTTCGAAGTGCATCTCTGACTTTCAGTAGCGTACCATCGCAGAATCTGTCAACTTGGCTGAAGCGGAGAAACCTCTTTTCTTTCTATTCGTTGAGGTATACAATCCTAAACTCAAGTTCAAGGAGTAGTGAGTGCTCGGGATACATCATCAGCTCGGGTGCTTTCAGGTTCGGTTTCAACAGGTTTATCTTCTTTGTTCTGTGCTCAACTCCCATCTGAAAATCTGTGATGAAAGATATCAGTACCTTGTAGTTCAGGAATCGTTTGACATCCTCGAGCGTTTTGGTAACATGTAGCGGTCGGATGGTTCAGGTTCGAAGATCTTTCAGAAGAGCATGGAAGTCATTCAGTATTAAATTCTTAAACTCTGCTTCAGAGAATCTCCATTCATTTCCGTCTTCGCATCTGACGGTGAATACTGGAAACATGACTTTGAGAATTCGGCCGGTCTGGATGTTCACCACTTCGGTGATCTTATGCTTTGTTCTGACCTGGCTGACTGGTAGACACCGCTTCATTAGCTTTACGTATTGGCTTTGGTATTCCTTGTCAAACTTTGAAATTCCAAGGAAGAAAGTCGGCTCGATAGGGCGTAACCTGTGAACTTAGAGCTTCTTCAGAGATTCTTCCAGATGAGGAATAAGGATCATGATCTTCTCCCATCGAATTTGTTGCGGTGAAGGTTGATTAGAAGCAGTCGGTTGCCGAGGAGATCTCGCAGGTATAGCAGTAGAAGTCTCGGGGGCCGGATTAGTGTAGACTGGTGTGTTGTAAAGATTTTGCAGCAGGAACTGGTCGTAGTCGACTTCATCATCGGCATCGGTGGTGAATATGAGATTTACTTCGAAGTTCATCGCACTGGTGGCTTTTTGATACCATACGTTTTCGGTGTCTGGGTCAATCTCTGAATCGGGATCTATCAGGTTAAGGGCATCCCTTTCCTGTGCATTATATACGATTAGTGCCTGTGAATATCCCTCGGGCTTTTCAACCGTCGGGTCTTCGTCGTCTGAGATATCCATGTCGATTTCCATCTCAGCTAAACTCAACTAGGCTTCAGGTTGTTCTTCGGTTTCGGTTTTTGCCACAGTTGATGGTTCCGGTTGAACCGTTGTTGTTTCGGTGAGGATTGGCTCGGACTCAGACAGTCTTTGTCTCTTGTTCTCCCCCTCACGGTGATCAGGATCATCCTGGTCATCGTGGCGTCTCTTGAGTCCGCCAGCTTGACTCTTGCATGTGTCTTCGAGTGAGGTGACTCTCTCGGACATAATATTAACGGCTTTCTGAACATCCTTAAGAGTTACGTCAAACTGGTCCAATCGGCTTGTAATGGATGACGGTGGAGCAGATACCTTGGAGCATAGTACTGAAATCAGGTCTGCTTTAGTGGAGGCGTCGGTGTTAGTGTGCTGGAGCAGTTGGGCAAGTAGCATAGTCTTGAGGGTATCCACCGAGTAAGATGGCTGAACGGGAGTCAGTGGAGGTGTTGGTGCGGTATCGGTTTCGACTATCTTCTCCTTCCCTTTGATCAAGCTCTTCACTTTGTCGAGCTCTGTGGTGAACTGCTATTCCAGTGCCTCGCGGACAGCCTTTAGGGCACTGTCCAGAGATTCCCTTGACAAGATGTTAGGTAAGGTAACTCCGGGATCACTTAGATTACCCGTTGAGGTATCTACCGTAGAGGTAGTACCACCTACGCTCACGGATGGCAACTGGGTGGCCTTGGTAGGATTTCCTTCCGATCCTCGTATTCCGCTCAAAGGCAGAGATACTACGAAAGTTCCGATCGGTTCACTAAATTCACCGATATGTTGAGTCACGTCCGGTGTCCTAGCCGAAGGAATTATAATATCAAGTGGCTCTAGACTCGAAAGTGCACTGAAAGAAGTCGAGACCGGGGGAGGCTAGTCTCTTGTTTCAATACCTAGACTCTCCGAGTGAGAGACTGGTAGATTATGTGCTATGTCCCCATGAGAAAGTGAAACACCCATCTGTTGAGAGACGGGTGAGTGTCTAGGGAGGGTGTGCGATTGCGCCGCTAGGTCCACGACGGCTTCTTCAATACCTCGTCCCAACGAATGAGCCGAGATAACATATGTGGCTACCTGGGCGACACTGGGCTGGATTCGCTCACGATCTTCTCCGACTCGCATGTTCTAGATTTTCAACTAATGCTCCCTCCGCTCTCCTTGTATCTCCCAAAATAGGCTGGGATGTAGGAATGATGGGGGGTGTGCGTGAGTCAGAAGGAGATCCTTCAGTTACAGGTGGTTGACCTTCGATACGGGTTGGTATTAAGGAAAGGCGGATTGCGCGTTCCGTATCGGAGTCAGTGGTCTCAGAGTCCATCGCGTCAGTTTGTGCGAACGAAGATAAAGGCTTAGTGGTGTCCGTTCCAGGGTCCCAATGAAGCATTGGTCTTTGGGTGTCAGTGACAACCGGGACCTCGTGTAGGGATGTCGACGGTCCGGTGTCATCAGTTGTGGTACGGGTGGTGTGTATGCGAGGTTGTTGGCTTGTTCCGGGTCGGCTAGAATGGGTAGTACTGGCATGCGTATCCAATGCACCGCCCGTGTCTGTTCCCCTCCCATGATGTACTCTTAACAAACCCCGTCCGGGAGCCCCAGCTACCCGGACTCTACCTCCATGAGTCCTTGGACCCTCACGCCTCTCAGGTCTAAATCCCTAGGGAGGTCCCTCCGGTTCTGGCTGGACCACAAGAGCACCTAAGCCTATCGCTTGTCTATATGCTATCACACTCAGTGCATTAGGGTCCGCATGTGCCAGTAGGGCTTCTGGTAAAGGCATTGGTTGGGCGTTGGATGGGTTTCGAATCACTAGATAACGTAAGTGAAAAGGAGGACATAGGGTGGTTCATTCGCCGCGGTATGTTGAGATTCGCGACCATGTGCTAACGGACGGACAGTGAAAGGAATCGTGGGTACGGAAGGAATTTCTTCTGCTTTGTTCCGCCGTTTTGCCGGATTTCCTGAATAAGTTCGCGCCAGATGATCAGCGCGTAGTCTATGTGACGGTTGTAGCAGACCGCATGGAAGAGCCGTAGGAAGTCGCCGGTGCACTGATCTATTCCCTTCCATTTGGATGAAAGACACCTGTTCAGAATTGTGAACAGCGTGTACCAGATGGGCGCTAGGTACTTTCGATTGAAGGCGGATGGGCGGTCGAGTGCGTGGTTATTGCCGAGTGTGCGGATTTCGGCACAGAGAGTCGTGTCGTTGACCGCGGGGTCGTAAGCTGCATGGCCGCCGGTGGTGGCTTCAGGTAATGAGAGTAAACGTCAGAATGAGTACGGTGTGAGCGAGAACGGGTGATTATCAATCCTCGCCGTGATGGTCTGAGAGTTGAGTGCCGTGACGACTTGAGCCGATAGCCAGACTTGATAGATATATTGAACTGGGACGTCAGTAGTAGTTGTGAGTGCCTCACGGAGAGGGTGACCGAGAAGAATGTCCACGACCACACGATGTTGTGGTCGGAACTCGGCAACGTCTAAATGGTGATTGTTGGCCTCGATTTCAATGCCATGGTCTGCTGGTACCAAGGAATTGTCTGCTTCTTCGTCGATGAATTCCTCTTGAGGAGGAATATTCTCCTGTGGAGGTTGTTGTTGATCCGCCATTAGTACGCCTGAAAGAAAACGATGTTAGAGTCGTGGTGGGATCAAATTATAGTCGATGCGTACCTTTGCGAAATATCGGCTCAATCTGGAACAACTTGAGGATTGGTTGTCAGAAACAGGGTACTGGACAATTGGCACAGTGTACGGACAAAAATTATCCAGGAAACACAAAGTTATCGGACAAAGGAGTTATTCGGACAAACAGGGTATCCGGACAACATGGTATCCGGATAGACAGGAACAAACCGGACACAGTAAGATATCCAGACAAAATGAGTATCCAGACAAATCATTGGTTTCCGGATAGCATTTAGATACCGGATGCATAAAGTACCGGACAAATCGAATCAACCAGATAGTTGAACTTACCGAAAACCACGAGGGTTTCCGGACAACCATGGGTTACCGGATGTGAATGGTGTCCGAACAACCAAGAACATTCCGGATAGCTATACTTACTGGAAACAATTAAGTTCCCGGACAACTTGGGTTACCGGATGACTTGGTATCCGGATGAGGTAGCTTTCCGGATAAAGGAGAGTACTCGGATAAAATATCTAATCACTTGAATGTTTTCGGATGCGTTTGAATGTGTCCGGATAGTTTGAAAACTATTCGGACGACATCCAGTGTTCACTAATCATCAAAACTAACCATTAAGAGCATATTAAAGTATAGCAGGTTCATTAACTCAATGATCTAAGAATAGAGAACCTTCTAAACAGCTTAAAAACACCCACTATTGGGTGGAATGCGAATCGACATCGGAACAGGGTCCGAAAACCTTTTTCAGTGAACGTGTGGATCGATTTAGCCAGCAATTCGTGTGTTAGCTAGATTGAAACAGGATTAGATGAAGGTAAGAGATACATACCTGTGACGTAGAGGTCGAAATCGAGCGAAATGAGCAAATATCGTGATTTTCCGAATGAGGGTTTTCGAGAGAGAGTTTTGAGAGGTTTATGGTATCCGGGAAAAAGTGAAGCAAAGGGGATCCAGGTTGTATTTATAAGGTCACAACTTACCGGATGGGTCGCCCGAATACCTATCCGGTCCGGATAGGTGTCCGGTCCGGAAACTTATCCGGATAGGTGGGTACCCGGATAACTTGTCCGGACAGTTTGGGTATTTGATCAAATCCACCCCTGGACATAGCACAGGGATTTCTCTACTCCCCCTCGGATCATGCATGTGAGTGAATTTTAACGAACGACCACACAAAAAAAAACTTTTGTCACTTTAAAGAAAAACTGTGTGTCGCTCCATTTCAACTGATGAGCAAGTAGAGACTTGCTCCCCCTCGGATTGTGCAAGTAGTGTGATATGAAGATATTGGTCCCGAAAGGGTTATACAAGTTTGTAGAGGGGGGGGGGGTTGAATACAAACAACGATTTTTACTTTTCTAAATTGTTTATTGATAAATCATTAACAATTTATAGCTTGTTACGGAACAAGATAAGGATAAATCCTAATCTAAACAAGTTGGAACACTAAGTTTCTTGCACTAAGAAAGAGAAGGAAATTACTAATAATAACCTATCTCAAAGATATAAGAAGAATGACTTGACCAGAGTTAGCAAGTACTTCAAAAATGAAGTGAGGTCCTCTTCTTATATACTGCATGCATTTAATGCATGGCAGTTTACACTTTACACGTGGCAGTAGCTGATTGGTTGTTTCATTCTGACTTTTGTAGACAACCTTAGTAGCCGCATGGTGAACAGTGTAGCATCAGAGTGGTTGTACAATTTCAGACAATAAGGATGTTCTTTTCTGACATATCGTACGGAGTCGTGCAAGGGTGGTCAAGACAAAAGTACTTTGTATGGAAGACTTCATGATCAGCTTACATTGATTCAGGGCTTTATCATTGTTTATCAGTGAATGATAAAGTTCAGCGATAGCTGAAGTTTTGTACTTGATACTTCACGTTGAGTGGACAAATCTGAGTCTTCGCTGATCCGCATCAGTTCATTAGGAGACTTGTCGCTGGTTCTTGAGCTTGATCTTTGACTTCAGCGTAGAACCTATGTTAACGTGAAACTTGTCTTCAGGGATTATAAGTAAACAACTAGGATTGTCAGCGATCACTAAATAGGTCTGAACAGGCTCAGAACTATATTCCTAAGAATATATGGTGAACATATACGCTGAACAATATATGAGAACATCAGCGATCATCAACAAGACTGAACAGGCTCAGAGCTTGCTGAATGAACAGGGTTCGCTGAATGTCTAATCTAAAGAGCGAGAGTTCCTATCAGCGGTACTGAAAACAGTCTTAGTACTTATCAACGATAGTGAAACTCTTATACATTGTTTACTTACAATTTTCACTAAGTAGAATGGAGAGGGTCATTATCAAATCACTGAGGGTTTTGATCAACAATCTCCCCCTATTTGATATTGACATAGCAACAGAGAAAATTTCTAATTTGAAAAACACAAGGATAAAAAGAACTCATAAAATATTTGTCCCTTTTACTGTTTTCTGGGATCTTTTCTGTACTGATGGAGTAATGTACCTTCGCTGAAATCTTTCTTTAAACTTCGTATAAGATTACAAAGGGAAGTAGAAAAATTATAAGTTCGAGCGATATAAATTACAAGTACAAAAGATTAACTGATAAAATAGAAGAATGGGGCGATCCTATCAGCTTATAGAGGTTCTTCCTTAATGAGAAGTTCATCAAGGGTCTTTGTCGTAGAAATCATCCAGTCAGGGACTTGTTCTCCCTGATTTCTTCTTTCTTGGGCTTCCTTGAAGATAGCGGCTTCATGAAGTGTCCGAGAAGGTCTTGTCTGAATTCACACCAGTATATGAGATATCTGAGCTGTTCGATTGGAGTGATGGGTAGCTCAGCGATACGTTGAAAACATTCTCGTCCCTCATAGTCATGAAAGAATATACCGTAAGGATTACTTATGACTTTACCAGGGATGAAACGTTCACCGGGTGGCAGAGATATGTAAAGGGCAGATAGATCAGGGTTAGGACCAAGCACTTCAGCGCGAGAGAAACCAATACCAGTTTCATTTCACATGGGAGGACCTGAATCTGATTCTTGTAGCTTCTTCTTTGCAGAGGCCCTTTTTCTTTTCAGCTTGAGAGCAGGAAGAGGAGGAATATCCACAACAGATGAGACCAAGTCGATCTGTCAATTTATAAGTTTCTCGACATGATCCTTGTATTTTGAACGTGATTGCTGAATGGCTATCCTCATCTCCAACCATTCAGAGAGACCATACCTTGTGACAGCTTCAGCACCAAAGGTTTCAGTTTGGCCATTTTCTCTGAATAATTGGATATTAACAAGTGGTACTCCGATAGTTGTTCTTCCAGAGATGTGTACCTTGTTGATCCTCGCTGGACGGTATCTTAAGTTTACCTTCTCTTTACACCATTTGAGGGTGGATTGAGATACTTCAGTTTTCTTCTCGACAATCTTTCGGGCATCTTCCCAAAGCTGACGCTGAACTTCAATTGGAGTTCTTTTCAGCTTGGGGTCTTTCACTGATTGTTGGACGAGCTGGATGGCGAGAGCCTTGTCTTTTTCTTCAACTTCCTTTTTATCAGCGAGTAGACGTTCAACTCTGAGGTGATCAACGTATTCTTGCCTTGAAAGTCTGAACTTAGGAGTAGCAATTTTGGCACGGGGCAGGACGATTCGCTGAGCCTCAAGCTTCTTTATCATCTCTTCTCTTCTTCTCTGATCCTCTTCACTTGGTTTTTGAGGAACCAAGGAAGGTCTGTGTGCATGAGCGAGCAGTTGTTCTTCAGGGTCATCCGTCTCGGTGATTAAATCCAAGACTGGGATTATTTCTTCAGCTTTAGCAGCAGCTGGTTGTACTTCAGAATCCTCAAGTAGGGGAGAGGACTAGCTGAAACACAACGATCTTTCGAATAAGAACTTGGGTAGAACAGAGAGAAAAGAAATGGGTTTAAGTGTGTATAGGCTTTATGGAGAGTAGAGCTGATATTTTGTAGGGATAGAGGAGGGATGCAGTGTAAGGAAATAAGATGTAGTGTACCTGACGAACTGGCTTTTGAAGCTAGATCATCAGATTATCTTCGTCTTCAGCGACAACTTTTCCTTTGCCCTTGTCAGCTTCAGACGCTGAAGGCTTTGTCCGCTCCCCTGTAGGTTCTTTGATTGTGATCCTTTTAAGCGCTGGGGTTTTCTTTGGAGAGACAAACAAAGAATCATCATCATCATCATCAAAGTCATCATCATCATTGTTATCAGATGGTTCATCGTCAGAGATGTCGACGGCTTCCTCATCTTCAGCTTCATCGGAATCTTCAGCAGCTTCTTCGAGTTGCTCCCCCTCAGATACAGAGGTAAGCTTCTCGGTTCCCTCAGGGTTTTCAACTCCCTGAGGTCCAGCAGTTGTTTCTTCATTTGTCTTATCCCCCTCTTTAGTAAGGGGAAGGTTTTCAGTCTTCTCCCCCTCGATAGATTCATCATGGGGAAGGTCTTTAGAGCTCTTCTCCCCCTCTTCCTCGTGATGATTGTGGGAGGAATATGATGACTCAGCAGATGGGATATCAGCAGATGGTGTTGGTTCCCTGTCTTCTTGGCCAGGGACTCCAACACAATTTTCAATCTCCCCTAATCTGGCTTCCAGGCCAGTTATAGCAGGATTGATCTTTAGAAGTTCAGCTCGATCCGCCGGAGTAAAATGTGAAGGTGCAGGGGCAGGGGTGTTCATGCGATCGATGAGCTGTTGCACCATAGTCTTCACTGAAGTGACGTCAGTCTGCACAGTGGACACCGCTCCCTGAAGAGTACCAACCGATGTCTTCAGCGTTGTGACCTTGCTGGACATGGTGTTAATTCTTGAGGAGAGAGAGGTGTAGTCGATGTAGATATCAGCAAGAACTTTGGCAAACTGACCGAGAGATCCATCAAGCTTCTCCAAATCAGCTTTGGAGGCATTCTGTTCAACCACTTTTGTCAGCTTGTTGAGATTCTCTCCATCGTTTGTTACAGCTGAAGAGTTTTTCGATAGAGTAGTGGTGAGACCTGTCAGCTTTGTATCCAGACTCTTCAGAGAGGAGCTGATGTCTCCCAAATTAGGATCCGTAACAGATAAAAACTTATGAACAGAGGAAAGCTCAGAAGTTTGTATCAGGGCATCCCTGTCTGAGGAGTTCTCCTTGGGGCCAGGGAATGGGACGAAGGGTTTTTCTTTGGAGGCTGAGGGGAGGTTCATGGCATACCTAAGATTACCAGATGTAATCTTTAATGTTCCATGGTCAGTGTCAAACATAATGACACTAATAGTTTTCTTAGGGTTTCGGGTGGAGGGGATCTGAGCACTTCTGGCAGAATACCAGAACTGACTCAGTAGGTGTTTATCAGCTAAAGGAGAAATGGTTAGG
This sequence comes from Saussurea involucrata, assembly GCA_033807775.1. Lineage (NCBI taxonomy): Eukaryota > Viridiplantae > Streptophyta > Magnoliopsida > Asterales > Asteraceae > Saussurea > Saussurea involucrata. The sequence continues at coordinate 84,761,995 of CM066324.1, forward strand.
GCTGTGGAGATAGGGCAGTTCTGAAGGAATTTAACAGTGTCATCCAGATGATTGACCCGTTTCTTTTCTGGGAATTCGAATAAGGCGTAAGGATTGTTGCTCTGAAAAGTTACATTCTTCAGGCTAAATTTGACCTGAGGAGCCCGTGGAAGTTCAGCAGCTATCTGAGTATCAGTGGAGGCCATTTCTGCTATAAACACATAATCATGAAGAATATGAACAACAAAATATGAATTTAAAGATTTTGTCCATTTCATTCAGCATTTTGTCCATTTCATTCAGCCAAAAATGACTTAATGAAGAATCTATGATTTCCAGATTAAAAAGGGATTCTGGAAAAACATATGAAGAACAAGTTTAAGATTTTGAAAATAAACTTGAAAAACAACCATGAAGGTTGTATTCATAAAACCATGAAAGAAGATGATTTCATTTTAAGAATGGTTTCTTTTGTTTGATCTTTTTAAAAACAATGATAAGATCCAAAACAAGTTAAAACAGTAGATAATATAAGAATATTAACCTTGTGTTCTTTGTAGAAGATGAACAGTTCTTTTTGAGAGAAAACTCGAATGTTCAAGATGCAACAGTGTTCTTGAGAAAACTTGAGTAAGAAGTTTTTTTCGCGAGAAGAGAGAAAAATATACACTCGAGGAGTATATATAGTGAGAGAGGAGAGAGAAAAAATTATGAGCGGGAATGTTTTTCATCATGACACGGACACGTGTTGGCATTTGATTGGACGAAAGAACGAAATGTGCCGAACGTGTGTCAGAAGAACGTGCCAGGGGTTTATCCTGTAAGGATGACGTCAAAAACGTCCTTTCATATTTTAAAATGTCTCTGAGGTTTTGAACAACTCAGGGATGTTTTGAAAACATGAAGGATTGAATAAAAATATCAGTGTAAGGGAAATTTCAAAAGTATCACTGATAAACAAAATATTTTCAGCGATGTGATTTGTTTTGAAATCTTGCATTTTCATGCGAATGTCAGAGAGAAAAACATACCTGGTTATCAGCGAATCAGATTGTTCAGAGAGTTGATGATAGAATGGGTTATACAAGTTCATTGTTATCACTAATCCACTTGTCGTATAAACCACTTGTTGTTATAAAAGTTTAGCACTGAGGGTTATACAACAAGTATTAACACTGATCAAATGTGAACCGCTGAAGATTTTACTCTTCTAAGTTCAGCATTCCAAGCTCGCTGATGAGAAAGTTGAATCTTGTCTCATCAAGAGGTTTGGTAAACAGACCAGCTAACTGAAAATCAGTGGGGATAAAATGAAGTTCTATATCACCATTCATCACATGATCTCGGATAAAATGATATCTGATTTCGATATGTTTGGTCTTTGAGTGTAGCACTGGATTGTTGGCTATAGCGATGGCACTTGTGCTGTCGCAATAGATTGGAATTTTGGAGAGATGAAGGTCATAGTCCAATAGTTGATTTCTCATCCACAAGACCTGAGAACAACAGCTTCCAGCGGCTACATACTCAGCTTCAGCAGTTGAGGTGGACATTGAATTTTGCTTTTTTACTTGTCCAACTCACCAGCTTTCCACCCAGGAGCTGACAACTTCCTGTCGTGCTTTTTCTATCCATTTTGCAACCTGCAAAATCACTATCTGAATAGGCGGCTAAGTCAAACCATGAGTCTTTGGGATACCAAAGACCTAGGTTCGCAGTACCCTTAAGGTAACGAAAGATTCGCTTTACAGCGATCATATTGTTGGTTAAATATGCTCAAGAGTGATTATAAAATAATATTACTGGTAATATATGATCCTATAGGGTCACACCGAACAACAAGTAGACTCCAAATTGATATTTGTAAGAATTTGATTCTTGATAAATATTAATTCTTGATGAATATTATTAATTATATTAGTGAATATAATTCTTAATATAAAATGCAAATAAGAATTCTAGTTTATTAAAATATGATGATTTTAACATTTAACTAGAAGTTGCTAGGGGGGACTAAAAGTAGTAAGTTTAAAATAGTTAAAATAGAGATTTCAACTAATTTAAACTAGAGGGGCATCAAGTGTAATATTGCATGGAAGGCTCAAATTCTATTGGTCCTCCTTTTGGTCCAATAAGATAAAAGATGCTTCCTTGTAAATAGATGACTTCACTTGTTTTGAGGAGACTAGGAACTACACCAAAATTGAAGTTTGCTCTCTCCCTCTCTCCCCTCTCTTGCTTTCGGCCGAAAACACACACAAAGTTGACATTATAGAGTGGTGAGGAATTTGTTTTGCATTTTGCTTCAAGAAGAGTACTAGCATACTTTGGAGTTTGGAGCTTGTGGGTGGACTACTAGAGAGGAGTTCTTTCTTGAACTCTTGCCATCTTCAACTAACACATTCAAAGGTCTACAAAGGTTGTAATTTCTTAAAACCCCCTATGGTTGTTATTATCTTTCATGTTCATGCAAATGGATCCTTGATGGGTGTTAAACTTGCTTTAATGTTGTTCGGTTTTAAAAGCTTCCGTTGCACATGTTTTTCTTTTGAAATCATATTTTGAACAAACCCCAACAAGTGGTATCAGAGCCACTTTTGCATGCATGTTAAGATTTCTTGTTTTTATATGAAAAACTTTGTTTTTGGAAGCCATGGATGATTTTCATCTTGAATGAAAAATTCATACATAGCATCTTTGGCAACTTTAATGTTTATATTTTGTCATTTTATGTGACCAAAATTTACATGCATTTTTGGTCATAAAAGTTGCCTTAGAAAAACAAAGTTTTGTTTATTTTTGGTGTATGTATTTGTTGGGTATAAACAAGCCAAAGACCTTTTGTGATGTTGTGTTATTTATTCATAAAATTTTGTAATAGTAAATAGGCATTTTTCTTTTTGTTATTTTTATATTAAATAGATTAATGTTAGATTAGTTTATTTTATATAAAAATGTAACAAGTTTGAAGAATGAAGAGTTTCAAGGAGCAACACACTCACCATGGAGTTCCTAGAAGATTTTGCAAGCAAAAGATTGTCATGGCAAGTGGGAGCTTGAAGACTTCTTTTTGGAAGTTCTTTTTGGTCTTTTTGTCCCTTAGGAATGGACTTGACATTCTTGTTTGGTTCACAAGAATAGTCACTAGTTTTTGGCTTGGTTTATACACCTTTTACATATTGTTGATATTTTTATGTTGATATTATCATGTGTGGTTGAAATAGGTTCTTGCATGCTAGATAATATTTTGAACATAAAATAAATCATCTATTGGAGTTTGGTTTTTCAAAATAACATTTTAAAGTAAAATGGTAAAAATGGGTTTTTAAATAAAAGGAGTTTTATTATAAAAACTCTTAAAAATTTGAAGTACTAAAAATGAGTTAAAGTTGTGATTTTAAAACTCATCCAAACTCCAAGTCAAATAATAAAAGGTTGTTTTATTAAAAGGGCTAAAATTGGTTCAAATGCGCTAAAACTCAAACCTTAATATAGGATATTAGTTTAAAAGATTTTGACCGCAACGAAGTAGTTAATAAAATAGAGATTTTATTTTAAACTAAAAGAACCAATAAAAGAAAAATATATTTTTCAAATTGTAAGTACCATGTGATATTGGATGCATGCAATATACATTATACAATATGTTTATAAAACTAGAATTATAAAACATCTAAAATCCCTTTTATAAACGCAAGTCTATGCCGTCCTTTTTGAAAACACTCGCACATCGCTTGTATGATCCTTGTGGGATAAAGGTCACCTAACTACTTGGATCGTCTTTTGATGGCCGAGGTGGTTTCGCGTTTTCTAGTGGTATAAAGGTCACCTAACCACTAGTTATGCGTCGATTCCACAAGTTGTTCAAGTTGGATGACTTGATCGGGGATCTTTTGTGATAAAGGTCACCTAAGCATTTGAAACCCGAGGCATAGATGGGATCAAACATGCCAAAACAAACGTTGTTAAGGATCCCATATTACTAGGAATTACATTCGGATGTAATTGGCGAACGTCACCTACCATGTTGAATTAAATAGATGGGATAAAGGTCACCTAACCATTTATTTGTTTTGCAACGTTGGATCCTAGACTTTATATTATTAATGTTTTAAATACATAAAGGGTATTAATAAATAAAGTTTAAAAAAATTAAAAATACTAAATAGAACTTTGTTAAATTTTGTAGATGGCAACTAATGCGAACCACCACACCAATTACCTTCGATCTCTCCTAGAAAAGGAAAAACTCAACCACACCATCTTCCTGAACTGGCGCCGAAATCTGAGAATTGTTCTTAGGCCGGAAAAGAAGTTGTATGTGTTGGATACCCCTATTCCCGATGAACCTCCCGTTACTCATAGGGCTCCTCACGCTGAATGGTCGAAACATGTGGATGATTCGATCGAAGTGTCGAGCCTCATGCTAGCCACAATGATTCCCGAACTCCAAGAGATTTTCGAGAATCACACGGCATTTGATATGATCAATCAACTGAAGGAAATGTTCCAACATCAAGCCCAAACTGAACGATTCGAAACAGTTCGATCGTTGCATGCATGTAAGATGGAGGAAGGAGGAAATGTGAGCAATCACGTACTCATGATGAAAGATCACTTGGATCATTTGGAGCGTCTTGGCTCTAAATATCCAACGGATTTGGCTACGAATATTATTCTGAATTCTTTACCCAAATCCTATGACCCCTTCATCATGAACTACAATATGAATGGTTGGGAGAAACCTATCTCAGAGCTGCATCAGATGCTCAAAACTGCTGATAAGAATCTCCCGAAGAAAACCCCTCATGTGCTCATGATTCGGGAATGTGGAACCAAGAAACCCAAAACTACTAACTCCAAGGCTAAGTTTGTGAAGGGCAAAGGCAAGAAAGTTGCCCGAACCCCACCAATTAAAAAGAAGGAGAAGGTGGCCAAAGAAGATGCATGTTTTGAATGTGGCGTGGTTGGTCACTGGAAAAGGAACTGTCCTACTTACCTTGCGGGGTTGAAGAAGAAGAAGGTCGACGAAGGCACTTCAGGTATCTATGTGATAGAATTAGATCTATTTACTTTTTCACCTAACACTTGGGTATTTGATACAAGGTGTGGAACTCACATATGTAACATGTTACAGGGGTTCATAAGAAGTAAGCGACTGAAGACAGGCGAAATCGTACTCCACGTTGGAAATGGAGCAAGAGTTGAAGCTCAAGCTTTAGGATATTACGATTTACATTTACCGAATGGCCTGTATTTGACATTAAACAATATGTGTTATGTCACTGGCTTGACCAGGAATATTATTTCAGTTGCCCGTTTAAAACAATCTGGTTTTACTTATCGTTTTAATGACGATTTTATTCATGCTTACAAAAATGATATGTTCTATTTCGAGGCTAGACCTCTAAATGGTATATACGAAGTAAAACTAGATGGTTCCATAAACGATAGTTCTATATACCATGCTAACACCAAAAGACTCAAGAATAATTTGAATGATTCTTATTTATGGCATTGTCGTCTTGGCCATATAAATAAGAAACGCATATCCCAACATCAAAAGAGTGGTATTTTGAAGGCAAATGAGAAAGAATCATTTGATATATGCGAATCTTGTCTATGTGGGAAGATGACTAAAGCTCCTTTCTCTGGTACTAGTGAAAGGGCTAAAGACCTGTTAGGAATCATACATACTGATGTATGCGGTCCTTTCAGAACCATAGCAAGAGATGGTGCTAGATTCTTCATCACCTTCACTGACGACTTCAGTCGATATGGTTATGTTTATTTAATGAAACATAAACATGAAGCATTTGAGATGTTCAAATTGTTTCAAAGTGAAGTTGAGAATCAACTCAATAAAACCGTTAAAGTCCTTCGTTCCGATAGAGGAGGTGAATATCTAAGTGATGAATTCCTAAATCATCTAGAAGCTCGTGGGATTGTCTCACAACTTACTCCACCTAGAACACCACAACATAATGGTGTATCTGAGAGGAGAAACCGAACCTTACTAGATATGGTTCGCTCTATGATGAATAGGAGTACTCTTCCCTTATCATTTTGGAGTTACACCTTAATTACAGCTACCCGTATTTTAAGTATGGCTCCAACCAAGAAAGTAGATAAAACACCTTATGAGATTTGGCATGGAAAGATTCCATCCTTATCTTATTTAAGGGTATGGGGATGTGAGGCTTATGTGAGACAAGAAGCCTCAAACAAATTAGATCCCAGATCTACTAAATGCATATTTGTAGGATATCCTAAAGAGTGTATAGGATACTATTTCTACAATCCCGACGAGAATAAAGTTTTTATTGCTCGAAAGGCTGAATTCCTGGAAACTAAGTTCCTAATGGAAGAAGCAAGTGGGAGGAAAATGGTACTCGAGGAAGAACCATTAGCTGATGCACCTGAGGTTGGCACTAGTACTCAACAACGAGATGTTGAACCTGAACAAATGGTTAGTCAGGAGACAAATGAGACACAAAGTGTTCGCAAATCTAGTAGAATACGACAGGAACCAGAAAGATATGGCTTTTCCATATCTTATGATGAATGTTGTTTTTTAGTGGATTCTGATGAACCCACTAACTACCAGAGTGCTGTGACAGGTTCTGAATCTGATCATTGACTCGAAGCCATGAACACTGAGATGCAATCCATGTACGATAATCAAGTATGGGACTTGGTTGATCTTCCTCCCAACAACAAGTCTGTAGGAAGTAAATGGGTTTTCAAAAGGAAAACCGACATGGATGGAAATTTGCACACATATAAAGCAAGACTTGTGGTGAATGGTTTCACTCAAACTCATGGTATTGACTATGATGAAACCTTTTCTCCTGTGGCTATGATCAAGTCTATTAGGATACTGTTTGCCATTGTTGCATACTATGACTATGAGATATGGCAAATGGACGTCAAAACGGATTTTCTAAATGGACACTTAACTGAAGATGTCTATATGGTTCAGCCTGAAGGTTTTGTCGATCCAGAGTATCCTAATAAAGTGTGTAAACTTAAGAGATCCATTTATGGACTAAAACAAGCATCTCGAAGTTGGAATCTTCGTTTCAATGAGAAAATCAAAGAGTTTGGTTTCATTAAAAATGAAGATGAACCATGTGTTTTCAAGAAAGCTAGTGGGAGCATTGTGACATTCCTTGTGTTGTATGTGGATGACATACTGATCTTTGGAAATGATATTCCCTCTATGAAAGGGGTTAAGGCTTGGCTTGGGAAATGTTTCTCAATGAAAGATCTAGGTGAAGCAGCCTATATTCTTGGTATAAAGATCTATAGAGATAGATCAAGAAGACTTATAGGACTAAGTCAAAATGCATACATTGACAAAATCTTGAAAAGGTTCAAGATGCAGGACTCTAAGAAAGGGTCATTGCCGATGCCATCTGGTACCATATTGAGCAAGTCTCAATGTCCTAGCACAGAAGCTGAGCGAAAGAGAATGGATGGCATTCCATATGCTTCGGCAATTGGATCTATCATGTATGCTATGATATGCACAAGACCGGATGTATCGTATGCTTTGAGCATGACGAGTAGATACCAACAGGATCCGGGAGAAGGTCATTGGATAGCTGTGACGAACATTCTAAGGTACTTATGAAGAACCAAAGAGACGTTCCTTATCTATGGAGGTCAGGAAGAAAGCCTTAGTATAAAATGTTATACTGATGCTAGCTTCCAGACGGATAGAGATGATTGTAAGTCACAGTCTGGATTTGTCTTTATTATGAATGGAGGCGCAGTTTCTTGGATGAGTTCCAAGCAAAGTGTGGTTGCACAATCCACCACAGAGTAAGAATACATCGCAGCATCACAGGCTGCACAGGAAGCTGCTTGGATGAAGAAATTCATTGAAGGTCTAGGGGTGGTCCCTACCATTCAGGATCCCCTAGAAATCCTTTGTGATAATGAGGGTGCCATAACCATAGCTAATGATGCCATGTCACAGAAAAGGACCAGGCACATTCGTCGGAAATTCAACTACATACGTGATGAAGTTGAAAGCGGTGAAATAAGTATTCGCAAAGTTCATACAGATCAGAACTTGGAAGACCCATTCACGAAGTCTCTTCCACCAGCTAAGCATGAGGATCACGCTAGAGCTACAGGACTTCGTTACTCTAGTGAATGGATTTGATTTGGTTTAGTATTTGGATTTTGGAACAATGAAAAACAACAAGTATTGTAATTAATTAGATATATTAGATATGATCTTTTTGATACTCGTTGTGTTCTATATTAGCATGTTTAAATCCTTTCATAAATTAGTTATTCTAAATGTCCATAGTCGATCATAGTTGTGGGAACAACTATGAAGTAAGACTAATATGCATTGGATTGGTTGACTTTTAAAAGTAAAAGTGGCAAAGTGTTGCAACCAAGTTCATAGGTACTTGTTAAGGGAACAAGTACTGGACTTGACCCGCTTCAAGATCACTTCATGGATCGTCGTCATAAGTGATTCTTGAATAGAAGGTAGTATCTTTGTATCCTTCGACCTGAGATGCATATTTGGGACTCAAGTGTAGGGAGTGTTATGTTTTGATATGGTTAACCGTTGTTCTTGAAAAAGGAAGCTATAAAGGCCATCATTGGGCATGGCATGAACTGCATAAGAGGCGTATGTAGTCAAGATGGGATTTGTTTCTCTTAATATGTTAAGAGTGAGACATCTAAGACGCCTTACCAAAAGTTGAACAATAAATGAGAATGATAGTGATCCATGTCTCATATTCAACATGATGTCTAAACAAAGGGATAACTGATACCACACCTTATGCATCAATTGAAGCTACGAGCTTGTGGGAATTTCATGTTGATGAATGGCACTTACAGTCATACATTGTTGGGGGCAGTGAGATGTTGCTAGACGTCCACCACTGTCTATATTATTCCATAATGCAATCTTGAGCAAGTGGGAGATTGTTCGTTAAATATGCTCAAGAGTGATTATAAAATAATATTACCGGTAATATATGATCCTATAGGGTCACACCGAACAACAAGTAGACTCCAAATTGATATTTGTAAGAATTTGATTCTTGATAAATATTAATTCTTGATGAATATTATTAATTATATTAGTGAATATAATTCTTAATATAAAATGCAAATAAGAATTCTAGTTTATTAAAATATGACGATTTTAACATATAACTAGAAGTTGCTAGGGGGGACTAAAAGTAGTAAGTTTAAAATAGTTAAAATAGAGATTTCAACTAATTTAAACTAGAGGGGCATCAAGTGTAATATTGCATGGAAGGCTCAAATTCTATTGGTCCTCCTTTTGGTCCAATAAGATAAAAGATGCTTCCTTGTAAATAGATGACTTCACTTGTTTTGAGGAGACTAGGAACTACACCAAAATTGAAGTTTGCTCTCTCCCTCTCTCCCCTCTCTTGCTTTTGGCCGAAAACACACACAAAGTGTGTGTGTTTTTCTTCCTTTCTTCTAAACTCCATTATAGAGTGGTGAGGAATTTGTTTTGCATTTTGCTTCAAGAAGAGTACTAGCATACTTTGGAGTTTGGAGCTTGTGGGTGGACTACTAGAGAGGAGTTCTTTCTTGAACTCTTGTCATCTTCAACTAACACATTCAAAGGTCTACAAAGGTTGTAATTTCTTAAAACCCCCTATGGTTGTTATTATCTTTCATGTTCATGCAAATGGATCCTTGATGGGTGTTAAACTTGCTTTAATGTTGTTCTGTTTTAAAAGCTTCCGTTGCAAATGTTTTTCTTTTGAAATCATATTTTGAACAAATCCCAACACATATGAGATTCCTTGGGTTCAGCTTGATACCTTGCATACAAACAAGTTGCATACATGATATCGGGTCGGCTAACTGTAAGATACAAAAGAGAGCCGATCATCCCACGGTATGCAGTGACATTAACAGATTTCCCTGAAGGATCTTTGTTAAGTGTCAGCGGCGGTGCCATAGGGGTTTTCATAGCTGAACTCTGAGTTAAATCAAATTTCTTCAGCATATCTTTAACATACTTTCCCTGATTTATGAAAGTTCCTTTTTCATTTTGTTTTATTTGAAGACCAAGGAAATACGTTAGCTCACCCATCATGCTCATTTTGTACTCAACTTTCATCCTTTCAGCGAAATGAGTACAAAGATCAGGGTTAGTGGAACCAAATATAATATCATCGACATATATTTGAACCAGAATGATATGACCTTTTATTTTCCTGAAAAACAGCGTTTTATCAATTTTACCTCGCTCAAATTTTTTATTCAGGAGATATGAGGATAGAGTGTCATACCATGCACGAGTAGCTTGCTTTAAGCCATAAAGTGCCTTATCCAGCTTATAAACATAACCTGGATGCTTAGGATCTGAGAATCCCAGGGGTTGTTCCACGTAGACTTCTTCATTCTGCTTTTCATTGAGAAACGCTGATTTGACATCCATTTGATAAACCTTGAAGTCTTTGTGTACAGCGTATGCTAAGAAAAGACGAATGGCTTCTAGACGAGCCACTGGAGCAAAGGTTTCGTCGTAATCTATGCCTTCCTCTTGTCTGTATCCCTTAGCAACAAGTCTAGCTTTGTTGCTGGTTACAGTTCCGTGTTCATCTAACTTGTTGCGATAGACCCATTTAGTGCCTATCACTGACTTGTCAGATGGTCTTGGAACGAGATTCCAAACTTTGTTTCTTTCAAATTCTGTCAGCTCTTCTTCCATAGCGCTGACCCAGTTTGGATCTCTGAGGGCATCATCTATTTTCTTTGGTTCAATCAGAGAAATAAAGTTAACAAATAAACAAATGTTACCTGCATTTCGTCGAGTCTGAACACCAGCATTTGGATCACCAAGAATCTGATCGATTGGGTGATTAACAGTCCATCGCTGAGCCAGAGCATAAGTCGCTGACTCAATCTGAACTTGAGAGGCTGAAGATGAGGCTTCAGCAACTTCTGGTATATCAGCCAAGAGAGGAATATGTGCATATGTCATTTCATTCGCTGATTGAGAAGTAGATGGCATCTCTGAGGTAGATTTAGGTATAGTATTTAGAGGAACAACTGAGACCCATGAAGTTTCAGCTTCAATATTCTGCATGCTTCGGATGATGGTAGGATCATCATCTTCAGCGGTATGGGTATGAGATGGAGGAGTGGGAACATATTCTGATTCACCAAGATGAGAAAACATCCATTGATTCAGTTCTTCAGTATCAGCAGAAGGTCTTGAGTTCGCTGAACGGGATTCGTCAAAAGTGACGTGAATGGTTTCTTCTACAGACTGTCTTCTACGATTGAAGACTCTGAAGGCTTTGGAAACTGAGGAGTATCCAAGAAAGATTCCATCACCGCCTTAGGGTCAAACTTTCCAAGGGCATCTCTGTTGTTTAGCATGAAGCACTGACAACCAATGATATGAAAAAAGCTAATTAAAGGCTTTCTCCCATGGAACAGTTCATAGGCTGTCTTCTTGAATCCTTTAACTATCAGCGACCCGCTTTGCATAAAACAAGCAGTGTTGACAGCTTCTGCCCAAAACTGAGTAGGCAGGTGAGAATCGCTGAGCATTGAACGTGCAACTTCGATGATCGTTCGGTTTCTTCTTTCAGCGACTCCGTTTTGCTGTGGTGTTCTCACAGATGAAAAGTTGTGAGAAATACCCTTACTCTCAAAGAAGGAATCAAGAGAACTGTTTTTGAATTCAGTCCCGTGATCACTCTTTATTGAGCGAATGGTCAAGTTGTTCAGGGTTTCCATCTTCCTGACAAATGTGATGAGTTCTTCAGCGGTGTCACTCTTGTTACGGAGAAACATCACCCATGTAAAACGAGAGAATTCATCAACTATGACCAAAGTGTATTTCTTTCCAGCGATGGATTGTTTGTTAACAGGGCCAAACAAATCCGTATGGAGTAGTTGTAGAGGCGATGACACTGAGGAGACTTGTTTAGATTTGAAGCTTGCCTTGGTCTGCTTCCCTTTCTCACACGCAGAACATAAGGACTCTTTGGCGTATGAGTGCTGAGGTAGACCAGTGACTAACTCTTTTGAAGAAAGAGTATTCAGTGTCTTGAAGTTTTGATGCGAGAGCCTCTTATGCCATAGCCAATTTACATCAGCTGAGACCTTTGAGAAAAAATAGGAGTTCTCAGTGGTTGTAGAGTCCATGTCTATTACATAAACATTTTCCATACGATAACCGCTAAGAGCTATCTTCTCCTTTTTGTCAGAGACAAAGCAGGACGTCTTAGTAAATATTACTTTGTTGTCCATGTCGCAAAGCTGACTGATGCTCAGAAGATTATGCTTCAGCCCTTCAACATATGCGACTCTTCTGAATGTTGTTGTACCATTTGAGAGTACACTAAACCCTCGGGTATAGCCTTTTCCATTTCCACCAAAGGTCACTGAGGGACCCTTCTCTTCTTTGTATTCAGCGAGCAGGTTTTTTTCTTTCCAATCATATGTCTAGAGCATCCGTTATCAAGATACCAGATACCCTTCATAACCTGGAAACCAAAGGAAGATTAGTTTGACTTTGGTACCCACATCATCTTGGGTTTAGATTTGTCAGCGGTGGTTGAGGAAGTGGAAGGTTCAACAATCTTCGCAGCATTTGAAGATTCAGCTTTATCAGTCTTCACCTTGGTTAATTTCTTAACCTCAGTGGTAGGATTCACCTTGACCTGATTTGCATCAGGATTGGTCTTCTTTGCCTTTGGGGCAGTGATCTTCACCTTAGCTAACTTTTCAGCCTTGGTGGCTGTTGGACACTTACTAGCAATATGATCGGTAAGTCCACAGTGATAACATTTCCTATAACTGAAAGTAGTTTTAGGACCATTTGCATGCTGAGTTGTTTGTTTAAAACGAGAAGGACCAGCATCAAGTATACCTCTAGTATTGGAAAAAGGAGGAACTGTCAGTTCTTCAGATTTTTTACCAGTGACATCCACTTTAATTCTAGGAGTAGATCGCTGAATATATCCACGCTGAATATATCCAGTGTTGTTCTTTGAATCAGTGGGATGATTCGTTGAGGCTGTAGAAGCATTCAGCTTAGGTATAAAGATACCCTTCTGAGGATTTTTATCCAAAGCAATTTCTTTACCTTTATCTTTAATGACTAAGGTACGTTTTTCCTCAGGAGATGGTGTATAGGAAGAGCAACACTGAGAAGATAAAGTGTCAGCGATAGAGGATACGAACGTTCCGAATTTAAGCATGGAACGCTCAGTGGTAGGTTTTGGAGTTTCATATTTATAACCTAGACCACGTTTATCACTCAGATGTATCTGAGACTTTATTATCTCAGTGATCTTTGTTGAAGAATTACACCATCCTTTAACAGTAGCTTTCTCAGCTTTCAATGCAGCGATAGCCTCTTCGCGTTCGATCTTGACTAGCTGATTTATATGAACTTGATCTCTCAGGTCTTCTTCAATTTTAGAAAGCTTTTCTATTTGAAGGTGACAATTTCTAAGTTGTTCAGCGAGATCAAGATTTTGATTTTCAACAATCATTTTGCCATTCATAGCATCATATAAGCTCATAGTCAGCAGATCGATCTTTCGAAGACTATCAGCTTCATCAATATTTGAAATATTGGTAAAGAAAGAAGTTGATACCTTAGAGGTCGAGGCTGAAGTAGAGGGAATGTTAGATTTGTCTTCCTCATCTTCAATCTTGGCCATGAGACAGAGATTGGCTTGGTCATCATCATCTTCAGAGTCAGATGATGATTCTTCTTCATCAGAGGCAACCCAATCAAAGTCAGCCATCAGGCCTTTGCCTTTCTTCTTAAAGCTTTTCAGCTTCACATACCTTTCTTTCAGCTTGGCGTATTTGTCATCTCTAGACCTGAGGTTAGAGGATTTCTTGGGAAACGCTGAGTTTCTCGAATTTTTCTTTGACCTGCACTCGTTAGCGAAATGTCCTATCTTTTCACAGTTAAAACAAGTAGCAGTAGCCTTATCAATAGGAGCTGATGATCTAGGCTTTTCAGTAATAGAAAGAGGTTTATTCTTTCTGAACATTTTCTTTTTGGCGAATCTCCTGAACGTTTTAGTTAGGAGAGCCAAAGATTCATCAAGATCTGAAGAGTCAGAGTCTGATGACCTTTCAGAGTTACTATCCAACTCAGTGACAGTGACCGAGGGTCGCTGAGTGGAAGGTTCCTCCGAGATTAAAGCAACAGGGGTGCTTTTGGAATCTGTTACAAGATTCTTCTTAAGATGACTCGATTGCTCATTATTCAGCATCGTGCCATATAAGGTAGAAAGATTCATCGATTTGAGATCTTTTGACAGCTTGAGACACATGGAATAGTTGTCCCATCTTTCAGGTAAACATTCTAAAAACTTTGTCAGTACTTCAAAGTTAGAATATTCCTTACCAACGTTTTTCAGATCTATAATTAAACAGTTGAAACGTTGATGTACTTCAGAGAGAGATTCATTCTTACCAGAAATGAAGCTTTCGTACTGTCTTACCAGGTTGATCTTTCGAGATTCCTGGACTTCAGACGTACCTTCATACTGAACACAGATTGTGTCCCACATGGCTTTGGCACTTTTCAGGTTCATGACGGAATGGTAGACTTCGTCTGGTAGCGCCATGGATAGAATGGATCTAGCTCTGGTATCGAGACCCACTTTCTTCTTATCTTCTTCGGTCCACATGTGAATTTCCTTAGGGACCAGTCTCTCTGGAATAGCAGCTCTATTCTCAGTGGCTGGAACTTCAGGATCTATTCTAACAGGGATATGAGGACCATGTTCGATATAGAAAGGTATAGTTGGATCTACACCTTCTAAGAAGAAAATCATCCTATTTTTCCATAAGTTGAAATTATCTCTAGAAAATCTAGCGGGTTTTGCAAGAGAACTGTTGTCTATGTAGTTTGTATTTGTATTGGCCATTTTAAAACTAGTATAGATAAGATATTGTTTATGAGATTAAACAAATCTGCTTTGATACCACTTGTTGGTCCCGAAAGGGTTATACAAGTTTGTAGAGGGGGGGGGGGGGGGGGGTTGAATACAAACAACGATTTATACTTTTCTAAATTGTTTATTGATAAATCATTAACAATTTATAGCTTGTTACGGAACAAGATAAGGATAAATCCTAATCTAAACAAGTTGGAACACTAAGTTTCTTGCACTAAAAAGAGAAGGAAATTACTAATAATAACCTATCTCAAAGATATATAAGAAGAACGACTTGACCAGAGTTAGCAAGTACTTCAAAAATGAAGTGAGGTCTGTTTGGGCAAACAAAATCACGTCGCTCGACCGCGACCAGAACAGGTAAGACGTATGATTAAGGACTATATCTTGTATTAAAATAAGGTCTCGACAAAGACCCAGAACACCATCGTCATCCCTCATAAAAGGTAAGACGAGAGTTCCTTACGACGCTCGACCATAGCGTCGCCCGATCCGCACGACTATTATATAAGGACGTGCGACCTTGACCAAAGCTAACGTTAACCATAACCGTTTGTTAAGTGTTTAATGCAGGAGTTAAAGTCATTAAAGAGCAACGACTATAACCGACGCAATCATTAAACAGTCGATGACCGTAACGGACGAAGATCATTACTCCGGCGACCGTTTCCAACCGTTAAGGCCATTAAAGGAGCATTCATGGATGAAGCTAAGGACACGAAGACTATAAATATCAAGCTCAATAAACATTTCAACACATCGAATATCCGGCGATTAACAACTGAAGCAATATTCAAGAACACCTGAAGTGAAGAACCATTATTCTAAGTATCGCTCTCGACGCACGACAACAGCCCTCGACCGGCAGTTCACACTTTGTTTCGTACACGACAAACACCTATTTTTACATTCAAACACTTGTACTTTACATTTCGAAGCATTTCCTTCATTTGTATTGTAATCTCTGTACGATCGACACCAGTATCCAAGGACATCGCCCCTGATTGGCGACCATAGTATAGCGACGACACCCACTGTCGTCCGCAGGTTTTTTCCTCGTTTGAGGTTTTTCCTGCGTCATCAAATCCCTTGTTTCTTTATTTTATTTATCGTCGCACGTCTCGTCGAAAGATTCTTTCTTTAGTTGTTTAAGTCCACATCGACCTTAAGTTGTCCCTTTGGTGCGATTTTTGGCATTAACAGTTTGGCGCCATCCGTGGGACTACATCTAGAGAAAATCCTCGACGAACGGGCATTCTACTAATAGTTTCTTGGAGTTTCTTCTATTTTATGTTGCAGGAAAATGGCGGATAACGGGAATCCAGAATAAGCCGTTATACCAGTACACGCAAGCTTAGAAAATGCACAAAACTCCACAGCAACTGTCGATGAGTATCATTTGGAGGAAATCGTTCTAGATCAAAGCAAACCCGATCAAAAGATTCTTGTGGGTTCATCCCTTGATCCCCACATTAAAGAAAAACTCATATCCTTTTTGCAGGAACATGCTGATTGCTTCGCCTGGTCACATGAAGATATGGTCGGTATTGACCCCAATGTCATTGCTCATAAGCTTAACGTCGATCCATCGTTCAAACTTATCAAGAAAAAACGTCGCAAGTTCGCTCCTGAAAGAAATAAAGTAATAAATAATGAGGTCGACAACCTCCTCAAGGCAGGAAAGATTCGGGAGGTAAAATATCCTGATTGGCTCGCTAACGTCGTGGTCGTAGCCAAGAAGAATGGAAAATGGAGGGTCTGTATCGACTTCACCGATCTCAATAAAGCATGTCCAAAGGATCCATTCCCGTTACCTCATATTAACGCCATGGTCGATGCAACCGCGGGGCATGAGTTATTCACATTCATGGACGCCTATTCTGGATACAACCAAATTTTAATGCACGTTGACGACCAAGAGAAAACCGCTTTCATGACGGATCGAGGTATTTATTGTTCAAAGACCATCTTGGAGACACGATGGAGGTATATATCGACGACATGTTAGTGAAGTCGAAGCAAGCGATTGATCACATTGATCACCTCAGGCAATCGTTCGACATCCTCCGAAAGTATAACATGAAGCTCAATCCGACGAAATGTTCCTTTGGCGTTAGTGCCGGGAAGTTCCTGGGTTATATGGTCACTCATCGAGGCATTGAGGCTAACCCCAACCAAATCAAGGCCATCATTGAGATCAAATCTCCTCGAAATTTCAAAGAAGTCCAGAAACTCACCGGTCGAGTAGCAGCTCTAAACAGGTTTATCTCCCGATCTTCAGATAAATGTCATCTATTTTATAATGTCCTCAGGAAAAATAGGGGCTTCGACTGGACCAATGATCATGAACAAGCCTTGCAAAAACTCAAGGAATACATGGCGTCGCCTCCTCTGTTGTCAAAACCTCATGATCATGAGATCCTACAGTTGTATTTGGCTGTCAGCCCAAATGCAGTAAGTGCTGTTCTGACACGAGAAGTTGAAAAACAACAATTGCCGATCTATTATAAAACCCGAGTTGACAGGTCGCTTAGCAAAATGGAGTATATATCTAAGCAGTTATGACATCGATTTTAAACCCAGGACCGCGATCAAATCGCAAGACTTGGCAGATTTTATCGCTGATTTCAGCCCCGAGTTAGAAAAAGAAGCAGAACTCAAAGTGTCCGTTGTGGCGACTCGCGATGACGTACCTTGGATTCTACATGTCGATGGATCATCCAACATTAGAGGCTCTGGATTGGGCGTTATCTTAAAGTCGCCACAGGGGGGAAGATGGTATACTCGGTCCGATGCGACTTCAAAACCACCAATAACGAGGCTGAGTATGAAGCCCTGATCATGGGAATGAATATGGCCCACGACTCGGGGGCAACCGCACTGCATGTCAAGAGCGATTCCCTGCTGGTAGTAAATCAGATCAATGGAGAATTCGCAGCCAAGGATTCAAAAATGACAGCATATCTAAGCGTGGCAAAAAGAAATTTCCAAAAAATTTAAATCCTTTTCTATTGAACAGATTCCGCGAGACCAGAACACTCAGGCCGACGCATTGGCAAACCTTGGGTCCGCTTTAGTTGAACCAATATTTGATGTTATTCCTATGATTCACCTGGCAACGCCGTCCATTGGAAACACAGACGTCATCCAGATCGAAGACGAAGAAGATGATTGGTCACGCGACATATGAAATTTCCTCGTGCACGACCAACTCCCCGAATACAAAATGGAGGCTCAAAAACTCAGATTCAAAGCATCTAAGTACGTAATGATCGAAAATAAGCTTTATCGGCGATCATCGACGGGCTTAAATTTAAGGTGCGTCATCAGCAAAAATCAAGCCCAGAAAATCCTCCAAGAGATGCACGACGGCGAATGTGGTAATCATTCAGGAGGTCGTAGTTTAGCTAATCGTATATCCCGACAAGGATATTTTTGGCCAACACTGCGACAAGACGCCATCAAGTATGTCCAGAGTTGCGACCCCTGTCAACGACACTCAGGTATGTCTCATAAACCCTCGGAACCTCTGCACTCGACGCTTATCCCATGGCCCTTCATGAGGTGGGGAATGGATATCGTCGGCAAGCTGCCACCTGCTCCAGGACAAAAGGTATTCCTCCTCGTACTTACTGATTATTTTTCCAAGTGGGTCGAAGCGGCTGCTTTCTCCCAAATCAGGGATAAAGAAGTCATCTCTTTTATCCAAACTAATATCATATGCAGGTTTGGAATTCCGTCCGAGATTGTCTGCGACAATGGATCCCAATTCATAAGCGACAGGACCCAACAGTTCTGCGATGACATGAATATCAAGCTAACAACCTCAACTCCCAGATATCCTCAAGTCAATGGACTTGCGGAATCGAGTAACAAAACTATTATAACTTCGATCAGGAAGCGATTGAAGGCTGCAAAGGGAAGATGGGTCGAAGAACTCCCTTCGATCCTGTGGGCAAATCGCACGACGCCACGCACGTCCACAGGACAAACCCCTTTCTCTCTCGTCTACGGCTGCGAAGTAGTCCTACCAGTCGAGGTCCAACTCCCAACATCAAGGCACACTTCCATTGAACATAACTTGGTCGATCTAAGTTGCGACCTCGACGCCCTCGAAGAACTCAGAGAATCGGCCTTAATCAGAATGGCGTCGCAGAAGCAAGCGGTCGAACGGTATTTCAACAAACATGTCAAGGTCAAAGTCTTTCAATAAGGCGATTATGTTCTTCGCCGAGTGTTCCAAAACACTCAAGAACCCAACGCGGGAAAATTTTCAATCAAGTGGGAGGGCCCGTACCGTATCTCTGAAGTCGTTGATAAGGGAACCTATCGACTCCAGACCCTCGACAATCAAGAGATCCCGCGTAGTTGGAATGCGACGCATCTCAAAAGATATTTCTTTTAAGGTTACTTCTTTCTCATACAAATTGTTACTTGAAAATAAACATCATAGGATCGAGAGATAATTACGGGAACGCACAACATAGATGCCCAAGTTCACGAACCAATCGTCTTATCACGGGGGCATCTAAATTTCGTCGTACGGTTGGTAGGTTTTAATGACCTCTCAATAAAAGTTTCTAAACTTTGAAATTTTTTCATATTCATCGATGATATATATTCATGATTGTCAATACAATTCAAAATGTCTGAGTTATATTCATCATATTGCAAAGAATGCCTAAGTCGCACGATTCTTCGCTCATTTTACAGACGATAACATGTTCACAAAACGAACAGTTATACAAAGACAGACTAAAACTCATTAGACACTAATAAGCTCGAGCGTAAACTACATAAAACAAAAAATGTGGAGAAGAGTGTCAATCGTATGTTCTGCCCGGAGTCTTGACCTTCGAGATCATGGCAGTTTCAAAACATGTTAATGCAAGGATCAAACGAGTATGTTAGGAATTGTTTTCCAACTCCCTACGCCATAATATTATGAGAATGTGTCTCTTAAGATTAAAGTTAAGGCTGGAACATCTGTTTTCTGACGAGTGACCTCCACTCCAATATTGTTCCCGTCTTGACACACTTAATGAAAAGAAACATAAACATCTGTCAAATACGAAGGGAACACGTTAGCAAAACATAAAAACGAAAGAACATCGATAACACAAGTTTTGAAAGAAAAACTTACAAGGAATGCTAGTTCGGCTAAACACAGCCCTATCTCTTCAATAGAGATCCTTTGAAAACACTCCTCGGAAACTAAGGGCTGAAGTTTCCCCAGATGCGGAAGTGACTTCATCCTGACGAGGACGTAGTCAAACGAGAGGGACGGCGACAGCGCAAAGCTGATCACCATAAGTTCCTCCTCGTTCTCTCCCGTCTTTACACCCCCGCCCCTGTCGGCTGACGAAAGGGTTGACGTGGCAGAAGAAAACGTCGCCAGGTGCGCAGAATACAAAGACATCGTGTTCATCGTAACCAACATCGTCAACGATTCGGGTATCGCAACCCCCTTGATAGATCTCCCACCACCCAAGATTTGAACAAAGTCGAGATTCTAGAGAAGGGCCTCATCAGAAACAGAAAACTTTTAAAGAAAATCTCTAAGGAAAACAACCCATTGTGATCTCTATTTATGCAGGAAATCGCAACAAGTCGAGTCCGCTGATGATCAACACGCGTCCATACCTATCCGAATCTTCGACACCTGTCTTCGACAGCTGGTAAGCATCATCGTGCGGCAGTATGACGTCATAACTTTTCAACTTCTCGTTCAGTTAAAGGTGAACCGGTTCAGTTCCACGACAACCAGGTAAGTCCCTCAACCCAGGTCACAAGTCTTCCACAAGCAAAACTTAAAACTTAAACTTGACATTCAATTTTCAAATTTTGGGGGCAAACTGTTTGGGCAAAAAAAATCACGTCGCTCGACCGCGACCAGAACAGGTAAGACGTATGATTAAGGACTATATCTTGTATTAAGATAAGGTCTCGACAAAGACCCAGAACATCATCGTCATCCCTCATAAAAGGTAAGACGAGAGTTCCTTACGACGCTCGACCATAGCGTCGCCCGATCCGCACGACTATTATATAAGGACGTATGACCTCGACCAAAGCTAACGTTAACCATAACCGTTTGTTAAGTGTTTAATGCAGGAGTTAAAGTCATTAAGGAGCAACGACTATAACCGACGCAATCATTAAATAGCCGTCCACCGTAATGGACGAAGATCATTACTCCGGCGACCGTTTCCAACCGTTAAGGCCATTAAAGGAGCATTAATGGATGAAGCTAAGGACACGAAGACTATAAATATCAAGCTCAATCAACATTTCGACACATCGAATATCCGGCGATTAACAACCGAAGCAATATTCAAGAACACCTGAAGTGAAGAACCATTATTCTAAGTATCGCTCTCGACGCACGACAACAGCCCTCGACCGGAAGTTCACACTTTGTTTCGTACACGACAAACACCTATTTTTACATTCAAACACTTGTACTTTACATTTCGAAGCATTTCCTTCATTTGTATTGTAATCTCTGTACGATCGACACCAGTATCCAAGGACATCGCCCCTGATTGGCGACCATAGTATAGCGACGACACCCACTGTCATCCGCAGGTTTTTTTCTCGTTTGAGGTTTTTCCTGCGTCATCAAATCCCTTGTTTCTTTATTTTATTTATCGTCGCACGTCTCGTCGAAAGATTCTTTCTTTAGTTGTTTAAGTCCACATCGACCTTAAGTTGTCCCTTTTGTGCGATTTTTGGCATTAACAAGGTCCTCTTCTTATATACCACATGCATTTAATGCATGGTAGTTTACACTTTACACGTGGCAGTAGCTGATTGGTTGTTTGATTCTGACTTTTGTAGACAACCTTAGTAGCCGCATGGTGAACAGTGTAGCATTAGAGTGGTTGTACGATTTCAGACAATAACGATGTTCTTTTCTGACATATCGTACGGAGTCGTGCAAGGGTGGTCAAGACAAAAGTACTTTGTACGGAAGACTTCATGATCAACTTACGTTGATTCAGGGCTTTATCATTGTTTATCAGTGAATGTTAAAGTTAAGCGATAGCTGAAGTCTTGTACTTGATACTTTACGTTGAGTGGACAAATCTGAGTCTTCGCTGATCCGCATCAGTTCATTAGGAGACTTGTCGCTGGTTCTTGAACTTGATCTTCGACTTCAGCGTAGAACCTATGTTAACATGAAACTTGTCTTCAGGGATTATAAGTAAACAACTAGGATTGTCAACGATCACCAAATAGGTCTGAACAGGCTCAGAGCTATATTCCTAAGAATATATGGTGAACAGATACGCTGAACAATATATGAGAACATTAGCGATCATCAACAAGACTGAACAGGCTCAGAGCTTGCTAAATGAACAGGGTTCGCTGAATGTCTAATCTAAAGAGCGAGAGTTCCTATCAGCGGTACTGAAAACTGTCTTAGTACTTATCAGCGATAGTGAAACTCTTATACATTGTTTACTTACAATTTTCACTAAGTAGAATGGAGAGGGTCATTATCAAATCACTGAGGGTTTGGATCAACAGAAGAACACTTGGTAATGTCCACACACAAAAACGTTTGGAAGTTAAAAGCAATTTGTGTGACACTCCCCCTCAAAGATAGAATATACTAACTTGATACGCTTATGTGCTTCCCATGAACACATGAACAAATTATGAAAGCACAGATGTAACATAGAAAGTAGACGACGGTATTAAACATAAAAGGAGACACACGCGAAACAAAAGTAAACAAACGAAATCTACCTAATTAATACAGAAATTTAACTGAAACGTGTATATGATACAAGTAGAATACATATGAAAGAAAATGTATACTCGATCATCTGGGGTTTAGACAACAGATGATGAATAGACAGTTTCTCGTAGGTGTATGGAACTTGTATCGGGCGCACGATCTGATCAAATCTTCAGATTTAGCATACCTATCCTGGACACAAGATAATTAAAGCGTTTTTCGTCCAGGGGTTTTGTAAACAGGTCTGCTAATTGATGTTATGTATTGACAAAGTAGAGTTCGACTGTACCTCTTTCGACGTGATCCTTGATAAAGTGGTACCGAACGTCTATGTGCTTTGTCTTCGTATGCTGGACCGGATTGCTTGATATGGCAATGACGCTCTTCGAGTCGCAGTAGATGGGCACTTTGGAGTATGTGAAGCCGTAGTCTTTGAGTTGTGTGCGCTTCCAGATGACTTGCGAACAGCAGCTCGCGACGGAGACGTATTCCACCTCAGCAATTGATGTAGACACGCACTGCTGCTTCTTGGATGCCCAACTCACCAAACTGTCGCCCAAGAACTGCACATGTCCCAATGTGCTATTCCGATCCATCATGTTGCCCGCGTGATCGGCGTCCGAATACGCTGAGAGTTCAAAACCGGCCTCTTTTGGGTACCACAAGCCAAGATCATCAGTACCTCTCATATAACGAAAGATTCGTTTTACAGCAATTAAGTGAGACTCTATAGGTTTTGATTGAAAACGGGCGCAAAGAAAGGTAGAAAACATAATGTCCGATCTACTAGCCGTTAAGTACATTAAAGAACCAATCATTCCCCGATACGTTTTGGTGTCCACATCCTTTCTGTTAGGATTGGCGTGTAACTTTGTACCGGGTGCCATGGGAGTTTTCATTGGTGAGGACTGTTCCATCTGGAATTTCCGAAGAATGTCCTGAATGTACTTAGCCTGATTTATGAATATCCCGGTCAACGGTTGTTTAACTTGAAGACCAAGGAAAAAATTCATCTCACACAACATACTCATTATTGTCCCATTAATTTGGCAAAGTTCTTACAATACAATGAGTTAGTGGAACCGAAAATTATTTCATCAACATACACTTGAACTAAAACAATATGACCATCTTCATTTTTAATAAACAGGGTTGTATCGATTTTACCTTTTGAAAATCCTGATTTTATTAAAAACTTAGACAGAGCATCATACCAGGCCCGTGGAGCTTGTTTCAAACCGTATAAAGCCTTGTCTAGTATGTAGACGTGGTTGGGATTCTTGTCGTCCACGAACCCGTCCAGTTGCGATACGTACACCTCTTCCTTGATCTCGCTGTTGAGGAATGCGGTCTTCACATCCATTTGGAAGACCGTGAAGTTTTTGTGCATGGCGTATGCAAGGAACATATGTATTGTTTCGATTCTGGAAACCAGAGCGTATGTCTCGTCGTAGTCAATTCCTTCTTGTTGGCGGTATCCTTGGCCACGAGACGCGCCTTGTTCCGTACGACGATGCCATCTTTGTCTTTCTTATTCTTGAAGATCCATTTAGTGCCGATGACCGTCTTGTGAGATGGACGTGGGACGAGTCGCAATACCTTGAGGGCCTCAAATTGATTGAGTTCATCTTGCATGGCCATGACCCAGTCTGGATCTTCTAATGCTTCAGAGACGGTTGTTGGCTCGATCTTGCTGAGAAATCCGGAGAATAGGCAGAAGTTGGCCGATGCGCCTCGTGTTCGAACTGTAGTAGAGGGATCGCCGATTATCTGATGTAAGGGATGAGCCTTGGTCCATTTGGTGGTGTGTGGAAGCGGCTGTTGAGTAGAGTGAGAGGTGTTCGGGTCCACATATCCACCGGTCGGAAGGTCTTGAACGACTTCAAGTGTTGCTGGTTGGTTTCTTGGAGGAGATTTGGCAGGATTCGCCGAATGTTGAGCAATATCTGGTTCCGGGGAATTTAGAGGTTGATCATTGAGTGTAGTGGAGGACGAATCTTCATAAGTGATCTCTGGATTTTGCGCAAGTTCCTCCGGGGGAATAGTCGTATCAGTCGATGATGTGTTGGTTGAGGGCTGAGGTGTCTCCAGAGTGATCGTTGGTGTGCTCGTCGAAGGCGGCGGACCAGACAGATTCGCCGAGTCCTCGATTTGAGCAGCTTCAATTCTGGGCTGCACTGAGAGACGAGGAGTAGGTAATTTAAAGAAATCATCATAAAAATGTTGAAACAGTAAATCTAAAACAGAAAGATGAGCATTTGACGTAGATGCATGATTTGGATTTTCTGTGATTTGTGTAGATCCCGAACGTGAAAGTTCGGAAGCTAAAACTCCAGTTAAACCGGGTTCTGAACTGAGTTGTTCAGAAGCCAAATCCACAGCCTCGTCAAATGTCACGTTTACACACTCGATAACGGATTTTGTCCGTTTGTTGTATACGCGATACGCCTTAGCCTGCATGGAGTATCCTATGAAAACTCCTTCGTCTGCCTTCGGACTAAATTTCCCGAGATCATCCTTGTCGTTGAGGACGTAGCATGTGCATCCGAACGCGTAGAAGTACTTGATGTTTGGAATTCGGTTGTTGATGATTTCGTAAGGCGTCTTGTTGAACCGCTTGTTGATTATTGAGCGGTTTTGCGTGTGGCGAGCAGTTGACACCGCTTCAGCCCAGAGAAATACAGGCAACTTCGATTGCGACATCATTGTCCGAGCGGCTTCGACAAGGGTACGGTTGCGTTTTTCTGCCACTCCATTTTGCTGAGGAGTGCGCGCCGTAGAGAAGGTTTTCGAGATACCGACGGATGTCAAGTATTCGTTCACCGTTTGATTCTTAAACTCCGTCCCGTTGTCTGTCTTGATGGTCTAAACTTGCTGTCGGAGGTTCAGCTGAATGGTCTTTAGATGGTTGATTATCAGTTCCAGGGTTTCATCCTTCGAGCGCAGGAACTTTACCCAGGTGTAGCGTGAGAAGTCGTCAACCATCACCAGGACATACTTTCTTTTGTTGATGCTTTGAACACGCATTGGTCCGCACAAATCCATATGGATGAGTTCGAGGGACCGGGACGTGCTCGGAGCGGCCTTTGGCTTGTGTGTCGCTCGCTTCATCTTCCCCTTCTCGCATGCCCCGTAGAGTTTGTCCTTCACGAACTGGAGCTCGGGCATGCCTTTCATGTGTCCGCCTAGCACCAACTTGTTGATATGCTAGAAGTTGAGGTGCGAGAGTTGTCGGTGCCAAATCTACGCTTGCTGAGAGTTGGCCTTGGACATCAGGCAGACTGAATCATCGGTCTTCAGGGCAGAGAGGTCGATGGTGTAAAGGTTGGCCTTTCACGTTCCAACCAGTAGCTCAATTCCGTCGTCAGTGCGCACGCTACACCGTTTTGCTTTGAATCAGACCTCTAGATCTTTATCGCAGAATTGGCCGATGCTGAACAAATTGTGTCCCAATCCCGCGACGTATGATACTTTCTTTATTGTAATCTCGTCTTGGACAATGTCGCCGTAGCCCAAAATCGGCGCCTTGTCATCATTCCCAAATCTCACATCTCCGTAGTATTTCTCGGTGTAGTTCGTGAGCTGCTCCCTCCTCCCGGTCATGTGCTTGGAGCATCCTGAGTCTAAGTACCACACATGACCGTCCTTAAAAAACAAGATTAACGGATTTTAGGTACCCATTTGAAAATAGGTCCTGGAGGGTTAGGTTTAACACCTTGCTGAGGAACTTGTTTTGAAGCAGGTTTCTCTTGGGTGTAGGTTTAACCTCTGATTGGGGAATCCATTTTGAAATAGGTTTTCTTTCGTGTTTAGGTTTAACCTCTGATTGGGGAACCCGTTTTGAAATGGGGTTCTGTTTGTTTTTATGGGATTTGCGTTTTGGTTTAGAATTATAAACATGATAAGAACCAAACCAATCAGAAGCATTAATATCGTCAAAGTCATTCCATCCACAATTAGAACAACATAAACAATCATGAGATAATTGAATCAACTGCTGAATTGAATAAAGTTTAATCGAAAAATTAACACTTTGTTCAACAAAATGATTCTTGTGATTCAAAGCACAATCATTCATGTTCATTCTAGGATAAAAAATAGTATTAAATGACTTCGACGCCGCATTGTTCTCGATAGATTCCTTGGCTACCCACTTTTGTTTGTCTTGTTTAGCCCGACCATTTTTATCTGAAACAACATTAACGGCATGGTCAACAGAGTTTGAGTAGACAGGATTTTTATTAGTTGATCGACCGGTATTTTTCCGCGGCTGTGATTGTTTTTTAGAACAAGAATCAGTTTAAGGAACCTTGATCACAGCCTGGGTCTTAGGTTTTGTAGAACATTCGCCTTTTTGAAAATTGACCGGGCGATTTACCGCTTTTGAAAGAAAGTCGGTATGACTCGGAAGAGGTTTGTCAAACGGAAACGATTCAAACTCTTCATCTGAACTACCCTCGGAATTCATTAATTTAGAAAAATCCACATCGGGAATTGATGGACTAGGATTGGTCGAGGGAGGTGAGGAACACTTTGTGTCTATGTGATTAGGAGAATCTGGTGCGAAAGCTAAGAAAAAATCAGAGTTTAGATTCTTTAAAACACACTCATCTTGAGACTCTTTACCGCTTCGTGAAGAAGTTTTTCCAATGAAAGCTTTACACGAAGATGTATCAGACGAGTCCGAGGAAAGTTCGGGGGACATCATCTTTTCGTCTTGGAGTAGGTCAACCTTCTCTTGGAGTTTACCGTTTCTCACATGCTCTTTTATCGCTTCTGTTTCCAAAGCAGACAGTTCTGATGTGAGCCGATTGATTTCGTTTCGAAGGATTTCCTGTCACTCATCCGATACAGATTCAATTTTTATGGATTTGAGATTCTCAAGTTCTGTGATAAGCGCTTGCTTTTCCTTTTGAAAACATGATCTTTCCTTTCGAGTGTCTCCTCTAATTCGACTATTTTTGTTTCCAAAACGAGAGGAGGAACATAGAGTTTAAACTCGTCCGTCTCAGTTTTGGGTTTAGGTGCTTGGGCCTCATCCTTTTTGGAGGAATCCTTGGGCAAAGCAACCTTGTAGCCGTCAAAGTAGTCATTCGAGAGGTATTTCTTTGGGTTTGTCTTGTATGAGTGGTTCATACGCTTATATTCCTCAGTTTCCTCTTCTTTCTCTGGTTCAAGAGGATCAGTCCATTTGATTTTATATTCAGGATACTTTTTGTCCAGACCGAGAAAACCAAAGTGATAAAGAGTCGGTCTTTTGGTCAAAATCGTTTTCAAGTACTGTGGGTTATCATATCCGATTCCCCATTCCTTGTTAAAGTATGTGAATTTCTTGGGTTTGTTCATGTGAATGGTCTGATCAGTTTGACCTCTTTTGTGGAGTTTGGTTTCAAGATCAGTTATTTTAGAAACCATTTCTTTGTGCTGAATTTGAAGAGAAGAACATTGATAAACAATCTCTGCTTTCTCATTCTCACACTATTCAAGTGTTAAGGTCAGTTCAGATATTTTGGCCCTTAAGTCCTTAGGTGCTATTGAAAGATTTGTACATTTGTCTTTTAGATTAGCATTTTCGGACTTGTACTTTTCAGTTATGCGCTTTTGAACATCTAGCTTTTCTTTTAATGAGTTAATTTCAAGTAGTTGTTCATTAGTGGTGGCCTTTTAGGAATCTATTCGTTCAACATGAGGTTCCAACTGTTCGATTAAACCTTGATGAATAGGTTCACATACCTGACACAACTTTGCCTTTTCTTCTGGAGGAGAATGGTAGCCCATGAAAGCATCAACATCTTCAGAATCACTTTCACTATCAGAACGAGCCACCCAGTGGTCATCTTCAACAAATAGAGCTTCGTCTGCCTCTTTCTGTTCTGCTAACAACATTTTGGCTTTGTAGTAGTGAGCGTTTTTCACGACAGGCTTTCTACAATCCTTGGCGAAGTGACCCAATTTCCCGTAGTTGTAGCAAGTGACAGGTTTGTCTTTCTTCTTTGTCTCAGGCTTGCGATCTTCCTTCTCATTCTTCTCCTTCTTGGCAGGCTGCTTGTGCTCATCTGCCTTTTTCTTACCTTCATATTTATCCTGATAATCATGGCGCTTGTTGGAGGAAGTGGAGTAGCACTGATTATTGGATGAAGGGTTCTTGAAGAATTTCTTCTGCTAGAAAGATCTAGAGAGCAGGGCCATTGCTTTCTTCACAGCAGTCAATTCAGGATCAGAATCCCTTTCTTCTTCTTCGGATTCTGGTTCAGATTCGCTCACCTTTTGACCTCGTTTGGATCGACGGCCGGAAGATTTTCCTCGTTTTGAAGAGACAAGAGTGAGTGGATCAGCAGGTGACTTGGAAGCGGACTTCTTGTGGCTCAGAATTTCCATGACTTCATCCTCGTCTTGGAGAAGCATCTCGTAGAGTTCATGGATTGGAACATCCTCCATCAGATGGTTGTGTTTGATGTGAGAAGAAAACACTTTCCATTCAGGCAGGAGGTTGCTCAGAAACTTGAGCACATTCTCCGTGTTTGAGCGATTGATCTTGTTGTTGTGGAGCTCGTTTAGTAGGAGACAAAACCGTTCATAAGTCTGGGAGAGTGATTCGCCGGAGCGCTGCTTAAAGCCATCAAACTTGGTTATGCAGCTATTGATCTTCAGTTGGTTGCCGACTTTGCTCCCACTCATCATCTTTTCTACCTGATCCCACATACCCTTTGTAACACCCTCAAATTTGGAACGAGCAACTAAATTTAAAATTCAATAAAACAACCAAATTAGATATAATCACTTCTACAATTCATTCCTTAAAATACCTCGGAATTTAAAACATTATAAGTCCACGATAAAATAACTTAATCGGGTACTACATAACACAACACAAGTTGCTAGTCCAAACAATTGCGGAAGACTTCACTAATTAAGTCACCTCTCGTGCACTTTACTAGCACTCGCCACTTCCCAGTATAGCTAGAGCTACCCCAACCTGAGCCTGTTGCACATGCCGACAAATAAAAAGGGTTAGGCTTACGCCTAGTGAGTTCAAGCATTTTATCATGACTATATAAAAAACATAAATCAAATGAGTAATAGTTTAGTCATGATTTCAAAAGAGTTTACTTTAATTGCAAATCATCCATTTTCCAACTCACTCAAATATGTGAATAAGTTTAGTTTAGGCAAAACCTTCAAATACGGTTGACAAATCATACTCAACCCGTAAAACATGGAAACCATCCGTTAAATATAACTCTTTATTAAAACACAATACGAAGCGATACTAATGAGACCGTAAAAGGTAATAAAGATCAAATACCATAAACGGGAAGACTCGTATCCGTTGAAGGTGGAGGTAACACAAATACCCAAAACATCATACACGCATGAGATATAAACCACAACTTACGTACCATGGAAAACAATCCATATAAATAGAACACGTCACCGAAAACATGAGTAGTAACAAATACCCAAAACAACACCTTTCGATGACGGGGGGAGACCCGTATACATCGCACGTGACGGAACACCAAAGTGGGTCACTTACTATGTAATAAAAACACCCACGTGGATTACTCTCGTAAAACTGAGCTCAATCACTCCAGATCTATTGCTCACGAGACTAGGATGCCCCCAACTTTAACCACTCCAGGTCTATACATTGGGTCACCAAATCCACAACAGCACATTAGGGATTACACCTTACTGCCCATGAGACGACGCCCGACCATCTAGGTCCACGCCTTACTTATCATGGATCCCGATGCCTATCCCGTGCTAAGCACATATATGGAATTACACCTTACTGCCCATGAGACGACGCCCGACCATCTAAGTCCACGCCTTACTTATCATGGAACCCGATGCCTATTCCGTGCTACAGAGTAAACTAACGTCTCGTAAAACTGAGCTCAATCAATCCCGACCTCTTGCCCGCGAGACTAAGGGGAAACTTAAATGCCTATGGATCAATGGCTAACAAGGTCTAAAATATTACACGACCCCAACCATATAAACAAATGCATTTCAAAACATGCAATTCCTAATAACGTAAATCATGATCGAAACTCAACTTTGAGCTATCAAAATAGACAAATGTCCCCAAGACTTAATAAAACCCAATACCGGGCCACAAGTTCAACTAACTCAAAAGATAGTTCATAAAAGCCGTAAAACGACATTAAATATAACAGCACACACCGGTTGCCAGTAAATACTTCAAATCCATGAAAACCCGAAATAAAACCTTGGATCGGGAAAAACCCTCCTTTCCAAAAGGACTCACGCCTTTACAATTTCAAAACATCTCATGATGTACTATTTGCGCATTTCCAAAATATTCACATAATGCATTTTCATAACAAACCGACTCCGTTTACCACATAAATCAACAACTCATTTTTATGTATGATTTATTCATCACATTTTCCAAAAATTCCAAATACAAGTGTTTTACCATATTTACAACCATAAATATTTCAAAGGTTAAAACTCATCAAATAACTCGACATTGATACTTTTCATGTAAAACACATAATCAATTGGAAAATAACATTTTGGCATGTACAAAGTTTTCACAAAGTAAGTTGAACTCACCTTGCTAGATTTAAGCTAAATCTAGAGTTCTCCAAACGTAAGCTCCTTTGAAGAAGTTTGCACCCTCAAGCTAAAACCTCCAAAAACCTAAATTCATAACTTCCAACCATAAATATTCATATTCAACCACTTTAAAACTATTCCCCAAACATCTTATATTAAAATCTTCATTTTGACCAAAACCCCAATATTAACCTAACTTCTCCAAAATCATCTAAATCGAAATTGGAGAAACAAAACACTAGGAGATCATCAATGGAACATTTATAACTCATATGAAAGTATAGAAGCTAGGAGGATGAACTCACCACTTAGGTTTTGATGAAAACCTAGAAAACCCCAAAATCTCTAAGATATTGTGGATGAAACTTGCTCTTGCATCTATAGATGAAATCAATAGCATAAAATGGGTAAGGAACGCATCAATCTCCAAGAGAAACCCCCAAAATCGGTTAGGGTTTTGTGAGGGAAAAAAGGGAAAACGATTTGGGAGAGAAAGGAAGGAGATTCGAGACTTACCACCATCAAACACCCTTGACTCTTCCAATGATATTCCAAACTCTTTCTACATCCTTGAAGAGCTCTAAAAACGGAACCATAGCAACTTGAATCACCAAAATCGGATTTGAAATGAGAGAGATATGAAGAAATGAAGTTTGGGGGTGAAATTCGCGTTTTAAGCAGATCAGGTGCTCGCGGGCGCGAGAAAATGGGAGCGCGGGCGCGAGCCGTTCATTCGGTTTCTTCTTAAACACTGTTTTGGCCATAACTTCTTCGTTATAGCTCCGTTTTCGCTCCGGAAAGAACCGTTGGACTCGTATTCGAATTCCTCATCCAACAAGACCATAAAATCTAAGATTTAAACCAAAATTCTATTTTTCATATTTTTCTTAAAAGGTCGGTTCCACACCGATTCGAAATTGTACTTATCCGAAAATTACGGGTGTTACAATCCTCCCAACCTTAGAATGATTTCGTCCTCGAAATCTACATCCTTTACAACCCAAGGATAACCGACTCAACGGCGACTATAATTTATCAGTTCCTAACTGGAATCTAAATTTCCTCCACACAGTCTATAAAGACAATTCTTTGAACGATTGCTTATCCACAAAGACCCCTTCACGTACACTGTACTTATGTCCGGAAGAACACTCCAATCACTGATATAACTCCTAGTCAGACAACTTCGGTTGTCTCCCAACCTTAGATGTTCCATACATCTCGATTTCAGTTTCAAGCTCTAACCACTTCAAGGTTGTTCACTAACGAATCCAACATCATCCTTAATTCCGATCATTCCTACCATTAACCGTCGATTAACTCCAACGAGTTCTAATAGACTCCAAAATCCACCTCAACATTAATCATCAACCGACAGGTTCATTAACCACACACGAATGTTATTTCACCAAAACCGCTCGTCACAATTGAGCATCTTAAGGTTACTAATACCATTACCAAAATTTTATTTAAAATTGGTTACAATCCCCCGATTACACCAACGGTTTCCGACCTCAAGCCCACAGGGTTGACACCTAATTATATCACCAAGCTTTGAACTCTAACATGACTCCACACACGAGTTCCGCTTACCGAGTGTTTCCACGAAACTAAAGTTGTCAACAAAACGGTTATACCAACCTCAACATGCGATACCGCAAGTCTAACCCTCCAATTACCACCAACACATTGACTTTGCTACCAATATCATCCGCGTGGAATACCCAACCTTCCACCGTCGAAGTGCTACACTCACTTACCCTTAACTGGGTTACTTACCCTTTCCAAGGTCCTAACGAGTTCAAGGTTTTCAAGTGCGTTACTCAATAAATATGCCAATTAATCAAAACCATTCACAAAATTTCAGCGTAAAGATTTTGTTAGCTTCAATCTTCCTAATCATAGAAGTATTTAGAAGTAGTGAAAAATAGGCTAAGTGAAGAAAGCTTCTTACAGAGGCTCTGCCGAACTTACCGAGAGATCAAGGTCAAGAAGCTACAGAGGCTAAAGAGGCGTCCTACAGAAGCTCTGTCATACGCGCAAAGAAGACCAAAGACTCGGAATCCGGTGAAGACTGCTCTACAAAGGACCAGACCACAGAACGTCTGTAACACTTTACAGAGCCTCTGTGGTCCTCTTCAAAGACTTCAAAGATATTTATAATATCTTGCTACTGTTACAGGACTTGTTCATCAACTTGCATGATAGCATGCCCTGTCCAACTGCAACGTGTCAAACTCTGATTAGATTCAATATGGCTTAGTACATAATAGACGTCTGCTGCATTAAATGCAATACAGCACGTCCAAACTGTTCATGCCATCCGTCCAACTATTCATACCATCCATTATGAATAGTAGCTTATGCTTTATGGTCGCCTTAGAGTAGTATATAAGGAAGACTCATGTTGAGTTCTTCCTATCGACCGAACAATTGAAACAAGAATTAAGAGACAAAAATATCAAGAACACATAGCTTAAACACTTTGAGAGTCATATATGTTTTAAAGCTTTGCTTACTCACTGTTCTTGAATCTATTCTTAATATATATATTCAGTAAACTTTGAGATATTATTTCCTGTTCACTGTTTATTTATATTGTGTTCTAAATCTATCAAACATATCTGTTAGTTCTTCAAATACGCTTCCGCATCAAACTCAAACTTGAACTAATAGATCTGATAATCTTGTTTAAACAAAACTGGGAACCAACAATTGGTATCAGAGCAAAGCTTGATTTTCAATATCAAGTGATCCTCTTTGTTACAAGATTAGTGATAGACATCATTCCTTTTTTAACCTATTCCTCATTTCTAGGTTAAAACTCCATTAAAGTGTACTCTGGGAACTGTTCAAACCCAGAACACTTTCCAGATCATCAGACTCATACTCATTAATCATACTATCTTTTCAGAACCTTAACAATGACAAATACAAATAACTTCTTTACTGCTGGTTCACTCACCAAGCCTCCTACTCTCCTACGAGATGAGTATTCTCAATGGAAGATAAGAATGGTTCATTTCTTTGAGGGTACTGAAAAAAATCTAGTACAATATCTTTACAACCTTCCTCCTGTTCCCATGATAGTAGTACCACGAGTACCAGCTACTGCTGAATCTCCTGAAATCCCTGAACATCAAAAACCAAAAGAAGAATGGTCAAATGAAGATAAGGCAGAAGATGAAGTTGCACAGAAAACAAAAAGAATCTTGATAATGGATATCCCCAACGAGCTTTTTCAATCCTTAGATGCATGCGAAACTGCGCACGATCTTTGGAAAGAATTAGAAAGACAGTTGGAAGGGGGTGCTAAAACACAGAAGAACCGAAGGGCACAATACAAAAATGAGTATCATGCCTTCAGAGCCTCTGCAACAGTATCTCTGCAAACAACATACGACCGGTTCAACTCTCTCATAAACAAATGCAAAAAGTCCGGCATTCACAGAACCTCTGAAGAAAATAATGTCATGTTTCTAAAGAGCCTGCATGATGAGTGGCTTCAATTGTCTATGTCTTTACAAACAAACCAAGATTTAGACTCATGGACACTCTCTGATCTCTATGGAACACTAGCTGCACAAGAGCCTCAAATAGCCCAGGCTAAAACAATAGCCATTGCACCATACGCATTAGTTAGTAAATCAACAGAGGCTATAGAGAGACCGAGAAATGAGAGAGCAACAGAGGAGAAGAAGAAGGAGAAGAAGAAGATAGTGATGGTTGATAGCGAAGAAGACGAGCTGATAGAGGAAGAAATAACTCTTGCGTCATTAGCTAAATCATTGGCTCTATTGACAAGAGAGTTCAGAGGTAACCAAAGAAATTTTGGAAATGACAGATATAGCAGAGACAACCAGAGAGATAAAAGAGATGATGGAAGAAGAGAAGAATCAAGTGACCGACAGAGGTCAAACTACAGAAATGATGACCAACAGAGGTTGAGAGACAGAAACTACAGAGGAAAGGAGCGACAGAGGTCAGATGACAAGGTAGGCCACACACAAGAATGCTACAAATGTGGTAAGCCTGGTCATTATGCAAACGAATGCCGAACAGAGAAAGGTGGAGACCAACAGAAGTCCGACGATCGAACTGGAAACACCTCCCAAGGTTGCTTCAACTGCGGCAAGCCAGGCCATTTCGCAAAAGAATGCAGAAGTAGACAAATCGCCCATAGAAGGACTCAGCTTTTTACAAAAAGAAGGCTGAATATTATGCGCAAAAATCCCTGATGGTGAACAAAGGGCATTCTGAAGCAAATAAGGAGGACTTCGAGTCAGACTCTACCTCTGATGATGAATTCACAACCAATGCCTTGTTCTGTGGCATGGCAGAAGTCGACTCCGACACTGACAATGAGGTATCCATTTTAAACTCTACCTCTTGTATTAAATCTGTAGATAATGATTCAATTAAACTTAACATTGAGCTGATTGAACTAAAAGAGATAAATGAAAGCATTAAAAAAACTCACCTTTAATGAGAGAGAAGTAAGGCTTCTCACTCAAGAAAAAGCCAAAAATTTTGAAGAAAAGGAAAGAGTAGAAAAATATTGGAGCAAAAATGTAGATCCTTTAAAAAGGCAAATTTCTGAATTAAACTCTGCTTTAAAAATCAAAACTAAAGAGCTTTCAGTTTCTAGGAGTGAAACAACGGACATAAGAGCTCTCAAAGAATACTTTCAAAAAGAGAGAGATGTACTTTGGCAAGATCTACTTAGAAGAGAAGTTTTACTTAAAAACTATAAAGATGCACAGAAGGTGTATGAGAAAGTAAACTCACAAATAGGAAGACGAGGTATAGGGTACGATGATATTACTCTAGGTGTTGAAGGCAAAAAACTTAAACCTCTGTCTTCTCTGTTTGTAATAGGAGATACAAATAAACCATCTTTTCCAAACTTACTCTCTGTAAGTAAAAGGGTTAAAATCTTTGCAGAACCTCACTTAAGGAAACATACGAAGATGATCATTGTGTGGTTTGAAAACACAGATTCATCATCTTCAACCTCTGTCAATAGAGGAATCAAACCAAAGAAATATCTGAAAACACAAGATCAGATTGGTATCTTCGAGTTTGGTAAACCAGAGACTCAAACACAGATTGCTTTTGTCTGTATGTTAGATGTCGAAAAGAAATTATCTGCAAAAGCTCCTGAGTTTAAACCCATCTTTTCAGAAGAAAAACTTAAAAGATCAATTGAAAAAGAAGTTTGGAAGTTTTGAAATCAAATGTTTTAGAAAATCTCTGTACATCTTCTATAGATCAAATTCTCGCTGAAGAGATCTCATCAGAAACCTCTGCCATCTATGAAAGTTATTCTACAGAGGAAGAAAGCTCGTACGATACATGCTCAGAAAATCCAGCCTCTGTCGAAAGAGATGACTCAACCTCTGTATATGAGAAAGATTCAACCTCTGACGACTCAGAGACTGATTCTAAATCAGGGATAGTTCATTGTGACACAGAGGATGTTAAATTCTCCTCTGAAGTTCTTAAAAGAACAATTTCTCCAAAAGAGAAAATCACAGAGATACCTATCTGTCCAGATTTTCTCAAAATGTGTATACAAGTCAAAACCTCTACAGAGCTTAATAATCTGAAAAAGGCCTATGAAAATCCTAAAAGCTCAAAATTTTCAAGACCTTTAAGGCCTGAAGCTAACAAATATCTTTCCTCTGTGACAGTGAAGACAGACGTTCACCACAGAAGGCAGGACCTAAACAAGATTTTTGCAAACAACATTCTAGTATTCATAGATCTTCTTGTAATAGGAAATCTAATGTTAAGAACGAATGTAATGCCTCTGTGACTCAGTTCAATGAATTCAATGAAAAGTTCAAACAAATCACGTCTCATATTAAATATTGTCATTGCTTTGATCTTATGTTCAAATTGAATAATCACTTCTCAAGTCCAGATTGCTTACTCTCCACTAAAATTTACACTCCAAAGTCAAAACCTAGAGAGAAACAATCTGATTTTTCAACAATAAATAAAATGTATTTCAAGAATGCTAAGGCAAACTTGAAAAATTCTAACAATATTGGACCGATATGGATATGGGTACCTAAGTCTCTGTGATTGTCTTACAGAAGCGTTTTGTGCCAATTTGGTATCTTGACTCCGGATGCTCAAGGCACATGACTGGCGACAGAAGTTTACTATCCACATACAAAGAAACACACGATGGTGGATCTGTAACTTTTGGAGACAACAAAAAGGGACACATCAAAGGCTATGGAGTCAAACAGAAGGAAAACGTCTCTGTATACAAAGTTGCATATGTGAATGGCCTTAAACACAACCTACTCAGTGTAAGTCAACTCTGTGATACAGGATTTGATGTCTTGTTCAAAAGAACTTTCTACTCTCTGCAAAGTGAAGACACAGGAATGGAACTTCTGCGAGCCGAAAGAAGAGGTGATCTGTATCTGATGAATTTTTGTTCAAAAACCAAGGACAAAGTTTGTCTTGTAGCTTGCGAAAGTAAAGAAGCCTGGTTATGGCATAACAGGTTCTGTCACTTGAACTTTCACACCTTGGATAAACTGGTCAAACTTGATCTAGTTAAAGGTTTGCCTATTGTTAAATTTAACAATGATCACTTATGTTCTGCCTGTGAAATGGGAAAACTCAGAAGAGCTTCCCACAGAGGCAAAACAGATGTGTCTTGCACTAGGCCTCTGTACATGCTTCATGTCGACCTCTACGGTCCCATTGCCATACAGAGCCTAGGTGGCAAGAAATACATACTTGTCTTAATTGATGAGTACTCGCGTTTCACATGGGTTGAATTTATTCGAAAGAAATCGGATGTTCCAATCATCTTGATTAATCTAATGAAAAGAATCCAAGTTCTTTATGAATGCAGAATACAGAAGTTAAGAAGTGACAATGGCACAGAATTTAAAAACTCTGTCATTGAAGTCTATCTTTCTACAGAAGGAATATCACAGAACTTCTCTGCAGCACGCACTCCATAGCAGAACGGCGTAGTCGAAAGGAAGAATCGAACGCTCGTGGAGGCCGCAAGAACTATGCTATCAGCATATGGATTACCGATGAACTTTTGGACAGAAGCGATTTCTACCACTTGTTACACATAGAATCGGTCAACCATTGTGAAAAGACACATCAAGACTCCTTACGAACTGATCAACAAAAGGCGGCCAAACATCAAGTTTTTCCATGTGTTTGGATGTAAATGCTTTGTTTTAAACGACATAGATTCAAGAGGAAAGTTTGAGGTAAAAGCTGACGAAGGCAAATTCATTGGATACTCTGCCACTTCCAAAGCCTACAGAGTATACCTTACAAGATCTCGCAAAATCGTTGAAAGTATCAATGTTTCTTTTGATGATTCATTCCAAAAGACTTCTGAGCAAATCAGTTCAGAACTCGAACTTAAAAGAGAAACCTCTGGCATCTCGCAAACGAAAGAAGACTTGAATCTTCTATTTTTAGAGATGTTCCACGATGACATTGATCCTTCTGTTGGAACCATCAGAGTTTCTAAAGAACCATCATCTGTTGAACAAAATCCTACAGGTATGACTCTAACTGGTCCAAATAATGCTTCATCTTCTTCTATAAATCCTACAGACGCAAATGCCGAAGAAGAAAATGCAAAAGATGAAACATCAAGAAAAACGACCACAGAAGCTGCTGAAAAACAAACTCCACAATCCACAGAAGAACCAATTACAGAGGAAATTGAGGACCAAGACTATACTTCCTCAGAGGAACAAACTCCACCACCACTCATACCAATCATTCCACAAATGGTAGAATCAACTACCAAGGCAAGAAGAACGACAGAGGCTACACAAGAAGAAGATCCACAAGAAGCTTCTGAAGAAAGGTTCGATGACATTGATGACCATCTTCCACGCACCACTCAGTGGACAAAAAGCCATCCTCCAAGCCAAATAATCGGAGAACCTTCTGACTCAGTAAAAACCAGGTCTGCCACTGCTAATTTTTGTTTCTTTACAAATTTTATTAGTGTGATAGAACCAAAGAAGATTTCTGAAGCCCTAGACGACCCAAACTGGGTAGACGCCATGCAAGAAGAACTTATGCAGTTTGAGCGTAACAGAGTATGGACTTTAGTACCTCTGCCACGAGGGTAACAGGCCATTGGGACTAAGTGGGTCTACAGAAATAAGAAGGATGAAGATGGAGTGGTCATCAGAAATAAAGCACGATTGGTGGCCAAGGGTTATAGACAAGAAGAAGGCATAGATTACGATGAGACTTTTGCTCCTGTTGCACGGCTCGAAGCAATAAGAATATTCTTAGCCTTCGCAGCTCACAGAGGTTTTAAAGTCTATCAGATGGACGTAAAATCAGCTTTTCTCAACGGTGAAATCCAAGAAGAGGTTTACGTAAATCAGCCACCAGGGTTTGAAAGCTCATAGTTCCCAAGGCATGCATACTACCTTGAAAAGGCTCTGTACGGACTGAAACAGGCTCCAAGAGCAGTGAATGGCTACGACAGAGGTACAACAGATACTACCTTATTCTATAAACGTAAAAACAGTGAAATAATGCTTGTACAAATCTATGTGGACGACATAATTTTTGGGTCTTCTAATACAGAAGAGTGCAAAAGTTTTGAAAAACTCATGCAGAGTGAGTTTGAAATGAGTATGATGGGAGAATTAACATTTTTCCTCGGACTCCAAGTCAAACAAACATCGGAGGGAATTTTTATAAATCAGGCCAAATATGTCTCGGACATTCTCTTCAAGTATAGCCTCTCCGATACCTCTGCAATGAAAACTCCAATGGCCACTGGAAATAAGTTATCCTTAGATCCAGATGGCATCTCTGTAGAATGCACTCTCTACAGAGGCATGATTGGATCTCTGTTATACTTAACTGCAAGCAGACCTGACATTATGCATGCCACATGTCTTTGTGCACGTTATCAAGCTAATCCTAAGAAATCACACTATGATGCTGTGAAAAGAATCTTTAGATATCTAAAGGGGACCAAAAATCTCGGTCTCTGGTATCCACAGAACTCTGGTTTTAGTCTTAAAGCTTATACAGATTCAGACTATGGAGGATGCATGCTCGACAGAAAGAGTACCTCTGGGAGTTGTCAATTCCTAGGTGGTAAACTAGTTAGTTGGACCTCCAAGAAGCAAAATTGTGTCTCAACATCCACTGCAGAAGCTGAATACGTTGCTGCTGCAAGCTGTTGTTCTCAGGTTCTATGGATGAAGACTCAGCTAAAAGACTACAGCCACATCCTATTCAAAATACCCATCTTCTGTGATTCCAAAAGTGCCATTCCTATCTCTGCCAATCCTGTGCAACACTCAAAAACCAAGCATATCGATATAAGATACCATTTCTTGAAACATCATGTTGAATACGGTACAATCGAGATGCATTTCGTGCCCACAGAATACCAACTCGCGGACTTATTTACCAAAGCTTTAGACGAGAAAAGATTCAATTTCTTGATAGGTAAGTTAGGAATGATCATTATGACGTGAAAATCCTCTGTAAGTATAGCTTTATCTTCTGTAAATATGTATATATTTCTATTATTTTACTTATTGCTTTAATTGATTTATTTCTGTATGTAAATTCTCAATCATAAATAAATCTTGAAATCTCAGAGCTTCTGTGGGTCTACTCAGAACCTCTGACGACCCCTACAGAACCTCTGGAAAACATGACCTATGTTCTATG
Organism: Saussurea involucrata; assembly: GCA_033807775.1. Lineage (NCBI taxonomy): Eukaryota > Viridiplantae > Streptophyta > Magnoliopsida > Asterales > Asteraceae > Saussurea > Saussurea involucrata. Next base: position 84,802,990 of record CM066324.1, read on the forward strand.
CAAAACTTATCATTCTTTGATCCAAGCATAGGTCAAGGGGGAGCAAAAGGAAATTACTTGATCTACAGAGGTGATTAGATCAAGGGGGGGGGGGGGGGAAACTTTCAAGGGAAAGCCAAAGAAGAATGTCGATGAATCTATATCGACAGAAGTCAGACATCACTGCCGAGAAAAGAAGAACCAAAAGGTATGTCTCTCGCACAAAAGGTTTTTGAAAACAGTTTTCTAGGACACAAATTGTCAAATATGTCCTAAAAATACTGAGAATAACATTTCAAAAATCAAAAGCTCAAAAAGTTTCATAAAATTCGAATTAGGAGAAATTTAAGATCATAGAGCTTCTGCTGATCTCAACAGAGGTTCTGCCAGAAATATGCTCTGTGATCACAAATTAACCCTCTATCGATCTTTTGGAATGTTATCTCGGAAACCGAATACATACACCATGACCTTCACAAACAAAACTTTTTTCATAACAGTTTTCTCGGAAACCAACTTTCAAATATGTCCGAAAAACATCTCTTAAAACAGATCAAAAATTGGATGATCAGAAAATTTAATAGAATTTTTGTTATGAGATTTTTTCCTTCATAGAGCTTCTGCTGGCCCTCACAGAGCTTCTGCAAGTTCCAACAGAGCCACAAAACCTCTGCGAGTAAAAACTCTTAACAAAAAAATCCTATTGATCCTCTCCAATGCCTTTACAAACGTTTTGGTTAAAGAAAAACCCCACAGAAGTCATGATAACAATGAGATATATGAGAAAGGGATAAACATCAAAGATTTTCAAGATCACAGAGCTTCTGTAAACTACAGAAGTTCTGTCAATCTGTTACTTGGGCATTTCTTTAGTAATAACGGTTACTTTTACTGAGAGTGAATCACATATGGCTAAGAACAACCCCACGCGCCTAGCATTAATGGGCCGCGCACGACATCCTGTCATCTTCTGACATGGCCTACGTGTCCCATTTTCATTGGGCGTACATGGAACGTTTTCTGTGGAAAGTTGAACCCGCCGTTCTAACTTGAGTACGGATTCCAAATTTTAATCCATTGCCATATATTTTACTCTTTCGAATTCTACCGTTTTACCCTCCTATAAAAAACCAATCTTACCCTCTCATAAACTTTTTACAAACTCTCATTCTTCTCCGGCGAAACTCTGCAAAAACCTGCAAGTATCTTATTCTCATTACCAAATGGCTTCATCTTCTCAAGCTATCTCCCCTGCACACTCTCCGGCGAACTCACCAGAACATTCACCTGCTCATTCTGAACATTCAGAAAACCCCAACCTTTCCCAAAACATTGAACTAGAAGATTCCGGCGATTCAGCAGACTTTGCTCCGACCACACATCTTCAAAACTTCATAGCAAAGGATCATTTCGAAAAGGTACTACCAATCCAATCCAACAATTGCTATTTGGTCCCCTCACCCACTGCTTTCGACGAAGCCCATGCCATTCTTCTAAACATAAAGGAAAATCATATCCTCTTCCCTTTACTCTCAAGAACCCCAAAGAAAATTCCAGTTAGATATTTGAACCAGTTTTGGCAAAGTTGCCGATTTGATAAAGATGATTCTCTTATCAAAGGGTACATTTCAAGACCTGACAAATCTGAACATCTGGAAATCAAGTTCAATAGAACAATGTTCTCACTTGAATTCAACCTACCAACAAGGGGTCTTCTTGGATTGAAGAAGTATGCAGAGAAACCAACAGACGACGAGATCTGTCGTTTCCTAGAAATGCTTGGGTACAACACCCCACTGAGGAAGAGAAATGACTTCCGTAGAGGCAGATTACCACCTCTGTGGAACACCTTGTTCTCAATTCTTAACAGATGCCTGACAGGGAAGATAGGCAGTATTGACCAGAGCTCACATCAGATATTAACCATCATATATGGGGTTTACTATGATCTCCCACTGGATTACGCGACCATAATGATGCAAGAAATCATAAACACCATCGACAGAAAGAACAACACAAGAAGGGTCAAAGAGAACGATCCTAAGTTTCTACCACCTCTGCAATTCCAAAGAATACTGGGAGTTTTGTTCGAACCTCTGTTGCTGATACAGAAATGGCCAATGGAAGGGCCAATTCCCAAACAGTTCCCAATGAACAAAAATACCCCCACTGATCATGTAGATGGTTACACGCACTGCAGACCTTTGTGAAAGAAACTTCTGAAGTATGCCTCGAATAAAACCCTTAAGAAAGAGTATATACGCGATCATAGAACTCCTAAACCAAGTCCTATGACACCCCCGCGTTTAGGTGTCCCCCTAGGAACAATGATTGCAGAACCTCTTTCCACTAAAGAAGAAAAAGATCACAAATTAGCAAAACACATGGCTATTCAACTTAGCTTCATAGCCAAACGTGCAGAGCTCATGGGAAAGAAGTCCTCTTCGAAATCTTCTGCCTCTACTCCAAAATCAAAAAGGAGGAAAACTGCAGAAGGCACCTCTACAAGCGCTGCAGAAGATCAACTTTCATCTCCTCATGCCACAGAAATTGGCTCCTCTGCTCCTCCCTCCTCTCCAAACTGAAGAAGAAAAGAAAATCGAAAACCACAGAGGAAGGGGCACCAAAACCTAAGAAGAGGAAAACCAAAAAGAAGCATGGTAAATCACTTGAGAAATTGGTTACCATAGAAGAGGAAGCAATCGCAGAAGAAAGAACTGCAGAAGAAAAAGATGCATAAGTAGAAATAACAGAAGAGGGATATCAATCGCCCCATCAATCCCCAGATAGATTTGCTCACCAAGGAAACTTAAACGATTTCCTACAGAACCCTGACATTGCCAACACTTTAAATACAGCAGGATGGACGGCACAACCTCTCGACCACCACTCCCCAGAAGAACAATACTTCTCTATTTCTGGCATTGACACACATCTGCAAGACGATGATCAAACACCCAGAGATCAATCAGCCGAGACACCTGTTATTCTACAAAACCCCTTCATTCAACAAGGATTGGACGTCCACAGAAGGAGTCCAAGCCCAGCTTCAGAAGAAATAGAACAAACAGAAGCTGAGTGGAATAGAGATGAAATAACAGAGGCTTTAGGGAAAGGAAAAGAGGCAGAAGTTGTACAAGAAGAGGGATTTAAACTATGGGAGACAAGAGTGGAGATCTCAGAGGTAGATTCAGATGAAGAAGAAGCTGTCTGGATACGAAAAGGTCTCTATCATCCACATGTCATGAGATTATACGGCTCTCATCAAATGTATGACTTCTTAGGCAAAGAGCAAGGAACTTCAACAGAAGCTACGGAAGAAGCACCAAGCCATCGGATAGCTACAGAAGCTGAAATGATAGAAAATGATGTAGTGCTTGGATGCTTAACAGAGGAGGAAACAAGAAAAGATGCCTGGATTAATAGAGGCACACAACCAAAACCAACTCCCAGTGCAACCCACACATCTAACTCCGCAGATCTAGCTGCAGAAGGAGTTATTGAAAAAGAGCAGCACAGCTCGATCCAAACCCAACCCATCCAGCCAGAAGTCACTCTTTCGACTTCTGCGCCCACAGAAACCGGGGAATCCATTCCTAGGGAGTCTCCTCAAAGAGACTCACCTATAGTTCGTGATCAATCGCCCAGATCACACTAGAACACCCTACAGAGGAATTCGTTTCCTCTGCCACGCACGCAATAGGGCCAGCCCTTTTTTCAGAGAGAAGTAGTGAGCACAACGACGAAGAGACTCTAGACAAGTCTCCGAGTCAACAGAAGGATAATCTAGTACCCACCTCTGAAATGGATCTAGACAATGTCATTCACAGAACTTCTGTAGAATCTGAAGCACTAGATGCTTCTGCTCAAAGATCAGAAGGAAGTCCGTCCACCCCCAACATACAAACAAGGGTGAACGAAGGTGTCCCAGGAGCAGGGACTCACTCTGGAGACGAATGTGTTCCTCCAGAGGTTACACCAGGGACACAAGTATCAAGGGATGAGTTCCAAACCCTTGTCACCTCTGTGAACCAAACCATGAAAGAGTTGCAAAGCTCTTTCACATCTTTTTTAGAGAAAACATCAACGGCCTTGCTGAATCTGAACACCAAAATGGACAATCTGTCCACAGAGGTGAAAACAGCCATCACAGAGATGAAGTCTTCTGCTCAAACAACTGCCACAACTACAGCCACTTCTGCTGCTAAAGATTTTGGAATAGCTACAACTTATGCGTTCAAGGAATCAGTCAAACATTTCCTTGAACAAATGAACAAGCAATCCAACAAATCACAGAGCATTACACCTGCAGAACTACAGAAGGCTCTGCAAAACGTTCAAGAAGAGGCAATGCGCAACACTACAATGATGTAGCCAAAAGACTACATGACCAGAGCACAAGTAACAGAGCTCGGCCAAAATGTCATAAACCAGGTCACATAAGTCATTGTCTCCTTCACTACTGCAAATTCCAATTACGTCAAAGATTTCAGAAAGAGTGTCGGCAAAATGCGCTTCAACACAGAAGCAGAGCTTGCAACTCTATTCGGCCTCTGTGATGATGTATGTGCGAAGTTGATGGCCGCAGGAGCAGAACTACCAAAGAAACCCAAAGCTTCCTGCAGAGCAGAGGGTACTTCTGATAAAAGTCAGGATGATTCTGATGATGACCATCCTGGTCCATTAGATAATCCTGAGGGGAGAATATAAGGGAAAAAGCTACGACCCGAGGATTACAAGCTCCACCAATCGCAGCAGAACCAATCAGTCAAGCCCCTCCAGAACAAACCCAAGATCAACAACAAAATCAACAGACCACAGAGACAACACCCATCTCTGTGGAATCAAGTCCTGAAGAAACCAATATTCCATAAGCTGATCAGCAAACCACAGAGGCAACAACCACCCCTGTGGTAATCATTTTGGAAGAAAATCCTTCAACAAAATCAACAGAAAAACCCCAAACTATACCAAGAAGAAAGTCGATTGCCACCAAACCAAAAAGAGCAACGACCTCTGATTATGATATTCTGAGAAAGATGCACAATAAAATGACTGAACGAATGGCGCAGAGAGAAGAAGAAAGGCACAGGTTCACATTAGCTTTCAAAATGGCAAGAAGATTCGATGTCCAATCTTCATCAACAGAAACAGAGCTCACAGAAGAAGTCACCAAAGAACCTCCAACAGAGGTTACAGAGCAACTCAAGCCAACAGAACCATCGCCACAAAAGTCCTCTAAAACACAAGTGTCAAAACCTACAGAGGCAACCATCAAGCCAACACAAGCACCAACCTCCAAACCTACAGAAGAAACAGGTTCTGCACCTCCAAAAGCCAAAGACAAGGGCAAAGCAATACTGACAGAAGAGCCCAAGAAAAATAAATCATTGCCCAAGCCTACAGAAAAATTGATGAAAAGCGCTTTTGATGCCTTTCAAACTCCAAAGCCTGAAGAAGAGGACTGGGCATATGGATTAAAGCCTCTGACAGACATTCCTATAACTGGCAGAGCTGCAGAAGTTGTTCAAAAGATGGAGAGTCCGAGAAGACAAGTACCACAACCTGGTCCAACACATGAAGAGATGGAAGAATTGGTATACAAATACCTCTATAAACAAACCTTTCAGACCAATCATCCAACAGATCATGTGACAGATTCAAGGATCAGAGAAGAATTTGAGAACATCTTCACAAGGACAAAGCCAAGAACCAAAGCAGATGTCTTCTCAATCCACAAGAACCTATCCAAGGGTCAGGTACAATCTTTACAAAGTCAGAAGAGAAGACAATTCAGAAACCACCTTCGCTGATGCTAACCTAAGAAATATCAATCCTTATGATCTACCTGACCTTCTGCAATGGACAAAGGACAACTACAACACAGAGGCAAACACCAGAGCCTATCAAGTGTTAAGAAAAGCAATGAGGGAAGAGCTTATGATCTACAGTATGATAGATTTTCAACTGGGAAAGGATCTTGGTCTCAAACATCTAAATTTACGACCACCAGAAGATCGCTGCCCACCCGACGCCGTGCCCAACTCTATCATTACAGAACCAAGATTCGGGTTAGTATTTCAAAATCCACAAGGCGAAGTCAAGCTGTTTGTGTGCATGGACTGTCAGAAGTACGCAACTGGTACTCTGAACAAGTTCAGAGCAAGCCTTGTGAAATACAGAGGTACAGAGAAAATGGATAGAGATGCTGCAGATACTTTCATCAGAGAGATTGATGCCACAATCCGCCTAAGAGAACTCTGCATCAGTTTCTACAAAGAGATCAGAAGAATCGGAAGAGACAACAGAAGCTACAAAGATTTCAAAGATGCCAAAATCTGGTTCTCAAACCTCAAATCTCTGCAAATCAAGTCAAAGTTTATCTTTCATTGTACTCAAATGTAAAATGCCTCTGGCATATTTTTGAATGAAAGATCTTTCGAGGTATTGTTTAACCTCTGTCTTATCTAACTTAGCCTAACTAAACTCAAGTTCAATTTTTTATTTTTCACTACTTAGGGGGAGATTGTTAGCTTCAATCTTCCTAATCATAGAAGTATTTAGAAGTAGTGAAAAATAGGCTAAGTGAAGAAAGCTTCTTACAGAGGCTCTGCGAACTTACCGAGAGATCAAGGTCAAGAAGCTACAGAGGCTAAAGAGGCGTCCTACAGAAGCTCTGTCATACGCGCAAAGAAGACCAAAGACTCGGAATCCGGTGAAGACTGCTCTACAAAGGACCAGACCACAGAACCTCTGTAACACTTTACAGAGCCTCTGTGGTCCTCTTCAAAGACTTCAAAGATATTTATAATATCTTGCTACTGTTACAGGACCTGTTCATCAACTTGCATGATAGCATGCCCTGTCCAACTGCAACGTGTCAAACTCTGATTGGATTCAATACGGCTTAGTACATAATAGACGTCTGTTGCATTAAATGCAATACAGCATGTCCAAACTGTTCATGCCATCCGTCCAACTAATCATACAATCCATTATGAATAGTAGCTTATGCTTTATGGTCCCCTTAGAGTAGTATATAAGGATGACTCATGTTGAGTTCTTCCTATCGATCGAACAATCGAAACAAGAATTAAGAGAGAAAAACGTCAAGAACACATAGCTTAAACACTTTGAGAGTCATATCTGTTTTAAAGCTTTGCTTACTCACTGTTCTTGAATCTATTCTTAATATATATATTTAGTAAACTTTGAGATATTATTTCCTGTTCACTGTTTATTTATATTGTGTTCTAAATCTATCAAACATATCTGTTAGTTCTTCAAATACGCTTCCGCATCAAACTCAAACTTGAACTAATAGATCTGATAATCTTGTTTAAACAAAACTGGGAACCAACAGATTTTTATATAAAATAAATCGTACGCATAGAAAACTACTATTGTTAATTCGGTAGTTACGCAAAAATGGACATGCTCGTCCCACATATGAAAATCATGATGAAAATTATTCCATTGTAGTTCCGTTTACCCACAAAACGCAAAAGCGAAATAAACAATTTCTTTAAAATAAACCGCCACGGTTCTAATATGGATTGACTCATGACATGCACGTAAGGTAACTGCTCGACCTTAAACATGGTGCAACAAAAAGGTGTGCACATATTTCAAAAGAAGTCCCAAACGACATTTAACTCCAAAATTTTCTTTCTAGCCATAAGATGGCATGGAACAAGGTTCACCAACAAAATTTTGCGCGCGTCAGTTTGTTTTACAAAACGATGAAACGGTTTCATAAATACACTTTGGTCAAAACAAAACCAATATGCTTCCATCATTTGAAGATGTCGACTAAAACATTATGGGGGAACCTCAAATTGGGGTAGGCATGCAAGCTTGTAACATCTTCCTAGAAGTTTTTCTTGAAATGGATTAACATGCAACAAATGGTTCACGGCAAAGTTTCAAAAGATGAATTTCTTTAAATCCGTTTCCAAAATTTTCTCATCCGGTCATATAATGACACATGAGTAAAACATTTTTGGCAAATTTGTACACAACAATGCGTCTTTCCAAAACATACGAGGAAATAAGTGTTAATAATTTAGTGACACCAAAAAGGGGTTCAAACCTATTTTCAAATTCCAAATTGCACCAACGGTGCGCATCAATGTTCAAAACATAAGGAATTCCACGCACTATAGTTTTATACAAACAAGTTTTATAAAATCTTTACCACGAAGTACTTTCGTCAAAATTTCGCACTTGGAACATAAAACGTCAAAACGTCATTGCTTAAAAATGTATTTGTCAAAATACTCCAAAATACACATTTCCTCCAAACCAACAGGTTTTCAATTTTCCAAAAATATTCGGCCAATCAAAATTGACCAATGTCAACGACTCATACATTTATATTTTTCAAATATCACGTATTGTAAACCATCCGTGATCCTCACACCTCTAAAACGTGCTTTGACCAAATGGTCTCTCGTTTAAACAAGGAGTTAATAAAACATGTTCATGCACGACTCGTTTATCAAAATGTCAAAAAACAATGGTTACCATGATATGCATACCCCTAAGTCGATATAACACATTTACAAGAAAATGATAATAAAACATTTAACTGACCGAAAGCGCACCAAACTATTTGTTATGAAATATTACCAAAATATCCTTTCATGCATCACTTAAGCCATGTATAAGTCGATCCATACCCTGAACTAATTGTAACATAATACTTGATCACACAAACTCTTGAAAGAAAAGTTACGCGACACTAGAGTTCCAAAACTCATCTTTTCTTAGTCGCCTTGTGGCATAAAATTAACTTTACTCAACAAAACTCGAGTGAGACCAAATGCCCAACTTAACTCGTAAAATTTTCACATAAGCAAATAGAGTATGCACATTGTAAAATTGTACCCACACGACACAAAACGTCGTACAATAAAACTCAATGAAATTCCACGAACTCAATGACTTCAAGTCAACACAATAGCACCAAACATTGTGCTTCCAAAGTTAGATTGCATTAAGCAAAATCATGGCTAAAATGCCAAAATCCAAATTCCCTTCTATGGTAATACCACATAAACAACATTGTTTAACAATTCACATTAAACAAGTCCTCTAAAATAACTTTACATAGACGTAATGGAAGATAACTTTCCGTCCAAACTCTAACATATGTGGAGGAGATCCAATGTTAAAGTTATAAGCCGTAGTCACTTGCCCAACATCTTAAACGTCATAAAATATGGATATCACTGTATCATAAAGTAATGTTGAACAATAATAAAATGGAACAAGTTCCGACGGGCTCACAACTCCCGTAATAAAATACTTTCGTGCAGGTTCAAAACCCGTGATTTAAAATCTTGTGTGTGTGCTAAACATTTCCCAAAATTGTAACACAATCCATATATGGATTTGAAACACAAGAAATAATTAATGCAATTTATTTTCAAAAATAAATTTCGTGCATAATTTAGTCGGCACTCAACGTCTCAACTCATACTCCTCCAAAATCCTCCGGTCCACTATTTTCACCCGGATACTTTAACCTCTTAAGGCTAAGTCGGAAATTACCTCGATAAACCTTACGGTTTTTCCCCAATTCAAAGTTGGCTCAATAAGCCTATGGTTCTAGTCCAACCATCAATCTTGATCTGAAACGGTCTGCTTAAAGCAAGTATCAAGCTTATCGTCACTTCAAGTGACTAATACTAGAATCGTCCATCTATTCCAACGACTGCTAGTTTAGAACCTTCTTCACTACCCCAACGATCATCACATTAAAGTAATTCAAGTACGCACATGTACTAGTAGGTTCACCATGACACTGGCCAGGTGTTACTATGAACGCACCATACATGATTATCCTTATTACTCTCGACGTGACTCTCGTTTCTAACAACATCCATCAACTTCAAAACATCCTATCTTAAAGTGCCTAAAGGTGAATTTCACTCTCATTTACTTAAACAACGCTAGTTTGAGTCTAGGTATCCAAAATCAACACCTAAATCTCTCAAACTTATGCTCTGATACCAACCTGTAACACCCTCAAATTTGGAACGAGCAACTAACTTTAAAATTCAATAAAACAACCAAATTAGATATAATCACTTCTACAATTCATTCCTTAAAATACCTCGGAATTTAAAACATTATAAGTCCACGATAAAATAACTTAATCGGGTACTACATAACACAACACAAGTTGCTAGTCCAAACAATTGCGGAAGACTTCACTAATTAAGTCACCTCTCGTGCACTTTACTAGCACTCGCCACTTCCCAGTATAGCTAGAGCTACCCCAACCTGAGCCTGTTGAACATGCCGACAAATAAAAAGGGTTAGGCTTACGCCTAGTGAGTTCAAGCATTTTATCATGACTATATAAAAAACATAAATCAAATGAGTAATAGTTTAGTCATGATTTCAAAAGAGTTTACTATAATTGCAAATCATCCATTTTCCAACTCACTCAAATATGTGAATAAGTTTAGTTTAGGCAAAACCTTCAAATACGGTTGACAAATCATACTCAACCCGTAAAACATGGAAACCATCCGTTAAATATAACTCTTTATTAAAACACAATACAAAGCGATACTAATGAGACCGTAAAAGGTAATAAAGATCAAATACCATAAACGGGAAGACCCGTATCCGTTGAAGGTGGAGGTAACACAAATACCCAAAACATCATACACGCATGAGATATAAACCATAACTTACGTACCATGGAAAACAATCCATATAAATAGAACACGTCACCGAAAACATAAGTAGTAACAAATACCCAAAACAACACCTTTCGGTGACCGGGGAGACCCGTATACATCGCACGTGACGGAACACCAAAGTGGGTCACTTACTATGTAATAAAAACACCCACGTGGATTACTCTCGTAAAACTGAGCTCAATCACTCCAGATCTATTGCTCACGAGACTACGATGCCCCCAACTTCAACCACTCCAGGTCTATACATTGGGTCACCAAATCCACAACAGCACATTAGGGATTACACCTTACTGCCCATGAGACGACGCCCGACCATCTAGGTCCACGCCTTACTTATCATGGATCCCGATGCCTATCCCGTGCTAAGCACATATATGGAATTACACCTTACTGCCCATGAGACGACGCCCGACCATCTAAGTCCACGCCTTACTTATCATGGAACCCGATGCCTATTCCGTGCTACAGAGTAAACTAACGTCTCGTAAAACTGAGCTCAATCAATCCCGACCTCTTGCCCGCGAGACTAAGGGGAAACTTAAATGCCTATGGATCCATGGCTAACAAGGTCTAAAATATTACACGACCCCAACCATATAAACAAATGCATTTCAAAACATGCAATTCCTAATAACGTAAATCATGATCGAAACTCAACTTTGAGCTATCAAAATAGACAAATGTCCCCAAGACTTAATAAAACCCAATACCGGGCCACAAGTTCAACTAACTCAAATGATAGTTCATAAAAGCCGTAAAACGACATTAAATATAACAACACACACCGGTTGCCAGTAAATACTTCAAATCCATGAAAACCCGAAATAAAACCTTGGATCGGGAAAAACCCTCCTTTCCAAAAGGACTCACGCCTTTACAATTTCAAAACATCTCATGATGTACTATTTGCGCATTTCCAAAATATTCACATAATGCATTTTCATAACAAACCGACTTCGTTTACCACATAAATCAACAACTCATTTTTATGTATGATTTATTCATCACATTTTCCCAAAATTCCAAATACAAGTGTTTTACCATATTTACAACCATAAATATTTCAAAGGTTAAAACTCATCAAATAACTCGACATTGATACTTTTCATGTAAAACACATAATCAAATGGAAAATAACATTTTGGCATGTACAAAGTTTTCACAAAGTAAGTTGAACTCATCTTGCTAGATTTAGGCTAAATCTAGAGTTCTCCAAACGTAAGCTCCTTTGAAGAAGTTTGCACCCTCAAGCCAAAACCTCCAAAAACCTAAATTCATAACTTCCAACCATAAATATTCATATTCAACCATTTTAAAACTATTCCCCAAACATCTTATATTAAAATCTTCATTTTGACCAAAACCCCAATATTAACCTAACTTCTCCAAAATCATCCAAATCGAAATTGGAGAAACAAAACACTAGGAGATCATCAATGGAACATTTATAACTCATATGAAAGTATAGAAGCTAGGAGGATGAACTCACCACTTAGGTTTTGATGAAAACCTAGAAAACCCCAAAATCTCTAAGATATTGTGGATGAAACTTGCTCTTGCATCTATAGATGAAATCAATAGCATAAAATGGGTAAGGAACGCATCAATCTCCAAGAGAAACCCCCAAAATCGGTTAGGGTTTTGTGAGGGAAAAAAGGGAAAACGATTTGGGAGAGAAAGGAAGGAGATTCGAGACTTACCACCACCAAACACCCTTGACTCTTCCAATGATCTTCCAAACTCTTTCTACATCCTTGAAGAACTCTAAAAATGGAACCATAGCAACTTGAATCACCAAAATCGGATTTAAAATGAGAGAGATATGAAGAAATGAAGTTTGGGGGTGAAATTCGCGTTTTAAGCAGATCAGGTGCTCGCGGGCACGAGCAAATGGCAGCGCGGGCGCGAGCCGAGCTTCTGCCAAGTTTTGGGTAGGTGCTCGCGGGCGCGTGAATATGGGAGCGCGGGCGCGAGAAGTTCATTCGGTTTCTTCTTAAACACTGTTTTGGCCATAACTTCTTCGTTATAGCTCCGTTTTCGCTCCGGAAAGAACCGTTGGACTCGTATTCGAATTACTCATCCAACAAGACCATAAAATCTAAGATTTAAACCAAAATTCTATTTTTCATATTTTTCTTAAAAGGTCGATTCCACACCGATTCGAAATTGTTCTTATCCGAAAATTACGGGTGTTACACCCTTTGCTGTGTGCTTGTAGTTGTCTATGGCTGTGTAGATCGGATTTGGTAGATCCTGAACCAGATATCTCTTGGCATGCTTTTCTCCATCAAACATGCCATTTTCCTCGTCGCTCATGTCCAAGTATTTCTTGGGTTCCCTTCGAGCTTGACCACCTTCTTCTTGCGCTGGAATAATATTCACAGGTTCTGGTTGTGGGCCATCAGTTAGAGCATGCCAGATGTACTCGTAGTTATCCTTTGACTCGATGAATATGAGGAATATGTCTCTCCATTAGCTATATTCTCATTGATAGAGGGTCGGTGGCTTGGAGTCGGTGACAATAGCAAGAGCATCGCAAGACGTCTTTGGTAGTTGCACTAATGTGATCGTCAGACGTTTGTTCGATTCAAAGTGGAATCCTAACGCAAGGCACTATGAGTGGAAGTCCTAACGCTAATTCTAATAGTGATGTAGACTAAAACTGGTAAGAAACTAGCTAAACAAAACTTACCGGATAGGAATCCAGATGAAATAGTGTCTGATCTGGAAGTGTCCGGATCAGATATGTGTGAATTGTTCAGATAGTAAAAGTGTCCGGGTAAACTGAAGTTACTGGATAACACCAGGTTACCGGATGAGATGAGTTTACCGGATAGAATTAGATACCGGATAACTTGGTTACCGGATAATATAAATAACACCAACTTACCGAATGAAATACTTACCGGAAGCTTAGGTTACCGAATGATGAAACTTATTGGGAATAGGTGAATCCGGATAGATGTACGGAATGATTAGGGTACCCGGAAACCTTGAGTTACCGGGTGAGTTGTGTCCGGAGACTACCAGTATCCGGAAAGTTACCGGATACTTTGAGTTACCCGGAAAGTAGCGAAAAGAATGAACTTACCCGAAAAGTTTAAGGAAGTTCCGAAAAGCGCGGTTGTGGTGTCCGGAAAGTGCGGCTGTGGATACCAAACTCGATAGAAATTCGACTAGGGTTGCTAAAATCGTTCCTGAAAGATTAGAAACCTAACAAAAACACAAAACTAACAATACCCTACACGATTTTGAAGCAAAACAACAAGATTTGGATGAAAATTTTGATTTTTCCAATGAACAGAGACCAAAAACTTGTATATTTGATTTTGCTTAAAATCTATTCAAATGATCGAATTAGGAGTATAAAAATTGCAGAATCGCTAATAAAGATGATGCTAATCGAATGCAATACGCGAGAATAAGCAATTTTATCAGAATCAAAATGTGGTTATTTGAACTCAAGAACACAGTCGATAAACTCAATAAGAAACTTACCAGAAACCTTTGAATCACCTTGAATCGAATCGTCCGTATGCTCTGATACCAATTGTGAGTTCCAGATTAGTGCATACAATCAATAAAATCAATAGAGTAGAAACAATCAGAATGATTTCAACTGGTCATCCATATCACTTTGATTAATCTTCAGAGAATTACAATGTGAATAATAATGAATGATTAAGACGATTGTAATGATTGTAACGATTAATCTATTTTTCTAAACAAAATAAGCTATATATACCTAGGGCCTCATCTATCAAGACCATGGCCCATATAAACAATTAAGCCCAAATAACAACAATTACATAATAAGCCATTTAACCTCTATTCAACATTATTTATCCCTAACAATAGTGGCACACTTTCTATGTAATTCGGTGGTAACACCTTTCACTTCAATATCTATAAAGCCATACGTTTTCCAAGTGATGTATCATCTCTTTGTGCCATTGACATTATTGAACCTATTTCAAAGAGTTGTTTGAACTAACACATTTTGATGCTTTAGACACAACCTTTAGTAGGTCTTTAGATCAGGAGGGAGTCACTAAACTCATGAAGATGATTTTTCTCGGACCCGAGTTTCACGAGCTAGTAGCTTCTATGGATTAAAAGAAGGCTGCAAGGTATGATGTTGCTCAAGTTTCCTTACCATCATCTAACAAAAGCTACTTCCTTCCGTTTTGCAGGCACCCGAACTAGATCTAAAGAAACTTCCCGGTCATCTCAAGTATGCCTATATAGGAAAAGGAGAGACGCTACTGATGATCGTTTCAAGTATCCTAGACACATTTGAGGAGAAGAAGATTATATCCGTGCGCAAATGATATAAAGAAGCAATTGGGTGGACGATAGCTGACATAAAAGGTTTGAGTCCAGCAACTTGCATGCATAAGATATTGGTAAGGGATGATTTCAAGCTGTTTCGTGATGCTCAAAGGCGGTTGCATCCACCGATGATGGAGGTTGTAAAGAAAGAGATTCAAAAGTTACTAGATGCAAATATGATCTATGTTATTTTCGATAGCAAATGGATGAGCCCGGTGCAAGTTGTTCCAAAGAAATCCGGAGTGACGGTAGCGGAGAATGTCGAGGGAGTGATGTTTCCAACGAGAGTACAAAGTGTTTGGAGAGTATGCATCGATTACCGGCGGGTGAACACGTCAACTCGAAAGGATTACTTCCCTTTACCTTTTGTCGATCAGATGCTCGAGAGACTGGAAGGTAAGTCTCATTATTGTTGTTTAGATGGTTTTACTAGTTTTCATCAAATTCTGGTTGCACCGTAAGACTAAGAGAAAACCATAATTACATGTCCTTTCGGTAATTTTGCTTATCGCCAAATGCTTTTTGGCCTATGCAGTGACCGACTACTTTTTAGCGGTGTATGATGAGTATTTTTTCTAAATTTGTGGAAAATAACATTGATGTTTTTATGGACGATTTTACCGTTTATGGAAACTCCTTTAATGACTATTTAGAAAATCTCACTAAAATCCTTCAAAGGTGCATAGAGACAAACTTGGTTTTAAATTATGAAGAATGTAACTTTATGGTAAGCTAAAATAGATGTGATCAAAAGCTTACCCTACCCCACTTCTGTGGGGGAAGTCCGATCACTTTTGGGTCATGCAGGTTTCTATAGGCGCTGTATCAAGGATTTGTCATGCATTACCCGACCGATGTGTAGTCTACTTCAAAAGGATGTGCAGTTCAAGTTTGACGAGAAGTGAAAGGAAGCTTTTAATAGGCTTAAAGAGATGCTCACATCCACCCCAATCATGAAACCACCTAATTCGGATCTTCCTTTTTATATTATGTGTGATGCAAGCAATTATGCTATTGGAGCGGTACTCGATCAGAAGGTTTAAAGGAACCCACATGTTATTTATTATGCCTTGACAACCCTCGATAGCGCGCAAGCAAACTACTCCACCATTGAGAAAGAATTGCTCGCGGTTGTCTTTGCTTTGGAAAAATTTCGTCAATATCTTTTGGGTACTAAAGTTATTGTTTTTACAGATCATGCGGTGTTGTAGTATTTGATGACAAAGAAGGATGCCAAGCCAAGGCTCATCCGATGGATTTTGTTGCTCCAAGAATTCAACTTGGAGATTAGAGACAAAAGTGAGCACAAAAAGCGAATCACTTGAGCCGAATTGTTTCCAACAAAGAGTCGTTGTACTAGATGATAAGTTCCCAGATAAGCATCTTTTTGAGGTGAAGCCTGCGGTTCTTTGGTATGCCAACATAGTCAACTACTTAGTCATCGGGACCACACCTAAGAGTTACCGAGATCGAAGAAAGACAAGATAAAGAGTGATTCCAAATACTACATGTGGGATGATCAAATCAAATCATCCGACGATGTGTAAGTGATAATGAGGTAACTTCAGTTTTAGAATTTTTTAATTCTCATGCATGTGGTGGCCAATTTGGCCCAACAAGGACATCACGTAAAGTTCTCGAGAATGGCCTATTTTGGCCACATATTCATAGAGACGCATATATGTTTTGTAATGCTTGTCCTCATTGCCAATACAATGAAAATGTTAGTCATAGAGATCAAATGCCTTTGACTCCCATTCATGTTTGCGAGATTTTTGACGTTTGGGGCATTTATTTCATGGGCCCTTTTCCATGTTCTTTTGGGTTTTATAACATCTTACTTGTTGTCGATTACGTCTCTAAGTGGGTAGAGGAGAAAGTGACAAGGACTGACAGTGCTAAAGATGTTTCATATTTTGTGAAGCATAATATGTTTTTGTAGATTAGGAGTCCCAAAGGTGGTGATAAGAGATAGGGGCACCTATTTTGTCAATAGAGTGATGACGACTTTGTTCAAAAAGTATGGTGTAAAACACCGAATATCCATCGCTTACCGTTAATACCAAAAATCGTCCAGAAGGATAACTTAAGTTTGATTGTGGAGCTTAACAACTAAAGAATGGAAATCGTTCGAGGAAAAAACAAGCGAAATTTGGTGACGCGGGAAAAACCTCAACGAGGAAAAAACTTGCGGACGACTATGGTAGTCGCTGCTACACTATGGTCGCCAAACAGGGGCGACGTCCTTGTGTTTGGAATGTCGTGAGTATAATCGTTTACAATACAAATAACAGAAATGAATTAATTTGTAATGTAACTAAGTGTGTCGTGTGTAAAAAGTAGCAATGTGTCGTGCGTTGTATGCTCTAGAGAGAACTTTTGCTTCGAATGTATTTCCTTAAGCCGTAGGTGATACTGAGTTTTGATGTTCGCAAATGAGGTTGAGGCCTTTGTTTATATAGCCTCCACAGCTTTAAATGATCCCATAAAAGCTTGAGTAACGGTCGTAACGGATTCTGAGGTTTAATGCTCATAATAATCTTGTCGGTTATAGCTGTTGAGCATTAATAACTTTGATCCTGCATTAAACAAAGAAAACATAACAGTGTCGTACGTTAGTTAATCGAGGTCGCAAGATATCTTACGAAGGTCATGTGAGTTGGACAACGTCATGGTCGAGTGTAGTGAGTACCCCTCGACCTGCACCTAGGTTCGACGATAGGAATGGCGAGTGTGTATGATTTTATCTTATCATTAAATGTGTCGTGTAAGAAATGTTTTTCCCTTTTTCGGTCGTGGTCGAGGTTAATAATTTTTTACCCAAACAGTTTGCCCCCAAAATTTAGAAATAGTGTGGCAAATTCAAAATTTAAATTTTTGTCAGAAAGACGTCTAGGGCCGTGACACGTGTTGAAAGTCGATTCAGTTGCATGGGAACCGAATCGGTCCAATTCCAACTGAATGGGAAGTCGAAAAGTGGATAAGATCGTGACGTCATGCTGACGTACGATCATGTTAAACAATTGTGAATGCCAGGTGTCGACGATCTGTCAAGTATTCGAAAAGGCATGGACATGTGACACGTGTTGATCATCGAACGACTCGATCTGACACGATCATTTGCATAAAATAGAGACCCTTGGTGGATCTTTTCTAGTTTACGTTTTCAGAATCCCTTAGAGCGAGTTTTCTTCTATGATCTTTGCTATCTTTCAGCAAATCCATTCCAAAACCTGCAAAATCTTGAGTCGACTTAGAGTTTTCGAGGATTTAGAGCGTTTATATAAGGTACGACTCTTTCTCCCTTATATGCGTCGCAAATCGATTGCTAGAAAGCCTAGGAAAAACTGGGATCTCTTCGCCTTTTCAGACCTTAAAATTTGGCTCACAGGATTCGCTATGTCAACTGAACCTGCGAGTTCCATTCGAGATCAAGAGGATCTCGATTCCCTTAGGCAACTAGCACAAATCCCAGCGGGGATTACACTGAGTAGGGCTGGTCAGGTTCGACCGGAGATGTGCCCGGACGGGTACTTCGTGATATACGAGTACCCGTTCAAGATAGGTTTTCAATGGCCATACTCGCCTTTAGCCAAGGCGTTTATGTGTGAGTTTGATCTTTCGCCAGGGCAGTTAATGCCCTAATTCTGGCACGTCATCCAAGTCGTCGAGCGACTCACCAAAGATTGGGATTCTCCCATGAACGTGCGCGATCTCCTGACGTCCTATCAGGTCAAAATGGACGGGTACCGTCGCTATAGCCTCTTTTCGAGGATTAAGGGCGACCGTACCTTGGTCTTAAAAACTGCGATCAGCGACCGTAAGTGGAAATCCAGATACGAGTTCGTGCGTGTATCGACGCTCGACCCTGAGAGCGACTCGATCCGGGCCGGCTGGAGCATGGAGGGTGAGATTTTAAGGCTTTGTCGAATGTCTTATGTTGTATTTTATTAACTTGTTCTCTTATTTACCTCTTCTGTTTATGGTCGACAGACATCAAGTTCGAGGACGTGAAGCCCTACGCCATATCTCAAGCCAAGATCAACAAGTTCTTGGAGTTCAGTACCGACGATCGGTCGTTCGTCACACGACATCTGGTGGACGAGGATGAGGACGTTGTGTACTTGGGAGAGAATCGAGAGGAGAGACGGGAGGATGAAGAAGAAGAAGAGGAGGCAGAGAAAGAGGAGAAAGAAGAGCCGAGAGAAGAAGAAGAAGAAGAAGGATGACTGATAAGTGTACCTTGTTCTTTCTGCTCGACTTAGTCTTTCTATTATTTCAATCTTGTGACGCTCCTTTCTCTTTGTCGTACGTTAAACAATGAAAACATAACAGTCATGTCGTACGTTAGTTAATCGAGGTCGCAAATATCTTACGAAGGTCATGTGAGTTTGACGACGTCATGGTCGAGTGTCGTGAGTACCCCTCGACCTGCACCTAGGTTCGATGATAGGAATGGCGAGTGTGTATGATTTTATCTTATCATTAAATGTGTCGTGTAAGAAATGTTTTTCCCTTTTTCGGTTGTGGTCGAGGTTAATAATTTGTTACCCAAACAGTTTGCCCCCAAAATTTATAAATAGAGTGGCAAATTCAAATTTTAAATTTTTGTCAGAAAGACGTCTGGGGCCGTGACACGTGTCGAAAGTCGATTCAGTTGCATGGGAACCGAATCGGTCCAATTCCAACTGAATGGGAAGTCGAAACGTGGATAAGATCGTAACGTCATGCTGACGTGCGACCATGTTAAACAGCTGTGAATGCCAAGTGTCGACGATCTGTCAAGTATTCGAAAAGGCATGGACACGTGACACGTGTCGATCATCGAACGACTCGATCTGACACGATCATTTGCATAAAATAGAGACCCTTGGTGGATCTTTTCTAGTTTACGTTTTCAGAATCCCTTAGAGCGAGTTTTCTTCTATGATCTTTGCTATCTTTCAGCAAATCCATTTCAAAACCTGCAAAATCTTGAGTCGACTTAGAGTTTTGGAGGATTTAGAGCGTCTATATAAGATACGACTTTTTCTCCCTTATATGCGTCGTAAATCGATTGCTAGAAAGCCTAGGAAAAACTGGGATCTCTTCGCCTTTTCAGACCTTAAAATTTTGCTCACAGGATTAGCTATGTCAACTGAACCTGCGAGTTCCATTCGAGATCAAGAGGATCTCGATTCCCTTAGGCAACTAGCACAAATCCCTGCGGGGATTACACTGAGTAGGGCTGGTCAGGTTCGACCGGAGATCTGCCCAGACGGGTACTTCGTGATATACGAGTACCCGTTCAAGATAGATTTTCAATGGCCATACTCGCCTTTAGCCAAGGCGTTTATGTGTGAGTTTGATCTTTCGCCAGGGCAGTTAATGCCCTAATTCTGGCACGTCATCCAAGTCGTCGAGCGACTCACCAAAGATTGGGATTCTCCCATGAACGTGCGCGATCTCCTGACGTCCTATCAGGTCAAAATGGACGGGTACCGTCGCTATAGCCTCTTTTCGAGGTTTAAGGGCGACCATACCTTGGTCTTAAAAACTGCGGTCAACGACCGTAAGTGGAAATCCAGATACGAGTTCGTGCGTGTAAGGACGCTCGACCCTGAGAGCGACTCGATCCGGGCCGGCTGGAACATGGCGGGTGAGATTTTAAGGCTTTGTCGTATGTCTTATGTTGTATTTTATTAAGTTGTTCTCTTATTTACCTCTTCTGTTTATGGTCGACAGACATCAAGTTCGAGGACGTGAAGCCCTACGCCAATTCTCAAGCCAAGATCAACAAGTTCTTGGAGTTCAGTACCGACGACCGGTCGTTCGTCACACGACATCTGGTGGACGAGGACGAGGACGTGGTATACATGGGAGAGAATCGAGAGGAGAGACGAGAGGATGATGAAGAAGAAGAGGAGGCAGAGAAAGAGGAGAAAGAAGAGCCGAGAGAAGAAGAAGAAGGATGACTGATAAGTGTACCTTGTTCTTTCTGCTCGACTTAGTCTTTCTATTATTTCAATCTTGTGACGCTCCTTTCTCTTTGTCGTACATTAAACAAAGAAAACATAACAGTCATGTCGTACGTTAGTTAATCGAGGTCGCAAGATATCTTACGAAGGTCATGTGAGTTGGACAACGTCATGGTCGAGTGTAGTGAGTACCCCTCGACCTGCACCTAGGTTCGACGATAGGAATGGCGAGTGTGTCTGATTTTATCTTATCATTAAATGTGTCGTGTAAGAAATGTTTTCCCTTTTTTGGTTGTGGTCGAGGTTAATAATTTTTTACCCAAACAGTTTGCCCCCAAAATTTAGAAATAGAGTGGCAAATTCAAATTTTAATTTTTTGTCAGAAAGACATCTGGGGCCGTGACACGTGTCGAAAGTCGATTCAGTTGCATGGGAACCGAATCGGTCCAATTCCAACTGAATGGGAAGTCGTAAAGTGGATAAGATCGTGACGTCATGCTGACGTGCGATCATGTTAAACAGCTGTGAATGCCAGGTGTCGACGATCTGTCAAGTATTCGAAAAGGCATGGACACGTGACACATGTCGATCATCGAACGACTTGATCTGACACGATCATTTGCATAAAATATAGACCCTTGGTTTACGTTTTCAGAATCCCTTAGAGCGAGTTTTCTTCTCCGATCTTTGCTATCTTTCAGGAAATCCATTCCAAAACCTGCAAAATCTTTAGTCGACTTAGAGTTTTCGAGGATTTAGAGCGTCTATATAAGGTACGACTTTTTCTCCCTTATATGCGTCGTAAATCGATTGCTAGAAACCCTAGGAAAAAACTGGGATCTCTTCGCCTTTTCAGACATTAAAATTTGGCTCACAGGATTAGCTATTTCAACTGAACCTGCGAGTTCCATTCGAGATCAAGAGGATCTCGATTCCCTTAGGCAACTAGCACAAATCCCTGTAGGGATTACACTGAGTAGGGCTGGCCAGGTTCGACCGGAGATGTGCCCGGACGGGTACTTCGTGATATACGAGTACCCGTTCAAGATAGCTTTTCAATGGCCATACTCGCCTTTAGCCAAGGAGTTTATGTGTGAGTTTGATCTTTCGCCAGGGAAGTTAATGCCCTAATTCTGGCACGTCATCCAAGTCGTCGAGCGACTCACCAAAGATTGGGATTCTCCCATGAACGTGCGCGATCTCCTGACGTCCTATCAGGTTAAAATGGACGGGTACCGTCGCTATAGCCTCTTTTCGAGGTTTAAGGGCAACCGTACCTTGGTCTTAAAAACTGCGGTCAACGACCGTAAGTGGAAATCCATATACGAGTTCGTGCGTGTATCAACGCTCGACCCTGAGAGCGACTCGAACCGGGCCGGTTAGAACACGGCGGGTGAGATTTTAAGGCTTTGTCGTATGTCTTATGTTGTATTTTATTAACTTGTTCACTTATTTACCTCTTCTGTTTATGGTCGACAGACATCAAGTTCGAGGACGTGAAGCCCTACGCCAATTCTCAAGCCAAGATCAACAACTTCTTAGAGTTCAGTACCGACGACCGACCGTTCGTCACACGACATCTGGTGGACGAGGATGAGGACGTGGTATACTTGGGAGAGAATCGAGAGGAGAGACGAGAGGATGAAGAAGAAGAAGAGGAGGCAGAGAAAGAGGAGAAAGAAAAGCCGAGAGAAGAAGAAGAAGGATGACTGATAAGTGTACCTTGTTCTTTCTGCTCGACTTAGTCTTTCTATTAAATCAATCTTATGACGCTCCTTTCTCTTTATCGTATGTTAAACAAAGAAAACATAACAGTCATGTCGTACGTTAGTTAATCGAGGTTGCAAGATATCTTACGAAGGTCATGTGAGTTGGACGACGTCATGGTCGAGTGTAGTGAGTACCCCTCGACCTGGACCTAGGTTCGACGATAGGAATGGCGAGTGTGTATGATTTTATCTTATCATTAAATGTGTCGTGTAAGAAATATTTTTCCCTTTTTCGGTTGTGGTCGAGGTTAATAATTTTTTACCCAAACAGTTTGCCCCCAAAATTTAGAAATAGAGTGGCAAATTCAAATTTTAAATTTTTGTCAGAAAGACGTCTGGGGTCGTGACACGTGTCGAAAGTCGATTCAGTTGCATGGGAACCGAATCGGTCCAATTCCAACTGAATGGGAAGTCGAAAAGTGGATAAGATCGTGACGTCATGCTGACGTGCGATCATGTTAAATAGCTGTGAATGCCAGGTGTCGACGATCTGTCAAGTATTCGAAAAGGCATGGGCACGTGACACGTGTCGATCATCGAACGACTCGATCTGACATGATCATTTGCATAAAATAGAGACCCTTGGTGGATCTTTTCTAGTTTACGTTTCAGAATCCCTTAGAGCGAGTTTCTTCTCCGATCTTTGCTATCTTTCAGCAAATCCATTCCAAAACCTGCAAAATCTTGAGTCGACTTAGAGTTTTCGAGGATTTAGAGCATCTATATAAGGTACAAATTTTTCTCCCTTATATGCGACGCAAATCGATTGCTAGAAAGCCTAGGAAAAACTGGGATCTCTTCGCCTTTTCAGACCTTAAAATTTGTCTCACAGGATTAGCTATGTCAACTGAACCAGCGAGTTCCATTCGAGATCAAGAGGATCTCGATTCCCTTAGGCAACTAGCACAAATCCCTGCGGGGATTACACTGAGTAGGGCTGGTCAGGTTCGATCGGAGATGTGCCCGGACGGGTACTTCATGATATACGAGTACCCGTTCAAGATAGGTTTTCAATGTCCATACTCGCCTTTAGCCAAGGCGTTTATGTGTGAGTTTGATCTTTCGCCAGGGAAGTTAATGCCCTAATTCTGGCACGTCAACCAAGTCGTCGAGCGACTCACCAAAGATTGGGATTCTCCCATGAATGTGCGCGATCTCCTGACGTCCTATCAGGTCAAAATGGACGGGTACCGTCGTTATAGCCTCTTTTCGAGGTTTAAGGGCGACCGTACCTTGGTCTTAAAAACTGCGGTCAACGACTGTAAGTGGAAATCCACATACGAGTTCGTGCGTGTATCGACGCTCGACCCTGAGAGTGACTCGATCCGGGCCGGCTGGAACATGGCGGGTGAGATTTTAAGGCTTTGTCGTATGTCGTATGTCTTATGTTGTATTTTATTAACTTGTTCTCTTATTTACCTCTTCTGTTTATGGTCGACAGACATCAAGTTCGAGGACGTGAAGCCCTACGCCAATTCTCAAGCCAAGATCAACAAGTTCTTAGAGTTCAGTACCGACGATCGGTCGTTCATCACACGACATCTGGTGGACGAGGTTGAGGACGTGGTATACTTAGGAGAGAATTGATAGGAGAGATGAGAGGATGATGAAGAAGAAGAGGAGGCAGAGAAAGAGGAGAAAGAAGAGCCGAGAGAAGAAGAAGAAGGATGACTGATAAGTGTACCTTGTTCTTTCTGCTCGACTTAGTATTTCTATTATTTCAATCTTGTGACGCTCCTTTCTCTGTGTCCTACGTTAAACAAAGAAAACATAACAGTCATGTCGTACGTTAGTTAATCGAGGTCGCAAGATATCTTACAAAGGTCATGTGAGTTGGACGGCGTCATGGTCGAGTGTAGTGAGTACCCCTCGACCTGCACTTAGGTTCGACGATAGGAATGGCGAGTGTGTATGATTTTATCTTATCATTAAATGTGTCGTGTAAAAAATGTTTTTCCCTTTTTTGGTTGTGGTCGAGGTTAATAATTTTTTACCAAAACAGTTTGCCCCTAAAATTTAGAAATAGAGTGGCAAATTCAAATTTTAAATTTTTGTCAGAAAGACGTATGGGGCCGTGACACGTGTCGAAAGTCGATTCATTTGCATGGGAACCGAATCGGTCCAATTCCAACTGAATGGGAAGTTGAAAAGTGGATAAGATCGTGACGTCATGCTGACGTGCGATCATGTTAAACATCTGTGAATGCCAGGTGTCGACGATCTGTCAAGTATTCGAAAAGGCATGGATACGTGACACGTGTCGATCATCGAACGACTCGATCTGACACGATAATTTGCATAAAATAGAGGCCCTTGGTGGATCTTTTCTAGTTTACGTTTTCAGAATCCCTTAGAGCGAGTTTTCTTGTCCGATCTTTGCTATCTTTCAGCAAATCCATTCCAAAACCTGCAAAATCTTGAGTCGACTTAGAGTTTTCGAGGATTTAGAGCGTCTATATAAGGTACGTCCTTTTCTCCCTTATATGCGTCGCAAATTGATTGCTAGAAAGCCTAGGAAAAACTGGGATCTCTTCGCCTTTTCAGACCTTAAAATTTGGCTCACAGGATTAGCTATGTCAACTGAACCTGCGAGTTCCATTCGAGATCAGGAGGATCTCGATTCCCTTAGGCAACTAGCACAAATCCCTGTGGGGATTACACTGAGTAGGGTTGGTCAGGTTCGACCGGAGATGTGCCCGGACGGGTACTTCGTGATATACGAGTACCCGTTCAAGATAGGTTTTCAATGGCCATACTCGCCTTTAGCCAACTAGTTTATGTGTGAGTTTGATCTTTCACCAGGGCAGTTAATGCCCTAATTCTGGCACGTCATCCAAGTGGTCGAGCGACTCACCAAAGATTGGGATTCTCCCATGAACGTGCGCGATCTCCTGACGTCCTATCAGGTCAAAATGGACAGGTACCGTCGCTATAGCCTCTTTTCGAGGTTTAAGGGCGACCGTACCTTGGTCTTAAAAACTACGGTCAACGACCGTAAGTGGAAATCCAGATACGAGTTCGTGCGTGTATCGACGCTCGACCCCGAGAGCGACTCGATCCGGGCCGGCTGGAACATGACGGGTGAGATTTTAAGGCTTTGTCGTATGTCTTATGTTGTATTTTATTAACTTGTTCTCTTATTTACCTCTTCTGTTTATGGTCGATAGACATCAAGTTCGAGGACGTGAAGCCCTACGCCAATTCTCAAGCCAATATCAACAAGTTCTTGGAGTTCAGTACCGACGACCGGTCGTTCGTCACACGACATCTGGTGGACGAGGATGAGGACGTGGTATACTTGGGAGAGAATCGAGAGGAGAGACGAGAGGATTAAGAAGAAGAAGAGGAGGCAGAGAAAGAGGAGAAAGAAGAGCCGAGAGAAGAAGAAGAAGGATGACTGATAATTGTACCTTGTTCTTTCTGCTCGACTTAGTCTTTCTATTATTTCAATCTTGTGACGCTCCTTTCTCTTTGTCGTATGTTAAACAAAGAAAACATAACAGTCATGTCGTACGTTAGTTAATCGAGGTCGCATGATATCTTACGAAGGTCATGTGAGTTGGACGACGTCATGGTCGAGTGTAGTGAGTACCCCTCGACCTGCACCTAGGTTCGACGATAGGAATGACGAGTGTGTATGATTTTATCTTATCATTAAATGTGTCGTGTAAGAAATGTTTTTCCCTTTTTCTATTGTGGTTGAGGTTAATAATTTTTTACCCAAACAGTTTACCCCCAAAATTTATAAATAGAGTGGAAAATTCAAATTTTAAATTTTTGTCGGAAAGATGTCTGGGGCCGTGACACGTGTCGATAGTCGATTCAGTTGCATGGGAACCGAATCGGTCCAATTCCAACTGAATGGGAAGTCGAAAAGTGGATAAGATCGTGACGTCATGCTGACGTGCGATCATGTTAAACAACTGTGAATGCCAGGTGTCGACGATCTGCCAAGTATTCGAAAAGGCATGGACACGTGACACGTGTCGATCATCGAACGACTCGATCTGACCCGATCATTTGCATAAAATAGAGACCCTTGGTGGATCTTTTCTAGTTTACGTTTTCAGAATCCCTTAGAGCGAGTTTTCTTCTCCGATCTTTGCTATCTTTCAGCAAATCCATTCCAAAACCTGCAAAATCTTGAGTCGACTTAGAGTTTTCGAGGATTTAGAGCGTCAATATAAGGTACGACTTTTTCTCCCTTATATGCGTCGCAAATCGATTGCTAGAAAGCCTAGGAAAAACTGGGATCTCTTCGCCTTTTCAGACCTTAAAATTTGGCTCACAGGATTAGCTATGTCAACTGAACCTGCGAGTTCCATTCGAGATCAAGAGGATCTCGATTCCCTTAGGCAACTAGCACAAATCCCTGTGGGGATTACACTGAGTAGGGCTGGTCAGGTTCGTTCGGAGATGTGCCAGGACGGGTACTTCATGATATACGAGTACCCGTTCAAGATAGGTTTTCAATGGCCATACTCGCCTTTAGCCAAGGCGTTTATGTGTGAGTTTGATCTTTCGCCAGGGCAGTTAATACCCTAATTCTGGCACGTCAACCAAGTCGTCGAGCGACTCACCAAAGATTGGGATTCTCCCATGAACGTGCGCGATATCCTGACGTCCTATCAGGTAAAAATGGACGGGTACCGTCGCTATAGCCTCTTTTCGAGGTTTAAGGGCGACCGTACCTTGGTCTTAAAAACTGCGGTCAACGACCGTAAGTGGAAATCCAGATACGAATTCGTGCGTGTATCGACGCTCGACCCTGAGAGTGACTCGATCCGGGCCGGCTGGAACATGGCGGGTGATATTTTAAGGCTTTGTCGTATGTCTTATGTTGTATTTTATTAACTTGTTCTCTTATTTACCTCTTCTGTTTATGGTCGACAGACATCAAGTTCCAGGACGTAAAACCCTACGCCAATTCTCAAGCCAAGATCAACAAGTTCTTGGAGTTCAGTACCGACGACCGGTCGTTCGTCACACGACATCTGGTGGACGAGGATGAGGACGTGGTATACTTGGGAGAGAATCGAGAGGAGAGACGAGGGGATGATGAAGAAGAAGAGGAGGCAAAGAAAGTGGAGAAAGAAGAGCCGAGAGAAGAAGAAGAAGGATGACTGATAAGTGTACCTTGTTCTTTCTGCTCGACTTAGTCTTTCTATTATTTCAATCTTGTGACGCTCCTTTCTCTTTGTCGTACGTTAAACAAAGAAAACATAACAGTCATGTCGTACGTTAGTTAATCGAGGTCGCAAGATATCTTACGAAGGTCATGTGAGTTGGACGACGTCATGGCCGAGTGTAGTGAGTACACCTCGACGTGCACTTTGGTTCGACGATAGGAATGGCGAGTGTGTATGATTTTATCTTATCATTAAATGTGTCGTGTAAAAAATGTTTTTCCCTTTTTCGGTTGTGGTAGAGGTTAATAATTTTTTACCAAAATAGTTTGCCCCCAAAATTTAGAAATAGAGTGGTAAATTCAAATTTTATTTTTTTGTCAGAAAGACGTCTGGGGCCGTGACATGTGTCGAAAGTCGATTCAGTTGCATGGGAACCGAATCGGTCCAATTCCAATTGAATGGGAAGTCGAAACGTGGATAAGATCGTGACGTCATGCTGGCGTGCGACCATGTTAAACAGCTGTGAATGCCAAGTGTCGACGATCTGTCAAGTATTCGAAAAGGCATGGACACGTGACACGTGTCGATCATCGAACGACTCGATCTGACACGATCATTTGCATAAAATAGAGACCCTTGGTGGATCTTTTCTAGTTTACGTTTTCAGAATCCCTTAGAACGAGTTTTCTTCTCCGATATTTGCTATCTTTCAGCAAATCCATTCCAAAACCTGCAAAATCTTGGGTCGACTTAGAGTTTTCGAGGATTTAGAGCGTCTATATAAGGTACGACTTTTTCTCCCTTATATGCGTCGCAAATCGATTGCTATAAAGCCTAGGAAAAACTGGGATCTTTTCGCCTTTTCAGACCTTAAAATTTGGCTCACAGGATTAGCTATGTCAACTGAACCTGCGAGTTCCATTCGAGATCAAGAGGATCTCGATTCCCTTAGGCAACTAGCACAAATCCCTGCGGGGATTACACTTAGTAGGGCTGGTCAGGTTCGACCGAAGATGTGCCCGGACGGGTACTTCGTGATATACGAGTATCGGTTCAAGATAGGTTTTCAATGGCCATACTCGCCTTTAGCCAAGGCATTTATGTGTGAGTTTGATCTTTCGCCAGGGCAGTTAATGCCCTAATTCTGGCACGTCATCCAAGTCGTCGAGCGACTCACCAAAGAATGGGATTCTCCCATGAACGTGCGCGATCTCCTGACGTCCTATCAGGTCAAAATGGACGGGTACCGTCGCTATAGCCTCTTTTCGAGGTTTAAGGGCGACCGTACCTTGGTCTTAAAAACTGCGGTTGTTAATGCCAAAAATCGCACCAAAGGGACAACTTAAGGTCGATGTGGACTTAACCAACTAAAGAAAGGAACCTTTCAACGAAACGTGCGACGAAGGGAAAAATAAAAAAGACAAAGAATTTGATGACGCAGGAAATACCTCAATCCAGGAAAAAACTTGCAGACGACAAGGGATGTCGTCGCTGCACTATGGTCGCCAATCAGGGGCGATGTCCTTCGGTACTGGTGTCGATCGTACAGAGGTTACAATACAAATGAAAGAAATGCTTTGAAATGTAAAGTACAAGTGTTTTGAATGTAAAAACAGGTGTTTGTCGTGTGTGAATACAAAGTGTAAACTGTTGGTCGAGGGCTGATGTCGTGCGTCGAGACTGATTCTTCGAGAGAAAGCTCTTCATCGCTGTTATTCTTGAATGCGTTGTAGTATTCTGTAATTCAGTGCTAGATGATAACTTTCAGTATGCGTTTCTCGGGTTCTGCTTCGGATGTTTGTTGCTAGATGATCGATGTCCCAAAGTGAAGCTGCGATCTTCATATTTATAGTCTTTGTGGCTTTAAATATGCTTTAATGTTTGGTCTTGTAACCGCTGGGGAGCTTTAATGTCATTGATGAGCGGTTTTCGTAACCACTGTCGGGTCATTAATGCTCTTGATGACTCGTTCGTTACTGGTCGTTGTCCATTAATGACGTTGACTCCTGCATTAAACACTTTAACAAACATAACAGTTATATTATGTGTTAGCTTGGTTGAGGTCGCATGGTATTTATGCGACGGTCGTACGGAGCGGGCGACGTCGAGGTCGAGTGCCGCGATGAACTCTCGACTTACCTTTCGGGAGGGACGACATATGTTTTCTGGATCTTTGTCGGGACCTTATCTTAATACAATATATGGTTCATAACGAGTGTCTTACCTTTTCTGTTCATGGTCAAGACCTGCATTAATAAATAAAAGAAACGGATGTTTGACTGTTAACGGTTAGTATAATCGTACGACCGTCTTAAGTCTCAGATGTCGGTCTTATGGAACATACGACTATCGCCAAAATATAAGACCATTTGGTCGTAGGACCAGGATGTCAGGACGATGTTGTCGTAGGACCAGAGCGATATAACACCGATGACAGGAGACTGTCGATGTAAGATCGACGAGCCGTAACTGGCGACATAGGACTAGTAACGTAGGACTAGTGATGTGCAAAGTGCGTGACGTGCGACACGTGACGTTCGATCATGAGATGTAATATGACTATTGACCCAATATGTCAATTATCGTTGTTATTTAACGTATGTCGGGTATATGATAATAACGGGTATTATCCTTGTCGGTCGGGGGTAATCAATGTCCATAGGTTATGTCGAGGGTGCTTCCCAGGTCGGTCGAGGGTGTGATTTTTTTTTACCCAAACAGCGGTCAACGACCATAAGTGGAAATCCAGATACGAGTTCGTGCGTGTATCGACGCTCGACCCTGAGAGCGACTCGATCCGGGCCGGCTGGAACATGGCGGGTGAGATTTTAAGGCTTTGTCGTATGTCTTATGTTGTATTTTATTAACTTGTTCTCTTATTTACCTCTTCTGTTTATGGTCGACAAATATCAAGTTCGAGGACGTGAAGCCCTACGCCAATTCTCAAGCTAAGATCAACAAGTTCTTGGAGTTCAGTACCGACGACCGGTCGTTCGTCACACGACATCTGGTGGACGAGGATGAGGACGTGGTATACTTGGGAGAGAATCGAGAGGAGAGACGAGAGGATGATGAAGAAGAAGAAGAGGCAGAGAAAGATGAGAAAGAAGAGCCGAGAGAAGAAGAAGGATGACTGATAAGTGTACCTTGTTCTTTCTGCTCGACTTAGTCTTTCTATTATTTCAATCTTGTGACGCTCCTTTCTCTTTGTTTTTTTCTAGGGGAATCTCATGCGAAGATGTCGTCTGTGGCTGCCAAGAAGGCAGCTCAAGCTGAACTGGCCCGCAGGGGCAAAGAGAAAAGGAAGGGGACCTCGACCACTGGGTCGGGGGTTTTAAAGAGGGCGAAGATTACTGTCCCGAGGGAACCGTCTTCAAAGGAGGGCGACTCGTCGAGAGTCGTCACACCTGAGAAGGCGAAGGTTTCGGTCGCATCTGCTGGGAAGACGAGGACGTCCTCTGATGTGATCGACGCAACACCTGTCTGCTCTGCGCCTCCGACAAAAACAGCGGTGTCTCTGTCTGCTACGTCGACCCCTTCGTCGGCCGACAAGGGCAAGGGCGTCTCGACGGGAGAGGCTGAAGTCACGACGGTCAACTTTACGTTGCCGTCAGACTTCATGGCGGATAATGTCCTAGATGGGACGAAGCTTTTCCCCCATCTGGGGAAATATCATCTCCCTTCTTTCTAAGAGCGCTTTCAGGGAGTCCCGGTCGAGGAGACGGGATCCCATGTCACAGGACTTGCGTTTATGGTAAGTTTTTCTTTCAAAACTTGTCTTTTCTATTTTGGTAACTTTGTCGGGTGTTTACTGACTTGTATTTTGTGTATTTTTTAGGCGTTCCCATCCTTCCTTGCTCTGTACTCCGAAATGGAGAAGACAGGGGGTTTGGTGCGCGCAACTCTCGAAAGAGAGAAGGCGGCACTGGAGAGAGAGAGAATGCCGCTCTGGCGCGCGTCGAGGCCATGTCGATACGGATCGGCGACTTTCAGAACGATCTGGAGGCCGTGGAACATGAGAAGGAAGACGCGAACTATCTTTTTAAGCAGGCCCTATCTTTGATAGCCGACTCGAGGGCTGAGTTGGACAGGACCATAGAGTCCTTGGCTGTGAATGAAAAAGAAGCCAAGGATTCTAAGTCCAAGGTGGCGGAGTTAGAGGGGGAAGTGACGGAGCTAAGGGATGAGTTGAAGTCCGTCTTCGCTTTGGCTCGACTGACTGCTCGAGCGGTGGTCATGCGGCAGCATTTGTCGGGGAAGAATCCCCTCGCCTTAGCATCGTACGAGCTGGCGTTCTACTTGTCGAACGTCGGATCCAAAAGAGACATCGACTCGGACGACGAGAAGCAGATCGAGGAGGAGGAGGAGGAGATTGACGAGGGTTCCAAGGGCGAAACTTCTGGCAAGGATGAGGCCGATGATCCTCCTCAACCTTAGGAAATTTTAGTTTTTGTCTTTACCAATCGACCGTTGGTGGTCGAGTCGTTTGGATGTAATCGACTATTGGTGAATGAAAATATCTTTCTTTTGAACTCATGCATTACGTTTGTCTTATTCATTTTGTAAATACAATATCGATCGTGAAATTCACCAAGTAAACATACATCATATAAAAATGAACATAAAGACTTGCGACATTGGCATCCAACGTAATGCAACGACTATTTTAAGTTTAAAGTCGTATAAAGCAAACATAGGTACGTGCGACTAAACCATTCACCCAAAACATGAAAAAATTTCTAAGTTAGAGAAACTTAGTTCGTGAGATCTTTGGATCTTATGATCGCATAATTAAGTCGTCTAGTAGACCTGGCTGCTTATGTCGTGCGATCCTGCGAAAATATACTGAAGTCATGTAATAGACTTAGTAACTTATGTCGTAAGATCCTGCGATAAAACAAGGTCATAGGTTGTTCGTTGGCTAACCAACGACCCTCCGATGCTTCAGTCAGTAATTTTCGTTATAAATTAAAAATCATGAGAAAAAAGGGTTTAGAAGAAATACCTTTTCAGATGTGTTGCATTCCAGCTACGTGGGATATCTCGATTGTCGAGGGTTTGGAGTTTATAAGCTCCCTTGCCCACGACTTCTGAGATACGATAAGGACCTTCCCATTTGGTGGAAAGTTTACCTGCATTGAGCTCTTGAGTGCTTTGTAACACTCGTCGGAGGACGTAGTCGCCTTCTTGGAAGACTTTAGCTTTGATGTTCTTGTTGAAGTGTCGCTCGACCGCTTGCTTTTGCGACGCCATTCTGATTAGTGCTGATTCTCTAAGCTCTTCAAGGGCGTCGAGGTCATAAATTAAATCAACCAAGTTATGGTCGACCGAAGTATGCCTCGAGGTCGGGAGCCAGACCTCGACCGACAAGACTGCTTCGCAACCATAGACAAAAGAGAAAGGGGTTTGTCCTGTGGACGTGCGAGGCGTCGTGCGATTCGCCCACATGACTGAAGGGAGTTCTTCGACCCACTTTCCTTTGGCAGTTTTTAACCTTTTCTTGATCGAAGCAATAATGGTTTTATTACTTGATTCTGCAAGTCCATTTGCCTGGGGATACCTGGGTGTCGAGGTCGTCAGCTTGATATTGTGGTCTTCACAGAACTGCCGAGTCCTGTTGCTTATGAACTGGGATCCATTGTCGCAAACAATTTCGGATGGGATCCCAAACCTGCATATGATGTTAGTCTGGATAAAAGAGACGACTTCCTTGTCCCGAACTTGGGAAAAGGCAGCTACTTCTACCCACTTAGAAAAATAATTTGTAAGTACGAGAAGAAATACCTTTTGCCCAGGGGCAGGTGGTAACTTGCCGACAATATCCATCCCCCATCTCATGAAGGGCCACAGGATCAATGTCGAATGTAAAGGTTCAGAAGGTTTATGGGACATACCTAAATGTCGTTGACAAGGATCGCAGTTCTGGACATACCTGATGGCGTCTTGTCGCAGGGTTGGCCAAAAGTAGCCTTGTCGAGAGATACGATTGGCCAAACTGCGACCTCCTGAGTGATTGCCACACTCCCCATCGTGCATTTCTTGATGGATCCTTTGGACTTAACTTTTGCTGGTGACACATCTCAGGTTCAAGCCTTTCGATGATCGTCGATAGAGTCTATCTGCGATCATGACATATTTGGATTCCTTGAACCTGATCTTCCGAGCTTCCATCTTGTCTTCTGGGAGTTGGTCGTTGTTTGGGTAAAAAATCACCAGTATCGACCACGACCAAGGTGAGGGAACATTTATTTCACCTTCCCATAATAAGGTAAAATCACAATACTTTATTCCTTGATCAAAATCAAAATCGAAAGTTATTTGCTTCACGACACTCGACCATGACATCGTCTACCTCTCACGACCGTCATATAAAACCCTGCGATCTCGACCAACTAACGTATGGCATTTCTGTTACTTTTTCGTTATTTAATGCAGGAATCAATGTCATTGATGGCCAACGGCTATAACCGACAGAGGCAATTATGAGCATTTCATCCAGCGTCCGTTACGGCAGTTACCAGAATCATTTATGAAGATCATTGAATGACACGAAGACTATAAAAACAAAGACTCAATCATCTGATCATGGATCATCTGGGCAGAACTGAACTCTCAAGGATACACGAAGCAAAGAATTCTCTCTCAAGTGGCCGCTCTCGACGCACGACTAGAGCACACGACACACAGTTTTTACACACGACGCACGAGTTTCTTACGCACGATTCACTTGTCATTTTATATTTCAAGTCTTTACTTCATTTGTATTGTAATCAGTGTACTCTGACACCCAAAACCAAAGGATATCGCCCCTGTTTGGCGACCATAGTGCAACGACGACATTCACTGTCGTCCGCGGGTTTTTTCCTCGTTGAGGTTTTTCCCGCGTCACCAAAATCTTTGTCTCTTTTGCATTTTTTGTCTTTGTCGCACGCTTTGTTGCAAGATTCTTATTCTTTAGTTGTTAAGCTCCACAATCAACCTTAAGTTATCCTTCTGGACGATTTTTGGCATTAACAGTTTGGCGCCCACCGTGGGGCCCCATCTAGAGAAAATCTTCGACAAACTTGCGTCGTACAAACGGTTTCTTGGAGTTTCTTCTATTTTATGTTTCAGGAAAACGGCAGCCCATGGAAATCAAGAGCAGATCATTGCCCAGATGCACGAAGGGCTTGAGAAAGCACAGGATATTCCCGAGATAGTCGATGATTATAGCCTGGAGGAAATCATCCTAGATCAGAGCAAGCCTGATCAGAAAGTCCTTCTAGGGTCATCCCTTGATCCCTGCCTAAAAGAAAAACTGATGTCTTTTTTGTAGGAACATGCCGATTGTTTTGCCTGGTCGCATGAAGATATGGTCGGCATAGACCCTGGTGTCATTTCCCATAAGCTCAATGTGGACCCATCATTTAAACCTGTCAAGCAAAAGCGGCAGAAATTTGCTCCTGAAAGGAATAAGGTGATAAATGAAGAAGTCGACAACCTCCTCTAGACAGGGAAAATTCGAGAAGTAAAATACCTCGATTGTCTTGCTAATGTCGTGGTCGTGGCAAAGAAAAATGGCAAATGGAGGGCCTGTATTGATTTTACAGATCTAAACAAAGCTTATCCAAAAGATCCTTTCCCATTACCACACATCGACGCCATGGTCGACACGACAGCAGGACATGAACTATTGACGTTCATGGATGCTTATTCTGGATACAATCAGATCCTGATGCACGTCGGGGATCAGGAGAAAACTGCGTTCATGACAGATCGAGGTATTTACTGTTACAAAGTTATGCCTTTTGCACATAACAATGCAGGTTCTACCTACCAGCGTCTGGTGAATAAGATGTTCAAAGATCATCTCGGCGACACGATGGAAGTTTATATCGACGACATGCTCGTCAAGTCGAAGCAAGCAGTCGACCACGTCGAGCATTTGAGGCAATCGTTCGACATCCTTCGTAAATATAGCATGAAGCTCAACCCGACGAAGTGTTCCTTTGGCGTCAGTGCCGGGAAATTCCTGGGCTACATGGTCACTCGACGAGGGATCGAAGCCAACCCCGACTAGATGAAGGCCATCATCGAGATTAAATCTCCTAGAAATTTCAAGGATGTCCAAATGGTCACTGGTCGAGTGGCTTCTCTGAACAGATTTATCTCTCGATCCTCAGGAAAAATAAAGGTTTCGTCTGGACCAAAGACCATGAGCAAGCGTTGCAAAAATTAAAGGAGTACATGACGTCGCCTCCTTTGTTGTCAAAGCCTGATGACCACGATGTTTTACAGCTATATTTGGCCGTTAGTCCTAGTGTAGTAAGTGTCGTCCTGACACGAGAAGATGAAAAGCAGCAACTGCCGATCTATTATGTAAGTAAATCCCTCTTAGACGCCGAAACCAGGTATTCCTCAATGGAAAAACTACTCTTGTCGCTTGTTACAGCCGCAAAGAAATTACGACATTATCGAATCACATCCGATTACTGTCGTGACTAACTTTCCTCTTAAGTTTGTCTTGAGAAAACCTGAGTTGACAGGACGTTTAGCAAAATGGAGCATATATCTCAGCAGTTACGACATCACCTTTAAGCCCAGGACCGCTATCAAATCGCAAGCCTTGGCGGATTTCGTTGCTGATTTCAGCACTAAATTAGGGAAAGAAGCAGAGCTCGAAGTGTCAACTGTGGCGACTCATGACGACGTGCCTTGGACTCTGTATGTCGACGGGTCGTCCAATGTTGGAGGTTCAGGAATAGGCATCGTCTTAAGGTCTCCACAGGGGGCAAGGTGGTATATTCCGTTCGATGCGATTTCAAAACCACCAACAACGAAGCCGAGTACGAAGCCTTGATCGTGGGAATGGATATGGCCCACAACTCGGGGGCAACCGCGCTGCACGTGAGGAGCGAGTCTCTTCTGGTCGTGAATCAGATGAATGGAGAATTCACAGCTAAAGACTCAAAGATGACAGCGTACCTAAAGGTAGTAAAAGAAAAATCGGAAAAATTCAAATCTTTTTCCATTGAGCAAATTCCAAGGGATCAGAATACTCAAGCCGACGCTCTAGCAAACCTTGGGTCTGCTCTAGTCGAACTAATATTCGATATTATTCCTATGATCCACCTAGCGACGTCATCCATTGAAAATGAAGATGTCATCCAGATCGAAGAGCAAGAATATGATTGGTCGTGCGATGTCCACAATTTTCTTATACACGATCAACTCCCAGAATACAAGATGGAAGCCCGAAAGATCAGATTCAAAGCCTCCAAGTATGTCATGATCGGAGATGGGCTCTATCGACGATCATCGACAGGCTTAAACCTGAGATGCGTCATCAGTAAGAATCAAGTTCAGAAAATCCTTCAAGAAATGCACGATGGGGAGTGTGGCAATCACTCAGGAGGTCACAGTTTGGCTAATCGTATCTCTCGACATGGCTACTTTTGGCCGACACTGCGACAAGACGCCGTTAGGTACGTCCAGAACTGTGATCCTTGTCAACGACATTCAGGTATGTCCCATAAACCATCTGAACCTTTACATTCGACACTAATCTCGTGGCCTTTCATGAGATGGGGTATGGACATTGTCGGCAAATTACCACTTGCCCCTAGGCAAAAGGTATTTCTCCTCGTGTTTACAGATTATTTTTTCAAATGGGTAGAAGAAGCTGCCTTTTCCCAAGTTCGGGACAAGGAAGTCGTATCTTTTATCCAGACTAACATCATATGCAGGTTTGGGATTCCATCTGAAATTGTCTGCGACAATGGATCTCAATTAATAAGCAACATGACTCGACAGTTCTGTAAAGACCGCAGCATCAAGCTGACGACCTCAACGCCCAGATATCCTCAGGCAAATGGGCTTGTTGAATCAAGTAATAAGACTATCATTGCTTCAATTAAGAAGAGGTTACAGGCCGCAAAAGGAAGTTGGGTCGAAGAACTCCCTTCGGTCCTGTGGGCAAATCGCACGACGCCTCGCATATCCACGGGACAAACCCCTTTTTCTTTGGTCTATGGTTGTGAAGCAGTTCTGCTGGTCGAGAGTCAACTTCTGACCTCAAGACATACTTCCGTCGACCATAATTTGGTTGATCTAAGTTATGACCTTGATGCCCTCAAAGAGCTTAGAGACTCAGCATTGATAAAAATGACATCACAGAGGCAAGTGGTCGAGCGACACTTCAACAAGAACGTTAAAGTTAAAATCTTTCAAATAGGCGACTACGTCCTTCGACGAGTGTTCCAGAGAACTCAAGAGCTCAACGCCGGTAAGCTTTCTACCAAATGGGAAGGTCCTTACCGTAGCACAGAAATCGTGGGTAAAGGTGCCTATCGACTTCAAACCTTCAATAATCAAGATATCCCATGTAGCTGGAATGCGACACATTTGAAAAAGTATTTCTTCTAAAGTCTTCTTTCTTTTCTCATATGATTTTTACTCGAGGTGACGGTTACCTACTTAAGCATCGGAGGGTCGTTTGCTAACCTACGACCAACCTCTAACATTGTTTTATCGCAGAATCACACGACTTAAGTATTCAAGTCTATGACTTGATTATTCCATCGCAAGGGCATATGATTCAAATTTTGTCATACGATCTAGTTATACGATCGTAAGATCTAGCGACCCCTCGATCTAAGTTTTTATACTTAGAAAAATTTGCACATTCCTAATGGATGTATCGATCGCGTGTACTTATGTTTACCAAATATATGACTTATGTTTTAGTCGATATATTACAATGAATACCTAAGTCGCACGTTTTCTTAATAATTTTCGCAGTTGATATCCTACTTGTCTACGACGCGTATGAGTCGAAATATTACATGAGTTCGACGAAAAGGTAAAATTTCATTCACGAAATAGGTAATTACACTTAAACTGCTCGACGACCAACGGTCGAGCGATCAAAAATAAAAATCATAAGAAGAAAATTTTCTTAAGACAGAGGAGGAACGTCGGTCGCATCTTTACCCGAGACCTCGCCCTTAGAGCTTTCGTCCACCTCTTCCTCCTCGACTTCTTTTTTATCATCAGAGTCAAGGTCTCTTGCGCTCCCGACCTCTTTCAGGAAGTAGGTCAACTCGTCCGACGCCAAAGCCAGGGGATTCTTGCCCGACAAGTGTTGCCTCATTATAGCAGCACGAGCGGTCTGTCGAGCCAAGGCAAAGGTAGACACATCCTCGTCTTTAAGCTCTCCTACCTCATTCTCCAGACCCACCACTTTGGACTTAAAATCCTCAGCTTCCCTCTCCTTTGTGGTCAAGGACTCTCTCATCTTGATCAGCTTCTCCCTTTGGACGTCGATCATAGACAAGGTCTGTTTTAGACGATTGTTCGCCACGTCCTTCGCACGACCGACGGACTCCAACTCTTTTAAGGCCTCGTCGAGGCATTTGGACATAGCCTCTTCACGCTCCAGGGAGATCTTCTCCCGGTCCAGCGTTGCGTTCCCCCTCTCATGGGCGGAAGACACCAAGCCCTTGATTTTCTCCGTCTCAGCACGCAGGGCGAGAGAAGATTGAAACGCCTGTAAAATACAAGGGAACATGTTAATAAAACGTTCGACAGAGATTAAAATCATTGAAAATACAAAGTTTTGAAAGAGAAACTTACCAGAAACGCCAGTCCGGCAACGTGGGATCCTATCTCCTCGACTGAGAATCCCTCGAAACGTTCCCTGAAAGAGGGGAGCAAATATTTCCCCAGATGAGGAAACAAATCCGTCCCGGATAGGACGTCATCGACCATAAAGTCCGAAGGCAACGTAAAGTTAGCCTTCGTAACTTTAGTCCCTCCCGTCGCATGCCCCTTACCCTTGTCGGCCGACGAAGGAATAGACGCGGTAGATGGGGACTTCACCGACTTCACAGTTTTTGCCGGTGGCGCAGAATTAGTAGGTGTCGTAGCAATCGCGCTAGAAGACGTCTTCGTATTCATAGGTGATGCGACACTCGTCTTCTCAGATATAACGACTCTCGACGAGTCATCAACCATTGAAGACAGTTCCCTCGGGATCGTGATCCTCGTCTTCAGCAAATCCCCCGACTCGGCGGTCTCAGTCTTTTGCCTCCTTTCCTTGCCCTTACGTGGAAGCTTAAGTTGTGCTGCTCTTTTAGCCGAGATCATCGGCACCTTCATCTGAGATTCTCCTGGGAACAGATAAGAAAGAAATATCACACGATAAACATAAAAGAAAAAGACCAGAGTCGAGCAAAGCAGAGGTACACTTACCAGTCATCTCTTCTCCTTCTCTCGACCCTTCCTCTTCTGCCTCCTTTTCTTCTTCCTCTTCCACACGTTTCTCCCCGAAATTATTTCCTATGTATACCAGATCTTCGTCGTCGTCATCCGCTAATTGTCGCATGACAAAAGATCGCTCGACAGTGCTAAATTCCAAACACTCATCAACCTTCGCTTGAGAATTGGCATAGGGCTTCACGTCTTCAAACTTTATATCTGTTGACACATAAAAGACAGGTTAATAACCGGTCGAAATTAACATATGACGTACGACAAAAGGCTAACAAAAATCTCACCCGACGCGTAATCCAGCCACTCTCAGAGTCAAGAGTTGACTTACGCACAAACACGTACCTAGTCTTCCATCTACGATCGTTTACAGCGGTATTCAGGACCAAAGTACGATCGCCCTTAAACCTAGAAAATAAACTGTAGCGATGACACTTGTCCTTCTTGACTTGATAAGCCAAGAGGAGGTCACGCACATTCATGGGGGATTCCCATTTGGCGGTAAGATGTTCGATCACCTGTATGACCCTCCAGAATTGGGGCATTAACTGGCCCGGTGCTAAGTCGAACTCGGTCATAAAAGCCTTAGCCAAAGGCGAGTAAGGTCATTCAAAACCTATCTTAAAAGGATATTCATAGATAACTACAAACCTATCAGGGCATGTATCAGGTCGAATCTGACTTGCTTTAATCAATATAATCCCCTCAGGGATTTTGGCTAGACTTCTAAGGTCTTCAAGATCTTCAATGGAACTTACGGGCTCTGTCGACATTTCTAAAACTTAAACGATTCTCAAAGTTCCCTAACAATAGACTTGTGAAAAACCAAGAAATCGTACCTTATATAGGTTCCTAAAACCTCGAAATCCCTAACAGATCGAGGATCTCTTGCAGGTTTGGAAAAGATTCGGCGAAGAACAACAAGGAAATCAGGGAAAACCTCT
Organism: Saussurea involucrata; assembly: GCA_033807775.1. Taxonomy (NCBI): domain Eukaryota; kingdom Viridiplantae; phylum Streptophyta; class Magnoliopsida; order Asterales; family Asteraceae; genus Saussurea; species Saussurea involucrata. Next base: position 84,844,067 of record CM066324.1, read on the forward strand.
CTTAAAATCTCTCTGGAATCGTAAAGTAGAAAAGATCCGTCAAAGGTCGCTATTTATGTAAATAATCGTGTCAGATCGAGTCTCTCGATGGTCGACACGTGCCCTTGCCTTTTTGAATACTCGACAGATCGTCGACATCTGGCATTTACAGCTGTTATGCACGATCGTGCGTCAGCGTGACGTCACGACCTTATCCCCTTTTTCGACTTCCTCTTTAGTTGGAATTGGACCGATCCAATTCCAAGGTAACTGAAAATATTTTTTGACATGTGTCACGACCCTAGGCGTCCAACTAACAAAATTTAAAAAAAAACTTTTGAAACTTAAAATTGCCGCTCCATTTTTTAAAATTTTGGGGGCAAACTGTTTGGGTAAAAAATCACCAGTCTCGACCACGACCGAGGTGAGGGAACATTTATTTCACCTTCCCACAATAAGGTAAAATCACAATACTTTATTCCCTGATCAAAATTAAAATCGAAAGTTATTTGCTTCACGACACTCGACCATGACATCGTCTAGCTCTCACGACCGTCATATAAAACCCTGCGACCTCGACCAACTAACGTATGGCATTTATGTTACTTTTTCGTTATTTAATGCAGGAATCAATGCCATTGATGGCCAACGACTATAACCGACAGAGGCAGTTATGAGCATTTCATCCAGCGTCCGTTACGGCAGTTACCAGAATCATTTATGAAGATCATTGAATGACACGAAGACTATAAAAACAAAGACTTAATCATCTAATCATAGATCATCTGGGCGGAACGGAACTCTCAAGGATACACGAAGCAAAGAATTCTCTCTCAAGTGGCCGCTCTCGACGCACGACTAGAGCACACGACACACAGTTTTTACACACGACGCACCAGTTTGTTACGCACGATTCACTTGTCATTTTATATTTCAAGTCTTTACTTCATTTGTATTGTAATCAGTGTACTCCGACACCCAAAACCAAAGGATATCGCCCCTGTTTGGCGACCATAGTGCAGCGACGACATCCACTGTTGTCCGCGGGTTTTTTCCTTGTTGAGGTTTTTCCCGCGTCACCAAAATCTTTGTCTCTTTTGCATTTTTTGTCTTTGTCGCACGCTTTGTTGCAAGATTCCTATTCTTTAGTTGTTAAGCTCCACAATCAACCTTAAGTTATTCTTCTGGACGATTTTTGGTATTAACAGTCGTGCATAATTAAATTTCTAATATCGCACGACAAATCATCTTCCTGATCTTCGATATGGATGACATTGTCATTTTCGATGGACGACGTCGCTAGGTGGATCATGGGAATGTTGTCGAATATTGGTTCGCTGAGTGCAGACCCAAGGTTTGCTAAAGCGTCGGCTTGAGTATTCTAGTCCCTTGGAATCTGTTCAATGGAAAATGATTTAAACATTTCTGATTTTTCGTTTGCTACATTTAGGTACGCTGTCATCTTTGAATCTTTGGCTGCGAATTCTCCATTCATCTGGTTCACGAATAGGAGAGAATCGCTTTTGACATGTAGCGCGGTTTCCCCCGAGTCGTGGGCCATATTCATTCCCACGATCAGGGCTTCGTACTCGGCTTCATTGTTGGTGGTTTTGAAGTTGCATCGTATGGAGTACACCATCTTGCCCCTTGTGGCGACTTTAAGACGACGCCTAGTCCTGAACCCCTAATGTTGGATGACCTGTCGACATATAGAGTCCAGGGCACGTCGTCGTGAGTCGCCACATTGAGTACCTCGAGCTCTACTTCTTTTTCCAGTTCAGGACTGAAATCAGCAATGAAATCCGCCAAAGCTTGCGATTTGATCGCTGTCCTGGGCTTGAATTCGATGTCGTAACTACTGAGATATATGCTCCATTTCGCCAATCGACATGTCAACTCAGTTTTCCTCAAGACACACTTAAGAGGAAAGCTAGTCACGACAGTAATAGGATGCGATTCAAAATAGTGTCGCAATTTATTTGCAGCTGTAACTAGCGACAAAAGTAAGTTTTCCATAGAGGAATACCTGGTTTCGACGTAAAAAAGGGATTTACTTACATAGTAGATCGGCAGTTGCTGCTTTTCATCTTCTCGCGTCACGATGGCACTTACTGCATTAGGACTGACAGCCAAATATAGCTGCAAGACCTCATGATCGTGAGGCTTCGATAGCAAAGGAGGCGACGTCATATACTCTTTTAATTTCTGTAGCGCTTTCTCATGATCGTCGGTCCAGTCGAAACCTTTATTTTTCCGGAGGACATTATAGAATAGATGGCATCTATCCGACGATTGAGAGATAAATCTGTTCAAGGCTGCCACTCGACCAGTGAGCCTTTGGACTTCTTTAAAATTCCTTGGAGATTTGATCTCGATAATGCCTTTGATCTGATCGGGATTGGCCACGATCCCTCGTCGATTGACCATATAGCCCAGGAATTTCCCGGCACTGACACCAAAGGAACACTTCGTCGGGTTGAGCTTCAAACTATACTTTCGAAGGATGTTGAACGACTATCTCAAATGCTCGACGTGGTTGAATGCTTGCTTCGACTTGACGATCATGTCGTCAATATACACCTCCATCGTGTCGCCAAGATGATCTTTAAACATCTTATTCACCAGGCGCTGATAGGTAGAACCTGCATTTTTTAAACCAAAGGGCATTACCTTATAACAATAAATACCCCGATCTGTCATGAATGCAGTTTTTTCCTGGTCCTCGACGTGCATCAGGATCTGATTGTATCCAGAATAAGCATCCATGAACGTCAATAGTTCATGTCCCGATGTCGCGTCGACCATGGCATCGATATGTGGTAATGGAAAAGGATCTTTTGGACAAGCTTTGTTGAGATCTGTGAAATCGATACAGACCCTCCATTTGCCAATTTTCTTTTGCACGACCACGGCGTTCGCAAGCCAGTCGGGGTACTTCACTTCTCGAATTTTTTCTGTCTTGAGGAGGTTGTCTACCTCGTCATTAATCACCTTATTCCGTTCAGGAGCAAATTTCCATCGCTTTTGTTTGACAGGCTTAAATGACGGGTCGACATTGAGCTTATGAGAAATAACATTAGGGTATATGTCGACCATGTCTTCGTGCGACCAGGCAAAGCAGTCGGCATGTTCCTGCAAAAAAGATATTAGTTTGTCTTTAAGGCAGGGATCGAGGGATGAACCTATAAAGACGATTTGGTCAGTCTTGCTATGGTCCAGGACGATTTCCTCCAAGCGATAGTCATCGGCTGTCCCAGGAGCATCCTGGACCTGTAATTGCTAGATGGCCTGCTTCTGCAGCTTCAGGGTAGTCTTGTAGCAGTCGCGGGAGAATTTCGGCTCACTTTTGATCTCCTGGACTCCCCATGACGTAGGGAACTTCATGGTCTGATGATATATCGAGGGAACGTCTTTCATGTCATGGATCCACGGTCGACCTAAGATGATATTATAGGCCGATGAGCAATCGATGACGTTGAACTTTGTCGGCTTGTTGATCCCTCCGGCATAGACGGGCAGGGTGATCTCTCCAAAGGTACTCGTTGCGTCCCCATTGAAACCAACCAAGGTTGTTGAGCGTCGAGTAATTTCCGATCGATCGATTCCCATGGCTTTGATGGTGTCAAGGAAGATGACGTTCGTTGAACTGCCTCCGTCGACCAAGACTCGTCGGGTTAAACAATTACCAATCGTGAGTTGAATGATCAACCCGTCATGATGCTTTTGATACAAGTCGCCGAGGTGACATTGGTCGAATGAAATCTTCATGGCTTCTAACTCCAGATCTCCTTTGGGTCATGAAGAGCGAGGGGTAGGTCGATCGTCAGGTGCTTGGCCGGCATGACGTTTGGCTGCGGAATATGTCAGACCACATACGTCGGACCCACCAGTTATGCAATTGACGACCTTTGTGTGGTCGGGAGTTGGCGGTCGAACGTCGTTAGCTGGAGTAACAACGTTATGGATGATATCTTTGAGATTGCCCTTCGGGAAGTGATATGCTATCTCTTTTTTGAGGGCTATGCAATCGTCCGTCATATGACCGTGGTCGACGTGGAAGTCACACCACTTTGACTTATCTTTCTTACCGTCATCTTTTTCAGACTTCTTCGGCCACAGGATGGTCGCCTGGATGGTCTTTAGGGCCTCGACCAAGTCCTTAGTAGTTCCTTTAAATCCGTAGGAAGATATCTTAGGATAATGAGGAAATTTGGTCGGGGTCGCGATTTTCTTTTTCTTGAATCGAACATTCGAGATTTGTCGTGCAGGCTCTGATTTGGATACAACCTTTGTCTTGAACTCTGCCTTCTTTACACTCAGCGACCTCTTGTCATCAGAATGCTTTCGACGAAAGGCAGCGTCGTCTTCCACCCTCATATAAGCCAGGGTTCTTGCACAGACATCTTCGAAATTTTACGAAGGATACTTTGTTAGATCGGTGTATAGACCCGAACTATCGTCCGGACCACGTTTGTATGCTTCGATCGTGGTCTTGACGTCACAGTTATGGACACTGATCATCTCCGCATTGAATCTATTGAAATAGCTTCGGATAGATTCACCGGCCTTCTGCACGACATAATACAAGTCGCTGGTCTGCTTTTCCATCTTGCGACTGCTGGCGAACTGCTGGGAAAATTGGTTGACTAACTCGGCGAAGGACCCCATGGATTTGGGCCTAAGGTTAATCAACCATTGGAAGGCAGGACCCGTAAGAGTCGTGCCAAAACCTTTGCACATGCACACTTCTTGATACATATGTGGGATCGAGACTGTCCACATTAACTGCTTATACTGCGCAATATGTTCCGTTGGATCGGTTATTCCCGAATACTTGGGCGTGAAAGCGGGGATGTTATACTTCTTTGGGACGTCGACAGTCGCTATCGTGTCAACGAAGGGCGACGCCTGATACCCCGAGCGAGGCTCGACGTCGACGGGAACGGCTGCCCCCGACAATTTCGCGAGCAAGGACAGAACACGTTCATTCTGGTCTTCCAACATTTTCAATCGCTGGGCGACGGGATCGTTAGGGTCGGAATTCACACCAGTTGGAGGGTTAATCCCTGAATTGGTGTCGTTTCCGTATGACGAGCCATTGGCGTCCCCATTAAGAGGGACAAAATACGGCTGAGACCCATTGTGCATAAGTGGTGGCCTTAGATGCTGAGGAGGAATTGGCCCAAACTGGGGATTGTGGACGAACGATCCCTGCTGCGGATTCTGCACGAATGGACCCTGATGCGGATTCGGGATGAACGGACCTGATTCTGGATTTTGAACGAAAGGTCCTGAACCTGGATTCTGGACGAATGGTCTTGGACCGTTCTGCGGTCCAAATGATCCATTCGGATTTTGATTTCGCAATCGCGCGATTTCTTCAGCTGCCCTTCGACTTTGCTCAGCAAGGGTGTCGATCTGACGACGTGCATTTTCCAGCTCCCAATGCATCTGGGCGATGGTCTGCTCTTGATTTCCATGACCTGCCATTTTTCTGAAACAGAAAAAAGAGGAAACTCCAAGAAACTGTTAGTCGGACGTACGTTTGTCGAAGATTTTCTCTAGATGGGGCCCCACGGTGGGCGCCAAACTGTTAATGCCAAAAATCATCCAGAAGGATAACTTAAGGTTGATTGTGGAGCTTAACAACTAAAGAATGGAAATCGTTCGACAAACAATACGACAAAGACAAAAAAGTAAAGTATACAAGAGAAATTTGGTGACGCGGGAAAAACCTCAATGAGGAAAAAACATGCGGACGACTATGGTGGTCGCCACTACACCATGGTCGCCAAACAGGGGCGACGTCCTTGTGTTTGGAATGTCGAGAGTACAATCGTTTACAATACAAATAATAGAAATGAATTAATTTGTAAAGTAACTAAATGTGTCGTGTGTAAAAAGTAGCAATGTGTCGTGCGTCGTATGCTCTAGATAAAAGTTTTGCTTCGAATGTATTTGCTTAAGTCGTAGGTGATACTGAGTTTGGATGTCCGTAAATGAGGGTGAGGCCTTAGTTTATATAGCCTTCGCAGCTTTAAACGATCCCATAAAAGCTTGAGTAACGTTCGTAAAGGATTCTGAGGTTTAATGCTCATAATAATCTTGTCGGTTATAGCTGTTGAGTGATAACGCCACTTTTTGGCATTATTTTTTGTCCTAAAACCAATGAGATTGGCTTGTATTTAAGCAAAGAAACGGAATTTTATGGTTTATTTAGTGGAATGTGCAGGGTCTTTAACAGGTAGTAATCTTCGAGAAAAGAAGCTAAAAAGAGCCCATAAAGAGCCAAAACGAAGCCCAACGGAAGCCCGAGATCCAAGCCCAAGACCCGCGCCCGAACCAGGACCCGATCTTGACCCAAAAAAGCTTCAGAAAAGCGGGCGACTTGCCACACGACTTGCAAGTCGCATGACAGGTCGCGGGACCTCCTGTTCCAGATTATAACTTTGGTGATTTTGCTGATTTTAGGTCATTCTTCGCACACCTCACACACGACGAACGGCAGACAAGCAGAGGCGATTTTGGGAGACATTTTACATCTTTTGGAGCCATGAGAGAGGATAAAACGAGGAGGAATTCACGACACGACGCGGATTAGAGCCGGGAGAAGGGAGTTTATCATTACATCTTTCATGTTCACGTTTATCATGTTTACATACAGTTTTTCATCCCCTTTTCTTGCGTTTTTGTCCCCCAACGTCATGAACTAATCTTTAAATGTTGGGGGTTGGAATGAATGTGGTTTATAGCATATGAACAGATGATTTGAACTTTTATCAGTTTTCCTTAATTAATGAAGCATGTGATTTCGTTTTTAATGCTTTTGTGAGTTTAGCTAGCTTACAATTGTTTTGTTGATTTCAATTGAGTTCGAGAGAATTAATTGTTAACTAGAACTAGAAATTGCATGCCTAAGGTGAGAAAGGAGATAGAGATATTCCGAGTAAGCCTTAGTCCCATTAAAATCTTGCGCTTAATGCGTTTTGAATTACATAGGTTGAGATCGAGAGATAAAATTTGTGTTTTCAAGATAAAAACTGTGGTTGCTTGAGAAAGAACCACACTTTAAATTAAAACCCGATGTTGCTTGAGAAAGAACAACGGTGGTCTAAGATTGGGTATTCATTAAAGAGAACGACTGATAATTGTTGTGAGTCTATGTGAGAACCATAGGATTTCCAACCCTCAATTGTTTTCTCTATCAAAGTTTTTTAAGCTGTTTACTGTTTGTGTGTTGATTTAGTTTTGTTTGCAATTAAGTAGTTTATAAACCAACCTCTCAAAATTGCGACGTTCAGTTAATAGTTTTTATAGTAATTGTGATACTCAGTTCCTAGTTCCTGTGGATTCGATACTCGTACTTCCGTACGTATTACTTGATTTCGACACCATATACTTGCGGTTAGATTTAGGGGGGGTGATACCCACCTATCAATTTTTTGGCGCCGTTGTCGGGGAACTAGTTGCAACTGATAGCAGTACCAGCTATAAGCGCTATTACATTGAACATTTTTTTTATTTACTTTGTTCCATCACTTTCAGTTTCTGGATCACTAATCTTGCTTACTTTCTTTTCAGGTACTAATTGGTTTATGCCAAGGACGACCCGAGGGAAGGAAATCGAACAACTTGATCCAGAGATCGAAAGAACCGTCCGCCGACTACGAAAAGCATATAAAGCGCAAAGACAGTTGAAGATGGGTGACGAAATACCCGTCAATAGACCACATTTCCACAACCCACCTCCACCATCTCCTGAGCAACGCCCTATGAAGTCGTTTGCCAATCCGAATGTGGCAGCGGCACACATAGACATTCAAGCACCTGCCACTGCAGCAAACTCGTTCGAGCTTAAACCGAGTACCATCGTGATGGTACAACAAAATCAGTATGGAGGAACACCGACAGAAGATCCGCATGCACACCTCCGGGCGTTTGAGAGGATTTGCAATACATTCACGATTAATGGGATGGAAGAGGATGCCATCAAGCTGAGGTTGTTCGGCTTTTCACTCAAAGGTAGAGCCGAAACATGGACCGAGAGTATCCGACCGGACTCGATCACTACATGGGCACAACTGAAAGCGGCCTTCCTTTAGAAATTCTTTCCACCGGGAAGAACCGCTCAATAATGGCTGACATCACTCACTTCGTGCAATGGGATCAAGAGACCTTATATGAAGCATGGGAGAGATACAAGGATATGATCAAGAAGTGCCCTCACCATGGATTGCAAGGTTGGGTCATCATCCAGACTTTCTTTGGAGGCCTTCACCTGCAGTTCAAGAATGACATCACAACTGCAGCAGGTGGAGCATTAATAGAGAAATCATATGAAGAAGCTGTCACCTTGATCGAGAACTTGGCCGGACACAGTTTCTCTACTCCACGATCAGCTGTTAGAAGAATTGTGAGTGTTCAAGAGTCGGACGAGCTGAAAGAAATAAAAGCCCAACTAGCAACAATCACGAACCATCTGAAGGGAGGTAGTCCACAAGAGCCCGAGCAAGTTCAGTTCCTACAAAACTGGAATCACCAGCCGAGAAACGATCCTTTCTCGAATACCTACAATGAGGGGTGGAAGAAGCACCCGAACCTTTCTTGGAGTCAACCTCAAGGGCAACCACATGGTAATTCTTCTAACTTTGCTAATTCTTCTAATGCTAACAATGTGTACCGTCCTCCAGGTTTCAACCAAAGGAACTTCAATGAGGGACCATCTATGGAGAAGAAGCCGGGGCTGGAAGACATGATGATGAAGTTCATGACCAAGATGGACAGCACGGTTGGAGAGTTAGCGAGCACGGTTAGCACAGTCAAGGCGGCAACTGATCAGAACACCGCACCGATCAAGATCCTCGAAAGGCAAGTGGGGCAGATTTCGGAAGTCCTACAAAACCGACCTCCCGGAACATTCCCGAGTATGACCGAAAAGAAACACCGGGAAGAATGTAATGCCATTTATCTGAGAAGTGGCAAGGAGCTGAATGGAGATCTTACAAGAGAGGCGTCATCAAAGGAAGTCGAGCCCGAAAGGCAAGATGTGTAGATTGTAGAGGTGGACGAGTTGGAAACCGAGAAAGATATAGTGACTGAAGAGGCCAAGAAGAGTGAAGAGAAAAACAGGTAACCACCAATCAACCCGTCAGTACCACCGCTACCATATCTGAATCAGGTGAAGGCACGCAAGGATGAGGAACAGTTCAAGAAGTTCCTCGATGTCTTCAAGAAGCTACACATCAACATTCCATTCGCGGAGGCACTTGCTCAAATGCCGACCTACCTCAAGTTCATGAAGGAGATTGTATCCAAGAAGGGGGCGATCGATCACCAGTCCACCGTTGCACTTACTGAAGAGTGTAGCGCTATCATCCAAAACAAGCTTCCCCCGAAGCTCAAAGATCCAGGGAGTTTTTCGATCCCTATTCAAATTGGGAAGTTTTCTTTTGATAAGGTATTATGTGATTTAGGAGCTAGTATTAATTTAATGCCTTTATCTGTTTTCAGGAAACTGGGATTGGGAGAAGTGCAGCCGACGTACATGACGCTCAAGCTCGCGGATAGATCGATCGTATACCCGTATGGAGTGATAGAAGATGTGCTCATCAAGGTTGGAAATTTCTATTTCCTGGTGGACTTCGTGGTGCTGGACGTTGATGAAGATGTAGAGGTCCCGCTCATTTTGGGGAGATCATTCCTGGCCACGAGTAGAGCACTGATAGATATGGAGAAAGGAGAGATGACCTTGAGAGTTGGCTGCGAAAAGGTTATTTTGAAGATGTTCGAGAGTAGAAGGTGTAAGGAGGCCGATGGTCATGGAAGGCCAGATGAGGGAGAATCCGCGAAGAACCGCAAGTGTGAGCGATTCGATTCCGCGGATACTGAGCCAAGTTGAGATCCACATAGTCGTGCCACGACTTTAACTACGGCGCTGGGTGGGAGGCAAACCACCGAGGTTAGTTTTATTTTAATTTCCAGTTTTTGAGTGTGTTCTTAGTTACGAAAAACAATAAAAAAATGAAAAAAGTGAAAAATCAAAAAAATAGCTAAAACAGAGGCTTATGCGACTTATGCCGCGGCTTACAAGCCGCGCGCCAAGTCGCGGGGGTCTCTGAATGGTTTTCCAAACAGAGACTTACGCGGCTTGTGCCGCGGTTTCCAAACCGCGCACCAAACCGCGTAACTCCCCTGTTTCTGTTTTCGTGCTGTGTTTTCTTTTCCTGCTTTGTGTGTTTCGCTGTTTTGCTTTCTGTCGCTTTTTGTTTTGTTTCTTTTGTGTCTACCTTCTCTCGCTCCATTTTCTCTGACATCTCTCGTTCGTGATTGCTCAACTTTTACAAGAGAATCTCCTCCGTCCGGGCAAACAGGTACGCTCTAAACCTTGTATGTAACGGGTGTGTAAGATGTTTGGTTTCTTAGTAGTTAAACGAGATGCAACAAACCTAAGTTTCACTTAGGTTTGGGGTGCCTCACTTTTCAACGTCTACACACTCATTTTCTTTTACCCTGTGCAAACCTCGGTTTCACCGAGGTTTGGGGTTGGCTTTTGTTTTGACAAACCTAGGCCACGACCTAGGTTTGGGGTGGCCATAGTTTAATGAGAATAGCTCTTTGGTGATTGTGCTTAAATGTTATGTCTTGCCTGTTTACTACCTGTAATAACTGCACAACGATACTTATTTTAGTATCGCCTACGCCGACACTTGCACATTGGGGACAATGTGTGGGTAAGGTTTGGGGTTGCCCAATCGGGCCCACGTTATGCACGTAGATTTCCTGCACCTCTGAGTACCTAGATCACTTTAGCTAAAAATTTTGTTTTGAATGATTGAGACCGACTAGTGTGGGAAGAATCTTGTGATAGTGACGTGACCATTAGGGAAGGACAGGGAAAGGACATGATTAGGGACATTAGTGGAGACCACCCAATAGCGAGTTTTGAGCCTAAAAGACGTCTTTCATTTCGAGGGATTCATACACGAAAATCGTATACACTTTTTCGAGTTCCTTGCCGTGAATATAGAATGATCTCGCTATATTATTGCATTGAGTAGCAAAGACAGCCATCGGGATATTAGGTAAGGGTGTAGTAGACCATTTCGTGTGGACCTTAAGAGATGATTCCAGGCATTGTGTGTTTGTTTAACCATGTTTTAGCTATCATACCCTTTCACCCATTTATGTGTAACCATAACCCCGTTGTAGCCAAACACTCACCATGTTCATTCCAGACCCACCTTTAAACCCGAGCCAAAAGCCTTAGCCAACCCTTATCCAAAAGTGTGTCAAACAGAGGCGGTAATGAATAGAGAAGATAGAGCGGAAAAGAAACGGATACAGGCCAGTCATGAAAATAGATAGAAAAGAGGGCTAATGCAGCCCCAATCGAATAAAGAGGACCAATGAATTCCAAAAAAAAATTAAAATTAAATACAGTTTTTAGATAGCTTCACAGCAGCTGAATAAGAGAGTCAAAGCGACTCCAATAGTGACAAAGAGGGCCAAATGATAGAGAATAAAGCGAGGAAGTTCAGAATTGCTAAAGTTTGACACACCAAGGACCTTTGTTCCTTTGTTTTACCCTTCGTCTCTTAGCCATAACCCTAACCCCATTACAACCCTTGTGAAGACCTGGATGATCTTTTGGAAAATGTGATTAGGGTATACGAGCACCTTTACTGATAGTCCATGTCTTGCTACTTGATTCCTTTCTGAGATCAATTTTTGGACATTTGTGCGTCTTTCATTAGAGTTGTCATGTAATATTTGAGTATTCTTGTACATAACTTCCTATACATGACAACATGTGCGACAACCTAGGTTCGAGTGAAACGAGAGTATCCCATGAGGTAGGGTCAAGGCGAAATGTTTTCCCTAGTATGTCTGGACCTAGTACGACTTTAATGGAAACGTAGCAGTCACGAGTTCAACTTACAATGGAAGGTCGTAGTTCAAATAAAATAAGGATGAGGCGAGAGTGAGATAGGCATTCACGGGTATGGGAAATCACCAGTGCATTACATGGTACCGATTGGGAGTTGTGCAGTTACTATATTTCACTGATATGTGCTTTTATTCTATTTTTATCGCTAATTTGCTTGAGGACAAGCAACGCTCGGTTTGGGGTTGCTGATAATGCCACTTTTCGGTCCTAAAACCAATGAGATTGGCTTGTATTTAAGCAAAGAAACGGAATTTTATGGTTTATTTAGTGGAATGTGCAGGTTCTTTAACAGGTAGTAATCTTCGAGAAAAGAAGCTAAAAAGAGCCTAAAAAGAGCCAAAACGAAGCCCAACGGAAGCCCGAGATCCAAGCCCAAGACCCGCGCCCAAACCAGGACCCGATCCTGACCCAAACAAGCTTCAGAAAAGCGGGCGACTTGCCACGCGACTTGCAAGTCGCGTGACAGGTCGCGGGACCTCCTGTTCCAGATTATAACTTTGGCGATTTTGTTGATTTTAGGTCATTCTTCGCACACCTCACACACGACGAACGACAGACGAGCAGAGGCGATTTTGGGAGACATTTTACATCTTTTGGAGCCACGAGAGAGGATAAAACGAGGAGGAATTCACGACGCGACGCGGATTAGAGCCGGGAGAAGGGAGTTTATCATTACATCTTTCATGTTCACGTTTATCATGTTTACATACAGTTTTTCATCCCCTTTTCTTGCATTTTTGTCCCCCAACATGATGAACTGATCTTTAAATGTTGGGGGTTGGAATGAATGTGGTTTATAGCATATGAACAGATGATTTGAACTTTTATCAGTTTTCTTTAATTAATGAAGCATGTGATTTCGTTTTTAATGCTTTTGTGAGTTTAGTAGCTTACAATTGTTTTGTTGATTTCAATTGAGTTCGAGACAATTAATCGTTAACTAGAACTAGAAATTGCATGCCTAAGGTGAGAAAGGAGATAGAGATAATCCGAGTTAGCCTTAGTCCCATTAAAATCATGCGCTTAATGCGTTTTGCATTACATAGGTTGAGATCGAGAGATAAAATTTGTGTTTTCAAGATAAAAATTGTGGTTGCTTGAGAAAGAACAACGCTTTAAATTAAAACCCGCTGTTGCTTGAGAAAGAACAACGGTGGTCTAAGATTGGGTATTCATTAAAGAGAACGACTGATAATTGTTGTGAGTTAGATGTTTATATGTGAGAACCATAGGATTTCCTACCCTCAACTGTTTTCTCTATCAAAGTTTTTAAGCTGTTTACTGTTTGTGTGTTGATTTAGTTTTGTTTGCAATTAAGTAGTTTATAAACCAACCTCTCAAAATTGCGACGTTCAGTTAATAGTTTTTATAGTAATTGTGATACTCAGTTCCTAGTTCCTGTGGATTCGATACTCGTACTTCCGTACGTATTACTTGATTTCGACACCGTACACTTGCGGTTAGATTTAGGGGGGGGGGGGATACCCACCTATCATTGAGCATTAATAACTTTGATCCTGCATTAAACAAAGAAAACATAATAGTCATGTCGTGCGTTAGTTAATCGAGTTCGCAAGATATCTTACGAAGGTCATGTGAGTTGGACGACGTCATGGTCGAGTGTCGTGAGTACCCCTCGACCTGCACTTAGGTTCGACGATAGGAATGGCGAGTGTGTATTATTTTATCTTATCATTAAATGTGTCGTGTAAGAAATGTTTTTCCCTTTTTCGATCGTGGTCAAGGTTAATAATTTTTTACCCAAACACTTACCATCTACAAGCAAATGGGAAAATGGAGGTGTTAAATCGGGAGATCAAGCAAATCCTAGAAAAAACGGAATATTGGATCTTGAGGCTCAATGATTCAATGTGGGCCTACTGGTCTGCCTACAAATCCCCGATAGGTATGTCTCCCTTTTGCTTAGTTTACGGGAAAGTGTGAGTCTCAGATCCGTGCAACGAACAATTAAATCAATAGATATTAACACGATGTTTATGATTTCAACTGGTCATTCATATAATGCTTTCAATTGAGAGAGTTTACAATACAGAGTAATGAAAGCAAATGAACAACTAGCCTATTTTCTAAGGCTAATACACTTTATATATAGCGGGCCTGTGGTTAACAAACCACGGCCCGTTCATTAACTAATCTCAAATTAAAGAATTACAAAACAGACCCTTGAACTTCTAATCAACATAAATTGACCCTAACAGAAAGCTTGTCATCTTCTCCTTGAGTTGGAACATAAGGCCTTTTGGGCCGTGAAAAATGTCAAAGTGGACATTGATAAAGCCGATACTCACCAAAAATTCCAACGTCAAGAATTGGAAGAGATACGCAAGGATGCGTATGAGAGTAGTTATCTATATAAATAAAAGACCAAAGCTTTTCATGACAACATGTCTTCTTGAAGGAAATTTGTTGTAGGTCAAAAGGTCTTACTTTTTCACTCTCGTCTCAAGTTATGTTTCGGAAAACTTAGGTCCCAGTGGGTGGGACCATTTGTTGCTACTAATGTTTTTAGTCATGGTGCAATAGAGATCAAAAGTGAGAAAACGGGAAAAGTATTCAAGGTTAATCGCCATCGTTTAAAGCCATTATATGAAGGTTTCAAACGTCTTGACGTGGAGGCTTTCAAGGTGGAGCACCTTAGATATGAATCCGTCTGACTAAAGACATTCAAGAAAGGCGTTGCAAGGCAGCCCATGGATTTCCATTTATTTGCTTTTTATTGTTTTCGTATTTGCCTTAGTTTTGTTAGATTCTCCTCTTCACTCTTGTAATTCCTTTGGTTATTCTCAGGTTTCACCCCATAATTTGGAGCTAAAAGGACACATCTACGTTCATGGACCTATACATTAGAGGACTATTCACCAAATCAGGGGAGTTTACTGTTTCCCCTCATTCTTTGATTGCTTTAAATGTCCTTTACTTTATCGAATACATTGAGGACAATGTATGGCCTAAGTGTAGGGGTGTGATGTAAATTTTGAGTTTCCATGAGTTGGCAAGGTTTGGGTGGATAAATATTTTCAGGATTAAACATTTTTGTAACTTTTTGCAAAATTTTGTGCTTAAATGTGGATTTTTGTCCATTTTTACAATGTGTTAGCATGTTTTTTTGGCATATATTGTTGATGATGATGAGTTTGAATGCATGTAGAGCATGATTGAGTTTGATTGATATAGCGCTTAGAGTCGACTAGTGGTACCGGTTAAAGTTAGACTCTTGCTAATCTCTTGAACAACTTTAACACCGTGCGACATTGAGCCTATTAGACTAAACACTTAATATTAGTCTCAATTTCATTTCTTGTGTGATTACGCCGTGCCTAGATATGTGCTTCTAGAACTTTATTTGTCTCTCCTTAAGATTACAAGATATTTACATGCTGATAAATATGATAAAGGCCATCTTTTAATAAGCTTTATTTTAGCCAATTAGCCTTAAGCCCACCCTTCGTGTCGTAATGATCCTTTTTGCACACCACTTTGAGCCTTAGCCTATTTTCCTTTGTCACCCACATCATGAACCAATCCAAACACGACTTACCTGACCAATCACCATTGGAGTGAACCCGGTGTCGCTTTGTGCTCGAAAATAGAACTTGTATGTTGGGAAAGATAAGGAAGCATAAAAACAGATCAAAACGAATAAAAAATCTATTAGAAAAAAGAGGAAATGTGTGATCGAGAAAGGAATAAAATATGACAACGAAAAATGATGATAAGGTTAATTATAAGCGATTCATCTTTTCCCCTATCATTAAAAGGGAAATGTGCTTCAAAGATAGACATAAAAAGTCCCTTATGGAGAGAAGTTTTCATGAGTAAGTAATCTGGTTCCCCATTTGTTGTACGGTCGTTAGCGATTCTTCCCAAATTATATCCCTACCTTACCCATAACCTTATTTTACTTTGCACCCATTAAGTTATTTTAATTTAATTGCATGTATTTTATTCGAGTAGTGGGGGGTGAGAGACTTTTCAAGCTTATGGTAGGCACATTCTAGTGTATCGACGGTTGAGGGATACATTTTAACCCCAAGGAGTGAATGAGTGATGTTTTAATTTTCCTGTTCGTGAGAGTTCTCGAGATTAGCTTGTGTCTGTTTATTTGTGTGTGTCCACTAGCTTTTTGATGCTAAATTGAAAATCTCAAGTTCACGATATGCTATATGTGTTGACATTCTCGTTTGATTCATTTCGATCTCTACATGCTAATTTATGTCATTGCCGGGACAGGCAATGATATAAGTGTGTGGGAATTTGATAAGTACCGATTTTTACATATTTTTACGTCAAAATCATCCAAAAATAGTGTCAAATTAGATGCTTAAAGTAACCCTATTTATTTGTGTTTAGTATTTTATATGTTGGAAACTAAATTAAAGAAAAGAAAAGATAAAGAGTAAACTACAATTTTCGTCCCTGGTGTATACCAAAAACTATGAAAGTGGTCCCTAAACTTCAATAAGTGCAATTTTCGTCCCTGGTCTCCTTATTTTGCTATGAAAATGGTCCCTTGCTATAGTAACTCCGTTAAAAACCCAGTTAAGTCAGGGGTAAAATGGTCTTTTTACTTTTTTAATTTATTTTTCTATTAAAATAAAATAAAATAAAATAAGAATATATTTTATATTTTATATATTTATATTATATATATATATATATATATATATATATATATATACGGTGGTCTTCTTCTCCACCACCATCACCACCTCCGTCGGCCCTCCTCTACCTCCGGTCACCTTCTCCGGTGATAATCCGGCCACCAAACCCACATTATTTTCGTCTTTATCTGGTTGTAGGTGAAGCAAGATGGGTTGTTTCCAGCAAATCTACTTTTTCTTGCAACTACAAATCCTGATGGTGTTTGCTATACTGAGATCTGTTTTCAGTTCAAGTTTGCTAGTTAAAGGTTAAACATACATGAATCCTTTTAGAACGAGTTTTTGGAAAGAGATACACACAAAAGTGGCAGTTTCTCAGAAATGGTGGTGGCCTAACCATCGCCGGAGATGGTGATCGGAGTAGGCCGGGAGTTGATCGGAGGGCCGACGGAGGTGGTTCAATGGACTTGACCACCGTCCTTCTTCCCCTTTCAGGTAGCCAACACCGGCCATTTGGTCCACCACCGATCTCCTCCCTACTCCGATATCCCATTTTCTGTCACCCATAGTCTTTTTCTCCATTCATTTCTCCGCCACCACCTCTTGTTCATCCCTGTGATTTGTTTGGTCCTGTATGGATTACAAATTAAAAAGGTATATATTAAAAAGTGTGTGATTTTTTGGTCCTGTGTGATTTTTCTCCACTGCCACCACCACTTCAGGTGGGTTATATATATATATATATATATATATATATATATATATATATATATATATAGACTTGAGATCATGTGAGACCAAGCTATTTCCGTGAGACCGTGAGACCAAAAAATTAACACTAAACCTTCACAACAAAAGACTGTGAAGGTATTGTGATGGTAAACCTTCACAGTGTTTTTGCTGTGAAGGTTCGCTTTTTTCTTACCTTCACAATGAATCACTGTGAAGGTTTAGTGTTAATTTTGTGGTCTCACGGTCTCACGAAAACAGGTTGGTATCACGTGAACCCAACCATATATATATATATATATATATATATATATATACACACATTAAAGATAATAAATTAAAGAGTATATTTTATTTTTATTTTATTTTAGACAAAAAAATTATAAAAAGACGAAACTACCCCTGACTTAACTGGGTTTTTAACGGAGTTACTGTAGCAAGGGACCATTTTCATAGCAAAATAAGGAGACCAGGGACGAAAATTGCACTTATTGAAGTTTAGGGACCACTTTCATAGTTTTTGGTATACATCAGGGACGAAAATTGTAGTTTACTCAAAGATAAAAGAAGAAGAAAACAACAAACATGTGTTGGTAATTAAATTAAAAAAAGAAAAAAAATAATAAACATATTTATTGGTTTTGGGCTTCACGTGGTAGGACCAATTTTTAAAGCAATGAGAAGTGGGATGCACTGCATGCCCATACACAGTCCAGCCTAGTTCGTGGGACCAATAAGAAAAAAGAAAAGAACGGGTTCAACACAGCTTCGATCGGGGAAAAAGTCGGGCGACTTTCGTTGTGCCGAAAGCAATGCCGGAACCCGCCGCACACACTTCTTGAGCGTGTCGCGACTTGTACACTTGGGTATACCCACGACAAAACCCATGTTCGGCTGTTTATGAGGGACCAATTCGGGATTTTTCGATTGTGGAGCAATTTTTGTTGATCCAACCTCTCAGGGATTTCATGAAGATGCTTAGAATACTTGGTGAAAATTGCAATTAGCATCTGTGTGTATTAATGATTCGCCATCAGCGATAACATGTGCAATAATGTTTTATTATCAGCGATAACTTGAGTTTGTTCATTATCGTTGATGATCGATGAAGATTTCAAATGTAACAGTGTTGATTGTAATCCCTGAAGACAAGTCTCGCAACTAAGGAGTTCATCGCTGACATTGAAGACAAAGCTGATGAACAAGGACAAGTCTACTCTTGATCTGATGTAGACATTAGTGAAACCAAGACAAGTCTACGCGCGCGACAAATTAACAATAAAGCTTCAGTGATAGCTGACTTTCATCAGCACTCACCGATGGAAGAACTTATCACTGATCGTTGATCATGAAGCTTGTGATTCGAGATTTGTTTGTCTTATCTCCTTACACACAAGTACGGATGAACAAAAAAACGTTTGCTTTTGTCCAAGATCGTACAACCACTCTAACATCTACACTGTTCACCATATGACCCAAAGCATGTCTTGCTAAAAGTCAGAAGCATGCGCCCAATCTGATGCTGACATGTGTAAAGTGTTCCTGCCATGCATTTAATGCATGGGGTATAAATAGGAGCAATACCCCTTCATTTTGAAGGATCTCCCCTGAACTACTTAGTGCGTAGAAAAACCTACATCTCTTTTTTTCTCTAGTCTCTTATGTTGATCCAAACCCTTCAGTGATTTGATGATGACCCTTAGAATCACTTAGTGAAAATTGTAAGTAAACAATATGTATCAGTGTTTCACCATATATGAAAATATACTAAGACTGTTTTGTATCGTTGATGGGAAACATATGCTCTTTAAATTTATTCAGTGATAAATATACATCAGCGAGACCTGAGTATGTTCAGCATCGTTGATGATGGCTGAATGCTCATCATGTAATTGTTTGCTTCTGATCCCTAAGACAATATTCGCGACAACAGAGTTCAAAGCTGAAATCGAAGCCAAGCTGACGACCGAGTGACTAAGTCTACTAGTGACCTGATGTGGATATCAGCGAAGCCAAGACTTGTCCATTTCACGCGATGTTTCAAGTAGAAGACTTCAGCGAGAGCTGACCTTTATCATTCCCTGATAAAGATCAACTCAGCGATCACTGATCATGAAGCCTATTCTACAAGGAATATTTGTCTTATCCCCTTGCATGAAATCGTACGATTTGTCAGAAGGACGTACCTCTGTCCTTGATCGTACAAACCACTCTTCCCACTACACTGTTCACCAAGCGGCCAACAGCATGTTTGCAAAAGTCATAATCATGCAACCAACCAAGTGCTACCACGTGTAAAGTTGTACTGACATGCATTTAATGCATGCAGTATAAATAAAAGACCAACTTCATTTTTGAATTGCTTGGCTCTGTTAGTCTTCCTGAACTTCTTAGTGCCAAATAAAACTATCCTTAGCTTTTCTTAAACTTCCTTCATTCTTATTCTAGTGGTATCAGAGAAGATTGTTTAATCCCATAAACAAGATCTTGCTAATACTATCTCTTCCTTTCCATTCTCAATATGGTAAACAACACAAACACAAATTACATAGATAATGGCTCTCTTGCCAAACCACCTCGATTCAGCAAAGATAACTTCAATCTATGGAAGAACCCAATGATGCTCTTTCTAGAAGGTGTAGATCCTACTATACCTTATTATGTGGAGAATGGACCATTTGTTCTACATATGGTCCAAGGCCCTGTTCCAACCACTGCAACCACTCCTGCTGTTCCTGAGAGAACTATCATCAAAGAAGTCTCTCAGTAGACTGAAGAGGATAAGAAGACTGTAGCCATCGACACAAAGGCCAGATCTATCATTTCCATGGCTCTTCCTGATGAAGTCTACTCTTCTGTCATGAACCTAAAAAGTTCAAAAGCCATGTGGGACACTATCTGTGTTCAATATGAAGGTACCGCTGACGTACAAGAGTCCAGGAGAATAAACCTGGTAAGACAATATGAAAGCTTCATATATGGTAAGAATGAAACTCTCTCTGAAGTTCACCAACGCTTTAACTATCTAATCATTGATTTAAAAACTGTTGGTAAGACCTATGTGTTAGGACATTATATTGTATTCAAGATTTACGTAAAAGTCAATGTATTGTATAGTCAAGGAAAGTCAAAGTTGTATTAGTAGAAATTCAATTTAATTAGAGCTTAATGCCTTGCAACCTTGTAGGTATAAATAGCTTTAGCTTTGTTTGTAAGCTTGTAACTAGAGAAGCTTAATTATAATATACAATGTAACTATCTAATCATTGATTTAAAAATTGTTGGTAAGACCTGTGTGTTAGGACATTATATTGTATTCAAGATTTATGTAAAAGTCAATGTATTGTATAGTCATGGACAGTCAAAGTTGTATTAGTAGAAAGTCAATGTAATTAGAGCTTAATGCCTTGCGACCTTGTAGGTATAAATAGATTTAGCTTTGTTTGTAAGCTTGTAACTAGAGAAGCTTAATTGTAACATCTTAGAGAGAGGTTAGAGAGGGAATCTAGAGAGAGAATCTAGAGAGAGAAAGTTCTACATTCTTATGTAACTCTAGATTTCTCAAGATTAATGGATGACATAGTGTTTACCTAATAGATCTAGTTCTATCAATTGGTATCAAGGCTTTGGGAGAAAGATTTGTGCACAAATTCGTTAAAGATTCAACATGATTTGATCAAATTTTGAAGATTTTTACCATTTTTAGAAAGTTTCCTGTGTAGATTTTGAATTCTACAGATTTGAGGATATTTTGATTCAAATTTGATTAGGTCAAACTCGTTTTGTGATTTGGAACATAATTCATTTAGGTGACTTGATCTAAATCGTATCAGATTAAGAGAATTTGACTGATTTGTGAGATTTTTGTTCAAAACGTTATCAGTTCCGTGATTTGATAGAAAGTCATCGAATTTTACTTTTTTAGAAGATCTTATCAACTAAAAAGTTGTTCAAAATTGAAATTTCGAGCAAGCCTGCAAAAATTCATCAAGAAATTTGAAGAATTGAAAGAGTTATGGCCTAAAATCGAAAAATTTGTGAAGTTTTCGCAAGATCTGAAGTTTTCGCAAGTTCTTCGTGGTTTTCGCAAGATTCATATGATGTTTTCGCAAGGTTATCTGAGAACACTTTTGTTTTCTCATAAGAAGGCTGAGAAAACCTTTGTTTTCGCATAAGAAGGCAGAGAAAACTTTTTGTTTTCGCATAAGAAGGCAGAGAAAACTTTTGTTTTCGCATAAGAAGGCTGAGAAAACTTTTTGTTTTCGCATAAAAAGGCTACGTAAAGTTTTTTTTCCGCAAGGGTTTGCTACGTCTCAGGAGGGGAGATAAAAGCTTAAAGAAAATCCTGCAAAGTTTAAAGAGCTCAATCTTTCTTACTCATTCCTTGTTATTACTTTACAGTATATTTTTTAATTTTCGTAATCTTTCACATGTGCACAAATACAAACTTCTAAGCGAAGTTTCTCTTGACGATCACTCTATTAGGTAGTATTTTTGGTTTTATTTCTAGTAACTAAATCTAATTCTTTTGTTTGATATATTTTTAGGTGTCCAACAATGTCTATATCTGATGATCAGTACATTTATCATCAATATTTGGTGATACAAGATTTACAAAGACAGATTGAAGATCTTAAAGTCACACAAATAAAAGAAGCAAAAGGAGAAGACATAATTCTTGAGTTTGATATGAAGAGGCTTCAAGAGAAAGTTATATCTTTGGAAAATGAAAATCTTAAACTCATAAAAAGAATTACTAGTATTGAAAGTGGAATTGCAGGTACTGAAGCCACAAAAGAGAAAGAAAATTCAAATCTTCGGGATCAAATCAAGACGCTTCAAGACAAAGCAAATCTTTGAAAGATGAGAATCTCAATCTGAAGGATAAGAATCTTGTTCTTGAAAGAAAAATAAATTCTTGTGAAACGATAAATATTAAACTTTCAACACAACTTTCTGATTTTGAGAAAATTTTGATCATTGAAAGAGATAATTTTGAAAAAGAAAGAATAGTTTTTTAAACTGGAAGAAAATCTTTTGAAGAAAAAAGTAATGAGCTTTCATCGAAAATATGTGATTTGGAGAAAGAATTAGATATAGATAGAAAAGATCTTGAAAAGATGAAAATTGCAGATTTTAGAGCAAAAAGTGTAAAAGATGCTTATTCAGATGAAAGAAAAATTTTCAAAATGAAATAAAGAAGTTGACAAAGAATTTCTTTGGTTTATCTACTGAAATTATGATATAGAAGAAAATTAAATCTGATCTTCAAAGGAAATACGATTTATTTTTTGTGGAAAACAATGTTTTGCTTAACAAAATTAAAGAACTTGAAGACATCAACTTCAAAGTTGAGTTATCTGAACAAGCTAGTCCAGATACTATTGTTCAATCTTCTTATGATGACTCAACTGGTTATGTGCATTCTTTTAAAACAGCTTCAAGTTCATTTTACACAAATGTTTCTTCAAATACAAAATGTTTTTCAACAGATCAAATTTGTCCTTCCAATTTATTCAATAATCCTCTGTTTGATAGGTCAGATAATTATTTGTCTATGCCTAAAGATAATACTTCTTCTAAGACTAAAGATAATCAAGGTTTTAAGAAGGCTAAAGGCACAACTCCCGAGAAAGATGAGCCAAAGTCAACAGTTCCCACTCCAAATGCCAAGAAGAACAATGCATATCAAGGTAAATCTTTTGTCAAACCTGATTTAGTTTATTCTGTAAATCAATTAATCAGGTTAGCCGAAAAGAAAATTTGTTGTTCTTACTGTGGAACTAATGATTTTGTTCATAAAGATTACGTTCAATATTGGTACGGTACTTATAGAATTTATTCAAATACAACTGCATCTAACAAGCTAGGACCCAAGTTCCGTTGGGTACCAAAATCTACTTAATCTGTTTTGCAGATTCATCATGTGTAGTGTTGATTGTGCAATGTATACAACACACATGAATGGAAAACAGAAAAGAAGTGTGCAGAACTTTGAAGAAGTGTACATGTGCTTTTAAGGGGGAGTATAAAAGATCTATGACTTCTAAACATATCAGTTTAGGACTCGTACTTCAAAAAGATTTTGACTTCTGATCATATCAGATCAGGACTCGTTCTTCAACAACTATGACTTCTGAATTTACTTCAATCCTGGTAATTCAGAACTCGTTTTAATGATTAAGGATATTTTGATCCAAGTCTTGTTATTTGTGCAGATTTTGTCAAGAATAAGATCTTTTGCACATGTTAATGGGGAGCTTATAAGAATTTAAATCATTCTATCATGATTTGAGGGGGAGCTAAAATGTAGATTCTGATTGTAAGTATCTTCTGATCTTAATCTCCGATTGTTTGAAAAAAGAACGACTTTCAAGCATGAAAACTGTTTTGCTTAAATGTTCAAACCACTTCTCTATTTTAAACAGATTTTAAAAATTTAGAAGTGTGATTTTAAATGTTTTTATGGAGATCTCGGATTATCGTAACATCATTTTTGATCGTGTGTTTCTAAAGATTAATACTTGTGTATTATCTTTTCTATACTTTCAAGTATTCATACACACCGGTACAACTTCATATTGACTTTGTAACTGTCATGTCTCAAAACGAAACAATTTTTTCGATGGTAATACTCTCGTTTGTATTTCAATTATGTTGAGCATCTTATATTAATTTCAATGTGAGAAATTAAACGTTTTATTGAAAGATTGTTTATATTTGTTCATATAAACAAAATATCAGTTCTTTTGATACCCTAATCCTTCATGATTATATTTCAAAATATTTGATGTGATATGATACATTGTCAGATTCTCAAACAAGTCCTTCAAATTCATTTCATTCATTCTTTATCCTTGTTTTGAGAAATCTTCAAAGTTCAAATGCTCAAATATTTCATGATTATTGAGGAGCATACATTCTAATGACAATGTCAAAATGCTGAGATTTATTTGTTCAAACTAAACTGTTGAACACCACAAAATTTTTAGGACAAAATTTCATGGGATCAGTGTGAGATTATTAAACTTCTATGGATTCACATTAACCAGTGTTTCCTACCCAAGAAGTTATCCTTGAGTGATTGAGGGGTGAGGGGTCTATATTAAAGAGTGGGTGAGATAACTCATCCGGTTGAGTAATCTCATTGTGCTGAGGTAAAATGTAAATGAGAGTTTGGGTAGAAGTGAGCGGATTAAAAATAGAAAGAGGGTGTGAGAACAGAGTTAAAAGAATAAGAGAACTCTGCACCAACCATTTTATGAGTCGGGCAGCCACATTACTGATTGATTTACATTCTTTGGTGAGCATCATTGAAACAAGCAATTAGCCCATGCCAACTCTTGCTTTAACCCCACCAGCTACTCATTTCTTTATCAACAAAAAAATGTTTCAATTTTTCTTCGGGACGCAACATATAATCTATCTGATCTTCACTCGAAAGATTTAGATATTGAAAAAGAAGGAAGTTTGCCCCACCTTCGCACTTCGATCATGCACATTGAGTCAGTGGAAAACTTGTTCCTGTCTCAACAGTTTATACACTTTGAGCCTATATAATTCGTAAAGCATAAGTTGCTTCAATCATTTCTTACACAAGCACGTACACACAAGGAATGTATTTTCTTGTCATAACGTTCATAGAAATTCTTCGAATATTGAATGGAAGCCCTAGAGGAGTGAACATAAAAAAGCTCATTTCCAAAGTACATCCGTTGTACTAAGTGGCTCCGTGCTACTTACAGGCATATTAACTGATTCATATGTTGTTTCAGGGTTACCACATTCATTCTATCTGAATTTGAAAAGATTTGGATGAATATTTTTTTGGAAATGACGGCTATATCATATCAAAAGGAGGAGAATGTTTGTGGTGAACAAAGGCAGTGCTGAAATTGAAGTAAGTTTTGATGATCATGATGCTCACAATCATCAAAAAGGGGGAGAAATAACATATTGAAGAAAAGTGGAGATATATCAATGATAGATAAAGGGGGAGAAATAGCATAAAGATTTGTCAAAGTCAAGAAGATGTTTCGAGATGATTCGAGAGAGTTCATTGTTCAAAGATTGTTATTGTTCAAAGTTAAGAGTTCAAAGAGACGAGGATACAAAGTTCAAGAAATTGTTTATAGAGTTTGAGTTCAAAGCTTCAAAGATTAAATCTTCAAAGACTTTAAAGATGCAAAGATCTGAAATTCGTGTTCAAGACTTGATGAAAAATTGTTGAAGATTGTATTCAAGAAGATTGACTTTTCAAGTTTGACTGAAGATTCTTCAAAGCTGAATTTGTAAAGACTGTCAAAGCATCTAGTTCAACGTGAACTTGTGAAGATACAACTGTTTGAAGATTGTCAAAGCTTCAAAGTTTAAAGCAATCAGAGTTAAAGTTTTGAAGATCAGGAACTGAAGACTGCTGCTATATTTTTTTAAAATCTTGAATCCAAAGGGGAGAATGTTAGGACATTATATTGTATTCAAGATTTATGTAAAAGTCAATGTATTGTATAGTCATGGAAAGTCAAAGTCAAAGTTGTATTAGTAGAAATTCAATGTAATTAGAGCTTAATGCCTTGTAACCTTGTAGGTATAAATCGCTTTAGCCTTGTCTGTAAGCTTGTAACTAGAGAAGCTTAATTATAATATCTTAGAGGGAGATGTTAGAGAGAGAATCTAGAGAGAGAAAGTTCTACATTCTTATGTAACTCTAGATTTCTCAAGATTAATGGATGACATATTTTTTACCTAATAGATCTGGTTCTATCACTATGCTAACTCCAAGATCCTGACAAAGTTCTTGGAATGTCTTCTTGAAAGTTGGGACAACTATACCATGTGTCTCAAACTCTCAAAGGATCTAAAATTGATGACCCTTAGTACCTTATTTGGAACTATGCTCAATCATGAGCAGTCATGTCTTCTTAAGAAGAATCTTGTCAAAGATTCCAAAAGCACACCTGTTGCTCTACTGTCTTCAGAGTTAATCCCCGCTCAACAATCTACTCTTACTATCACTGAGATGTAATCTAACTCTGATGATTCATCAGAAGCTGATCCTTCAGAGCTTGATGAATCTCTGGCACTCCTGACAAATTCTTTCAGAAGATTCACCCGAAATAGTAACTACAGAAGAAATAAACCTCTCCATCACTGACAAGCCAAAATCTACTTTTGTTGATAAGGCTACTGCTACCTGTTTTAACTGTGAAAAAGTACGACACTTTGTAAGTGAATACAGGTCAAAGAAAGAATTCAAACCTTCTTCATTCCACAAGAAATCCTCTACCGCTAGGACTAGAGATGACAAATACCTGAAACTCAAAGAAAAGTATGAGAAGCTGAAAAGCTACAAAAAGAAAGGTAAAGGTCTGATCGCTGAATATCATGACTAGACTGAATCTGATGAAGAATCAGATTCTGATGAAGAGGATGAGGCCAATCTCTTTCTCATGGCCGAAAATAAAGAAGAAGAGGAAGAACACATTGAAATTCCCTCTACTTCTACTTCTACCTCTCAGGTATCACTATCTCATTCTCTTTCTCATGCTCTCACTGAAGCTGATAGACTTCATGCTATCGATATATTGACTGTTGATTTATATGACACCATGAATGGCAAGACCAAAGCTGAGAAACAAAATCTTGATCTAACTGAACAACTTAAAAATGATCTTTAAAAATACAAGAGCTTTCAAAACTCGAAGAAAATCTAAAAGATCATGTCTATGTAAATCAAGTCATCAGCATCGAGCGTGAACAACTTATTGTTGAACTGAAAGCAGAAAAAGATACCGTTGAAGGATGGTATAAATATTCAACAAAGATCACTGAGATACTTAGTGCTCAGATCCCTGTCAAAGACAAAAGCTACCTTAGTTACAATGCTAACGCTGAAGAACCAACCACTGATCATTCCATGCTTAAGTTTGGAATGTTCGTGTCCACTATCCCTGACACTTCTTCATCTCGGTGCTCTTCTTCCTTTAATCCATTCCCTAAAGATAAAACTACCTTAAGTCCTAAACTTAAAGGTAAAGAAAAAGTTATTTTCCAAAAACCACATAAGGGAACAAAAGTACCAAAGCTTAATACTTCTAAACCTTCAGCTAACCATCCCTCTACTTCTAAAAACAAGATTCCCTGAACATGTTTAGAGATCTACTCCAAAAATCAAAGTGGGTGTCATTGGCAAGAAATTTGAAGAACCAAAGGTTCCTCCGATATCTGATGCCAAAGGTATTCTTGGTACAGACCCTGTCAATTTGAAATTTTCAAATAAATATGCCTATGGTCCTAAAGCTACTTTCATCTATAGGAAATGTTATCACTGTGGACTTACCGATCATATTGCCAGTAAGTGCCCCACAGCCACCAAAGTTGAGAAATTTGCTAAGGTGAAGACTACTGCCCCCAAGGCAAAGAAGAATATCCCTGGTGAAAAACAAGCCAAGGTGAAAAATACCACTGAGGTTAAGAAATTAACCAAAGTGAAGATTGCCACTGACGCAGAGTCATCAGATGAGATGTGAAGATCGCAGCTCCTTCTACGTCCTCTACCACTGTCAAGTATGGACCCATTGTAAAATGGGTGCCTATTCCAAACTAATCTTCCTTTGTTTGCAGGTCTTGAAGGGTATCTGGTATCTCGATAGTGGATCCTCTCGACACATGACCGGAAAAAGAAACCTGCTCACTGACTATAAGGAAGAGAAAGGTCCCTCAGTGACCTTTGGTGGAAATGGTAAATGATATACCCGAGGGTTTGGTGTACTTTCCAATGGTACAACTACCTTCAAAAAAGTCGCATATGTTGAAGGACTGATGCACAATCTTCTTAGCATCAGTCAGCTATGTGACAAGGACTACAAAGTTTGCTTTACAAAAGAAGCATGCTTTGTCACTGATTAGAAAGATAAAATCTCTCTCAGTGGATACTGTTTGGAAAATGTTTATGTCATAAACATGGACTCAACAACCACTTAAAATGCTTGTTTTCTTTCTAAGGCCTCAACTAATGCCAACTGGCTTTGGCATAAGAGGCTCTATCATCTAAACTTCAAGACGCTGAATACTCTCTCCTCAAAAGAATTAGTCACTGGCTTGCCGCAACAATCATACGCTAAGGAATCTCTCTCTTCAGCGTGTGAGAAAGGAAAACAAATGAAAACAAGTTTCAAGTCCAAGCAAGTTTCCTCAGTGACAAATCCTCTTCAGCTACTCCACATGGATTTATATGTCCCTGTCAATATTCAATCCATCGCTGGAAAAAATACACTCTAGTCATAGTAGATGTATTATCTCGCTATACCTGTGTAATGTTCATCCGCGCAAAGAGTGACACCTCAGAAGAACTCATCTCATTTGTCAGGAAAATGGAAGTCCTGAACAATATGAATGTTCGATCAATAATGAGTGATCATGGGTCTGAATTAAAAAAAAGTTCCCTTGATAACTTCTTTGAGAGAAAGGGCATTTCTCACAACTTCTCTACGGTGAGACCTCCTCAGCAGAACGGTGTCGCTGAAAGAAGAAACAGAACGATCATTGAAGCTGCCAGATCAATGCTCAACAATTCTCACCTACCTACTCAATTCTGGGCAGAAGCTGTCAACACTGCCTGTTTCACTCAAAATAGATCCCTGATCGTTAAAAGATTCAAGAAAATGGCCTACGAACTCTTCCATGGAAGAAAGCCATCTATCAGCTTTCTTCACATCTTTGGTTGTCAATGTTTCATCTTAAACAACAAAGATGGTCTTGGAAAGTTTGATCCCAAAGTCGACGATGCAATTTTCTTAGGATACTCTTCAGTGTCCAAAGCCTTCAGAGTCTTCAACAAGAGAAGACAAACTGTAGAAGAAACAATTCATGTCACCTTTGATGAATCCCGTTCAACGAACTCCGGACCTACTGCTAACAACGAAGAACTAAATTAGTGGATCTATTCTCATTTTAGGGAATCAGAAGCTAACCTTAACCCTGACCCTCAGGTCAACAACCCTACCGCTGATGATGCTCCTAACATCATTCCTAGCATGGAGACAAGTGAAGATGAACCATCCTCTTGGGTTTAAGCTAATCCCATTAACACTATACCTACTTCTGAACCCTCAACATATGATATTCCATCGACTTCTCAGCATCAGTGAATGAAACCTCATTTGAACCTCAACTTATCTTGTCTGGTATACCTGAATCCTCTATAGCTGAAGCTTCTTCTTCAGCAGTTCCATCTGTGTCAATGACTCATGCTCCGGCTCAGCGAATGATGTTCAATCACCCAATTGATCAAATTCTTGGTGATCCAAACTCAGGTGTTCAAACTCGACGAAGTGCAGGTAACATCTGTCTCTTTGTTATTTTTATTTCGCTGATTGAACCAAAGAAAGTAGATGATGCCCTCAGAGATCCAAACTGGGTCAGTGCTATGCAAGAAGAGCTGACTGAATTTGAAAGAAACAAAGTTTGGAATCTTGTTCCCAGACCATCTAACAAGTCAGTGATAGGCACTAAGTGGGTCTATCGAAACAAGTTGGATGAATTTGGTGATATAACCCGCAACAAGGATAGACTTGTTGCTCAGGGATACAGACAAGAGGAAGGCATAGACTACGATGAAACCTTTGCCCCAATAGCTAGACTCGAAAAAATCGACTCTCTCTAGTCTATGCAGTTCACAAGGACTTCAATGTTCATCAAATGGATGTCAAGTCAGCGTTTTTCAATGGAAAGCTGAATGAAGAAGTCTACGTTGAACAACCTTCAGGATTCTCTGATCCTAAGCATCCAGGTTATGTCTATAAACTGGATAAGGCACTTTATGGCTTAAAGAAAGCACCTCGTGCATGGTATGACACTCTATCTTCTTTTCTCCTGGTTGAAAATTTTGAACGTGGTAAAATCGATAACACTCTATTTTTCAGGAAAGTGAAAGGTCATATCATTCTTGTTCAAATATATGTCGATGATATTATATTTGGTTCTACTAACCCATCTCTTTGTGAAAGATTCGCTGAAAGAATGAAATCTGAATACAAAATAAGTATGATGGGTGAGCTGACATACTTCTTTGGACTCCAAATCAAGCAAAGTGACAAAGACACTTTCATTCACCAAGGTAAGTACATTAAAGATATGATGAAGAAATTTGATCTTACTCAAAGTTCAGCTATGAAAATCTTATGGCACCTCCGCTGACACCTAAAAAGGATCCCTCTGGAAAACCTGTTAATGTCACTGTCTATAGAGGAATGATCGGTTCTCTTCTTTATCTTACAGCGAGTCATCCCGATATTATATATGCTACTTGTCTATGTGCACGATATCAATCTGAACCCAAGGAATCACGTCTGATCGCTGTAAAGCAAATTTTCAGATATCTTTAGGGTACACCCAACCTAGGTCTTTGGTATCCCAAAGACTCAGGGTTCGATCTAACTGCCTATTCAGATAGTGATTTTGCAGGTTGCAAACTGGATAGAAAAAGCCCCACAAGTGGCTGTCAACTACTGGGTGGAAAGATGGTAAGTTGGACTAGCAAGAAGCAAAGTTCAATGTCCACCTCTACCGCTGAAGCTGAGTATATAGCCGCTGGAAGCTGTTTTGCTCAGGTCTTATGCATGAGAGATAAGCTATTAGACTATGACCTTCAGCTATCCAATATTCCCATCTATTGCGACAACATTAGTGCCATCGCTATAGCAAACAATCCAGTGCTACACTCAAAGACCAAACACATCGAGATCAGATATCATTTTATCAGAGATCATGAGATGAATGGTGATATAGAACTTCACTTTATCCCTGCTGACTTTCGGTTAGGTGATCTTTTTACCAAACCGCTTGATGAGACAAGATTCAACTTTCTCATCAGCGAGCTTGGCATGTTGAACCTTGAAGAGTAATTCTTCAGTGGTTATGCATTATGTCAGTGATAAAAGAACTTCTATCTCCTTATTTATCATCTAATCTCTGAACAAAATGTTCACTGATACCAAGTTATGTTTTTCTATTCCTAATCACTGAGGTTTACTTCAGTATGTTGTTTTTTCAAAAATAAATTGATCATTGACATTTCTTCATTCAGTGTTTCTTTTGAAATACTAAACTCATCATTGATATTTCTACTCAGTGATTCTTCATGAAACAAAATCCTCTCTGATGTTTTTCAAAACCTTAAGAGATATTTTAGAAATGACAAGACAATTTTCTGACTGTGACGTCATCAAATGGATAATCCATGGCACGCCTTTTCGTCTGACACGTTGGTCTGTTTTGAATTCTTGTCCAATACGCTTCGTGGGACGTGTCACGTGTCATGATGAGTGCTTTTTCCTGCTCATCACTTTATCTCTCTACTCTCACTATATAAACCATCTAAGTTTATATTTTTACCTTTTACGCGCACTATACTCTCTAAGCAAGAAAGAATTCCCTAAACATTTTGGGTTCTTGAAAGTTTAGAAACCTGCTACTCGAATCTTCAAATCTTCAACCAAACAGGTTCACATTTTCATCCTTTTTCTACTCTCAGTCATCCCCAAAACTTGTTTTGATCATCTTCTTTTGTTTTAAACGATCAAACAAACGTTTTACTAATCATAAAATCATCTTCTTCTTGATTTTATGGCCAAAACTTGAAATATAGTTTTTCTATTAGGGTTTAAAATAAAAATCTTAAACTTAACACTTCATACGTTTTTCCATAATCCCTTTCCTAAAAAGGAAACTGGAAAACCATCTTTCTACACTAGTTTTAACTTCACAAAAACTAGAAAACCCTTATTTTACTTTTTCTTCCTTAAAAAGGAAACTGTAAAAACCCTAAAACCTAAAAAACCCTTATTTTTGGAATACCTTTCCATTTTAAGAAGTTTCTTCATATTCTCTCTATTTTGGTTACTTGTTCAGACGTGGCGTTTACAAATGTTGTTGCTACCAACACTGCCACTACTACTCGACCTGCAACAATGGTCAAATCTTCGAAAATGAAGGGTAAACTGCACCCGATCACCATCGATGCAAACAACCATTTGTCCTTACTGTATTTTCCCAAGAAGAAACCTAGCCCTCATCCTGCTAAAGCAGTTGCTTTCATCAAAAACTGCCCTCTCTACAATGCAATGACCACCGCACCACCTGCACACCGTCATCTTCTTCAGCAATTCTAGTTCACTGCCAAAAGAACCACTCAACTCTCTACCATAACTGGCAAAGAATACTCTGTCATCGGATTTCAAACCGAATATGGCTACGGTTACATTTCTCCAGCAGCGATTCGCTCTGCACTCAAGCTCCTTGAACGACCATTCGAATCCCTCACCAACCAACCTAAAAACGAGGAAGAACTGATTCACTTCCTTGATCTCATGAAATATGCATGGGACAAGAAGAGGCGCACTGAAGAAGACGACAAGCGCCTCACAAAAATCCACAAGGCAAAAATGCCTGCTGAACTAAACTTCATATTCACCCACGTCATTTCTTGCATGACAACGCAGGTAGGCTCTACCGATCAGGGTGCCAAGACTCAAGCTGCTATAGGCTATTCACTGCTGAAAGCGTGTAAGGTCGACTATGCCAGAATAATTTTTGAAGACCTGATGGAGAAGGTCGAGAAGCTTGAATGTTCTATGACTGTTCCCTACCCTCGCTTCATCTCTGCACTTCTTCAGATGTTGATTGGGAAAGATTATCCCAAGCAGGGAGATTAAAAATTCTCCCAGGTTGGCACCAAAATACTTGACTATAAACCGATCCCTGGCGAGGTAAGTTTTTCTACCCTTCTCTCACTTCTCTCTCAAAATTCTTCATCTTCTGCGGATTCCTCAGCGGCCAAACCCACCGCTGACACCCACGCTGCAACCTCCAAATCCTCCAAAAATAGGAAACCATCTGACACCTCACTTGGCACCCATAAGACCAAGAATACCTCAAAGGAGAAGCCCCATCCCTCAAAAGGATTAAATTCGGCGATTGCCTCTTCACAGGCATCACATGACACATTTGTGGTACACTCCACCACAACCGCTGATGTTATCCCCACAACCACTTCAGAGGCTCAGTTCTCTGAAACTTTTCTGGTGGATTCCCCAACATCTTCAGTGCCTCAAAGCACTAGAGAGATCTTCCTTAGCGACACCAGCGCTGAACCTGCAACGACAACTTTCTCAGCCCCCGCTTCTTCTTCTTCTTTGGTCATTACCTCCGCTCCAAATGTTCCATCATTCTCGCTGATGGATACGAGAGTTGCCTTGCTGCAAAACCTCATACAACAACACTCTTCAAGACCTGTAGGTTCCTATAGTCGTACGTTTGAAGACGACATGGAATATTTTGGAGGAAATAGGGACTTGTCTACTCTCTCAGCATCTACAGGTTTCCAGACCCTTAATATTTCTTCATCTACACCTCTCCCCTCTCTTGAGCTTTCCTCTGCTCATCGGTTGTATTCTTTTACATGTTCTAAATTGGGCACAATCACCACATATCTCAAGGATGTTACTCATAAAGTCGTGCTGACCACCAACCTCTCTAAAAATACAACAGCGGTAAATGATGCTGGAGAGACGCTGAAAACGATTGCCATCTCTGTCGCCAGCAAAGCTTCCAGCGATGTTGTTTTTAAGTTGACAGATAAGGTGAAGACTCTTCAGGGGGACGTGAACAACAACTCCACCGCTATCCAGACCCTGACCACCACAGTCGCTGATCTTTCCACAAACTTCATCAACCTCAGCAACGAGGTTGGTATACTGAAGACAAAGCTCACAGGACTGAAAGGTGAGGTGAGCAGCTTAACAACCAAAGTCTCTGAGTCTAATTCTCTACTCACCAGGATCCTTAAGCGAATGGAGGATCCCGCCGTCCCTGTCTCCTTCTTCTCTCAACATGACTGAAACCTGCTAGGGATGACAACGGACTTCGTGATCAAGGCTACCTGTAACATCCCCAGCCCACCGTACATGATATTGTCCACTTTACGCATACCCTCTGCATGACAGCATGTCGGTACCGCTCACGGTTTTGTTCCTTCCTGCACAGGCATACGCGGGACGCACCCAGACCGCACCCAGTGACAGGCAAAAGGCCTCATGCAAGGAAGGTATCCATCCTCCCTTATAAGGAGGACTTCGTTCCCCCTCCTAGCCGATGTGGGATCTCACAATCCACCCACCTAAGTGGGATCAGCGTCCTCGCTGACATAACGACCCGGTGACCGGCTCTGATACCATTCTGTAACATCCCCAGCCCACCGTACACGATATTGTCCGCTTTGCGCATACCCTCTGCATAACAGCATGCCGGTACCGCTCATGGTTTTGTTCCTACCTGCACAGGCATACGCGGGACGCACCCAGACCGCACCCAGTGACAAGCAAAAGGCCTCATGCAAGGAAGGTATCCATCCTCCCTTATAAGGAGGACTTCGTTCCCCCTCCTAGCCGATGTGGGATCTCACACTACCTCTCTTCTCCATGGCCTATAAGACAGGGTTGGATCTCTTGAAATGAATCAGGCCTCTGGTTCAGGTTCCCCTGGCCAAGAAGACAGGGCTCCTGAATCTGCTGCTGCTGCGGGTGATACTCTTCCCTCCGTCCATGTTGATGAATAGGGGGAGAAGAATGCTGAAATTCTTCCCCAACATGTTGAGGGGGAGATGAATGAAGAAAATACCTCCCTCGCTGAGGAAGGAACTGTTGAAGACCCCGCTCTCTCTGAGGGGGAGCAAGGCGAAGACGACAAAGCTCCTACTCCACCTTTCTCTCCTCTCGTGCAAGAAACAATGGAGATCCCTCTGATGAGGAAGAAGAAGAAGAGGAAGAAGAAGAAGTAGAGATCGAAGACAAAGAACTATCATTCCATCCCGAGTCTAAGGATGATGATTATGATGATTAAGATGACCACTTTTGGTTCCAACCCACTGCAATCAGGGTTCCAGCACCAAAGGGCGTTTCGATAAATGAAGTAGGGGAGAAGACCCAAAAGTCTCCTACAAAGAAGACTTCTCAGGGCAAAAACAAAGGCATTGCTACTAAAGACAACTTGGTTATCCTTCTCAAAAAGCCACATTGTCAGGTATGTCACTCTTTCTTCCCCTACACTGTTTTTATCCTTCACCCCTTCACTTCATCTATTCTCCATCACTCAAAACTTCTAAACACTTATCCTACTCTTTTTCTATCTTCTTTCTACCCTCAAAAGATCTAACTCTTTGATATTTTGTTCAACTAGTCCTCTCCCCTGCTTAAGGATGCAGCTGAAGCTCCTCCAACACTGCAAATAATCCCAGCTGTCCAAGCTAATGAAAATCCAATAATTCTGGTATCTGTGAACGAGACTGATGAACAAGACGAAGAACAAGAGCTGCTCTCATACCCCAACAGACCTTCTCAATTTCTTCAGCGATCAGAAGATGAGGAATTAAAGAGAATAGCAGCTATGATCCAGAAGCTAGAAAATCAGCGACTCATCCCCCAAGTTGGTCTTGGGTTTTTGACTCGTGAGGAACTTGCTGAAAAACTCCTTGCTGAACAACAACAGAACATGCTGAAAGACAAAGAGTTCGCTCTTAAAATTGCCCAAAGTTCAGTGAAAGATCATCAACTGAAACACTTTCCCCTCAGAGTCCAACAAGAACTTTTCAAGATGGCTGGAGAAGAGAAGAAAAAGAAATCAGATGTCAGTGACACCATTGTGGCTTGGTGTAAGAAGAAAGTCGACTTCAGGAATCTACCAAGTAGAATTATAAATGTAAACCTGAAAGGAAGAATTGTCAGAGGTGTTCCATTGATTGAGGTCACTACAATCAGAGAAAATTGATTGACAAAGACTTGCTACCTTTATGCGATTGAACATTATGCGTTAGATGAATGGTTGGAAATACGAGTAGCAATTCAATGATCCCGATCGAGCTTCAAGCCTTGTGTTGAAAGATTTATAAACAAGCTGATCGATCAAGTTTCCTCAGTGATCGACTTGCCTCTTCCTCCTGCACTTCATCAAAACCAAAGAACTCAAAAGAAAAGGAAAGCAACTTCATCATCAGGGCTTGCTATCCGAAATGAAACAGGGATCAAATTTTCCCTTAAAGCAGTGCTCGGTCCAAATCTTGATTTGTCAGCCCTTGACATATCGCTGCCACCTGGTGAAGAATTCAAAGCTAGAAAAGTGGTCAGTGAACCTCTCGGCATTTTCTTCTTAGAATACACCGGTCGCCAATGCTTTCAACGCTGGTCAGAGTTATCCATTGCTCCAGTGGAACAACTCAAGTCTACCGTGAAGCCAAACTCAGAAGAGGTCAGGGAGAAAATGTCCCTGACTGGATGATTCCTAAGACTGATACCCTTGCTTAACTTCTCTTCAAGGATGAACCCGCTTAGCTGATAGGATAACTTTTGTATTCTTCTATCTTATTAGCTGTAAAGTTTTGTACTTGTAATTTCATTTCATTGTACTTGTATTTTTTTCAACTTCCCTTGTAAACTGATTATGAAGTTTGATGAAAAAAATTCAAGGAAGTACTTTACTCCATCAATACTAGAAAAGATCATTGAAAACAGTAAATGGGACACGTATTTGTGAGTCCTCTTTATCATTATGTTTTTAACTTAGCAAATTTAAAGAGCATATGTTTCCCATCAGCGATACTAAACAGACTTAGTATATTTTTATAGATGGTGAAACACTGATACATATTGTTTACATACAGTTTTCATTAAGTGATTCTAAGGGTCATCATCAAATCACTGAAGGGTTTGGATCAACAAACCCTTCAGTGATTTGATGATGACCCTTAGAATCACTTAATGAAAATTGTATGTAAACAATATGTATCAATGTTTCACCATCTATGAAAATATACTAAGTCTGTTTAGTATCGCTGATGGGAAACATATGCTCTTTAAATTTATTCAGTGATAAATATATATCAGCGAGACCTGAGTATGTTCAGTATCGCTGATGATTGCTGAATGCTCATCATGTAATTGTTTGCTTATGATCCCTGAAGACAAGATTCGCGACAACAGAGTTCAAAGCTGAAATCGAAGATCAAGCTGACGAACGAGTGACTAAGTCTACTAGTGACCTGATGCGGATATCAGCGAAGCCAAGACTTGTCCATTTCACGTGATGTTTCAAGTAGAAGACTTCAGCGAGAGCTGACCTTTATCATTCCCTGATAAAGATCAACTCAGCGATCGCTGATCATGAAGCCTGTTCTACAAGGAATATTTGTCTTATCCCCTTGCACGAAATCGTACGATTTGTCAAAACAACATACCTCTGTCCTTGATCGTACAAACCACTCTTCCCACTTCATTGTTCACCAAGCGGCCAACAAATGTTTGCAAAAGTCAGACGCATGCAACCACCCAAGTGCTGCTACGTGTAAAGTTGTACTGACATGCATTTAATGCATGCAGTATAAATAGAAGACCAACTTCATTTTTAAAGTGCTTGGATCTTCTAGTCTTTCTGAACTTCTTAGTACCAAGAAAAACTATCCTTAGCTTTTCTTAAACACCCTTCATTCTTATTCTAGTGCAAGAATTTTGTGTGATTCTCATAGTTTGTTTAGATTAGGTTTTATACTTAGTCTTATTCCCCAACAAACTGCAAATTGTTTGATTATATCAATAAATAATTTAGAAAGATAAAATTATGTGTTTGTATTCACCCCACCCCCCCCCCCCCTTCTACAAACTTGTAGACTGGCAGGAGGTGTGTCTGGCATACTTTCCCTGATTTATAAAAGTTCCTTTTTCAGTTTGCTTAATCTGAAGACCAAGGAAATATGTTAGTTCACCCATCATACTCATTTTATACTCATCTTTCATTCTATCAGCGAAACGAGTACAAAGCTCAGGGTTAGTAGAACCAAATATAATGTCATCAACATATATTTGAACTAAAATGATATGACCTTTTATTTTTCTAAAAAACAAAGTTTTGTCAATCTTACCTCTCTCAAATTTTTCAAGGTGGAGATACGTAGAAAGAGTGTCATACCATGCACGAGGAGCTTGCTTCAAGCCATAAAGTGCCTTATCCAGCTTATAAACATAACCTGGACGCTTAGGATCTGAGAATCCTGGAGGTTGTTCCACATAAACTTCTTCATTCAGCTTTCCAATTAGAAACGCTGACTTAACATCCATTTGATGTACAGTGAAGTTTTTGTGTACAGCATATGCTAAGAAAAGACGAATAGATTCAAGTCTTGCTACAGGAGCAAAGGTTTCGTCATAATCTATACCTTCCTCTTGTCTGTATCCCTGAGCAACAAGACGAGCTTTGTTGCGAGTTACAGTACCATGTTCGTCCAACTTGTTTCGATAGACCCACTTAGTGCCTATCACTGTTTTGTCAGTTGGTCTCCGAACAAGTTTCCAAACTTTGTTTCTTTCGAATTCAGTCAGCTCTTCTTGCATAGCGCTGACCCAGTTTGGATCTCTGAGGGCATCATCTATTTTCTTTGGTTCAGTTAGAGAAATAAAGTTAACAAATAAACAAATATTACCTGCACTTCTACGAGTCTGAATACCAGCGTTGGGATCACCAAGAATTTGATCGATTGGGTGATTTACAGTCCATCGCTGAGCCGGAGCATGCGTCGCTGACTTAGTCTGAACTGGAGAAACTGAAGATGAGGCTTCAGCTACTTCTGGATAATCAGCTAAGAGAGGAATGCTTGCATTTGTCACTTCATTCACTGATTGCTGAGAAATAGATGGAATTTCTGAGACATTTGGATCAACTGCGGGTATAGTATTTATAGGAACAGCTGAGACCCAAGATGTTTCAGCTTCACTATTCTGCATATTGGGAATGATAGTAGGACCATCATTTTCAGTTGTATGAGTATGAGTAGTGGGAACATCTTCTGAATCACCAAGATGAGAAAACATCCATTGATTCAGTTCTTCTGTATCAGCGTTCGGTTTAGAGTTCGCTGAACGGGATTCGTCAAACGTGACGTGAATAGTTTCTTCTACAGTTTGTCTTCTTCGGTTGAAGACTCTGAAGGCTTTGGAAACTGAGGAGTATCCAAGAAAGATTCCATCATCAGCCTTAGGATCAAACTTTCCAAGGGCATCTCTGTTGTTCAGTATGAAACACTGACAACCAAAGATGTGAAGAAAGCTGATTGAAGGCTTTCTCCCATGAAAAAGTTCATAGGCTGTCTTTTTGAATCTTTTGACTATCAGCGACCTGTTTTGCGTAAAACAAGCCGTGTTGACAGCTTCTGCCCAAAACTGAGTAGGCAGGTGAGAATCGCTGAGCATTGAACGTGCAACTTCAATAATTGTTCTATTTCTTCTTTCAGCGACTCCGTTTTGTTGTGGTGTTCTCACTGACGAAAAGTTGTGAGAGATACCCTTGCTCTCAAGGAAGGAATCAAGAGAACTGTTTTTGAATTCAGTTCCATGATCACTCCTTATTGAGCGAACAGTCATATTGTTCAGAGTTTCCATCTTCCGAACAAAGGTGATGAGTTCTTCAGGGGTGTCACTCTTGGAACGGAGAAACATTACCCATGTATAACGAGAGAATTCATCAACTATGACCAGCGTATATTTCTTTCCAGCGATGGATTGTTTGTTAACGGGGCCAAACAAATCCATATGGAGTAGTTGAAGAGGAGATGACACTGAGGAAACTTGCTTGGACTTAAAGCTTGCCTTGGTCTGCTTCCCTTTTTCACACGCTGAACATAAGGATTCTTTGGCGTATGAATGTTGAGGTAGACCAGTGACTAACTCTTTGGAAGAAAGAGTATTCAGTGTCTTGAAGTTGAGATGTGAGAGCCTCTTGTGCCATAGCCAGTTGACATCAGAAGATGCCTTTGAGAAGAAACAGGAGTTCTCAGTGGTTGTTGAGTCCATGTTTATAACGTAAACATTTTCCAAACGATAACCGCTGAGAGCTATCTTCTCCTTTTTGTCAGAGACAAAGCAGGATTCCTTGGTGAAAATCACTTTGTTATCCATGTCGCAAAGCTGACTGATGCTCAGCAGATTATGCTTCAGCCCTTCAACATATGCGACTCTTCTGAAGGATGTTGTACCATTTGAAAGTACACCATACCCTCGGGTGTGTCCTTTTCCATTTCCACCGAAAGTCACAGAGGGACCCTTCTCTTCCTTGTATTCAGCGAGCAGGCTTTTCTTTCCAGTCATGTGTCTAGAGCATCCGCTATCGAGATACCAGATACCCTTCTTAACCTGCAATACAAAGGAAGATTAGTTTTGCTTGGGTACCCACTTCACCATGTATACGCGTTTGTCAGTGGAAGTGGTTGGAATGGGTTCAGCAGTCTTCGCAGCATTTGAAGATTCAGCTTTGTCTTTCTTCACTTTGGTCAATTTCTTGACCTCAGCGGTAGGAGTCACCTTGACCTGACTTGCAACTGGTTTGGTCTTCTTTGGTGCTATCTTCACCTTAGCTATCTTATCAGCTTTGGTGGCTGTGGGACACTTACTTGCAATATGATCGGTAAGTCCACAGTGATAACATTTCCTATAACTAAAATTAGTTCTAGGACCACTTGTGTGCTGAGCTTTTAATTTGGAATTAGAAGTGCCAGCACCAAGTACACTATTGGTTTTTGAAATAGGACGAACATTCAGTTCTTCAGATTTCTTACCAAGGACATCTACTCTGAGTCTAGGAGTAGGTCGCTGAACTGATCCAGAGGTCTGATTTCTAGAACCAGATGAATGAATCACTAAGGCTTTGGAGGCATTCAGCTTAGGTACTAAAGTACCCTTCTGAGGATTTTGATAAATTACAATTCCTTTACCTTTATCTTTAGAGACAGAGGTAGGTTTTGAATAAACCATTTTCTCCTTACCTTTTGAGGAGGTAGGAGTTTCCTCAGGGATTGGTGTAATCGACGAGGAGTACTGAGATGAAGAAGTGTCAGCTACTGAGGATACGAACGTTCCAAATTTAAGCATTGAACGTTCAGTGGTTGGTATTGGAGTATCATATTTATAACCCAGACCACGTTTATCACTCAGAGGAATCTGAGCCTTAATTATCTCAGTGATCTTTGTTGAAGAATTACACCATCCTTCAACAGTAGCTTGTTCAGCTTTTAAAGCAGCGATAGCTTCCGCTCGTTCAATTTTGACTAGCTGATTTAAATGGACTTGATCTTTAAAATCTTCTTCAAATTTAGAAAGCTTTTCTATTTGAAGGTGGCAATTTTTAAGCTTTTCAGCGAGATCAAGATTTTGGTTTTCAACCACAGCTTTGCCGTTCATGGCTTCGTATAAGCTTCTAGTCAGTAGTTCGATTTTACGGAGACTATCAGCTTCATCAATATTTACAATATTGGTAAAGAAGGAAGGTGATACCTGAATGGCAGATGTTGAAGTGGAGGGAATGTCTGAACTTTCTTCCTCTTCTTCAATCTTGGCCATGAGACATTGATTTGCTTCATCATCTTCAGAATCAGATGATGAGGCTTCTTCATCAGAAGCAGCCCAATCATAGTCAGCCATTAGACCTTTTCCCTTCTTCTTAAAGCTTTTCAGCTTTGCATACTTCTCCTTCAGCTTTAAGTATTTGTCGTCTTTATTCCTTGGAACAAAGGATTTCTTTGTAAAGGCTGAAGGTCTCATGATTTTCTTTGACCTGCACTCGTTAGCGAAATGACCTGTCTTTTCGCAGTTAAAACAAGTAGCAGTAGCCTTATCAACAAAAGCTGATGACTTAGGCTTGTCAGCTATAGAAAGAGTTTTGTTCTTTCTAAACATTTTCTTCTTGGCGAATCTCCTGAACTTTTTAGTTAGGAGAGCCAAGGATTCATCATCTGAAGAATCAGAATCTGATGATCTTTCAGAGTTACTTTCTAACTCAGTGATAGTGACCACGGGTCGCTGAGTAGAAGGTTCCTCTGAGATTAAAGCAACAGGGGTGCTTTTGGAATCTTTTACAAGATTCTTCTTAAGATGGCTAGATTGCTCATGATTCAGCAATGTGCCATATAAGGTAGCGAGTGTCATTGATCTTAGATCTTTTGACAGCTTGAGACACATGGAATAATTGTCCCAGCTTTCAGGTAAACATTCTAAAAACTTTGTCAGAACTTCAAAGTTAGAATATTCCTTACCAACCGTTTTAAGATCTATAATTAAGCAATTAAAACGTTGATGTACTTCAGAGAGAGTTTCATTCTTACCAGAGATGAAACTTTCGTATTGTCTTACCAGGTTGATCTTTCTTGAATCCTGGACTTCAGACGTTCCTTCATACTGAACACATATTGTGTCCCACATGGCCTTTGAGGATTTCAGGTTCATGACGGAATGGTAGACTTCGTCAGGAAGGGCCATGGATAGTATGGATCTGGCTTTTGTATCTATAGCCACTTTCTTCTTGTCTTCATCGGTCCAATGATGGATTTCCTTTGGAATCAGCCTTTCTGGAATAGCAGCTCTAGTTGCAGTGGCTGGAACGGCAGGATCAATCGTTACAGGGATGTGTGGACCGTTTTCAAGATAGT
This sequence comes from Saussurea involucrata, assembly GCA_033807775.1. Taxonomy (NCBI): domain Eukaryota; kingdom Viridiplantae; phylum Streptophyta; class Magnoliopsida; order Asterales; family Asteraceae; genus Saussurea; species Saussurea involucrata. The sequence goes on from CM066324.1 coordinate 84,886,860, forward strand.
AAGGTATAGTAGGGTCTACACCTTCTAAGAAGAGTGTCATCCTATTTTTCCACAAGTTGAAGTTGAAACTGGAAAATCTAGGGGGTTTTGCAAGAGAACCATTGTCGATATAGTGAGTGTTTGTGTTTGAGTTGGCCATTTTCAGATAATAGCAAGGAAGAGAAATATCTTAGATTAGATCTTGTTTATGAGATTAAACAAATCTGCTCTGATACCACTTGTTGGTCCCGAAAGGCTTAAACAAGTTTGTAGAAGGGGGGGGGGGGGGGTTGAATACAAACACACTATTTTACTTTTCTAAATTGTTTATTGATAAATCATTAACAATTTACAGCTTGTTGCGGAAACAAGATTAAGGATAAACCTAAATCTAAACAAGTTGGAACACTAAGGTTTTCTTGCACTAAGAAAGATAAGGAGATTACTAATAAAATCCTATCTTGAGAGATTTGAACTTGTCCAGAGTTAGCAAGTTACTTCAAATGAAGTGAGTTCATCTCTTTATATACTGCATGCATTTAATGCAATCCAGTATATACTTTACACGTGTCATCAGCGGATTGGTTGCATGTCATTGACCTTTGATGACAACCTTAGTAGCCGCATTAATGAACAGTGTAGTATCAGAGTGGTTGTACGATTTTAGATTTTCGGAGGTTCTTTTCTGACATTTCGTACGGTGGCGTGCAAGGGAGGTTAAGACAAAAGTACATTGTACGGAGGACTTCATGATCAGCTTTCGTTGATTCAGCGATTATCATTTACTATTCAGCAGATGATAAAGTTCAGCGATAGCTGAAGTCTTGTACTTGATACTTCACGTTGAGTGGACAAATCTGAGTCTTCGCTGATCCGCATCAGTTCATTAGGAGACTTGTCGCTGGTTCTTGAGCTTGATCTTCGACTTCAGCGTAGAACCTTTGTTAACGTGAATCTTGTCTTCAGGGATCATAAGTAAACAACTAACTTATCAGCGATCACCATAAGGACTGAACAGACTCAGCGATATGGTGAACAGTGTTCGCTGAATGTTTAATCTAAAAGAGCGAGAGTTCCTATCAGCAGTACTGTAAGATCTTAGTACTTATCAGCGATAGTGAAACTCTGATACATATTGTTTACTTACAATTTTCACTAAGTATTTAAGATAGGGTCATTATCAAATCACTGAGGGTTTGGATCAACATAACCCTTCGGGACTAACGTCATAGTGCAAGAATACTTTGTGATTCTCAAGTTTGTTTAGATTAGGTTCACTTAATCTTATTCCGCAACAAACTGTAAATTTTGTTTGTGTTATCAATAAACAATTCAGAAAACTAAAAACTTGTGTTTGTATTCAACCCCCTCACCCCTTCTACAAGTTATATACTTGTATAACCCCTACGAGAGGTTTTGAGCACGAACTTTGAAATTGTGAAGTCAATCCAAACTCAAACCGGTTTATATATCGGCCCGTACCGGGAGGCAATCCCGGTACCGGATCGTTTCCCTCTCCCGGTCCCGACTTATCTCAACTTTAAGAGATTTACCAAATTTATCCCTGAAGTTTAATAAAAACTTAGTTTCAACCCTTTAACTTTTTGAAATTACAATGCTCCCCCTCAATTTTCTAAAAGATCATTTCGCCCCCTCAACTTTAAAAATTGACATTTCATCACTCAACTTTGCCAATTTACAGTCCTCCCCCTCAACTTTACAAATTTACCTTTCTCCCCTTCAACTTTTCAAAATTGGCATTCCTCCCCCTCGACATGTGAAAAAAAAACTTTTCTCCCCCTCAAAGTTAAAAAGATTTACTTTGACACTTAAACTCTTCAGAAATCGAGTTTTGCTCCCCCTCAAACTTTAAAAAAAATGGGGAAACTTACCTTGGTGACTTGGACTTCGGTGGACACCCTTCAGAACAATAAGTTAGTAGCCCGAGAAATGTAGACGACAATGATGACTAATATAAACGAAATAAAGAACTATACAGAAAATCGAAAAATAAACGAAAACTAATAAATAAATATTAAAGGCGATGCACCGATGTGCTTGAAATACTGAGACTTCACTAAGAGGCAAGTGTACCTTGGGAAGAGACAGTTAACCCATAATGAAGAGAGGGTGTGACAGGTACAAGGGTGGATTAAACATTCAAGTTCAGCATACCTAGTTTGGACACGAGTTCATTGAACCGTTTTCGCCCAAAGCTTTAGTAAATAGGTCTGCCAATTCATTTTCTGTACTTACAAAATAGAGTTCTATCGTACCTCATTCAACATGATCCTTGATGAAGTTATAACGTACGTCTATATGCTTGGTCTTCGTATGTTGGATCGAATTGCTGGTGATGGCGATGGCACACTTTAAGTCACAATAAATTGGAATTTGCGAGTACTGCAACCCGTAATCCTTCAGTTGTGTGCGCATCCAGATGACCTGGGAACAACACCTAGTCGCGGCTACGTACTCCACTTCTGCCGTGGATGTGGAGACGCATGTTTGCTTTTTAGAGGCCCAGCTAACCAACTTGTCGCCAAGAAATTGGACGTGCCCCGTTGTGCTCTTTCGATCGAGAATACTTCTCGCGTGATCAACATCTGATAATATCGTGAGTTCAAAACCTGTGTCCTTAGGGTACCAAAGCCCAACATCAGCAGTACCTTTTAAATAATGTATAATGCGTTTAACTACTATAAGGTGTGACTCCTTTGGTTTATACTGAAACCGAGCATACAGAAAGGTGGAAAACATGATGTCCGATCTACTTTCCATTAAATACATTGAAGAACCTATCATTCCTCTATAGGTACTAGTGTTCACGTCCTTTCCGTCAGGATCGACGTGTAACTTTGTACCCGGTGACATGAGAGTCTTCATGGGTGTACAATTTTCTGTCTGGAACTTCTGAAGAATATCCGCGATGTACTTAGATTGATTGATGAATATCCCAGTCGGCAGTTGTTTAACTTGAAGACCAAGATAGAAATTCATCTGACCCATCATACTCATTTTAAAATGTCATGAGGACTGAAAAGTAATGACAATATTGAGGGTTCATAGAGTCGAAGATAATGTCATCGACGTAGATTTTAATTAAATTAATGTCCTTACCTTCTCTCTTAATGAAGAGAGTAGTGTCGTTTTTACCTTTCGAGAAGCCTGTGTTTATGAGAAATGTAGATAGGGCATCATACCAGGCTCTCGGTGCTTGCTTCAGGCCGTACAGTGCTTTGTCGAGTAGGTAGACATGATTGGGGTAAGTGGTACTTACGAAGCCGTCTGGATGGGAAACGTACACCTCTTCCTTAAGTTTGCCGTTGAGGAACGTCGTCTTCACGTCCATCTGGAAGACAATAAAGTTCTTGTGGGCGGCATACGCGAGGAACATACGGATGGCTTCTATACGTGCGACCGGTGCAAACGTATCTTCATAGTCAATCCCTTCTTGTTGTATGTACCCTTTAGCTACTATTCTAGCCTTGTTCCGAACGACGATCACGTTCTCGTCCTTCTTGTTCTTGAAGATCCATTTTGTTCCGATAACTGTCTTGATTTTCGGATGAGGAACCAGGCACTAGACTTTGAGGCTCTCAAACTCGTTCAACTCCTCTTGCATGGAAATTACCCAGTCCGGGTCGTTCAAGGCTTCCCTTATATTGGAGGGTTCAACATTGCTTAGAAAGATAGAAAAGAGGCATTCATTACCCGTTGCCGCCTGTTTTTTAGTGTTGCTCAGTAGTACGGTGGCAGGTTCTTCTGCTTCTACCGTGGCTCTAGTCTGAACTGGAGCTGATGGATCACCGATGATCTGTTCAGATGGATGTGCTCGAGTCCACTTCCATGTGTGAGGTAGCAGGTCCGTGGACGGTTGAGAATTGTCAGGATCAACATACGAGCCTTGGGGTAAGTCTTGTACCTCCTCTACAGATGGAGTCGGATGTAACGGTGTGGCGACCACTGATTGTGAAGGAACAACTATTGACGAAGAAACTTCTACCGTGTCGGTGTGAGAGACACTGTTACTTGAGCTGGGGGATGACGGTGTGGGTTGAACCACCGGGGATGCGGTCTCTGAAACCATATTCGTGCTAGAAGATGGCGTCGTCTCAACAACTGGCATTGAGGGCGAGTCCTCTGATGATGTCGTGTTGGGGGAAAATGGAGGACTAGTAATCTGCAAAGAAACCACCCCAGATCCGTCTACATTCACAGAATTATCGTTAGATATAGGGGAAATATAGAGATCATTGTAAAAATGTTCAAATAATAGATCTAATTCGGAACGATGTGACTTCGACGTATTGGACGAAGAGAGATCTACTAGAGTGTGCTTGGTATCCAATCCACAGTGATCGGAGGCCAGCACTCCTGTTAGCACGGGTTCTGAACGGAGGTGTTCAGAATCCATGTCGACCAATTCGTCGAAGGACATATTTATGCTCTCAATGACGGTCTTCATCCTCTTGTTGTAGACTCGGAATGCTTTTGAAGAAGTCGAGTAACCGATGAATATTCCTTCCTCTGCCTTTGGGTTGAGTTTGTCGAGATAATCCTTGTCGTTCTTTACGAAGCACTTGCACTCGAACGCATGGAAGTAGTTGATGTTGGCGGTGCGATTGTTGATGAGCTCGTATGGCGTCTTGTTAAAGCGTTTGTTGACGATGGATCGGTTATGAGAATAGCAAGCCGTTGCGACGGCTTCAGCCCATAGGAACATTGGAAGGTTGTATTGGGTCTACATAGTTCGTGTCGCTTCCACCAAGGTGCGATTGCGGCGTTCCACTATGTCGTTCTATTGGGGAGTCCTGGGAGCAGAGAAGTTGTGTGAAATCCCGACCGATGTGAGATATTCACCCAAACCGCGATTCTTGAACTCGGTGCCGTTAATAGTGCGAATGGATATGACGGCCAACTACATCTTGTTCTGGACACCCTTTAGATGGTTGATGATTAACCCGGGAGTCTCATCCTTCGAGCGGAGAAAGTTGACCCAGGTGTATCTTGAGAAGTCATCCACCATCACTAGTACGTACTTCTTATGATTGATGTTTTGTACTCGCATAGGACCGCAAAGATCCATGTGTATGAGCTCCAATGGCCTCGACGTGCTTGGAACCGTTTTCGGTTTGTGAGTCTCCTTCTTCATTTTTCCCATATCTCATGCGGAGCAGAGATGTTCTTTCTTAAACCTCAGTTCTGGCATTCCTTTGACAAGGCCGCCTAGCACCAACTTGTTTATGTTCTTGAAGTTAAGGTGGTAAATCCTCCGATACCACAGCCAATTCTGTTGAGTAGTGGCTTCGGAAATGAGGCACACGACATTGTCGGTCTTCAATGAGGCGAGATTGATAGTATACAGATTTGTGCGTCGAGTTCCCGCGAGGATCTCCGTTCCGTCTTCGTTACGGATGCTTCATCTCTTCGCCTTGAAGTTGACTTCAAGATTCTTTTCACATAATTGTCCGATGCTATAGAGGTTGTGTCCCAAACCTTCGACGTAGGACACTCGCTTAATGGTAAGTTTGTCCTGAACTAGATCACCATAGCCCATGATCGGGGCTACATTATCATTCCTTAAACGGACGTCACCACAGTATTTCTCCTTGAAGTTGGTGAGCAACTCCCGTTTACCAGTCATGTGTTCAGAGCAACCGGAATCAAGAAACCACACATAACCGGGCTGCAAAATAGAAATTATGGGTTCTTAGGTACCCATTTATAAATGGGTCCTGATAAGTTAGGTGCAGCACCTTTTCTCCGGGCCCGTTTAGATTTGGGTCCTTTTCGGGATTTATGAGAACACGAATTAAACACATGATATGTACCAAACCAATCAGATGCATGTTTATTATCGACAAAATCATTCATTCCACACATAGAGCAACAAACACAATCACGCGAAATTTGAATCAATTGCGGAACGGAAGTAAGTTTAAACGGACATTAAAGACCATGTTCAACATACTTATTCAAAGCAAAACCATGATTTTTATTGTTCTTCCTAACATGCGAAAACGAATTAAAATATTGAGTCTTCTCGTGGCATAACTTAGGCTTCTTTTCTATCCACTCTTGCTGAACAGCTCTCCCCCGGCCCGTTCTATCTGAAATGTCATTAAAGTTATTGTCAGAGGAGCTTGACTAATAGGGTTGTCATGTAGACCTTTTACCGGGGTTATATCGTTTCTTCGACCGTCGTTTAGATTTAGATTTTGAAGAAGTGGTATTAGAAACGTTTTTGGAGTTAGAACATTCTCCCTTTTAAAAATTTACCGGTGTGGGCAATTTATCCAAAAGTTGAATGTGACTGTCAAGTTTAGGGGCAAAATCAGTTTTCGAAATATCATCATCATGACAAACAAGGGAATTCATAAACTTAGAAAACCGTTGTGTAGAATCAAATGGGGTTTCACCATCAGAGTCGGATGAGGAGCAGTTAAAGGAATCATCCGCAAAGGGATTATTAAAGTCTGAGAAAAGATTCCTTTGAATAGATTCGGTTTGAACCGCCTTACCTTTATTTTCATAACTCAAAATCTTGTCATCGGTGTCAAGAGACACTCCTAGAAATTCTTTACACGAGGAACTATCCGAATAAGTAGTTGACGGGTTAACCGATATGGTGTCAGGAGAGGTAGGCTTCATTGGAGTATCCACAGGACTTTCCTTAGCCATCCTTTCTGTTAGAGCCTCTGCCTCTAAGGCGGACAGTTTAGAAGTCAATTTAGCAATCTCGGTTTTATAACTCGTTCTTTCTGATTTGGATAATGACTCGGTTTTATTCTGTTTGAGCTCGTGTAAAGTGGATAAAAGTACAGTTCTTTTTGTCTAAAAATAACCTTGTCCCTCACAATTGATTCTTCGAGTTTGAAAATAATGTTTTCCAAAATCAGATGTGGAACATATCGTTTGAACTCTGATTGATCATTAGATCCTACATTTGGTGTTGCCTTAACTGGAACTGGAGTTTCCACAGTTTGGCAAGGGAACAGATGTTGAAGTAATCATTTGAGAGGTAAGGTGTTTTGCTTTTCAAATAAGACGCATTAAGATTTTCATAAACGAAAGGAACTTGTACATTAATATTTTTCCGAGGTGGCTTATTTTCCTAATTAGTGTCAACATTTTCAAGCTTTTCTCCTACTTTTGGTAGAGGAATTTATGTTCGTCGTTTCTGATCTTCCTTTTCCTCATCTTCCTGACACGGCTTAGTCCACTTTATCTTATACTCAGGGTATTTCTTATCAGTCCCAAAAAGTTGAACTCATAAAGGGTGGGAATCTTTGATAAGATTTTCTTAAGGTAACACGGGTTATCATATCCGAGTCCCCAAAGAGAGTTGTAATACTTGAATTCCTTTGGTTTATTCAAATGAATGGTTTGTTCTGATTGACCGAGTTTATAAGGTTTGGATTCTAGATCCTTAAGCTTGTTAGTCTACAAATAATTTTGTTTTTGAACTTTTTCTTGAAGGACGACACTCTTGGAATACTCCTCCTGAGACTTTTCTAACTTTTCTGTGAATTCGGGTAGTTGGGTCTCTAAGGATTATGCTCTTTTTGAAATGGCTGAGAATTCGGATTGATAGTTTTCTATCACGCACTTATTTTCAGCCTTTTCAATAGCTAGCTTGCCTATGGTGTCGTATTTGATTTTAGCATCGGCTTCTAGCTTAGTAATTTAGGCGTCTTTGGCTTTGATCTTTTGTTTAAAAGAGTCTAAGGTATGCACCATGACTTGCATCTGATCGATAAGTTTAGTATTAGAAGAAGCACATACTTGACATTCGGCTTTCTCTTTATTCTTGCTGGAGGATTCATCTTCAGTGTCAGATTCTCCTGGTTGAGTGCCAGTATAGCACATATGAGCTTCAGCTTCTTCCTCTTCATCTTCAGTCAAGACGAGCCAGTGATCGTATTCCGCCATTAACGCTTTACCTACTTCTTTATGCCTTGCCAACATCATCTTGTTCTTGTAGTACTCAACATTGCGTACTACAGGTTTCCGACAATCTCTGGCAAAGTGCCCACGCCTTCCGCAATTGTAACACTTTACCGGTTCGTCATCACCTTGCTTGTCAGACTTTCCTTCTGACTTCTTGCCTTCATCATTCTTCTTTCTGCCTTCATCTGTCTTCCTTTTCCCTTTCATATATGTCTCTGTAGTCTCGGCGCTTCGTGTTGGTAGAGTAACACTGGTTGTTGTTGGACGGTTTCTTGAAGAATTTCTTCCTTGCGTACTCTCTAGCGAGTAAGGCAACAGCTTTCTTGATTCCATCAAGCTCGAGGTCAGAATCACTTTCAGCTTCCTCATCCTCATGCTCAGTCTCACTTTGTGCTTCTTCTCTATAAGACCTTCGTTGGTCATGTTTGTCCTTCTTGTGAGATATTAGAGCAAGAGGGTCTTCTTTACTCTTTTCACCAGACTTCTGATCTCCCATGAGTTCATGAACATCATCTTCATCTTGTAGCATCGTCTCGTAGAGTTCGTGCAGCAGAATATTCTCTAAAGAACGATTGTGATGAACATGGAGAACAAATCCCTTCCATTCAGGTTGAAGTTTGTTCAAGAACTTGATGTTGTTCTCTGTGTTCGTCTTAAATATGTTGTTTTTATGAAGATCGTTGATGAGCGAGCAGAATCTTTCGTAAGTCTCTGTTAGTGATTCCCCTTTTCTGGCCTTGAAAGCTTCATATAGAGTAAGGCAGTTGGTAATCTTCATCTGATTCCCCTCTCGACTACCTTGCATGATTTTAGCCAACTGATCCCACATTCCTTTAGTCGTGTCCTTCTGACTGTCAATACTGTAGTAGATGTTATTTGGAAGACTGTAGCTGAGGTATGTCTTAGCAAGTCTATCTCCATCCACTTTTCTCTTTTCTTAAGAAGTCAGCTTGTCATAAGGTTGGACTATTCGTTGGGCTGGAGGTCCACCTTCTTGCGCTTGGATATCCATCATTGAAAGAGGAATTGGTCCTTGAGTCAACGATCGCAGGATCTCATCGTAGAGAGGCTTGGTCTCGATAAAGCGCATGAAGCGGTCTTTCCATAGATTATACTCCCCTCGGTACAGGATCGGTGGTTTGAGTTCAGATCCTATTGATAGCGCGTCTTGAGTGTTCATAGTTCGGGCACTTAAGTAATCGTAAGACGATTTAGGTGATCCAAAGGTAAAACGAGTGTTCTAACGCAAAATCCTAAGGGAGTGAGTGAACTAAGGTATTCCTAAGTGTTCGTCCCGAAGGGTTATACAAGTTTGTAGAAGGGGGGGTTGAATACAAACACACAGATTTTACTTTTCTAAATTGTTTATTGATAAATCATTAACAATTTACAGCTTGTTGCGGAAACAAGATTAAGGATAAATCCTAAATCTAAACAAGTTGGAACACTAAGTTTCTGGCACTAAGAAGGAGAAGGAAATTACTAATTATAACCTATCTCAAGATAAGAAGGATGAACTTGTCCAGAGTTAGCAAGTTACTTCAAAATGAAGTGAGTTCTTCTTCTTATATACTGCATGCATTTAATGCATTGCAGTTTACACTTTACACATGGCAGCAGCTGATTGGTTGCATGTCATTGACCTTTGTTGACAACCTTAGTAGCCGCATGTTTGAACAATGTAGTATCAGAGTGGTTGTACGATTTCAGACAATAAGGAGGTTCTATTCTGACATATCGTACGGAGTCGTGCAAGGGTGGATGAGACAAAAAGTACTTTGTACGGAAGACTTCATGATCAGATTTTCGATGATTCAGCGATCTATCATTCTTCATCAGCGAATGATAGAGTTCAGCGATAGCTGAAGTCTTGTACTTGATACTTCACGTTGAGTGGACAAATCTGAGTCTTCGCTGATCCGCATCAGTTCATTAGGAGACATGTCGCTGGTTCTTGAGCTTGATCTTCGACTTCAACGTAGAACCTATGTTGACGTGAAACTTGTCTTCAGGGATCATAAGTAAACAACTAACTTATCAGCGATCACCATAAGTACTGAACAGACTGAATATTATGGTGAACAGTTTCGCTGAATGTTTAATCTAAAGAGCGAGAGTTCCTATCAGCGGTACTGGAAGATCTTAGTACTTATCAGCGATAGTGAAACTCTGATACATATTGTTTACTTACAATTTTCACTAACTATATAAGAGAGGATCATTATCAAATCACTGAGGGTTTGGATCAACACTAAGCTCAAATGGGCACCAACGAGTAACTTAAAGATAATTATAGGTGTGAGTTCCAGATTAGTGCAAACGAACAGTAGAAATCAATAGATGTAAACAAATAGAATGATTTCAATTGGTCATCCAATTCACTTTCATTAATCAGAGAGAATTACAATATGCTTGAAAGTAGAATATGACAACTAGCTTATTTTCTAAGGTTAACAAAACTCTATATACCATGGGCCCACATCATTCAAGCCCATGGCCCGTTACATCTTTTGGGCTAAAAACTATTTATTACAAAATGATCCTCTAACTTCTATTCAACACGAATTAATCCCTAACAATCTCCCCCTTTGAATTGAAGTTCGAGTTCGCACCAATTCTCAACGTATCTCTTTCGGAGCGCCAAGTGGATCTCGAACAATCGGATGGCGAATAAAATTACAAGTACAGCGAATAAAATTACAAGTACAAAAGATGTAGATAAGGGTTCTTTCTATCCGTCAAAAGGTTCTTCCTTAATGAGTTATTCATCAAGGGTCATTGATGTGGCAATCATCCAATCAGGGACATCTACTCCTTGATTCTTTTTCTTCAGAGCTTCTTCAAAAATCAAGGGCTTCAGGTGTCTAGCTTTGATGTCGCGTCTGACTTCACACCAGTATAAGAGATCTCTGAGTTGTTTGATGGGAGCGAGGTGGAGCTCAGAGATACGTTGAAAGTGATGGTTTCCATCGTAGTCTAGAAAAAATATACCATATGGATCACTTACAACTGTGCCAGGACTAAAAGTTTCTCCAGGTGGTAGGGAGGTGTCAAGCGCTGAGAGATCAGCATCAGGGCCAAGAACTTCAGCACGAGAGAAACCAATACCCGTTTCATTCCGTATAGGAGGACCTGAATCAGAGACTTTCTTTTTCTTAGCAGAGACTTTTCTTTGTCGAGGAAGAGGAGGAATATCCACAGCAGAAGAAAGCAGGTCGATCTGTTTGTTTAAGATCTTCTCGACATGGCTTTTGTACTTTGAGCGCGATCCCTGAATGGCTAATTTTGTTTCTAACCATTCAGAGAGACCAAACTTTTCTAAGGTAGCAGCATAGAAAGTTTGCTTGGTTTTGTCATCTCTGTAGACATCCACTTCAACAACAGGAACGTCGGCGTACAGTTTTCCTCTGATGTTTGCTTTGAGGATTTTGGATGATCTAGATCGATAGGTCAGCATTTGTTTAGCCCATTCCAAGGTCGTGTCAGAGACCTTAGTCTTTTCTCTAACGATCTTTTGAGCATCATCCCATAGCTGACGTTGAACATCAATGGGAACTCTTTTCAGCTTGGGGTCTTTTATAGATCGTTAAGTAAGCTTGATGGTGTATTCTCTATCTTTTTCTTCAGCTTCCTTTCTTTCAGCGATTAAGCGTTCAGCTCTGAGGTGTTCCTTGTATTCCTTTTGGGAAACTCTGAACTTTGGAGGAACGGAAGGAAGTTGATCACGCTTCAGAATGATTCGCTGATCTTCGAGTCTCTTGATCATTGCATCTCTCTTTTCTTGATCCTCTTCACTTAGCTTTTGAGGAGCCAAGGAAGGTCTGTTTTTGTGAGAGAGAGTTTGTTCTTCAGGTTCACCAGTCTCAGAGATCAAGTCCAAGACAGGGATTATTTCTTCAGCGTTGAGAGCTGGGATTGTTGTTGAAGTCGCAGCTGTAGGAACTTCAGCGATATCCTCAAACAGGGGAGAGGACTAGCTGAAACGCAGCGATCTTACAAGTAAGAACAGAGATGGAAAGAATGGGATTGTGTATAGAGGTTTACGGAGGTAGAGAACTGATAAATTGTATAGAGGAGGGATGGTGTGTAAGATTAATGTACCTGACAAACCGGCTTGTTAAGCAAGATCATCATATTTTCATCTTCAGCGACACCTTTTCCTTTGCCTTTGTCAGCTTCAGATGCTGATGGCTTTGTCTTTGTCCGCTCTCCTGAAGGTTCATTTATCAGAATCCCTTTAAGAGCTTTAGTTCTCTGAGCAGGCTTGACGATAAAAGAATCATCATCATCGTCATCTTCGTCATCATCATTCTTTGGAGAAGAGGATGGTTCAACATCAGACAAATCGATGGCTTCTTCATCTTCAGCTTCAGACTCAGTTTCTTCAGCTTCTTCTTCGAGTTGCTCCCCCTCAGATATAGAGGCGAGCTTCTCGGTTCCCTCAGGGTTTTCATCTCCCTGAGGTCCAGCGGCTGCTTCAGCTTCAATTGTCTTCTCACCCTCTTCAGTGAAGGTGAGGTCTTCAGTCTTCTCTCCCCTGATAGATTCATCATGGGAAAGGTCTTCAGCGCTTTTGGAGAGGTCTTCAGCGCTCTTCTCCCCCTCTTTATCATGATGACTGGGGGAGGAATGAGAAGATTCAGCAGCTCATGTGGTTTCCCTGTCTTCTTGGCCAGGGATCCCTATATACATTTCAATCGCTAATAATCTGTTTTCCATGTCAAAAATACCAGGATTGATCTTCACAAGTTCAGCACGATCCGCCGTAGTAAAAGATGGAGGTGCAGGGGCGGTCGTGTTGGTCAGAATCTGCTTCAACAAGTTCTGAATTGAAGAGATGTCATTCTTCATCGTGTTGACATCAGTCTTCACAGAACTTATATCAGTTTTTACTAAACTGACATCAGTCTTTACAGCAGACATATCACCTTCGAGTGTGCCAACCGATGTCTTCAGCGTTGTGACTTCGCTGGACATGGTGTCTACAGATTTCTTGATGTCGAGGTAGTCTGTGTAGATGTCAGCGAGAACTTTGGCAAAGTTGCTCAGTGATTGATCAACCTTCTCCATGTCAGCTTTGGAGGCATTCTTTCCGACTTCGGTTGTAAGTTTTAATAGATTTTCTCCAGCGGTTGTTACAGCCGAAGAGTTGCCGGAAAGAGTAGACGTGAGACCAGTCAGCGTTGTCTCTACTATCTTCAGAGACGTGTTGATGTCTCTCAAATTAGGACCTGTAACATATAAAAACTTGTGAACAGAGGAAAGCTCAGAAGTTTGGGGTTTAGTAACAGTGTATAGGGATTGGTGAGTACCTGCAGGAGGACTGGTGAATTCATCAAAATCACGGGTTCCTGAGTAAAGTTCCATATCGTCAGCGAGAGTACGTGAACGTATGGACAGCTCTGCAGGTCCTACTTCCGTCGTTCCTTTAGCTTCTGGAGGAATGACAAGTGCAGCTGTGATAACTGGAGTGGGGTCCAAATGAGTGGAGGGAGAAGCGAAGGGTAAGAAAGGAGGTTGGTTACCGAGTTCAGCGTTGGAATCGCTGAGAATCACTTCATCAGTCTTTTGAGAGACTGAGGGAGGTTGGGTAGTTTCCAAGTTTGTAACCTCAACGTTTGGAGATGCTGAGGTCGGGATTAAAGGGATGGCTTGTTCAGGTGTGGCAGAGCACACCACTGAACTTTCCTTCAGCTCAATTAGGAGGAGTTAAGGAGTTTTTAGCATGAGATTGCTTGGGTTGCTCCTTGGTCTTCTTAGTTCTTTTGGAACCAAGGCGGGTGTCAGAATGTTTCCTTTTAAGAGGAATGGAGGTAGCAGCTGGGGTATCAGCGGTGGGTTTGTCCGCTGAAGGAGTTGCAGAAGTAGAAGAAGTAGTAGGGTTAAGAAGAGTCAAGAGTGTAAAAAGACGTACCTCATTCGTCACTGGTTTGAAGTCGAGTATTTTAGGGCCGACCTGAGAGAGTTTCAGGTCACCCTCTTCTGGGTAGCTGTCTTTCAGGCCTCTTTGGAAAATAGCGCTGATGAACCGAGGATATGGAACCCATGGAGGTCTCTCAGCGACGGTGTCCACTCTGAGAACCAGGTCATCATAGATAATCGATGCCCAGTCTATGTTGAGACCTTTCAGCAAAGCATATCCCATTGCTTGCTGAGGCTTAGCGGCTTGGTCAGAGGAGCCGCTCTTGGCAGTCATTCAGCTGATCAAATGGGCGAAGATGAAATTCATCTCGCTGGGCATTTTCGATTTCTTGATAATCGTCAGCTTCTTCTCGGGATTCATGTCTCTGCCGATTTCCCATACATAGCCCATTGCATCAAAAAATGCAATGATGGCTTCCCTGTCTGAGTTTTTCTTGGGGTCAGGGAGGGAACAAAGGGTTTTTCCTTGGTGGCGATGGGAAGGCTGAGAGCTTTGCGAATTATGGCAGGGGTAATCTTCATGGTGCCATATTCGATATCGCAGAGGATGCAATCGATTGTTTTGGAGGGGTCTTTGGCTGAGGGTAGCTGAGAGTGTCTGGCTGAGTACCAGAATTGTGAGAGCAAAAGCTGATGTGCAGGAGGTGTTATGGTCAGGGCTGTGGAGATGCAACAATTCTTTAGGAAGTTCACAGCATCAGCTAGATGTGTGACTTGCTTTCGAGGAGGAAACTCGAGAAGCGCATAGAGGTTGTTCACCTTAGTCCAATCCAGTTTGTCAAGGGCAAATTTGACTTGAGGAGCCTTGAAGATGTCCACTTCCTCAGCAGTGTCATCAGCATAAGTGTTTTCAGCGTTGGTGTTCTTGGAAATGTCAGAAGATGCCATTTTCGGTATTATCAGTTCAACCAAAGGATTAACAAATAAGAATAATCTTAATGTGGAAAGATTTTCCTATAAGATGGTTTGAATTTTGTCCATTTCATTCAGACAAAATGTCTTAATGAAGATTACGGTTTTTTTTTTTTTAAAAAACGAAATTTCAAACCCAATAAAAATCTTGTTTTCCAGTTTCCTTTGAAGATAGGGATTCTGGAAAAACGAATGTGTGAAGAACAAGTTTAAGATTTTTGCATTTAAACTTGAAGAACAACCATGAAATGGTTGTGTTCATAAAACCATGAAAGAAAATGATTTTATTTTTAAGAAGTTCTTTTGTTTGATCTTGTTAAAACAATGAGAAGATCAGAAACAAGTTATTTGCATTTGGTAAATAATAAGAACATATTAACCTTTGATGTTTGAAGAAGATGAATAGTTGTTCTTGAAAAATCGAGAGCCAAATGCAACAGTGAATTCTTTCTTTGCTTGGAGGAGAAGTTCGCGTAAGAGAAAAATATAAACGAAGAATTTGTTTATATAGAGAGATTTTAGAAAGAGAAAATATTGAGCGGGAAAAGATTGTCATCATGACACGGACACGTGTTTGCATTTGATTGGCAAGTAAACGAAACGTGCAAACGTGTGTCAGAAAGAAGAACGTGTCTGGGTTTATCCGTTGTAATGACGTCACAACTGTCCTTTCATATTCTTGGTTGTCTCTGAGGTTTTGAAAAACTCAGGGACACTTTTGAAAACATGAAGCACTGAATAGAAATATCAGTTGGTTTTAAGAAATTTCAAAGTATCGCTGATAAGGAAGAGATATTCAGCGATGAGATTTGTTTTGAAATCTTGCATTTACATGCGATTTGTCAGAGAGAAAAACATACCTTGATATCGGCGAATCAGGATAGAGAGGAGGATAGAATGGGTTATACAAGTTGATTTTATCCTATCGTTGATCAAATGTGAACTGCTGAAGATTTTATCCTTCAAAGTTCAGCATTCCAAGCTCGTTGATGAGAAAGTTGAATCTTGTCTCATCAAGAGGTTTGGTGAACAGATCAGCTAACTGATAATCAGTTGGGATAAAGTGAAGTTCTATATCACCATTCATCACATGATCTCTGGTAAAGTGATACCTGATTTCGATGTGTTTTGTCTTTGAGTGTAGCACTTGATTATTAGCTATAGCGATGGCACTTGTGCTGTCGCAATAGATTGGAATATTTGAGAGTTGAAGGTCATAGTCCAGTAGTTGATTTCTCATCCACAAGACCTGAGAACATAAGCTTCCAGCGGCTACATACTCAGCTTCAGCTGTGGAAGTGTCCAACTTACCAGCTTTCCACCCAGGAGCTGACATCCTCCTGTGGTTCTTTTCCTATCCATTCTGCAACCTGCAAAATCACTATATGAATAGGCGATTAAATCGAATCCTGAGTCTTTGGGATACCAAAGACCTAGATTCGATGTACCCTTAAGATATCGAAAAATTCGCTTTACAGCTTTCATATGAGATATCTTAGGTTCAGCTTGATATCGTGCACACAAGCATGTTGCAAACATAATATCGGGTCGGCTAGCTGTAAGATACAATAGTGAGCCGATCATCCCACGGTACAGCGTGACATTGACAGGAACACCCTTAGTGTCCTTATCAAGTGTCAGCGGTGGTGCCATAGGGGTTTTCATAGCTGAACTTTCAGTTAAGTCGAATTTATTCAGCATATCTTTAACATACTTTCCCTGATTAATGAAAGTTCCTTTTTCATTTTGTTTTATCTGTAAACCAAGGAAATATGTTAGTTCACCCATCATGCTCATTTTATACTCTTATTTCATTCTATCAGCGAAACGAGTACAAAGATCAGGGTTAGTCGAGCCAAATATAATATCATCAACATATATTTGAACAAGAATGATATGACCTTTTACTTTCCTGAAAAATAGAGTTTTGTCTATTTTGCCTCGCTCAAATTTTTCAATATGGAGATAAGTAGAAAGAGTGTCATACCATGCACGTGGAGCTTGCTTTAAGCCATAAAGTGCCTTATCCAGTTTATAAACATAACCTGGATGCTTAGGATCTGAGAATCCTGGAGGTTGTTCCACATAGACTTCTTCATTCAGCTTTCCATTTAGAAACGCTGACTTAACATCCATTTGATATACTTTGAAGTCTTTGTGTACAGCGTATGCTAAGAATAGACGAATAGATTCTAATCTTGCTACTGGAGCAAATGTTTCGTCATAATATATGCCTTCCTCTTGTCTGTATCCCTGAGCAACAAGACGAGCCTTGTTGCGGGTTACAGTTCCATGTTCGTCCAACTTGTTTCGATAGACCCATTTAGTGCCTATCACTGTTTTGTCAGTTGGTCTTCGAACAAGTTTCCAAACTTTGTTTCTTTCGAATTCCGTCAGCTCTTCTTGCATGGCGCTGACCCAGTTTGGATCTTTGAGGGCATCATCTACTTTCTTTGGTTCAGTTAGTGAAATAAAATTTACAAATAAACAAATATTACCTGCACTTCGTCGAGTCTGAATACCAGCGTTTGGATCACCAAGAATTTGATCAATTGGGTGATTTATAGTCCATCGCTGAGCCAGAGCGTGAGACGCTGACTCAACCTGAACTGGAAGAGCTGAAGATGAAGCTTCAGCGACGTCTGGAGTATCAGCCAAGAGAGGAATGGATGCAGTTGTCATTATATTCACTGATTGCTGATAAGTGGATGGAATATCTGAGGTATTGGTTTCAGAAGCAGGTATAGTGTTTATAGGAACAGCTGAGACCCATGATGTTTCAGCTTCACTATTCTGCATATTTGGAATGATAGTTGGACCATCATCTTCAACTGTGTGAGCACGAAGAGTGGGAATATCTTCTGAATCACCAAGATGAGAAAACATCCATTGAATCAGTTCTTCAGTATCAGCGGACGGTTTAGAGTTCGCTGAACGGGACTCGTCAAACGTGACGTGAATTGTTTCTTCAACAGTTTGTCTTCTTCGATTAAAGACTCTGAAGGATTTGGAAACTGAGGAGTATCCAAGACAGATTCCATCATTCAGCTTTGTCAGTCTTCACTTTGGTTAATTTCTTAACCTCAGTGGTCTTCTTTGCCTTGGGGGCAATCTTCACCTTAGCTATCTTATCAGCTTTGGTGGTTGTGGGGCACTTACTAGCAATATGATCAGTGAGTCCACAGTGATAACATTTCCTATAACTAAAAATAGTTCTAGGACTATTTGAATGCTGAGTTTTAGATTTTGAATTAGAAGGACCAGCACCAAATAAGCTTTTGGCTTTAGAAATGGGAGGAACACTTGGTTCTCTAGATTTCTTACCAAGGACATCCACTCTGAGTCTAGGAGTAAGTCGCTGAATAGACCCACGCTGAGTAGATCCAGAGATCTGATTTCTTGATCCAGAGGAATAAATCACTAAAGCTTTAGAAGCATTCAGCTTTGATGCTAAAGTACCCTTCTGAGGATTTTGGTTCAACGCAATTCCTTTACCTTTATCTTTAAAGACAGAGGTAGGTTTTGGATAAACCATTTTCTCTTTACCTTTTGAAGAGGCAGAGATTTCCTCAGGGATAGGCGGTCTGGAGGACGAACACTGAGAGGATGAAGTGTCAGCGACTGAGGATACGAAAGTTCCAAATAAGAGCATGGAACGATCAGTGGTTGGTTCTTGAGTTTCATATTTGTAACCAAGACCACGTTTATCACTCAGGGGTATCTGAGACTTAATTATCTCAGTGATATTTGTTGAAGAGTTACACCATCCTTCAACAGTAGCCTTTTCAACTTTCAAAGCAGCGATAGCTTCTGCTCGTTCGATTTTGACTAGCTGATTTAAATGCACTTGATCTTTAAAATCTTCTTCAATTTTAGAAAGCTTTTCTATTTGAAGGTGACAGTTTTTAAGTTGTTCAGCGAGATCAAGGTTTTGGTTTTCAACTATAGTTTTGCCATTCATGGCTTCATATAAGCTTCTAGTCAAGAGATCGATTTTGCGGAGACTATCAGCTTCATCAATATTTGCAATATTTGTAAAGAAGGAAGGTGATACCTGAATGGCAGAGGTTGAAGTAGAGGGAATGTCTGAACTTTCTTCCTCATCCTCAATCTTTGCCATAAGACAGAGATTGGCTTCATCATCTTCAGAGTCAGATGATGATTCTTCTTCTTCTGAAGCAGCCCAATCATAAACCATCAGACCTTTACCTTTCTTCTTGAAGCTTTTCAGCTTTGCATATTTTTCTTTCAGCTTAGAATATTTGTCATCTTTATTCCTGGGAATAAAAGATTTCATGGGAAACGCTGAGTTTCTCGATACCTTTTTAGACCTGCACTCGTTAGCGAAATGTCCAATCTTTTCGCATTTAAAACAAGTAGCAGTAGCCTTATCAACAGTAGCTGATGATCTTGGCTTATCAGTTATAGAAAGAGGTTTGTTCTTTCTGAATATTTTCTTTTTGGCGAATCTCCTGAACTTTTTAGTTAGGAGAGCCAAAGATTCATCATCATCTGAAGAGTCAGAATCTGATGACCTTTCAGAGTTACTCTCTAACTCAGTGATAGTGACCGAAGGTCGCTGAGTAGAAGGTTCCTCTGAGATTAAAGCAACAGGGGTGCTTTTGGAATCTTTTACAAGATTCTTCTTAAGATGGCTTGATTGCTCATGATTCAGCATTGTGCCATATAAGGTAGCAAGAGTCATTGATCTTAGATCTTTTGACAGCTTGAGACACATAGAATAACTGTCCCAGCTTTCAGGTAAACATTCTAGAAACTTTGTCAGCACTTCAAAGTTAGAATATTCCTTACCAATAGTTTTCAGATCTATTATTAAGCAATTAAAACGTTGGTGAACTTTAATGAGAGTCTCATTCTTACCACAAATGAAACTTTCTTACTATCTTACCAGGTTGATCTTTCGAGAGTCCTGGACTTCAGCAGTACCTTCATACTGAACACATATTGTGTCCCACATGGCTTTTGAGGATTTCAGGTTCATGATGGAATGGTAGACTTCGTCAGGAAGAGCCATGGATAGTATGGATCTGGCTTTTGTGTCGATAACCACTTTCTTCTTATCTTCGTCAGTCCACGTATGAACACCTATGGGTACCAGCCTTTCTGGAATAGCAGGTCTATTCTCAGCTGCAGGTACTGCGGCATCAATTCTTACAGGAATAAATGGGTCGTTTTCAAGATAATAAGGCATAGTAGGGTCTACACCTTCTAGGAATAGAGTCATCCTATTTTTCCATATTTTAAAATTATCTCTGGAGAATCTAGGGGGTTTTGCAAGAGAACCATTGTCTATATAGTTTGTGTTTGTGTTGGTGGCCATTTTCAGAAATAGCAAGGAAGAGAAATCTTAGTATAGATTAGATCTTGTTTATGAGTTTAAACAAATCCGCTCTGATACCACTTGTTGGTCCCGAAGGGTTATACAAGTTTGTAGAAGGGGTGGGGGGGGGGGGGGGGGTTGAATACAAACACACATATTTTACTTTTCTAAATTGTTTATTGATAAATCATTAACAATTTACAGCTTGTTGCGGAAACAAGATTAAGGATAAATCCTAAATCTAAACAAGTTGGAACACTAAGTTTCTTGCACTAAGAAGGAGAAGGAAATTACTAATAATAACCTATCTCAAGATAAGAAGGATGAACTTGTCCAGAGTTAGCAAGTTACTTCAAAATGAAGTGAGTTCTTTTTCTTATATACTGCATGCATCTGATTGGTTGCATGTCATTGACCTTTGTTGACAACCTTAGTAGTCGCATGTTTGAACAGTGTAGTATCAGAGTGGTTGTACGATTTCAGACAATAAGGAGGTTCTATTCTGACATATCGTACGGAGTCGTGCAAGGGTGGATGAGACAAAAAGTACTTTGTACGGAAGACTTCATGATCATCTTTTCGATGATTCAGCGATCTATCATTCTTCATCAGCGAATGATAGAGTTCAGCGATAGCTGAAGTCTTGTACTTGATACTTCACGTTGAGTGGACAAATCTGAGTCTTCGCTGATCCGCATCAGTTCATTAGGAGACTTGTCGCTGGTTCTTAAGCTTGATCTTCGACTTCAACGTAGAACCTATGTTGACGTGAAACTTGCCTTCGGGGATCATAAGTAAACAACTAACTTATCAGCGATCACCATAAGTACTGAACAGACTGAATATTATGGTGAACAGTTTCGCTGAATGTTTAATCTAAAGAGCGAGAGTTCCTATCAGCGGTACTGGAAGATCTTAGTACTTATCAGCGATAGTGAAACTCTGATACATATTGTTTACTTACAATTTTCACTAAGTATATAAGAGAGGATCATTATCAAATCACTGAGGGTTTGGATCAACACTAAGCTCAAATGGGCACCAACGAGTAACTTAAATATAATTATAGGTGTGAGTTCCAGATTAGTGCAAACGAACAGTAGAAATCAATAGATGTAAACAAACAAAATGATTTCAATTGGTCATCCAGTTCACTTTCATTAATCAGAGAGAATTACAATATGCTTGAAAGTAGAATATGACAACTAGCCTATTTTCTAAGGTTAACAAAACTCTATATACCATGGGCCCACATCATTCAAGCCCATGGCCCGTTACATCTTTTGGGCTAAAAACTATTTATTACAAAATGATCCTCTAACTTCTATTCAACACGAATTAATCCCTAACAATCTCCCCCTTTGAATTGAAGTTCGAGTTCGCGCCAATTCTCGACGTATCTCTTTCGGAGCGCCAAGTGGATCTCGAACAATCGGATGGCTCGGCGGTAGTCGATGCGGTCTTCTATCACTTTTAATGCATTTTGAGCGGTTATCGTATTTGAGTTGGGAATAAACGAAGACTTTCGATTTTCAGACTCGTAAGTTATGATATTTCGAAGAGCATCTCTGACTTTGAGGAGTGTGCCATCGCAGAATCTGTCGACCTGGCTGAAGCGGAGAAACCTCTTTTCTTTCTGATCATTGAGGTATACGATCCCAAATTCTGGTTCCAGAAGCAGTGCGTTCTCGGGATACATCTTCAGCTCGGGTGCTTTCAGAT
Source organism: Saussurea involucrata (assembly GCA_033807775.1). NCBI lineage: Eukaryota > Viridiplantae > Streptophyta > Magnoliopsida > Asterales > Asteraceae > Saussurea > Saussurea involucrata. The sequence goes on from CM066324.1 coordinate 84,908,689, forward strand.
TCGGTTTCAGCAGGTTTATCTTCTTTGCCCTGTTCTCGATCCCCATTTGAAAGTCTGTTAGGTAGGACATCATGATTGTGTGAATTAGGAATCGACGGACAGCCTCTAGCGCTTTAGTAACATGAAGTGGTCGGAGGGTTCTGGTTCGGAGGTCTTTCAGTATAGCGTGAAAGTCGAACGGTCTGAGGTTCTTAAAGTCAGCTTCAGAAAATCTCCATTCATTTCCGTCTTCGCGGGGGACAGTGAATACTAGAAACATGACTCTAAGGATTCGGCCTGTTTGGATGTTGAGCACTTCAAAGATTTTGTGCTTGGTTCGGACTTGGCTAACTAGCAGACACCGCTTCATGACATTTATGTACTAGCTTTGGTATTCCTTGTCGAAATGAGAAATCCTAAGGCAGAATGTTGGCTTGATCGGACGTAACTTGTGAACATAGATCTTCTTCAGTGATTCCTCCAGGTGAGGGATAAGTATCATGATCTTCTCCCATTGGGTATTTCGGCTTGGACTTCTATGTTAAAGTTATAAATGACTAAATCAATTGGGACATTGGGTAGGCTTTAAATTATAAATACTTTTTTCTGTTTTCAGTTACAATCTTAAGGTTTCAAAATTAATACGGTTGCACCCTCGAAAATGATACGGTTGCACCCTTCATAGAAGTATAAAATTTTACCATTTGCCGGACGATTAATACGGTGGCACGTGCAACTATATCTCCTCACTTGGGTCCGTCGATGTATACAAGGACTCGATCTTATAGCCTTTAAGATTAGAATTTTGTCTTAGATTAACCCAATACGAAATTCGAGATATATACAGAAGGCAATAAGGAACGAATTATTGTATTTTAAAAAATGAGCTTTCACAATTCAAAGATATTATCTGGTCTACGAACTCCAAACCCTAAATTCTAACAGCCATATCTTAAAGCCATGCCCACAACTATCAGATAATGCAATATATCGACAAAAGTTAAGATTTGCTCAGTTAAGATCCGAAAAACATTATTAAAGCTAAAACTTTACAACTCGTTCATTAATTAAACAAGTATCGATCATTGACATAAACGTAATACGACAATAATTGTGTCTAAAAGAAGAAGATAAATAAAAGTAGGTGTGGTGGTGGTGGTCCATGCAAGGAACCGATGGGCTTCAATTAATTGAATTGCTTTTGAGAATTAATTAAAGGTGGTGGCACAGCTTCATATTTCAATCACACGTCTCAAACCGTCCTTCACTTCTCCTCCATGCATGCAAACTATGGATTTAGGTCATCCACGTGTACAATGCTTTTCATCAACTTCCAAACAAATCAATTGTAATATATAGTTGGGTAAATTACATCGTTAGTCTTTATAGTTAGCTCATAATCTGGATGTACTTTCCGTTGGAAAATGAGTTTGAAATTATGGGTTTTACGGTATTTTGGATGTAAATATTAATTGGACAAATATTCTATTTTTGTGGAACTATATAGTGGATCTCGTTCACCTCTGTAAAGGGTTTGAAATGAGCTAAAGTCAGTCCAAAATGGAGCTCCTATGAATGAGAAATTGAATCTCAAAGTAGACACATGGAAGTGGGTATTGTTGGGAAAAAGGGTTGTCTCACATTGATGGGAATTTAAAGTGGAACAAGTTTATATATGATTTTGCAAATAGAGAGGTTAAGATGTATTGAAGGAAAGTCTCCCTCATGTATGCGCGCCAGGGGGTGCGAAGTCTGGGCCGGTTGAGAGTTGGAAAACTGAACTTGTGTGCCTAGGCGCGTCCTGTGTAGCATCCGTAATTTTTGGGTAGGTACAATTTCATGTTAGTGTACAAATCGATCTTTTAAGAGAAATAGAGGATATATGATTTTGGTCTTAAATCCTAGGTTTTATAGTCTTGTTGGATGGAGAATTTAATACGAGTCCAAAGGTTATTTTCGAAACAAAATCGGACATAAACGAATAAGTTATGGCCAAAACAATTTTCGTTACAATTTGTGTTATAGTGACAGCGATTATCACACTGTCACACTATCATGTCACAATCGTATGCGGATGCCAGACTACATAAAATCCGATTTTTAGCCTCATTCTTCATTTCTTCATAAGAGCATCCACACACATCTTGCACAAGTACTTGCAAAATTACATGGCATGCCATGTGGATTGCAAGGTCTTGCAAGTTTAACAAAACCTTTTAATTTTAGAAAGGCCTTTCACAATGAATTATATATAAAACAAATATATTTTTGTTTAATTTAATTAATTTATTAGTTTGTTTAAACATTAATTATTAATATGTTTATTAAATTTAATTCATTTATTAATTTATTTGAACATTATTTTTTATTATTTTTATTAAAATTTCTACCCACAATTTATTTTAAATAAATGATATTTTATGCAATATTTTTTATTTAAACTACTAAAATAAAAATAAATTAATATAAAAAAGTACGAAAATACAAATACATCCATGTATTTTATGTAATATTTGTATATTAATAAACGGTGCATGTTTTCAATATATCTAAGTATTTATTTGTTAATTAAATTATATTTACACAAAATATAGTAAAAGAACACAAAAGTAAAAAAATTTAGTTATCTATATTTTACAATTAATTTATTATTTATATTATAATTACTTATATTATAATTTATTACTTTATAAGGCCATCCGCAGTGCCTCGGGTTTGGGCTCGGGCTCGCCTGCGGGCTCCTGCGGGCAGCGGTGCGGGGTACGCGGGCTTGGGGCTCGGGCTCGGGGTGCGGGTTTGAAAACCCGAGGAACCCGATGGTGTTTTGTTTATTTTATTTTATTTTTTATTTTTTATTCAAACGGCTCTCTTTCAACGGCTACTTTTTATTTAATTTTGTTTTTTATTTTTTTTTTCAATTTAATCACACTATATATATTAACCCTCAACCTCTTATTTTTTCACACCAACAATCTCTCAAACTCTCTCAAACTCTCTCAAATTCTCTCAAACTCTCTCAAATTTCATCATGAATCCAAACAAAACACCTACATCCCGTCGTAACCGACCGGATACACCACAGCCGCAAGAAGACCCGGAGCTTGGTTTCCAAGCATTTACACAACAAGGTTATCGTCCGCAATGGTCGCAACAAATTCCGCCACAATGGTCGCAACAAAATCCGCCACAATATCCGCAACAATTTCCCCAACAATTTCACCAACAATTTCTTTACCAATTTACACGTCCCGGTTTGAGTGAACAAGGTTTTACTCCGGCCAACTACAATATTCCTTCACCCGCAATCAATCTCGCCGACGACATTGTTCCGGAAACCCAACATACTAGCCCGCACACACCACAATCCATCTACACACAACCATCAAACCCGGAACCATCAAACCCGAGACCATCGAGAAAAGGAAAAAGCAAACAATATGAAAATAGAGCCCCCAAACAGATGTGGACTAACGAGGATGAACTTGCGTTAGTGTCGGCGTGGGTTGACGTTTCGGAGGACCCCGTTATCGGTAACGCACAAACCCATGGTAATATTTTTATTGTTATTATAATTATTATTATTATTATTGTTATTATTAATATTATTATTATTATTATTATTCTTGTTAATATTCTTATACTTGAATTTACATAAATGTAGAAGGTTTTTGGACCCGAATCGGGGAAGTGTTCTATAGTTTTATAGGTCGCGCCAATTATAGAACAACTCATCAACTCAACACCAAGTTCAACGACCTGAATAAAAAAATTGCTCTTTTTGGCGGCATCTACAACAACTTGGTCAATAATAGATCAAGCGGAATGAGTGATGCCGAAATTTCACGAGTGGCACACGAACGGTACCAAGCACAACAAGGGTTTGCTTTCTCTAAAGAACAAGCTTGGGAAGTCCTAAAAAAATGTCCAAAATGGGGAGTCGTTCCAACGATGACGACAACTTCATCGCGGGGTTCAAAACGTACCAACCCTTCCAATGATGACGATGACGACAACTCCATCGAGCAACTTCAACGACCCATCGGGAGAAACAAGGCAAAAAAAACATCAACGAGTAATAAGTCCGGGTCGAATACGAACGAAAGTGTTACTCAGTTGTTGACGACGTTCAACGACAAGATTGATGATACAATGGAATACAAAATGAAAAAACTCGATCTCGAAATCGAACGCTCAAAACTCGAACGAGATAGGTTGGAACAAGAACTCGAAATCGAACGCTCAAAACGATTTGAGAAAGACTTCGAGTTTTTCATGACCTCGCATGATCACCTTACGGGAGACGTTTTGAGGGTTACTTTAAAGAGAAAATAGCAAATTAAAAAATTTCATAATTGGTAGTGTTTTGTATTTTGTAATTTTTATTTTTAATGAATGATATGAATTTTTATTTTTATTATTTATCTTATTTTTATTTATTAAAAAATATATAAATATTTTTATTTTGTTAAATAATTAAATGTATAAATAAAAGAATTAAAAAAATGATGTGGCGCTGATGTGGCATTGAGGGCTTGAGGGCTTTTAGTTATGCGCTGGGGGTGTTTAGGGCTTGAGGGCTTTGCTGATGTGGCGCTGATGTGGCGTTGAGGGGTTGAGGGATTTTATTAATGCGCTGCGGATGGCCTAAAGGAGTTTGATCTTGCATGGATGTAGAAGATGTTATTGCAAAGCTGATGTGGCACTTTAGAAAAGAGTTTGGTTTTGCAGGGGTGCGGATGGTCTAACTTTCTCATCTCAACTCCGATTTTGACGATTCAACTTGCTATGGTTTTGTTTTTTAGAGTTTTTTGAGGATATATTGTTAGTTTTGAGGAGATCCAAGGGTATTTGGTGGTGCATTGGAAGGAAAGGTCAAGAGTTCATCATCATCACTTTCATCTTCAAGAAAATTAGGGTTTTTCTAGGTTTTCATCAAAACTCAAGTGGTGAGTTCATCCTCCTAGTTTATAAACTTTCATATGAGTTATAAATTCTCCATTGATGACTTCCTAGTGTTTATGTTTATCAAATTTCGGTTTGAATGATTTTGGGGAAATAGGTCAAAATTGGGGTTTTGGTCAAAATAAAAATTTTGATATAAGATGTTCGAGGAATGATTCTAAGTGCTCGTATATGTATATTTATGTTTGAAAAACTTGTGAATCTAGGGTTTGAAGGAATTTCTTATGGATTCAGGTTTCGTTAAGGGAGCTCAAGTTCGGGGAAATCTAAATTTAACCTAAATCTAGCAAGGTAAGTTCAAGTTGATTTATAAAAACGTTGTACATGCAAAAATGTTTTTAAAAGTGTTTATGTGTTTTACATAAATTTATCAATTGTTGAGCTATTTGGTAGGTTTTGATTATTTGAACTGTTGATCTCTACAAATCTTATAAAACACCCACATTTGGGATTTTTTGGGTAACATGGAAAATAAATCATAAATAATAGTGTTTTGATGAGTTATTGTATAAATGAGGGTTATTTGATAAAATTGCACTTTTAGTGTTTGTTGGAAAAATATAAAGTTTAAGTTATGGGACGTTTAGAAAATACGTATGAGTAGGTCTTTTAATGAGTTTGCATATTAGTACGTCTCATTCTTATAAATCTCATGAGATGTCCATCGTTGGGTCTTTGGACACTTTGGTAAATAAATTTTGAGGGTGTACGTTTTGGGTGCTCTATCTCATAAATGAATATTGTTGGGTCATTGACCATCATCTTCCTAAATCGAAACGTGGCGCTGGCTGCTACGCTATAAAGAAATAAGTTGCGCCTTCTCCACCAGCAATTGCTTTTGGCATAGTGGTAAGCGCTTGGATCCTAACATGTGGTATCAGAGCAGGTCACAGGTTCGAATCCCATGGAGTGCATTTAAAAAAATGCCAAAGGCATGTTGTGCAACCATTGACTTCTAGCGAAGCTCTCGTTAGTGCTGGCAAATGCTGGGGGGGGATTGTTGGGTCATTGACCAACATCTTCCTAAATCGAAACGTGGCACTGGCTGCTACGCTATATGGAAATATGTTGCGCCCTTTCCACTAGCAATTGCTTTTGGCGTAGTGGTAAGTGCTTGGATCCTAACAAATATCATTTGACATTTATGCATTGTTGATGCTTTTGGTTTTATAACCCATTGTGAAAGATATACGTTATCAAGTTATAAAGTATTTGGGTATATAAATGGTTTGATTTTATTTAGAAAATGTCAATGAAGGGGTTTTGAGTTAGTCATGCCTTTGGAGCATGTAATTGCATAATATGGGTTAAATACATTTCATTTGATCTTTTGAGCTTGTGGCTCGGTTTTTTACTATGTTGGGTCTAGGGGACATTTGTCTGATTTTGATAGCTCAATGTAGAGCTTTGGTTATGATTTGCATGTATTGCATCTTATTTGGGAATTACACGATTTAAATGCGTTGGTTATTCTTTTGGAGTCATGTATTAATTTCTAAATTAAACAAACTTGTTTTGGATGGTGAGATCCCAAGGTAAAGACACGGATAAGGTTGTGTTGGTCCCGAGAGGGTTATACAAGTTTGTAGAAGGGGGGGGGGGGTTGAATACAAACACACGATTTTTACTTTTCTAAATTGTTTATTGATAAATCATAAAACAATTTACAACTTGTTGCGGAACAAGATTAAGGACTAAGCCTAATCTAAACAAGTTAAGAACACTAAGTTTCTTGCACTAGAAATAGATAGAAAGGAGATAAGGAAATTACGAATAATAACCTAACACACAAATAGGAAGAAAGAAGGTGACCCGAGCAGAGCAAGTGAGTACTTCAAAAACTGAAGTAGGATTCTTCTTATATACTGCATACATTGAATGCATGGCAGTTGTACTTTACACGTCGCAGCAGCTGAGTGGTTGACCTTTGTAGACAACTTTAGTAGCAGCATGGTGCACAGTGTAGAATCAGAGTGGTTGTACGATTTCAGACAATAGGGATGTCCGTTCTGACAGTTCGTACGGAGACGTGCAAGGGAGGTTAAGACAATAGTAACTTGTAGAGTAGACTTCATGATCAGATTTCGTTGAATCAGTACTTTATCAGCGAATGATAAAGTTCAGCGATTGCTAAAGTCTTCTACTTGATACTTCACGTTGAGTGGACAATTCTATGACTTCGTTGATATCCGCATCAGTTCATTAGTAGACTTGTCGCTGGTTCTTGAGCTTGATCTTCGACTTCAGCGTAGAACCTATGTTGACGTGAAACTTGTCTTCAGGGATCATAAGTAAACAACTAAGACTATCAGCGATCACCAAAAGTACCGAACAGACTTAGAGCTTTACGGTGAACAGTTACGCTGAACAATTTATCAGCGATCATCACAGAGACTGAACAGGCTCAGTGCTACTGGATGAATAGAGTTCGCTGAATGTCTAATCTAAGGAGCGAGAGTTCCTATCAGCGGTACCGAACCAGTCTTAGTACTTATCAGCGATAGTGAAACTCTTATACATATTGTTTACTTACAATTTTCACTAAGTGTTTAGAGAGGGTCATTATCAAATCACTGAGGGTTTGGATCAACAATCTCCCCCTATTTGATTATGACATAGAAACAGAGAAAATTGCTAAGTATGAAAACATAAGGATAAAAATAACTTATAAAATATTTGTCCCTTTTACTGTTTTCTGTGATCTTTTCAGTACTTATGGAGTAAAGTACATTCGTAGAAATCTTTCTTTAAACTTCGTATAAGATTACAAAGGGAAGTGGAAAATCACAAGTACAGCGAACTAAATTACAAGTACAGAAGATATTAGCTGATAAAGATAGAAGAATGGGCGATCCTATCAGCTATAGAGGTTCTTCCTTAATGAGAAGTTCATCAAGGGTCTTTGTCGTAGGGATCATCCAGTCAGGGACTTCTTTTCCCTGATTTCTTCTTTCTTGGGCTTCCTTGAAGATCAAGGGTTTCATGAAATGTCCGAGAAGATCATCTCTGAATCCACACCAATAGATGAGATCTTTGAGCTGTTCGATTAGAGTGATGGGTAGCTCAGAGATACGTTGAAAACGTTGTCGTCCATCATAGTCAATAAAGAATATGCCATAAGGATTGCTTATGACTTTACCAGGGATGAAACGTTCACCGGGTGGCAGATATGTGTCGAGGGCAGAGAGATCAGGTTCAGGACCAAGTACTTCAGCGCGAGAGAAACCAATACTTGTTTCATTTCGGATGGGAGGACCTGAATCTGATGGTTGTAGCTTTTTCTTTGCAGAGGCCCTTTTTCTTTTCAACGTTGGAGCGGCAGGAGGAGGAATATCCACAGCAGATGAAACCAAGTCGATCTATCGATTTAGAAGTTTTTCGACAAGATCTTTGTACTTTGAGCGTGAATGATGAATGGCTATTCTGATCTCCAACCATTCAGAGAGACCATACTTCGTGATGGCATCAGCATAGAAGGTTTCAGTTTGGCTGTTTTGTCTGAATATCTGGATTTCAACAATTGGTACTCTGATGGTGGATCTTCCAGTGATGTGCACCTTGTTGATTCTTGCAGCTCGATATCGAAAATGTAGTTTCTCTTTACACCATTTCAGGGTGGATTGAGATACTTTTGTCTTCTTTTCGACAATCTTTTGGGCATCTTCCCATAGCTGACGTTGAACGTCAATGGGGGTTCTTTTCAGCGCGGGGTCTTTCACCGATTGTTGGACAAGCTGGATGGCGAAGGCCTTATCTTTTTCTTCAGCTTCCTTTCTTTCGGCGAGTAATCTTTCAGCTTTGAGGTGATCAGCAAATTCTTTCTTTGAAAGTCTGAACTTAGGAGCAGGAACTTTGATACGAGGAAGGATGATTCACTGATCCTCTATCTGTTTGATCATTGCTTCTCTTTTTCTTTGATCTTCTTTACTTGGTGTTTGAGGAACCAGGGAAGGTCTGTTTGTGTGAGAGAGCAGTTGTTCTTCAGGTTCATCAGTCTCGGTGATTAAATCCAAGACTGGGATTATTTCTTCAGCAATAGTTGCAGCTGGATGAACTTCAGCTGGATCCTCAAGCAGGGGAGAGGACTAGCTGAAACATAGCGATCTTTTTAGTAAGATTTGGGAAGAAAAGAGATAGAGAAAAGAATGGGGTTTAAGTGTATAGAGGTTTTATGGAGAGTAGAACTGATATTGAGAAGGGATAGAGGAGGGATGCAGTGTAAGGGAATAGGAGGTAGTGTACCTGACGAACTGGCTTTTGAAGCAAGATCATCAGATTGTCTTCTTCAGCGAGACCTTTGCCTTTGTCAGCTTCAGATGCTGCAGGCTTTGTCCGCTCCCCTAAAGGTTCTTTGATAGAAATTCCTTTTTGAGCAGGAACCTTTTTGCGATCGATGAAAAAGAAGTCATCATCATCATCAAAGTCATCATCATCATTGTTACTGGATGATGGTTCATCGTCAGAGATGTCGACAGCTTCATCGTCTTCAGCTTCATCAGATTCATCCTCTTCAGTGGCAGCTTTGAGTTGCTCTTCGAGTTGCTCCCCCTCAGATACAAAGGGAGGGTTATCGGTTCCCTCAGGGTTTTCAACTCCCCGAGGTCCAACAGATGTCTCATTTGTCTCCCCCTCAGCACGATCATCGTGGGGAAGACTTTCATCACTCTTCTCCCCCTCTTCATTATGAGGAAGGTCTTCAGTCTTCTCCCCCTCTTCCACTTGATGAGTGGGGGAGGTATGTTCAGACTCAGCAGTGGCGGTAGTAGCAGCATCAGTATGCACTGGTTCTCTGTCTTCTAGGCCAGAGATCCCAACGCATTGTTCAATCACAGCTAATCTGACTTACAGGACAGATATAGTAGGACTGATCTTTTGGAGATCCTCTCAATCCAGCTGAGTGAAATGTGAAGGAGCACATGTAGGGGCGTTCAGGCGATCGAGTATCTGATGAAGTAACCCGGTGGCAGTGCTGACATACGTCTTTAAGGATGACACCTCTTCTTGAAGGTTACCAACCGCTGTCTTCAGCGTTGTGACCTCGCTGGACAGGGTTGAGAAGTTGGTGAAGAGGGTGTCGTTGGTGATGTTGAGATTGTTGACGGTGGTGGAGTTTTCAGCAATAGCAGTAGCAAGATTTCCAAGACTGCTTTCCACCTTCTCCAGATAAGCACTGGAGGCTTTCTTTTCCACTTCAGCAGTCAGCTTGTTGAAATTCTCTCCAGCGTTTGTTACAGCTGAAGAGTTCGCTGAGAGAGTTGTGGTGAGAGCTGTCATCTTTGTATCCAGGTTCTTCAGGGAGGTGTTGATATCTCCTAAATTAGGACCTGTAACAGTTAATAACTTATGAACAGAGGAAAGCTCAGAAGTTTGGGGTTGAGAAGGAGGAATGTGTATGGTTGTGTGTATACCTGCACGTGGGTTGGTGAAGTCGTCAAAACTTCGATGACCTAAATAGTGTTCCATATCGTCAGTGAGAGTGCCTTGACGCATGGAAGATCCTGCAGGTCCTGAATGTGCATCCATCATTCTTTGTAGAGTATCAACAGTTGTATCTTGTAGAATTACGGGCATTCTAGAGAACGTTGGGAAAATTGGAGTAGAGTACAAAGGAGTAGAGAGAGAAGCGAAGGTTGAGAAAAGAGTTGGTGCTTCAGATTCAGTGTTGGATCCACTGAGAATAACTTCTTCAGTCCTTAGAGGGTCTGAAAAAGGTTGGTTCAGTTCCAAGTTTATAACCTCAGCATTTAGAGACGTTGAGGTCGGGATGGAAGGGGTGGCTTGTTCAGCTGTGGCAGAGCGTACCACGAAACTATCCACCGACTCTTGTATGAAATGAGTCATGGAGTCTTCATCATGTGATTACTGGGGGGTTGCTCCTTGGTTTTCTTGATCCCTGTGGAGTCAAGTTGGCTAGAAGAGTGTTTCCTTTTACGAGAAGGAATGGACTTTGCAGCCTGGGTATCAGCGGTTGGGATTACGACTGAAGTAGCCGCAGAAGTAGAAGAAGGAGGACTAAGAATAGATAAGAGAGTAGAGAGACGTACCTCGTTTGGCAGTGGCTTGAAGTCAAGAACTTTGGGGCCGACTTTAGTGAGTCTCAGGTCTCCTACCTTCGGATATTTGTCATTCAGGCCTAGTACTAAAAGAGCACTGATAAACCTGGGATAAGGAACCGATGTTGGTCGATCAGCAGCATTCACTCTGAATAGCATATCGTCAAAAATGATCTGAGCCCAATCAACATGGAGACCCTTCAGCAGTGAGTACCCCATAGCTTGTTGAGGTTGAGAGGCTTGATCAGAAGAACCAGATTTGGCGGTCAGGCAGCTGTTAAGATGAGCGAAGATGAAGTTCATTTCGCTTGGCATCTTGGATTTCTTCATGATAGTCAGCTTCTTCTCAGGGAGGTCGTCTCTCCCTGTGTCCCATGCATAGTTCATTGCATCGAAGAATGCAATCAGGGTTTCCCTATCAGATGAGTTTTTCTTGGAGTCAGGGAAAGGGACAAAAGGTTTTTCTTTGGAGGCTGAGGGGAGGTTGAGGGCACACCTGAGGTTACTAGGTGTAATTTTGGAGGTGCCATGGTCAGTGTCAAAAAGAATGACATTGATGGTCTTTTTGGGGTTCTTTGTGGAGGTGATCTGAGCACTTTTGCCAGAATATCAAAACTGAGCTAGTAGGTGTTTATTAGATGGAGGAGAGATGGATAGAGCTGTGGAAAGAAGGCATGTCTTCAAAAAGTTTACAACGTCATCCAAATGAGTGACCTGTTTCTTTTCAGGGAAGTCAAATAGAGCATAGGGATTGTTGCTCTGAAAGATAACTTTCTCCAGATTGAATTTGACTTAAGGAGCCCTTGTGATTTTAGAAACTTCAGCAGTCGTAAGAGTGTCAGTGGATGCCATCTCTGCTATAAACACACAGAATCACGAAGAACATGAACAACAAAATGTCTTAATATGGAAAGAATTTCCAAAAAGATTTGTTTGAAATTTTGTCCATTTCATTCAGCCAGAAGATGACTTAATGAAGATTTGGGTTTTCCAGTTTAAGAAAAGATTCTGGAAAAACATATGAAGAACAAGTTTAAGATTTTAGATATAAACTTGAAGAACAACCATGAAGGTTGTATTCATAAAATCATGAGAGAGAATGATTTCATTTTAAGAAGGTTTTCTTTTGTTTGATCTTTTAAAAACAAAGATAAGATCCAAAACGAGTTAAAACAGGTGAATAATATGAATATTAACCTTGTTCTCGAAGAAGATGAACAGTTTCTTGAAAAACTTGAGTGTTCAAAATGCAACAGTATCTTTTCTTGAAGAAGAAGTTGTTCGCGTGAGGAAAAATACACACTCGAAGGAGTATATATAGTGAGATTAGAGAGAGAAAAACTATGAGCGGGAAAAGTTTTTCATCATGACACGGACACGTGTTAGCATTTGATTGGATGAGAAGACGAAACGTGCCAGGGGTTATCCGGTTAGGAGATGTCATAAACGTCCTTTCATATTTTAAGATGTCTCTGAGGATTTTAAAGACTCAGGGACCCTTTTTGAAAACACGAAGCACTTAATAGAAATATCAGTGTTAGATTTAAGAAATTTCAAAAGTATCACTGATAAGGAAAAGATTTTCAGCGATCTAATTTGTTTTGAAATCTTGCATTTACATGCGATCGTCAGTAAGTAAAGAGAGAAAAACATACCTTGTTATCAGCGAATCAGTTTGTTCAGAGAGTAAGTGATTTATGGGTTATACAAGTTCATTGTTGTCACTGATCAAATGTGAACCACTGAATATTTTACTCTTCTAAGTTCAGCATTCCAAGCTCGCTGATGAGAAAGTTGAATCTTGTCTCATCAAGAGGTTTGGTGAACAGATCATCTAACTGAAAGTCAGTTGGGATAAAATGAAGTTCTATATTACCATTTATCACATGATCTCTGATAAAATGATACCTGATTTCGATGTGTTTGGTCTTTGAGTGTAGCACTGGATTGTTGGCTATTGCGATGGCACTTGTGCTGTCGTAGTAGATTGGAATCTTTGAGAACTGAAGGTCATAGTCCAGTAGTTGATTTCTCATCCACAAGACTTGAGAGCAACAGCTTCCAACAGCTACATATTCATCTTCAGCAGTTGAGGTGGACACTGAGTTTTGCTTTTTACTTGTCCAACTCACCAGCTTACCACCCAGGAGCTGACAACCTCCTGTGGTGCTTTTCCTATCCAATTTGCAACCTGCAAAATCACTATCTGAATAGGCGATTAGATCAAACCATGAGTCTTTGGGATACCAAAGACCTAGGTTAGGAGTACCCTTAACGTAACGAAAGATTCGCTTTACAGCGATCATATGAGATTCATTAGGTTCAGCTTGATACCTTGCACACAAACAATTTACATACATGATATCTGGTCGGCTAGCTGTAAGATAAAGAAGAGAGCCGATCATCCCACGGTATGCAGTGACATTAACAGGTTTTCCTGAGGGATCCTTGTTAAGTGTCAGCGGCGGTGCCATAGGGGTTTTCATAGCTGAACTCTGAGTTAAATCAAATTTCTTCAGCATATCTTTAACATACTTTCCCTGATTAATGAAAGTTCCTTTTTCATTTTGTTTGATTTGAAGACCAAGGAAATATGTTAGCTCACCCATCATACTCATTTTATACTCTGCTTTCATCCTTTCAGAGAAACGAGTACAAAGGTCAGGGTTAGTGGAACCAAATATAATATCATCGACATATATTTGAACAAGAATGATATGACTTTTTACTTTCCTGAAAAATAGAGTTTTATCAATTTTACCTCGCTAAAATTTTTCGATAAGGAGATAAGAGGATAGAGTGTCATACCATGCGCGAGGAGCTTGCTTTAAGCCATAAAGTGCCTTATCCAGTTTATAAACATAATCTGGATGCTTAGGATCTGAGAATCCTGGGGGTTGTTCCACGTAGACTTCTTCATTCAGCTTTCCATTGAGGAATGCTGACTTGACATCCATTTGATAAACTTTGAAGTCTTTATGTACAGCGTAAGCTAAGAAAAGACGAATGGCTTCTAATCGAGCCACTGGAGCAAAAGTTTCGTCGTAATCTATGCCTTCCTATTGTCTGTATCCCTGAGCAACAAGTCGAGCCTTGTTGCGGGTTACAGTTCCATGTTCATCCAACTTGTTTCGATAGACCCATTTAGTGCCTATCGTTGAATTGTTAGATGGTCTTTGAACAAGATTCCAAACTTTGTTTCTTTCAAATTCTATCAGCTCTTCTTGCATAGCGCTGACCCAGTTTGGATCTTTGAGGGCATCATCTATTTTCTTTGGTTCAATCAGAGAAATAAAGTTAACAAATAAACAAATGTTACCTGCACTTCGTCGAGTCTGAACACCAGCGTTTGGATCAATAAGAATCTGATCAATAGGGTGATTAATAGTCCATCGCTGAGCCGGAGCATAAGTCGCTGACTCAACCTGAACTGGAGGGGCTGAAGATGAGGCTTCAGCAACTTCTGGTATGTCAGCCAATAGAGGAATATGTGCAAATGTCATTACATTCGCTGATTGCTGAGAAGTAGATGGTTTGTCTGAGGTAGGTTCCGAAACAGGCATAGTGTTAAGAGGAGTAGCTGAGACCCATGATGTTTCAGCTTCACTATTCTGCATGTTGGGGATGATGGTAGGATCATCATATTCAGCGATATGAGTATGAGATGGAGGAGTGGGAACATTTTCTGAATCACCAAGATGAGAAAACATCCATTGATTCAGTTCTTCAGTATCAGCAGAAGGTCTTGAGTTCGCTGAACGGGATTCGTCAAAAGTGACGTGAATGGTTTCTTCTACAGTCTGTCTTCTACGATTGAAGACTCTGAAGGCTTTGGAAACTGAAGAGTATCCAAGAAATATTCCATCATCAGCCTTAGGATCAAACTTTCCAAGGGCATCTCTGGTGTTTAGTATGAAGCACTGACAACCAAAGATGTGAAGAAAGCTAATTGAAGGCTTTCTCCCATTGAAGAGTTCATAGGCTATCTTCTTGAATCTTTTTACTATCAGCGACCTGTTTTGCGTAAAACAAGCAGTGTTGACAGCTTCTGCCTAAAACTGAGTAGGTAGGTGAGAATCGTTGAGCATTGAACGTGCAGCTTCGATGATTGTTCTATTTCTTCTTTCAGCGACTCCGTTTTGCTGTGGTGTTCTCACTGAAGAAAAGTTGTGAGAAATACCCTTACTCTCAAAGAAGGAATCAAGAGAACTGTTTTTGAATTCAGTCCCGTGATCACTCCTTATTGAGCGAACGGTCATGTTGTTCAGGGTTTCCATCTTACTGACAAATGTGATGAGTTCTTCAGGGGTGTCACTCTTGGAACGGAGAAACATTACCCATGTATAGCGAGAGAATTCATCAACTATGACCAAAGTATATTTCTTTCCAGCGATGGATTGTTTGTTAACAGGGCCAAACAAATCCATACGGAGAAGTTGTAGAGGAGATGACACAGAGGAGACTTGCTTAGACTTGAAGCTTGCCTTGGTCTGCTTCCCTTTCTCACACGCTGAACATAAGGACTCCTTAGCATATGAGTGTTGAGGCAGACCGGAGACTAACTCTTTTGAAGAAAGAGTATTCAGTGTCTTGAAGTTGAGATGAGAGAGCCTCTTATGCCATAGCCAGTTGACATCAGATGAGGCTTTTGAGAAGAAACAGGAGTTCTCAGTGGTTGTAGAGTCCATGTCTATTACATAAACATTTTCCATACGATAACCGCTGAGAGCTATCTTCTCCTTTTTGTCAGTGACAAAGCAGGATTTCTTAGTAAAGATTACTTTGTTATCTATGTCGCAAAGCTGACTAATGCTTAGAAGATTATGCTTCAGCCCTTCAACATATGCGACTCTTCTGAAGGTTGTTGTACCATTTGAGAGTACACCAAACCCTCGGGTATAGCCTTTTCCGTTTCCACCAAAGGTCACTGAGGGACCCTTTTCTTCTTTGTATTCAGCGAGCAGGTTTTTCTTACCAGTCATGTGTCTAGAGCATCCGCTATCGAGATACCAGATACCCTTCTTA
Organism: Saussurea involucrata; assembly: GCA_033807775.1. Taxonomy (NCBI): domain Eukaryota; kingdom Viridiplantae; phylum Streptophyta; class Magnoliopsida; order Asterales; family Asteraceae; genus Saussurea; species Saussurea involucrata. The sequence goes on from CM066324.1 coordinate 84,924,708, forward strand.
ACCTGCAAACAAAGGAAGATTAGTTTGACTTGGGTACCCATATCATTTTGGGCTTTGATTTGTCAGTGGTGGTTGAGGATGTGGAAGGTTCAGCGATCTTCGCAGCATTTGAAGATTCAGCTTTGTCAGTCTTCACTTTGGTTAATTTCTTAACCTCAGTGGTCTTCTTTGTCTTGGAGACAATGATCTTCACCTTTGCTAACTTTTCAACTTTGGTGGCTGTTGGGCACTTACTAGCAATATGATTCGTAAGTCCACAATGATAACATTTCCTATAACTAAAAGTAGTTTTAGGACCATTTGCATGCTGAGTCATTTGTTTAAAATGAGAAGGACCAGCATCAAGTATACCTCTGGTATTGGAAATAGGAGGAACTATCAGTTCTTCGGATTTCTTACCAGTTACATCCACTTTGATTCTAGGAGTAGATCGCTGAATAAATCCACGCTGAATATATCCAGGGATCTTGTTCTTTGAACCAGAGGGATGAGTCACTGAAGCTGTTGGTCCCGAGAGGGTTATACAAGTTTGTAGAAGGGGATGGGGGGTTGAATACAAACACACGATTTTTACTTTTCTAAATTGTTTATTGATAAATCATAAAAACAATTTACAACTTGTTGCGGAACAAGATAAAGGACTAAGCCTAATCTAACAAGTTGGAACACTAAGTTTCTTGCACTTAAGAAGGAGATAAGGAAATTACGAAAAATAACCTAACTCAAGGGATAAGAAGATGGCCAGAGCACTTAAGATAAGTGGGCAGAGACACTTCAAAACTGAAGTAGGGCTTCTTCTTATATACTGCATTCATTTAATGCATGGCAGTTATACTTTACACGTGGCAGCAGCTGAGTGGTTGACTTTTGTAGACAACTTTAGTAGCAGCATGATGCACAGTGTAGAATCAGAGTTGGTGTACGATTTCAGACAATAAGGTTGTCCGTTCTGACAATTCGTACGGAGACGTGCAAGGGTGGTTAAGACAAAAGTAACTTGTACGGAGACTTCATGATCAGCTTTCGTTGAATCAGTACTTTATCAGCGAATGATAAAGTTCAGCGATAGCTGAAGTCTTCTACTTGATACTTTACGTTGAGTGGACAAATCTGAGTCTTCGTTGATATCAGCATCAGTTCATTAGGAGACTTGTCGCTAGTTCTTGAGCTTGATCTTCGACTTCAGCGTAGAACCTATGTTAACGTGAAACTTCTCTTCAGGGATCATAAGTAAACAACTAAGATTGTCAGCGATCACCAATAGGACTGAACAGGCTCAGAGCTATATATATGGTGAACAGTTACGTTGAACAATTCGTCAGCGATCATCAACAAGACTGAACAGGCTCAGAGCTTGCTGATGAACAGGGTTCGCTGAATGTCTAATCTAAAGAGCGAGAGTTCCTATCAGCGGTACTGAAAACAGTCTTAGTACTTATCAGCGATAGTGAAGATGACGCTGTAACCTTTCTGAAGAAATGCCCTATCTCCACAGGTCTAACCATTTCTCCTCAAGGTGATAAACACCTACTGGCTCAGTTCTGGTATTCTGCCAGAAGTGCTCAGATCACATCCTCCAAAAACCCCAAAAAGACCATCAGTGTCATTCTTTTTGACACTGACCATGGCACTTCTAAGATTACATCTGGTAACCTTAGGTATGCTCTAAACCTCCCCTCAGCATCCAAAGACAAACCTTTTGTCCCATTCCCTGACCCCAAGAAAAACTCATCAGACAGGGAAGCCCTGATTGCATTTTTCGATGCAATGAATTATGCATGGGACACAGGGAGAGACGACCTTCCTGAAAAGAAGCTGACCATTATGAAGAAATCAAAGATGCCCAGCGAAATGAACTTCATCTTCGCTCATCTTATCAGCTGCTTAACCGCCAAATCTGGTTCCTCTGATCAAGCCTCTCAACATCAACAAGCCATGGGGTACTCTTTGCTGAAGGGTCTCCATATTGACTGGGCTCAGATCATTTTTGAAGATATGTTGATAAGAGTGACTGCTGCTGATCGACCAACATGGGTTCCTTATCCCAAGTTTATCGGTGCTCTTTTAGCACAAGGACTGAAGGATAAATATCCGAAGGCAGGAGACCTGAGACTCTCTAAAGTCGGCCCTAAAGTTCTTGACTTCAAGCCACTACGAAATGAGGTACGTCTTTCTACTCTCTTATCTATTCTTAATCCTCCTTCTTCTACTTCTATGGCTACTTCAGCGACCATACCCCTCGCTGATACCCAGGCCACAAAATCTATTTCTTGAAAAAGGAAACACTCTACTACCCAACTTGATTCCAAAAGGATCAAGAAAACCAAGGAGCAACCCCACCAGCAATCACATGCTGAAGACTCTGCGACTCAGCACATACAAGAGTTGCTGGATAGTTTCGTGGTACGCTCTGCCACAGCTGAACAAGCCATCCCTTCCATCCCAACCTCAGCGTCTCTACACGCTGAAGTTATAAACTTGGAAATGAACCAACCTTCTTCAGCCCCTCAAAGGACTGAAGAAGTTATTCTCAGTGTATCCAACACTGAATCTGAAGCACCACAACGTTTCTCAACCTTCGCTTCTCTCTCTACTCCTTTGGACTCTACTCCAGTTTTCACAACCTTCACTGGAACGCCCGTCATTCTTCAAGATACAACTGCTGATACTATGAAAAGAATGATGGATGCACAATTAGGACCTGCAGGAACTTCCATGCATACAGGCACTCTAGCTGACGACATGGAACACTTTTCAGGTCATAGAAGTTTTGACGACTTCACCAACCCACCTGCAGGTATACACAACACCATATACACTATATCTCAACCCCAAACTTCTGAGCTTTCCTCTGTTCATAAGTTCTTAACTGTTACAGGTCCTAATTTGGGAGATATCAACACATCTCTGAAGAACCTGGATACAAAGTTGACAGCTCTCACCTCAACTCTCTCAGCGAACTCTTCAGCTGTAACAAACGCTGGAGAGAATGTCAACAAGCTGACTACTGAAGTTGAGAAGGAGGCCTGCAAAGCTGATTTGGAGAAGATTGATGGTACTCTCAGTTAAATTGCTGATATCTACACTGACCACACCTCTTTCTCCTCAAAAGTTAAAACCCTGTCCAGCGAGGTCACAACGCTGAAGACAGCGGTTGGTAACATTCAAGAAGACGTGTCCTCCTTGAAGACAGATGTCAACACTGCCACCGGTTTACTGCATCAGATTCTCGATCGCCTGAAAGCCCCTACATGTGCTCCTTCACATTTTACTTCGGTGGACCGAGAAGGTCTCCAAAAGATCAGTCCTGCTATATCTGGCCTAGAAGACAGATTAAGCAAGATTGAATTATATGTCGGTGTCCCTGGCCAAGAAGACAGGGAGCCAACACCATCTGCTGATGTTCCTTCTGCTGAATCTGAACATTCCTCCCCCACTAATCAAGAATATTAACCTTGTTTGTTCTTTGAATATTAACCTTGTTTGTTCTTTGAAGAAGATGAAATGTTTCTTGAGAAAACTTGAATGTTCAAAATGCAACAGTAGTTCTTTTCTTGAGAAAGAAGTTGTTCGCGTGAGAAAAAATACACACTCGAATGAGTATATATAGTGAGATTAGAGAGAGAAAAACTATGAGCGGGAAAAGTTTTTCATCATGACACGGACACGTGTTAGCATTTGATTGGACAAGAGAACGAAACGTGCCAACGTGTGTCAGAAGAACGTGCCAGGGGTTTATCCTGTAAGGATGACGTCATAAACGTACTTTCATATTTTAAAATGTCTCTGAGGTTTTTAAAGAACTCAGGGATGTTTTGAAAACATGAAGCACTGAATAGAAATATCAGTGTTAGAAGAAATTTCAAAAGTATCACTGATAAGGAAAATATTTTCAGCGATATAATTTGTTTTGAAATCTTGCATTTAAATGTGAGTCAGTGAGTAAAGAGAGAAAAACATACCTGGTTATCAGCGAATCAGTTTGTTCAGAGAGTTGATGATAGAATGGGTTATATAACCTCATTTTTATCACTGAACCACTTGCTGTTATACAAGTGTATCACTAATCAAATGTGAACCACTGAAGATTTTACTCTTCTAAGTTCAGCATTCGAAGCTCGCTGATGATAAAGTTGAATTTTGTCTCATCAAGAGGTTTGGTGAACAGATCAGCTAATTGAAAGTCAGTGGGGATAAAATGAAGTTCTATATCACCATTCATCACGTGGTCTCTCATAAAATGATACCTGATTTCGATATGTTTGGTCTTTGAGTGTAGCACCGGATTGTTGGCTATAGTGATGGCACTTGTTCTGTCGCAATAGATTGGAATTTTGGAGAGCTGAAGGTCATAGTCCAGTAGTTGATTTCCCATCCACAAGACCTGAGAACAACAGCTTCCAGCACCTACATATTCAGCTTCAGCAGTTGAGGTGGACACTGAGTTTTGCTTTTTACATGTCCAACTCACCAGCTTACCACCCAGGAGCTGACAACCTCATGTGGTGCTTTTCCTATCCAATTTGCAACCTGCAAAATAACTATCTGAATAGGCGATTAGGTCAAACGATTCAGGGTTTGATCAACTATGAGAGCCTTAGAAGAGGCTTTTGAGAAGAAACAGGAGTTCTCAGTGGTTGTAGAATCTATGTCTATTACATAAACATTTTCCATACGATAACCGCTAAGAACTATCTTCTCCTTTTTGTCAGAGACAAAGCAGGATTTCTTAGTAAAAGATTACTATGTTATCCATGTTGCAAAGCTGACTAATGCTTAGAAGATTATGCTTCAGCCCTTCAACATATGCAACTCTTCTGAAGGTTGTTGTACCATTAGAGAGTACACCAAACCCTCGGGTATAGCCTTTTCCAGTTCCACCAAAGGTCATTGAGGGACCCTTTTCTTCTTTGTATTCAGCGAGCAGGTACTTCTTACCAGTCATGTGTCTAGAGCATCCGCTATCGAGATACCAGATACCCTTCTGAACCTGCAAACAAAGGAAGATTAGTTTGACTTAGGTGCCCATATCATTTTGGGCTTTGATTTGTCAGTGGTGGTAGAGGAAGTGGAAGGTTCAACGATCTTCGCAGCATTTGAAGATTCAGCTTTGTCAGTCCTCACTTTGGTTAATTTCTTAACCTCAGTGGTCTTCTTTGTCTTGGAGACAATGATCTTCACCTTAGCTAACTTTTCAGCTTTGGTGGCTGTTGGGCACTTACTAGCAATATGATTCGTAAGTCCACAATGATAACATTTCCTATAACTAAAAGTAGTTTAGGACCATTTGCATGCTGAGTCATTTGTTTAAAATGAGAAGGACCAGCATCAAGTATATCTATGGTATTGGAAATAGGAGGAACTATCAGTTCTTCGGAATTCTTACCAGTTACATCCACTTTGATTCTAGGAGTAGATCGCTGAATAAATCCATGCTGAATATATCCAGGGATCTTGTTCTTTGAATCAAAGGGGTCAGTCGCTGAAGCTGTAGAAGCATTCAACTTAGGTATAAAGATACCCTTCTGAGGATTTTGTTCAAAAGCAATTCCTTTACCTTTGTCTTCAGAGACTAAGGTAGGTTTTTCCTCAGGAGTTGGTGTTTTAGAAAAGGAGCACGAAGAAGATGAAGTATCAGGGATAGAGGAGACAAACATTCCGAATTTCAGCATGGAATGGTCAGTGGTAGGTTTTGGAGTTTCAAATTTATAACCAAGACCACGTTTATCATTCAGAGGTATCTGAGACTTAATTATCTCAGTGATCTTTGTTGAGGATTTACACCATCCATCAACAGTAGCTTTTTCAGCTTTCAATGCAGCGATAGCTTCTTCGCGTTCAATCTTGACTAGCTGATTTATATGAACTTGATCTCTTAAATCTTCTTCAATTTTAGAAAGCTTTTCTATTTGAAGGTGACAGTGTTTAAGCTGTTCAGCGAGATCAATGTTTTGATTTTCAACAATAGTTTTGCCATTCATAGCATCATATAAACTTCTAGTCAGCAGATCGATCTTTCAAAGACTATCAGCTTCATCAAAATTAGAAATATCGGTAAAGAAAGAAGGTGATACCTTAGAGGTAGAGGTTGAAGTAGAGGGAATGTCAGACCTTTCTTCCTCATCTTCAATCTTGGCCATGAGACAGAGATTGGCTTCATCATCATCTTCAGAGTCAGATGATGATTCTTCTTCATCAGAGGCAGCCCAATCATAGTCAGCCACCAGGCCTTTGCCTTTCTTCTTAAAGGTTTTCAGCTTTGTATTTCTTTCTTTCAGCTGTTGGTACTTGTCATCTCTAGACCTGCGGTTAGAGGATTTCTTGGGAAAAGCTGAGTTTGTCATCCCATCTTTCCATAGATTTAAATTATCTCTGGAAAAACTAGGGGGTTGTGCAAGAGAACTATTGTCAATATAGTTTGTGTTTGTATTGGTAGTCATTTTTAGTTTCTACAAAGAAGAGAGTCTTAGTATAAATAATATCTTGTTTATGAGATTAAACAAATCTGCTCTGATAGCACTTGTTGGTCCCGAGAGGGTTATACAAGTTTGTAGAAGGGGGGGGGGGGGGGGGTTGAATACAAACACACGATTTTTACTTTTCTAAATTGTTTATTGATAAATCATAAAAACAATTTACAACTTGTTGCGGAACAAGATAAAGGACATAGCCTAATCTAACAAGTTGAAACACTAAGTTTCTTGCACTTAAGAAGGAGATAAGTAAATTACGAATAATAACCTAACTCAAAGGATAAGAAGATGGCCAGAGCACTTAAGATAAGTGGGCAGAGACACTTCAAAATTGAAGTAGGGCTTCTTCTTATATACTGCATGCATTTAATGCATGGCAGTTATACTTTACACGTGGAAGCAGCTGAGTGATTGACTTTTGTAGACAACTTTAGTAGCAGCATGGTGAACAGTGTAGAATCAGAGTTGGTGTACGATTTTAGACAATAAGGTTGTCCGTTCTGACAATACGTACGGAGACGTGCAAGGGTGGTTAAGACAAAAGTAACTTGTATGGAGACTTCATGATCAGCTTTCGTTGAATCAGTACTTTATCAGTGAATGATAAAGTTCAGCGATAGCTGAAGTCTTCTACTTGATACTTCACGTTGAGTGGACAAATCTGAGTCTTCGCTGATCCGCATCAGTTCATTAGGAGACTTGTCGCTGGTTCTTGAGCTTGATCTTCGACTTCAGCGTAGAACCTATGTTAACGTGAAACTTGTCTTCAGGGATCATAAGTAAACAACTAAGATTGTCAGCGATCACCAATAGGACTGAACAGGCTCAGAGCTATATATATGGTGAACAGTTACGCTGAACAATTCATCAGCGATCATCAACAAGACTGAACATGCTCAGAGCTTGCTGATGAACAGGGTTCGCTGAATGTCTAATCTAAAGAGCAAGAGTTACTATCAGCGGTACTGAAAACAGTCTTAGTACTATCAACGATAGTGAAACTCTTATACATTATTTACTTACAATTTTCGCTAAGTTGAATGGAGAGGGTCATTATCAAATCCCTGAGGGTTTGGATCAACAGAAGCTGTAGAAGCATTCAGCTTAGGTACAAAGGTACCCTTCTGAGGTTTTTGTTCAAAAGCAATTTCTTTACCTTTGTCTTTAGAGACTTAGGTAGGTTTTTCCTCAGGAGTTGGTGTTTTTGAAAAGGAACACTGAGAAGATGAAGTATCAGGGATAGAGGATACGAACATTCCAAACTTAAGCATGGATTGATCAGTGGTAGGTTTTGGAGTTTCAGATTTGTAACCAAGAGCACGTTTATCACTCAGAGGAATCTGAGACTCAATTATCTCAGTGATCATTGTTGAGGATTTATACCATCCATCAACAGTAGTTTTTTCAGCTTTTAATGCAGCGATAGCTTCTTCGCGTTCAATCTTGACTAGCTGATTTATATGAACTTGATCTCTTAAATCTTCTTCAATTTTAGAATTCTTTTCTACTTGAAGGTGACAGTTTTTAAGTTGTTCAGCGAGATCAATATTTTGATTTTCAACAACAGTTTTGCCATTCATAGCATCATATAAACTCATAGTCAGAAGATCGGTCTTTCGAAGACTATCAGCTTCATCAATATTTGAAATATTGGTAAAGAAAGAAGGTGATACCTTAGAGGTAGAGGTTGAAGCAGAGGGAATGTCAGACTTTTCTTCCTCTTCTTCAATTTTGGCCATGAGACAGAGATTGGCCTGATCATCATCTTCAAAGTCAGATGATGATTCTTCTTCTTCAGAGACAGTCCAATCATAGTCAGCCATTAGGCCTTTGCCATTCTTATTAAAGCTTTTCAGCTTTGCATACTTCTCTTTCAGCTTTTGGTATTTGTCATCTCTAGACCTGGGGTTAGAGGATTTCTTGGGCAAAGCTGAGGTTCTAGAGACTTTCTTTGACCTGCACTCGCTAGCAAAATGTCCTATCTTTTCACAGTTATTGCAAGTAGCAGTAGCCTTATCAACAAGAGTTGATGATCTTGGTTTGTCAGTAATAGCAAGAGGTTTGTTCTTTCTGAAATTTTTCTTTTTGGCGAATCTCCTGAATTTATTAGAAAGGAGAGCCAAAGATTCATCAAGATCTAAATAATCAAGATCTGATGAGCAGTCAGAGTTACTTTCCAACTCAGTGATAGTGATAGAAGATCGCTGAGTAGAAGGTGTCTCTGAGACTAAAGCAACAGGGGTGCTTTTGGAATCTTTCAGAAGATTCTTCTAAAGATGACTCGATTGCTCATGATTCAGCATCGTGCCATATAAGGTAGAGAGAGTCATAGATTTAAGATCCTTTGATAGCTTGAGACACATAGAATAATTGTCCCAACTTTCAGGTAAACATTCTAGGAACTTTGTCAGAATTTCAAAGTTAGAATATTCCTTACCAACGGTTTTCAGATCTATTATTAAGCAGTTAAAACGTTGATGTACTTCAGAGAGAGATTCATTCTTACCACAAATGAAGCTTTTGTACTGTCTTACCAGGTGGATCTTTCGTGAGTCCTGGACTTCAGATGTACCTTCATACTGAACACAGATTGTGTCCCACATGGTTTTGGCGGTTTTAGGTTCATGACGGAATGATAGACTTCGTCAGGAAGGGCCATGGAAAGAATGGATTTGGCTTTGGTGTCGAGACCCACTTTCTTCTTATCTTCATCAGTCCACATATGGATTTCCTTAGGAACCAATCTTTCTGGAATAGCAGCTCTATTCTCAGCGGCTGAAACTTCAGGATCAATTCTAACAGGGATGTATGGACCATTTTCGATGTAATAAGGTATAGTTGGATCTAAACCTTCTAAGAAGAGTATCATCCTATTATTCCATAGACTGAAGTTATCTCTGGAAAATCTAGGGGGTTTTGCAAGAGAACCATTGTCAGTATAGTTTGTGTTTGTGTTGGTAGCCATTTTAAGATTAGTATAGATAAGATCTTGTTTATGAGATTAAACAAATCTGCTCTAATACCACTTGTTGGTCCCGAGAGGGTTATACAAGTTTGTAGAGGGGGCGGGGTTGAATACAAACACACGATTTTTACTTATCTAAATTGTTTATTGATAAATCATAAAACAATTTACAACTTGTTGCGGAACAAGATTAAGGACTAAGCCTAATCTAAACAAGTTAAGAACACTAAGTTTCTTGCACTAGAAATAGATAGAAAGGAGATAAGGAAATTACGAATAATAACCTAACACACAGATAGGAAGAAAGAAGGTGACCCGAGCAGAGCAAGCGAGTACTTCAAAAACTGAAGTAGGGTTCTTCTTATACACTGCATGCATTGAATGCATGGCAGTTGTACTTTACACGTGGCAGCAGCTGAGTGGTTGACCTTTGTAGACAACTTTAGTAGCAGCATGGTGCACAGTGTAGAATCAGAGTGGTTGTACGATTTCAGACAATAGGGATGTCCGTTCTGACAGTTCGTACGGATACGTGCAACGGAGGTTATGACAATAGTAGCTTGTAGAGTAGACTTCATGATCAGCTTTCGTTGAATCAGTACTTTATCAGCGAATGATAAAATTCAGCGATTGTTAAAGTCTTCTACTTGATACTTCACGTTGAGTGGACAATTCTGTGACTTTGCTGATATCCGCATCAGTTCATTAGTAGACTTGTCGCTGGTTCTTGAGCTTGATCTTCGACTTCATCGTAGAACCTATGTTGACGTGAAACTTGTCTTCAGGGATCACAAGTAAACAACTAAGACTATCAGCGATCACCAAAAGTACTGAACAGGCTCAGAGCTTTACGGTGAACAGGTACGCTGAACAATTTATCAGCGATCGTCACAGAGACTGAACAGGCTCAGTGCTACTGGATGAATAGAGTTCGTTGAATGTCTAATCTAAAGAGCGAGAGTTCCTATCAGCGGTACTGAAACAGTCTTAGTACTTATCAGCGATAGTGAAACTCTTATACATATTGTTTACTTACAATTTTCACTAAGTGTTTAGAGAGGGTCATTATCAAATCACTGAGGGTTTGGATCAACAGGTTGAACTTGGCGGTTCTTGGCTAAAGATCTGGTTTGGGTTGATGCCTCCATAGACTAAAGATCCGGTTTGGGTTGATGTATCACTAGGCTAAAGATCTGGTTTGGGTTGATGTCTCACTTGACTAAAGATCCGGTTTAGGTTGATGTCACAATAGACTATAGATCTGGTTTGGATTGATGTCTCAATAGACTAAAGACTCGGTTTGAGTTGATGTCTACATGGACTAAGGATTCGGTTTGGGTTGATGTCCAAGATTGACTAAAGACCTGGATAGGGATGATGTCATAAACGATTCCATCCATGAAACTTGCTTGTAACATATATTGGTGGTTTAACTTAGTATACCCGCCACATTCGATGGAACCGGGTCTCCCCCATCACCGAAAGGTGTTGTTTTGGGTATTTACTTTTATCCATTGTTTTCGGTGACGTATTATATTTATATGGATTATTTTCTGTGATTTATGGACGGTGTATTATGCCTCATCCTTGTTTGGATGTTTCGAACAATGGAGTTTTATTCACGTTTATATTATTTGGAAATGTAATATTTGTTCACGTTTTATGTGAGTTTTGGATTTGAGTTCATTATTGAGAAATGCTTTATATTGGAGCTTTCGTTACGGGATTTGTGTACGTTGGAAAAATGGGTTATTTGCACATTTAATATAAATCCTTTTGGAATCATGATTTAAGTTGCATTCTTTTCGTTTAACGAATTATTTAATCATGATGAAAACTCTTGAACTCACTAGGATTTAGTCTAACCTTTTTATTTGTCGGCATGTGCAACGAGTTCTGGTTGCGGAATAGTTACTAGTGACACTGTGAAGATTTGAGAGCTAGTTGTGTACTCGAGAAGTGAATAACTTGGTGATGTTTTCTGCATATTGTGAATAGCAATTTTATATTTGGGTTAAGTAACACCCGACCTTATGTAGTCTTGGCGTACGACTTAAGTTTTTGAATGTTGAAGTTATTATATTTAAAAGTTGAGGTCTTTCCAAGGATGGATTGTAGAAAGAAATTTTATCATTTATTTGATTATTTTATCGAAGTTTTGATTTAGTTGCTTTTTTAAATTTTGAGTTTGTTTGCATTTCGTATCGATCTAGATCCTTGTCCCTAATAGTTAGCTTTAATCCGTTAACTCAAGGGGTATTATAGTCATTTATCTTTTGTCGTTTTTAATCAAAAATTAAATGGACTATATATTATATTAATATATTTATTATTATAATATATTATTTTAATATTTATTATTATATATTATATTTATAACATAATCTAGAGCAAATTACATGATTGGTACTGTGGTTTACACAAAATTGCATTGTACGTCCCTAATTTGAAATACTTATGGAAAACACTCATGTGGTTTACATTTTCACACGCCTTTGGTCCCTTTGACTTAACACCGTTAAAATATTATGTTATATACATAAACTAGGAGGGTAATTTAGTCATTTCATTTAATTTTTTTGTGTTCAATTAAAATTACAGGGACCAAATGTGTAAATTACTTATTTTTTGTGGAAACCACATGACCAATATGTAATTTACTCCCTCACCTTTAACCCTCATCTCCTTCTCCACCGACCTGAGAGATAAGGATTGATCATCGGAGGGCCTTTGTATCATTTGTTCATCGATAATTCGTAAAAAAAAAGTAAATTTACACCTTTGGTGTAACAACCCGATTTCATATATACAAATAACATACATTTCATAACATAATTTCATCAAAAGTACATCATATTTCAACATTCGGTCCCATAGTCTTGCTAAACTTAATAAGCAAATCAGTACAAACTTTTTGACTAAGTAATTTACATTATGACTAACAACAAAGTCATAAGTACAAAAACACATCTAAATCTTCATAACAAAAGTCTTCACAAAAGCTATCCATCAGTTACTCTATACGCTTGCCCTTACCCGATCCACCACCTGGAATACATATTTTTAAAACAAAATGAGGGTTAGACCTAGTGGTCTAAGTGAGAAAATCCCTGTCATTTCACAATCATTATAAAATCCTTTATATAAACACACATATATCATACGTAATTAAATACCAATCAAGACTCGTGCACTATGTTCAACTCATCCTCTTTCTCATTCTCATTTCCCCTGGCCATGTTAGTTGGTTGCGAGCCAACTAATTCACTGTACAACAACTACAGCAAACACCGTTGTACAACAACTACATCAAACACCGCCGACTATAGTTTCGGCTAACGTATACTCGTATAGTGTAGTGCACATATAAATACAATATATATCTCAATATATCATATTGTCATTTATAAACACCTAATCACATTATCTATCACCTTTCCAATCCACACGTATATGTATTCCAGTTTAAAAACATTTTGAAGTAAAACTCACCTGTTTGTCTTATCAAAACGTTCTCCAAGCTTTTCTCAAACAATTCAGCTTCACTTCAGTTTCACAGAATCTTAATTTCACTTCCAATTGCACCAATTTGAATCCCTAGCTTGATATTTCTTCTCTCTCTTTGTCTCAAAAACACACACTTACACACTCTGAATTCTGCTGTTATGAAAATATCTGGACTTCAAATGGTAATATCAAACCAATGTTACCATTTAGACCCTAACCTAATCAATAATGACCCAAACACCCCTCAAACTTATAGTTTTACCTAAACTTACCTTAAACATCTATTATAGAGTTAAATAAATTTAACAGAACAAAACTTTAACTAACGAACTTACCCGGGGTATTACATCATCTCCCCCTTAAAAGAATTCCATCCCGGAATTCGGTTTAAGCAAAAAGATGCGGGTACTTAGTTCTCATTTCTGATTCTGATTCCCAAGTAGCATCCTGACCCCTATGATGTCTCCACTGAACTTTCACTTGTTTAATTACTTTGTTCCGCAACACTTTAACTTTGTGGTCAACTATGGCTTCAGGTTCCTCCACATAATTCAGCTTCTCATCAACTTGTATATCTGGTAGAGAAACTGCCTGATCCGGCGTAACCAAACACTTCCGAAAATTTGAAACGTGAAACGCGTTATGAATCTTGCTTAACACTGGCGGAAGATCCAACCTGTATGCTATTTCACCGATCCTCTCCATAATTGCAAACGGCCCGATGTACCTTGGACTAAGTTTACCTTGTTTTCCAAATCGAATGACTCCTTTCCAAGGTGAGACTTTTAACATCACAAAATCCCCAACTTGAAACTCTAGCGGTTTCCGGCGTCGATCTGCGTAGCTTTTCTGTCTGTCTTGAGCCACTTTTAATATTTCCCGAATCTGAGTAACCTTATCCGCGGTTAATTGAACTATATCTGGCCCCGCTAACTGTTTCTCTCCCACTTTGTTCCAACACAGAGGCGTTCGGCATTTTCTACCATACAGAACTTCAAACGGTGCCGCTTGAATGCTGGAATGATAACTTTTGTTGTAGGCAAGATCAATCAACGGTAAATGCTTATCCCAAGATCCCCCAAACTCAACAATACAAGCCCGGAGCATATCTTCTAATGTCTGAATCGTTCGTTCACTCTGACCGTCAGTTTGAGGATGATACGATGTACTTAACTTTATCTGTGTTCCCATTTCTCTTTGAAAACTTCTCCAGAATCTTGAGGTAAAACGACTATCACGATCTAAAATAATCGAGATTGGAACTCCATGTCGAGTTACTATTTCGTTGATATACAGTTTGGCTAAAGTTTCCATCGGATAGATTTCTCTTATCGGCAGGAAGTGAGCAGACTTTGTCAACCTGTCAACGATCACCCAAATGGCATCAAATCCCTTTGGAGTCCTTGGTAGCTTCCAAACGGTTTTTGATGTTCAATCTTTACCTTCTTACAAGTAGTACAACCTTCCACATGTTGAACAATGCTTCTTTTTATTCCCGGCCACCAATCGAAATTTTTTAGATCTTTATACATCTTATTCGTACCTGGATGAATAGAGAATCGAGATTGATGAGCTTCTTGTAGTACACGATCACGTAAACCACCTAAACGAGGCACCCAAATTCTGTTCCCCAGACACAACAACCCACAGTCATCTTTTACTAGCAATGCTGATAACCCCACTAACCGTTATGATTTCAGATGTTCTTCCTGATAGGCTTCTAATTGACACTTCAGCAATTCGTCAAAGATATTAGGTAGGAGTTCAGCCCGTAATGAAATAGCTTTTATTGTTCCACTCCTTTCTTGACGACTCAGTGCATCAGCTACCACGTTCGCCTTTCCCGGATGGTAAAGAATTTCACAGTCGTAATCATTCACCAGTTCTAGCCATCTTCTTTGCCTCATATTTAATTCCTTTTGATCAAAAAGATGTTGAAGACTCTTATGATCAGTAAAAATTTGACATTTAGAACCGTAAAGATAATGCCTCCAAATCTTTAGCGCGAAAACAACCGCTGCAAGCTCCATGTCGTGTGTAGGATATTGTCTTTCATGATCTTTTAACTGACGAGAGGCATAAGCAATAACCTTTCCACATTGCATTAGTACACATCCCAATTCTAGTTTGGAAGCATCACTGTAGACAACGAAGTCATCGGAACCTTCAGGTAAGGCTAGTATCGGTGCGCTACAGAGTTTCTCTTTCAATACCCGAAATGCTCCATCTTGTACTGCTTTCCATTCAAACTTTAGATTCTTTCGAGTCAGTTTAGTCAAAGGCGTCGCGATACGAGAGAAGTCTTTTATAAACTTTCGATAGTAGCCAGCTAGACCCAAAAAAGTACGTACTTCGGTTGGCGTTCTCGGCGGTTCCCACTTTTCAATCGCTTCCACTTTCATCGGATCCACTTGAATGCCTTTCTCGGAAACTACATGCCCCAAAAACTGAACTTCTCGTAGCCAGAATTCACATTTCGAAAATTTAGCATACAACTTTTCTTTCTTTAGTAACTCCAGAATCAGACGAAGATGTTGCGCGTGCTCTTCCTTGGATCGAGAATAGATAAGTATATCATCGATAAATACAATTACAAATTTATCGAGATACGGCTTACATACCCGATTCATTAAATCCATAAAAGCAGCTGGAGCGTTCGTCAATCCAAACGGCATCACTAAGAATTCATAATGACCATACCTTGAGCGAAAAGCAGTTTTCAGAACATCTTCTTCTTTCACCTTTAACTGATGGTAACCAAACCTTAGATCAATCTTGGAGAAATAACAAGCTCCAACTAACTGATCGAAGAGGTCATCAATTCTGGGTAGCGGATACTTGTTTTTGATCGTGCGCTTATTCAGCTCCCGGTAGTCGATACACATTCTCATCGAACCATCCTTCTTTTTTATAAACAAAACTGGTGCTCCCCACGGTGAAGAACTAGGTCTGATGAAGCCTTTATCGGATAGGTCTTGTAGTTGTACCATCATTTCTTTCATGTCTGGAGGTGCCAGACGATACGGTGCTCGGGCTACAGGAGCGGCTCCAGGAATCAGATCTATACCAAACTCTACTAGCCTAACGGGCGGAAGACTATTCAGGTCTTCAGGGAACACTTCAGGAAATTCACTAACTATAAGAATATCTTCCAACTTATTCTTTTCTGGTTTAATATCTATCACGTAGGCTAAGTAACTCTGGAAACCCTTACTAACACACTTACGGGCTTTTATCATATATATAAGGCAAGACTGATGATTGCTACGATCACCATATATTACTACCGGTCCTCTTTCAGGTAAGACAACATTAATCATTTTCTTATCACAAACTATGTTAGCCTGATTCTCAGCTAACCAATCCATTCCCACTACCACATCAAACTCGATCAAGGCTATAGGGAATAGTTGTTTAGGCACTTCGCATCCCTCTATATTTATCACACACTTATCAAAAACCTCTTTAACCGTCACTTGGTTATCATTTGCCGTATCTACCATCAAAGCATGATCTAATACTTTAGGGTTTAAATGCATATAAGCAGCAAATGAAGGAGACACAAACGATCGGTTTGCACCGGAGTCAAATAACACTTTAGCACGTGTAGAGTTTATGAAAAATGTACCTATAACCACATCCGGAGTTTCCTCCGCTTCTTTTGCTGTCATCTGAAATGTACGACCCCTTGTTCTTGGTGGTTCTAGTCTTGGCACTACTGGTCTAACAACCGCTGGTCTCCCTGATGTACCACCCTGCTGTATTCTTCCCCGTGGACAATCCGTCTAAATGTGATCCGGAGAATTACACAAGAAACAAAGCCACGTTACTGGACAAATTTTAGCAATATGCCCTGTCTTCCCACACTTATAACAAATCTGTGGGTCAACTTGACAATTTCCTTGGTGAACACGGTTGCACTTCGGACAAGGTTTTTCTGTTGGTCGAAACGGCGGGCGGTTATCGTATCTCTGAAACCTGGACTTCTTCGGGTCATACTGTGGTCCTTCCCACTTTCTCTTCCCCATACCTTTATCACCAGCATCCCTCCTATTATCCCGCTCCACATCTTCCACGGCATCTACTGCGGCTGAGAAGGTATCGGGTCCTTTTGCAGTTACTAGCTTTCTAACATCTGAATTTAACCCGAAGATTAACCTTTCCGTCTTCATTGCCTCCGTGGCAACGTAGTATTCCGCGAAACGAGATTTTTCTAGAAAACTAGCGGTGTAGTCCCGAACTGATAAGTTCCCTTGTTGTAAGTTCATGAATTCCCCTTCCAATTGTTTAATCGCTGCATGAGGACAAAATTGTTTTCTGAAACCTATAACGAATTCCTCCCAAGAGAAGGTAGAGTATATGTCAGGCCCTCCTGATGAAATATGAGCTTCCCACCAGTATAAAGCATCGCCCTTCAACATCGCGGTTCCATAAAGTACTCTGTCTTCTTCAGCACACTTACTAGTTTTGAAGATAGCTTCTATTTCCTTCAGCCATCTCATCGCTTTCACTAGGTCCCGGTCTCCTAAGTAAGTAGGAGGCTTACAACTGAGAAACATTTTATAGTCACACTTTTTAAGCACTGGTGCGACAGTAGGTGTAACAGGCATCTCTCTTTCCAAACCAGGATCTGGTATTTCGGTTTCATTGTGATGAGTTTGGTTAAACATGGCTTGAATATTTGCTTGTAACCTTCCCATTTCGGCCGCTAGATCATCCCTGGTTACGAATTCAGTACCTCGCGGCTGAGTTCTGCCGCCTGCTCTACCTCTTTCTCCCCCTTTTCCCCTTTCCCCGACAATTGGATTTGTTCTTTCGGGATCTCCTCTTCCCCCTCGATTCGTTTGCCTAGTACCACTTGCCATTCTGTAGATTCAAACAAGGTTAATATACACATAAGCACATACCCCATATAACAAGGTATTCCAGTTCAAACATGTTCCTGTAAGATCACAATTACACTGGCCAGGTGTAAATCGGAAATTACCTTACATGATGTTCCTTCTACCTTTTTATATTTAACATCCCAAGGTTCTACAATAATAGGGACATCCTACTTCACATGCAGTTTAAGTCTAGGTACAGATACTAATACCTAAATCCCTTAAACTAGGGCTCTGATACCATCTGTAACAACCGGATTCCATATATACAAATAACATACATTTCATAACATAATTTCATCAAAAGTACATCATATTTCAAC
Organism: Saussurea involucrata; assembly: GCA_033807775.1. Taxonomy (NCBI): domain Eukaryota; kingdom Viridiplantae; phylum Streptophyta; class Magnoliopsida; order Asterales; family Asteraceae; genus Saussurea; species Saussurea involucrata. The sequence goes on from CM066324.1 coordinate 84,942,859, forward strand.
ATTCGGTCCCATAGTCTTGCTAAACTTAATAAGCAAATCAGTACAAACTTTTTAACTAACTAATTTACATTATGACTAACAACAAAGTCATAAGTACCAAAACACATCTAAATCTTCATAACAAAAGTCTTCACAAAAGCTATCCATCAGTTACTCGATACGCTTGCCCTTACCCGATCCACCACCTGGAATACATATTTTTAAAACAAAATGAGGGTTAGACCTAGTGGTCTAAGTGAGAAAATCCCTGTCATTTCACAATCATTATAAAACCCATTTATATAAAATCCTTTATATAAACACACATATATCAGACGTAATTAAATACCAATCAAGACTCGTGCACTATGTTCAACTCATCCTCTTTCTCATTCTCATTTCCCCTGGCCATGTTAGTTGGTTGCGAGCCAACTAATTCACTGTACAACAACTACAGCAAACACCGTTGTACAACAACTACAGCAAACACCGTTGTACAACAACTACAGCAAACACCGATGTACAACAACTACAGCAAACACCACCGACTATAGTTTTGGCTAACGTATACTCGTATAGTGTAGTGCACATATAAATACAATATATATCTCAATATATCATATTGTCATTTATAAACACCTAATCACATTATCTATCACCTTTTCAATCCACACGTATGTGTATTCCAGTTTAAAAATATTTTGAAGTAAAACTCACCTGTTCGTCTTATCAAAACGTTCTCCAAGCTTTTCTCAAACAATTCAGCTTCACTTCAATTTCACAGAATCTTAATTTCACTTCCAATTGCACCAATTTGAATCCCTAGCTTGATATTTCTTCTCTCTCTCTTTGTCTCAAAAACACACACTTACACACTCTGAATTCTGCTGTTATGAAAATATATGGACTTCAAATGGTAATATCAAACCAATGTTACCATTTAGACCCTAACCTAATCAATAATGACCCAAACACCCCTCAAACTTATAATTTTACCTAAACTTACCCTAAACATCTATTATAGAGTTAAATAAATTTAACGAAACAAAACTTTAACTAACGAACTTACCCGGGGTATTACATTTGGTGCCTGTAATTTTAATAGCAAACAAAACAAAATATATGAAATGACTAAATTACTCTCCTAGTTTATCTATATAACAAAATCTTTTAATGGTGTTAAGTCATAGGGACCAAAGGCGTGTGAAAATATAAACCACGGGACGTTTTCCATAATTATTTCAAATTAGGGACGCATAGTGCAATTTTGTGTTAACCATAGGGACCAATCTGTAATTTACTCTATATTATATTATAGTCATTTACCTTCATAAGTTATTTCATGTAGCTTGTCAACAAGCTAGCTTAGAGCATCTTCATCAACTTTGTTGGAGTTTTTCTAAAATAGAATAAGAAAATTCAAAATCTCTAAAAAAGATTGCATCTAACTCAAACAACTATGTTATTTTAGCAACTCTAGTATTAATTATTTTATTAAAATATTTAATTTTTTTAATTATATTATTAAAATATTCAATATATGGACAATTTTGAGCCAAAAAGTTTGCTTTTTGGGAGGTAGTGATTAGTTTTAGGAGGAAACCATCTATTTAAAGATAGCATAGCTGTTGGAGCAATAAAAATGTTAAAATCCCACTTTTTCCATTTTAACATAACTGTTAGAGATACTCTTATAAGATAGGTTATTGATAATTCAAGCTAAATTGTATTCATCCGAACATGTATTTGAAAAGTAAGCTAATGGTAACTTATTTTTTAACAAATGCTCCCAATATTTTAGACTTTCTTAATAACCAATGTATTTTTCATATTTTAATTGTTGTATTTTCTAAGACGTCCGCCGATGATTTGGCATCCTAAATGGTTCATTTTCTATTTTTTAATGTTGTGAGATTTGTATAAATCTTATGGCTCCTAGGTAGGATGTAATGAGTATCTATTGTGATCCCAGAACAAGTAATCAATCTAGATAAATAATAAAGGAAGCCATCTCTATATTCAATATGATCAAAGTAGCTCACAATGATGAATGCAATACAAGAACTTGTGTGTGTGGCTACTATGTGTGGAAGATGACCTAATTCCCAAAGAGGAAATAAGCAAACATTATATACCTACTACAACTATGGAACATTGACACATATGGTCCCTCTACTTGGTACAATCATAATTTAAGCACTAACAATCTCCCCCTTTGTACCAATGTAGAGGCAAAAGATTTAGACATCCATAAGGGTCACGTATTTTTTTCGAATACCAAAGATGATCTCGAATCTTCGCAGAGCAAGTCGAGAATCCTTCCGGTTGGTAATGGCTTCAATCACTTGGTTGATCAGGTCCTTTTCTTTATCTTTGAGCTTCACCTCTCCACTTGTATCCAGACGAAGCTTGCTTTCCAGACGAACCAAAATCATCTTCATAGTACCCTCAAAGAACTTGTTGATTTCAATTACTCTCATGAATCTCTTCTTTGAGACAGTACATATCAATGTAGACAACCCGAGCTCAGGCTTTTTCAGTATGGTGTAGGCGGGGATATCTTAAATATCAAGCAGGCGTCTGTTTGGTCTTCTGATGTTCACATGAGCTTGATGAGATTCCAAGGCCATCTGGAAATCGGTAATGTATGAGAACTTCAGGATATTTCACATAAATTTCTTCACACTCTGGCATGCGGCGTCGTATTCAATCTTCTTCTCTGGACGGGTGGATAGGAGGTTGTAAAGACTTAGGAGATCATCCAGTTTCAGACTCTTGAAGTCAGCCTCAGAGAACACACATTCAGAACCATCAGATCTCAAGACAGTGAATTAAGGGTAAAAGACATTGAGCAGCTTTTGAGATTCAACCTTCAGCACCTTCATTATCATGTTGTCTGATCTGACTCCTCTTGTTTCTCTGTCTTTATTTCTCATAACGTACAGAAACTCGATCTTCTTCAGTGATGGCCAGTCCTCTATCCCGTAAACTTTCTCCAAGTTAATTTTCTGAACATCCCGTACATATAGTTCTTTCCTTAGGCTCTCTAGATACGGAGTCAGGATTGTCACTCTTTCTCCTGTGGCCATGTACCTCGGCTCAGCATCAATAACCTCTTGATAGATTCTAAGTTCAGCCTCAAGTATTGGATCTCTGATCTTGCCTCAGGAATTATCGGTGCTTGTGGAGCTGAAGTACCTGTACCCGGATCTGCTGTTTCTAGCGGTGGAGGAGCATCATCTTTGGATTCAATCCCCATATCCTGATCCCAGTAGTGTCAAGCTCATCGTCCAGAGCTTCAACCATTTCTTCTTTGATCTTGTGACTCAACTGCTCTGGCTCTTCCTCAAAATCAATGTAGATGATCTCAACAAGCATATCGTCGGCCATCCGCTCGTCCGTCATTCTATTGTCAACAACCGAAGGCTTTTCAGCCTCGATTATGACATCAGCTAGAACCATTTCAGTATCTTATGTCTGTACCACATCAGTCGTCGTTCCACCTTCACTTGTTACCCGTTCACTGACTGAACCCCCCTCATTTCCTGTACCTGTGCCACTTGTTTCTCTAACCCGTGCTCTCTTCTCCCCATCATGTTGATCAGGATCATCCTGATCATCATGACTTCTTTTGTTTGAGGCTTGAGCTTGGACACCACACGCCTGTTCGACGACGGTGATCCGCGAGGATAAAGATTGGTAGCCGGCAATCACAACATTGGTCATATCTTTGATTGAGTCGTTTAAGGTTTGAAATTTTGTGCTTGAGGATGTTGAGGTTTGAGATTGGGTTTGAGGTTGGGATTGTTGGCGTAGTAATCCAACAAGGTCTACCTCTTCAGCCGTGTTAGAATCACCTTGGGCTAAGAATCGGGCTAACAACTCTGTTTTGAGCTGGTCGGTTGGGATTTGATGTAACAGAACTTGTGATGGTGTTTGTGGATCAAATTCAGCGCGGGATGGTTGATTCTGAGGTGTTGACGATGATTCTGCAATGCCTTTGCCTTTTATTGCTCTTTTAACTTTAGCAGATAGGTCACCAACAACTTTTCTCAACTCGTCGGTGTGTTTCCTGTAAGTGGTGTCAATAGATGCAAGTGAAGCTCACAGAAGCTCCAATGTGATGTAGTGCGGATTGGGACCAAGGTTCTGAGCCACCTGATGAAAAATCAAAGAAGTAAACATGGATCTTAAACCCGAGCCACGTAGGTTCTCGGTTAACTTAGTAGTTGAAGCAACTATACGGCCTGTGTTCACCGCCGGCATGGTGTTAGCAGTGACAGGACTTCCACCCGGTCCTCGTGGACTACCGAAAAACGATGGCCTCACTCTGGGTGTTCCGGTTGGAGCGCGGAAGCTCTCAACTTGGTGTGGTGCCATCATACCTGACCTAGGAAAAGAAGTTCTTCCAAAAGGCTCTAGACTCGATGTGCTACCAAAGAAGGGCGGTGACCGGGGCGGAAGCCTACCTGTTTCAATACCAGCAAACACCGATTGTGTTGCCGATAGACTTTGTGCTAAATCCCCTATGGAAATTGAAACACCGGCCTGTTGAGAGACCGATGAGTGGCTTGGTTGGGCTGTGCTATGCATGGCTGGGTCCACCGTGGCTGTTTCAATGCACAACGGCGACAAACGCTCGTTGCCAGAAGATGTGGCTACCCAGCTTGGATCGGTTTGGAGAGAGTCGGTAGTTATAACTTTTTCCAGCTCTGTCACAATACCACTCATTTCTTTCTCCCTCTTACCTCACCACTAGCTACATTTTCCACTTCTACTTCTACTTTTTCGTTTACATTTGAAGCACCCACGGCGTTAGTAGCAGTGTCGAAGAGTTTGATGTTCCGTGTGGAATCAGCATCAGAACTCTCAACCCGTGGGCTCCGACCCATGTGTCTTGGAATTAAATCAGCATCGGGGTCATGGTCGGAGTCATCATCATCATCAGCTCCAAACGGTAGGAATGAAGTTGCATCATCATCAGAAGATGATGCAGCAGCGGCATCAACTGAATTCCATGAGACATCATTGTCAAATATCTAAACTGAAGGAGGTCGAGGAGGTGGTTGAACTGGTCTTGAAGAAGATGCATGGCCAACAGTCCGTTTACTTCTCCCGACTCTCTTTCTTTTAGGTCTCCTCACCTCTCGTTGTTCAAGAACCCCGTGTTCTTGAACCCCCTCGGCATTCTGACCCTCACCTCCTAGTAGGTTTGCATCTTGGGGAGGTCCCTCCGGCTCTGGCTGGACCACCAATGCATTTTCTACCCTATATTGCCTAACTACCCAGGACTGTTGGTCAGCATAGGCGAGTACGTCTTCTCTGATGACGACGGTAAGTACAAAATCCGCATTCTTGGGCATCTTTAGGTAATGCATCCACTGGCTCGGGCCTCGTGGAGCATTCTCTCGGCGTGGAATCTCCTGATTATCTTCCATAATCTGATGAATCAGAATCTGGAAGAATCTCTGATATGGCACGAAAGTACGGTCTTTCTTTGGACGAGCCTTGTCCTCAACCAGCTCGATGAGCTCATTCCAGAGCAGGATAGCGTAATCTATGTTTCGGTTAAACGCGAAGGCATGAAACATCCGTAGGGTTGGCAAATGTGTCTTGTCTAAGCCAGTGTGTTTGGATGTCATGCAACGATTGAAGATAGAACATAATGTATACCAAATTGGTGGAAGATGCGTGCGTCTGAACTGTGATGAACCGATGAGAACTTGGTTGTTGGGGTTTTGATATCCAAGACTGCCGATATCAGTGAATAGTTGTTCTTCGGGAACCGAATCCTCAAAGTTCTCGGAATATGGAAAGTTAAGTGCACGGCGAAGTCCTCGTAGGGTGATTCTGGCATCAAAATGGTCAACTCTGGCCGTGAAGTGTGGTGTACGATGAGTGGGATGGAATTGAAGTGTACCCCAGAATTGTTGAAGATAAATGGCCGGTACAAGTTGAACTCTGGTAAGTGCGGTTCATAGAGGATGGTCGCGGATGATCTCTACTATTATCTGGTAGTCAAATGCAACCGCGAGATCCAGATGATGGTTGTTGTCTTCAAAGCTCAAAAATGAACCCCTCGGGTAAATTTCCTCATCCCGGTCACGAGCATTGACGGATGGGTGGGATGAGCGATGCGAACGGATGATGGTGTTTTCATCCGAAGAGTTGCCATCATGTTGAGCCATCTAAACCACTTGACAGTTTTAGAATAGTGCCAAAAATAATTTTTCTTGAAATTTTTTGAAAAAATCCCTAAGTGTCGGGCTTATCGCAACATACATCAGAAGCTTATCGCAAGCAAGAAGATATCGCAACTTGAGGATTGCAAGAAGAGGTTATCGCAACGCATTGGTTGCGATAAGACCTTGTCGCAACTCAAGGTTGCGATAAGTATGAATCATAGACCATTGCGATAGTTATGAAGTTATGAAGACAAGTTGGTTGCGATAAGAATGAACACTGAAATAATACTAAGTGTTCAAGCCCAGATTTGTACTTTTTCGCTCAAAACGTGTTAAAACCTATACTGTTAGACTCGCAAGACCATCGACAGTGAAACCCTAAGATTTCTATCAATAAAAACATACACACATACAGATTTAAGCACGGGGTATGAAAGGTTTTTGAACCTAACCCTAAAATCGACTGTAACATGTGATTTAATGGATGAAATCAACTGAGATTTTGAAGGGTGTACTTCGAGTGTAGTCTGAATCGAATGCATGGAACAGAAAAACCCAAAATCGTCAAGAAGATCGAAAGTCCAGAAGCAGAATCAAGAGAGTTGAGGGTTTTGGAATGAGACAAGTTTGGAAATACCTCTACTTATACGATTTTTGAATTGCAGTGACATGTGGCAACACGAGATTGGTCCAACGTTTGACCTGCCATGTGTCAGTTTATCGCAAAGAACAAGTTGCGATAAACTTTCAATCTTATCGCAACATACGGGTTGCGACAAGATACTATTCACGCCTTCTTATCGCAATGCAAGGCTGCGATAAGAGTGGAACTTGGTTTCATCGCAACAGAGGGTTGCGACAAAACATTGTGCACCATGTTATCGCAATAGTAGGTTGCGATAACAGTGACACTTGGACATTTTTCAGATCAACTTTTGAAAGATTTTATCACATTGGAAGATGTCCAACTTCCAATTGATTAAACACTCAGGGTTTTTAAATATTTTCACTCCCCCTTAAATTATGCAAGTATGTTTGGAAAAATTGATTTTCATCATTTAAGAGTTTGTGGATAAAACAAATTAGAGAACATACCTTGTTGTATTCAAGTAGTGAGCACATGATATCAACACTTACAACTTTGTCTGATATGCACACTCCCCCTATTCTTGTGCATACTTCTTATAATGTACTCCCCCTGAGACTATGAACACACCTTATGCAGACACGAGTATCATAACAAGAATGTAAAGTGACCAATAGAATAAACAATGAAAAACAACAAAGACATAAAAATAAAATATCTTATATTGAGAATAGAGTGTGATGATAATTTGAATGTATCAATCTAGATAGAGATAACTAGATTGAAATACACATATTTCCATCCATTATATGATCAATATAGAATATTAAACTTTCATGTTCAACATGCCGAGCTTGGATACTAAGAAATTAAATCGTTTTTCATCCAAGGCTTTTGTAAAGAGATCGGTCAGTTGAAACTCAGTTGTGACAAAGTATAATTCAATCGTACCTTTTTCGACATGATCTTTAATAAAATGATACCCGATGTCGATGTGTTTGGTCTTTGTATGCTGGACCGGGTTAGCTGATATGGCAATTGCACTCTTGCTGTCACCATAGATGGGATCTTCTCGTACTTGAAGCCGAAGTCCATCAGTTGAGTCTTCATCCACAGAACCTGTGAACAACAACTGGCAGCGGCAACATATTCTGCCTCCGCAATTGATGTTGAAACACAGTTATGTTTCCTAGAAGACTAACTTACCAGTTTGTCCCCCAAAAATTGCACATGACCAGATGTGCTCTTCCAGTCTAGCATACTACCTCCATGATCTGCATCAGAATATGCAGTGAGTTCGAATCCCGTTCCCTTTGGGTACCCCAAACCAAGGTACTGTGTCCCCTTCAGATATCGAAAGATCCTTTTAACAGCACCAAAATGTGATTCCTTTGGTTGTGCCTGAAATCTTGCACATAAACAAGTTGAAAACATTATATCTGGACGACTCGCAGTAAGGTACATTAATAAGTCTATCATCTCTCTGTAATTCTTAACATCTACAACTACACCATCTGGATCTGGACCAACTTTAGATCTAGGAGCCATAGGTGTACCAATTGAGGTACAGTTTTCCATCTTGAATTTCTTCAAGATGTCAAACACATACTTTGATTGGTTGATGAAGATACATGTTGAGAATTGCTTGACTTGTAATCCGGGAAAGAAATTAATCTCTCCCATCATACTCATCTGGAATCTAGTCATCATAATGCCCGAAAACCAAGTACATAATCCAGGGTCAGTTGAACCAAAAATTATATCATCAACGTAAATTTGTACCAGAAGGATCTCACCATGGCCAAAGCCCTCAGGTTGAGAAACATATACTTCTTTGAACCAAAAATAATATCATCAACGTAGCTTTGTCATGAATGTAGACGTGATCTGGTTTATCTTTGTCCACAAAGCCCTCAGGTTGAGAAACATATACTTCTTCTTTCAAGACACCGTTCAAGAAAGCAGTCTTCACGTCCATTTGATAGACAATGAAGTTTCTAAAAGCGGCAAATGAAAGAAACATCCGGATTGCCTCTAAGCGAGCTACTGGTGCATACGTCTCGTCGTAGTCGATTCCCTCTTGCTGCCTGTACCTTTTTGCTACAAGGCGTGCTTTGTTTCTCACAACAATCCCATCTTTATCTTTCTTATTCTTCAGGACCCACTTTGTACCAATTACCGTTTTACCCTTGGGTCTTGGAACTAGTCTCCACACGTTCAATGCTTCAAAGGAATTCAGCTCATCTTGCATGGCAATGATCCAATCTGGATCTTCTAAGGCTTGTCGAACTGTTGAAGACTCAACTTGACTTAGAAAGAGCGCGTAAAGGACTTCGTTAGCCGTTGCAGATATTGTCTTTACAGGTTCGGAGACGTCACCAATGACTTGTTCAATGGGATGACTCTTAGTCCATTTTGTGGAATGTGGGTGGAGAGATACATCATCTTCATTGGGATCCACTAAGGTGGGATCTTTATCAAAATTCAACTCTATTGTCAAGGTAGGTTCCGGTTGTGGGGCTGGTTCATTGACAGAAGAGTCAACAGGAACTGCCTCCGGAACTGCTTCAGAAGATGACTCAGGTTGACTTGCAGAGTCCTCACCATTGGCGTTAGAAGTTGTACCTGACGAAGAAGCACCATTCGTAGATTCACGATGTCTTGCTTGTGGAGATTCCATATGTGTATTACTTGAAGACAATGCAGGAGTTGTTGCACCAGTAGTAGGAGTAGTCAGTACCGGTGAAGGCCCTGACATTGTAGCATGAGCTGGTGGTGTAGCAACTTGACTCCTGTTATTTATGGATGAAGAAGGTTTATCATTACCAAAATAATCATCATAAAATTGTTCAAATAATAAATCAAGATCGTTAGGTTTAGAGTTAGAAGTGGAAGCTTGATCCTTGTTTGAAGATCTAGTCATCATTGAACGGATTTGTCCAGATGCTAGTACTCTGGAGATTGCGGGTTCTGTACTGTTTTGCACAGAAGCCATGTATTCAGTTTCGTCGAATCTGACGTTTATGCTTTCCTTCACAGTTCTGGAAGACTTGAGATAGACTCTGTACGCTTTTGACGTGAGCGAGTATCCGATAAAAACGCCCTCAATTCCCTTAGGACTGAATTTGTTCAAGTTGTCCTTGTCGTTCAGCATAACACACCTGCATCCAAAAACACGAAAGTAGTGTATTACAGGTTTTCTATTGTTAATCAGTTCATATGGAGTTTTACCAAACCGTCGATGGATAATTGAACGGTTTTGTGTATAGCATGTCGTCGATACAGCTACAACCCACAGAAACAGAGGTAGATCAGCATAGGACAGCATCGTTCTGGCGGCTTCAACAAGTGTGCGGTTTCGTCTTTCAACTACTTCGTTCTGCTGAGGTGTTCTAGTCGCAGAATACTGATGAGATATTCCTAATGACTTAAAGAAATCATCAAGAGTCTTGTTTTTGAACTCTGTCCCGTTATCTGACTTGACAGTCTGAACTGTTTGTTGACGATTTACTTGAAGCTGTTTGATTAACGAGATGATCAAATCAGGTGTTTTGTCTTTTGATCGAAGAAACTTGACCCAAGTATATCTCGAATAATCATCGACAATGACTAACACGTATCGTTTGGCACTGATGCTCTGAGTCTTCATCGGACCACAGAGATCCATATGAAGGATTTCCAATGCTTTCTTTGTGCTAGGCTCAGGTTTTAGTGGGTGAGGAATTCTCTTCATCTTCCCCTTCTCACAAGCAGAACATAAGTTGTCTTTCTCAAACTGCAGAACCGGTAGACCTATAACTAAATCACCCATCGTCAGCTTTTGAATGTAACGAAAGTTGAGGTGAGATAGTCGTCTATGCCATAACCAACTCTTTTCCATTGTTGCCTTAGACATCAGACAGACGTCATTCTTCGGCTTAAGCTTTGATAGGTCAATTGTGTATAGAATTGACTTTCGTGAACCGACTAGAAGTTCATTTCCTTCGTCGGTTAGAACTGCACACCGGGTCTTCTTGAAATGGACTTCTAGATCTTTGTCACAAAATTGACCTATGCTAAATAAGTTATGCCCTAAGCCTTCATTATAATTAACTTTGGTTATCCTGATGTTGTCTGTTACTATATCTTCATAACCCAAGATTGGAGAGTACTGATCATTCCCAAATTTAACTCTCCCTCCATCTTTTTCCACAAAGTTGCTCAACAACTCCTTTCTACCTGTCATGTGTTTTGAGCAACCAGAATCCAAATACCACACATGACGGAGCTGCAAAATGGAATTTAAACAGTTTTAGGTACCCATTGCCAATTGGGTCCTTTCGGGTTAGGAGAATTAACTGATTTTAGGTTAACATGTTTCTTTGAAGTGTTGTGGTTATAATATCTATTTGTGTAAAAACGATTGGAACCATAGAAATTATAACCAAACGATGAAGAATAATCATACTTGCAGATAAAATCATCTACACCACATGAAGAACAACAAATTTGATCATGTGCTAAATTAATCAGTTGTTGCATTGAAGAAATCTTGTACGGAATAACAAGTTTTTGTTTGTTGTAAGCAACACGATTACTAACAGTAGAAACAAAAGTGTTTTATTTAGAATGAAAAGCGACATTAGATGATTTTCTCTGGGCCACATCATGTGTGGACTCCTTTATTGTCCACTCTAACCGCGGGTTGTTTCTTAAATAACGATATGAAATGGCATCAAAATAAGAATCGTAAGCGTAGGAATTTTGATCTTGAGAAGATTTAGATTTGCGCTTATTTTTCTTCTTTTTCTTTTTCTTTTTCTTTTTCTCAACGGTTTTAGAAGATTCCCCTTCGAAGAAATTCTTCTTAGGTTCCTCTTCCTTGATCAAAAAATCAGAGTGATCAGGAAGTTTAGCATTAAAGTTGATTTGAACAACATTATCTTTTGCTTTTTTACCCTTCCCATCACAAGGAATGTCAAAAACACAATCAACCTTATTGTCATCGGAAGAAGAGGTGTGGAAGATATCATAAGATTTTTCATTAACAGGTTGTTTCTCTAGATCAAAGGGTTCAAAATCATCAAAGTCATCCACAGTCATGCTTCTGAAATGAGTATTGCCCATGAAGGCTTTGCATGAGGAAACATCTGAATCAGAGGAAGGTTTGTTCACCAACTATGTCATAGCTTCAGTGGATAGAGTTGACAATTTTCCCATAAGTCTTGAGATTTCATTCTTAAAGTACTCTCTATTAGTCTCAAAATATTTTCTCTCTTTGATCAAAATGTTTTCTAAATCAGATATTTTCTTTGAAATATAACACTTTCAGATTCAAGAGATTTTCTTTCGAACTTAAATCTCTCTCTTTCTTTCTCAATTTGTTCTTTTTCAAGAAATAACATTTTCTGAAAATCAGAGACTTGTTTTGAAAGATTCAAGCATCTAAGTTCAAGAGATTTCTTTTCTTCAAATCTTTTTGTTGACGATTCAGAAACAACTCTTTCAGACTTATCTCTTTTGCCATTTATCAAAACAGTTAACATAACTTCCTTTTCAATATCAAAAGCAAGTTGATCATCATTTCTGATTTCCTCAATTTTGCTTTTAATATTCAACTCAAGATCGAAAAGCTTCTGTTCGAGTACCAAAGGAGGATAATATGTTTTTCCTTCAAGAACGGGTTTTGATACAGTATCCTTTGGTGGCTCAACAACATAGTTTTGAAAATAGTCATTAGACAAGGTTTGTTTCCAATTCCAAATCAAAGCCTTCCTATTTTCACTGTCGTAGATAAAAGGAAGTTTCATGGTTACAGTTGTCTTTCTTTTAATTTCTTCCTCAACCCCTTGTTCTTCCTCATTAAACCAGTTGATTATGTATTTAGGTTTCAAGGACGGAAGGGGAAGCCATTGAAACTTGTAAAGACATGGTGCCCTTTTTAAAGTATTTTCCAAGTAATGAGGATTGTCGTATCCCAATCCCCATTTCGAGTTGTAATATCTGAAGTTCTTAGGCGTATTTAGAAAAATGGTTTGTTCAGATTGACCAAGTTTGTACAGCTTCTCTTCCAGACCACTTGCTTTTTCGGTCAATTCGTTGTTAATATCTTTATTAACCCTTACTTTTTCTTCCATTTCACCCATTCTGTTTCGGAAATAAGTTCGAGATTTTTCGATCTCGTCGTTCCTTTTTCAACTCATCATTTAACTTGTTATGGTCAATAATTATCTGTCTTTGCGTTCCTATCAATTTATGTGCATTATTGAGTTTCTCACTTAAGTCATCTAATTTTAGTTGGAAGACTTTAAATTGATTAGCATAGTGATTAATAGTGCAGAGATCTACCTCATTTGTCTCAGGCGCCGCATCAGCCTCTGAATCTTCACCTTCTCTGCTCATCAGGCACATCTTTGCTAAAGCAACTGTCTCCTCCTCTCCTTCATCATCAGTTTGGTCCAACCGGTATTCTTCCTCCACCAGCAGTGCAATCCCAGATTCCTTCTGCTCTGCCAACAACGCCTTTTTTGTAGTAGTCGGAATTCCTTACCTTTGGTTTCCAGCACTCTTTGGAGAAATGGCCGGACTTACCACAATTATAGTATTTTTACTCTTCATCCTTTCTTTCACCAAACTTCTTGACCTCCAACCTCTTACCATCTTCCTTGTGATCATCAAACTGTTTCTTTTACTCAATCCGATTCTTGTGCTCAAAGTTTTTAGAACCAGATGAGTAACTTTGGTTGTTTGATCCATGAGTTTTTACAAATCTGTGCTGAAAGGCCTTGCTTAGAAGTATCATTGCCTGCCTTAAGCTTTCCGCCTCATCCAAATCATCTTATTCTATCCCATAATCCTCTTTCTAAATACTCTTACCCTTTTAAGCATACTTTCTTGACATCAAAGCTGTCGATTTACTCTCAAACTCATCCTCCTCTTCTTTCTTTTCAGATACCTCTGTCTTCTTCTCCTTCTTACCCTTCTTCTCCTTTTTCATCAACTTCTTATTTTTCAGATCAGCATCATCCTCATCTTGCTTTAACGTTTCAAACATCTGTTGTAGCGGAAGAGAATCCAGCTTAGAATTTTGTTTCATTCTGTGAGCATACTTTCTTCCATTCGGGCTGAAGCACGCTCAAGAATTTCACATTAGTCTCGATGATGTTTTTCGTGATCTTGTATCTGCTGAGTTCATTTAAGATGGTTGTGAAACGATCATATGCATCGTCTAAAGTCTCACCATCCTTCTGTCTGAAATTCTCATATTTGTTGATGACGTTTGAAACTCTCATTTGAGTTTCCACTTCTGAACCTTGATACAACTTGATCATCTCATCAAACATTCCTTTCCCGGTTTCACTCAAACTGTCAACCTTCTGATATATGTTATTGGTTAAGGCTTGCATAACCAATGACCTAGCCGCTTTATCTGCTTTGTGTCTTATTAGTTCATTACCAGAGTAATCTTTGGGATTAAGTTTTATAACATTTCCATCTGGCTCTGTTCGAAAAACATCCGGTTGTATCCCGTTCATTAAGGAATCATGAATTAGAGCACCGTTTTCTTGTCGTTCCACATAGTCAAGAAATCTGTCTTTCCATATTTTAAAGTCTTTAGGGAATAAAACTGGCGGTTTATCTTTTGAACCTATGGTCAAAATATCTCTGGCAGTCATGTTTAGATTACTTGTCGTTGATCTTTTAATATCTTACTGGTCTAATCAGGAAATAACGATTACACAAACTTTTTTCACTCTGTCTTGTCGCAGCCCACACTTGTCGCAGCCCAAACCTTGTCGCAGCCCAAACCTTGTCGCAATAAAAGGATATCGCAACACACAACTTGTCGCAATAACAAATCTTTGTCGCAATAAGGAATCTTGTCGCAATAAGAAATCTTGTCGCAATAAGAAAGTATGTCGCAAAGGAAATTCGTGTCGCAAAGGTAAAAGGGGTCTTATCGCAATAGTGTATTGCGATAAGTTACAGTTCAAATTGAGGAAGTTGCGATAAAACTCTTGTCGCACGTGACTCTTGCGATATGGTACTGTTCACTTGCGATATGTATGAATCTTTGAGGGTTGCGATAATTATGAAGATTCAAGGTGTTCTTGAGTCGAATCTTTAAAACTAACCGGATAAGGCTGAAATTTGGTACGCAGGTTCATGACACAATTCTGGGCAACTTTAATGCTTCGTGTTTTGTCCAAAAACCAACAGAAAGTGGGTTTTCGATGCAAAACAGAGTGCAGAAAAACAAACTCCGAAAACTGAGTAACTGCACAAAATGAGCTACAATCCTAGTGATTTTGTGGAATAAAAACACTCAGGATTGTCTACTAACAACCCTTGATCGATTCTAATCCATTAGAAGAACTTTAATGGCTAAAATCAACCAAAAAGAGGAAAATCTTGAAGAAACACTCAACTTGCCAAAAACTCTACCAATCCAAATCAAATCAATGTGATATACAAGCTCTGATACCAATTGTGATCCCCGAACAAGTAATCAATCTAGATAAACAATAAAGGAAGCCATTTCTATATTCAATATGATCAAAGTAGCTCACAATGATGAATGCAATACAAGAACTTGTGTGCGTGGCTACTATGTGTGGAAGATGACCTAATTCCCAAAGAGGAAATAAACAAACATTATATACCTACTACAACTATGGAACATTGACACATATGGTCCCTCTACTTGGTACAATCATAATTTAAGCACTAACATCTATGATTTAGTTTAAATAAGACTTGTAATTTAATATTATTCCTATATTTGAATTTCACAAGTGATATCAACTTATCAAAAATTACACATATTGATCGAAAAATTTAAGGTTTATTTAGATTTAAATATCTTCAACAACTGCGATTTCTATAATAGAGTAAAAAGTGAAAATCTATATAACAATTTATTTTCAACTCCAACGGTTACTCTATTCTTACAATTCTAACATTAACTATATTTATAAAATTATTCAGAGCATTTAATAAAATATTATTTCTCTCTCCTACACGTGTCATTTCCGTTCTTCCTACTGTTGGGAAAGAATTAAAATATTTTCTCTTTCATCAATAGAATTTTAAAGATTTTTCTAAAACTGAAGATTTGCACTTTATCTCTTTTTTTCTCTATTTTAACGAAATTTATTGGAGCTACTCTTATATAAGGGAATTTTTTAAGGGAATTTAATTAAAATACCCAAAATTTGACTTTGACTTACCAAAATACCCAAAATCTCGATGAGTTTACCAAAATACCCAAAATTTCCGCGGATGTATCCCGCGATCGCGGGCTAGGGCCTACGTGGCACCCCGTGTTGGGCCAAAGTGTCCCGCGGAGCCCCCCAACTATGCCCGTGGTGACACTTTTGGTCACTCTCCGTGGAGGTTGCCCGCGGTGAGCCCACGATGGGCATAAAAACTTTCACTTTTGGTCCTTTTTTGCAAAAAAAAATCATTTTTGGTCCTTTTTTGCACGAATCTTTGCATGCTTTTACTGTTTTTTCCACAATTATTGTACTTTGAAGACCAATTTGTGGTTCAGATTCACTGACATGTTTCATCAATGTTGAATCATTGTACTTGGATTACCAATTTGTGGATGCAATTTATGTTGGTTGTTTCATTAATGTTGGTTGTTTCATCCATAAATATCAGTAAAATGCAATCCATAATTCACACTCGTTCCATACTTATTTCTTGCTTTCTTTCTTCAGTATTTTGTTTTTGAGATACTACTAAAAAAATGAGTTCATCTGTTGCAAAAGCTAAGTTATTTTTCCGTTTCGATGGTGAATGGGTGCAAGACAACAATGACTGGAATTTTGCTTATAAATCTAAGCATGGTGTAAAATTGCCAGGAAACTTTACTCATCAGAAGTTTGTTGCATACGCCATGCAAAAATGTGGAATCGACCCTTCTTCTGTTCGCAAGTTAGTGTTTAAAAATGGTGATGGGTCAATTGTGGAGTTATCCCAACGATGGGGATATCTCTGGTTTTATGCACTTTGCAGCCGAATCAGAAAGACCGCCATTACTTTGTGTGTATGCCGATTCATCGGTGTGCGACGAAGGTGATGACGACGGTGACGACGAAGGTGATGACGACGCTGATGACGAAGACCTCCAAATGGATCAGCCTGATTCTCAATTTCAGCCGTCCCACGGCCCAACAGTTCATTTGGATCATGCATATGGTCTTAACGACTGTATTCCTGATTATGTTCCGGAGACGCAACAACAACAACCACAAGAAGGACGTTGTGCTGGAGTTGCTGATGACGAAACCTATCTTTTCAAAACGGGTAATGCTGATATAGACAGATCAGATACCGATAGTGATGATCACGAAGAATATGCCCCTAGTAATAAATCATTTAGTCAGTTAAATGACTATTTTGATATGTCCCCTATTATTCCAGACTAGAATACCTATACACAAACCTACGAACCTACACCTTATAATCGCAGTTTAAGGTTAAAGTAGGTTAGATATTTGATTCGAAGGATCACTTGGCTTGTCAGGTCGGACTTAAGTTCATGGAAGAGGGTTTTGAAAGTCACACGCCGAGATCCGACAAAACCCGATACGAAGTTGAATGTGCGAGAGAAAACTGTAAGTGGAGGATGTACGCGATTCCCGCGGGAGAGAAAGGAGGGGCGTTACTTATTAGAAAGTTGCACGACGTACACACTTGTTCGAGGACGCAACTGAATCCCCACCACAAACAAGCCACCAAAAGGACTTTGGGTGCGATACTGAAAGGCAAATTTATTGATGCTAGCAAGTCATTGCGTCCAAAGGACATCATGGACGATGTACACCAGCAGTTCGGCGTCACGATTGGTTACACCAAGCTTGGCGTGCGCGATGCAGGGCACTGCTATTGGTGAGAGGCACGTTCGAGGAGTCGTATGAACGACTCCCATCATATTTATATAATTTGCAACTGCAGAATCCAGGTACTGTCACCCAGCTAAGGACCGATTCACATGGACGGTTTGAGATGTGCTTCGTGGCCCTTGGACCCGCGGTACGTATTTTAACACGTCATATGTTTACACATTATAAACTATAACATTTACAAAGGTAAACCACCTACATTTTTGCAGATCCGCACATTTCTGGCAAATCTGCGTCGTGTCCTAGTAATAGACGCTGGCCATTTAAAGGGCCCTTACTTGGGTATGATGTTCCTGGCGATTGCCATGGACGGGGATAACTCCATCGTTCCAGTAGCTTTCGGAGTAGGCAAGTCCGAAACCGGGGACGAGTGGACTTGGTTCTGTTCATGTTGAGACAAGCTATCGGAGACCCGCAAGGGTTGGTGTTTATATCCGACAGGGCTCCTTCTATAAGTGCCACAATCTCTGCCATGTACCCAAACGCCCCTCATGCCTTATGTTGTCGACATTTTGAGATGAACGCCAAAACCCAGGTCAAACGTATTACCACCTACAAGGATGTCTACTGGGCGACATGCAGAGCATATACGGCTCGAGAGTTTGACCGGTACATGAATCTTCTACGAGTTAGTGCCAAGAATGCAGCCAAAGTCATGGACGATGGTGGACCGGAGAGGTGGTCCGCGACCCATTTTCTTGCACAACGGTATGACATTCTGACCTCCAATAGTGCAGAGTCGGTGAATGCACTCTCCCGTTTTGTGCGTAGATGTCCAATTGTTACTCTTATGGACTACTCTCGGAGCTTTCAACAAGAGTGGAACCAACTTCGACGCCGAAAAGGAGCTGAGCTGCAAAATGCACTCACACCAGCGGCGGAGGAGATAGTTCTCTTCAGGGCGCGTCACGCGGCGACATGGAGGGTAAGAGAAATCGGGTATGGGAGGTACGAGGTTCTGGATAACTATCTTCACGCGACTGTGCATATGATCGACCATGTTTGTTCGTGTTGTGAATGGCAAAAATCTGGGTTACCGTGCGGCCATGCCATCGTTGCGGCAAGATATATGGGTCGTAGAGATTGCAGCGACTTGGCTGTAAGTTTCTTCACGACCGAAAATTACTGGAGAACATACGCAGAGGTAATAAATCTAGCTGGACCCCCTGAAGCATGGGTGTATCCACCCGACCCCCGTCCGCCATGCTATCCACCGTTAAACGATAAGAACAGAGCCGGGAGACCTAGAAAGAACAACCGAAGTCCATCACGTGGTGAAGGTTCAATACAACGAAAATGTACTCGGTGCCAAGCAGTAGGACATACTTGTGGAGAGTGTCCGAATCCCTCCCCTTCAACCGTGCCGAGTAGACGTTCAGTCAGCCAAGTAAGTAACACGCAGGGCCCATCATATGATACCGTTGATCTGAACGTTGATTTCCCTTGATTGGGACGATAAATATTGTATGTTTAGTGCGCTTGTTTATATATAACATGATTTTATCTACTTTATCGGCCCGTTGTAATTTATCAAACAAAATTTATGTACGTTGTTCTGAACATTGATTTCCCTTGATTGGGACCAGTTATCTTTTGAAAGTTACTTGAAACAGAACATGGGATGATGATCATAATGGTAGTAGTCTAAATGGAGAGAATAGTAATGGTTATATAGAAATGGGGTTTTGACAATAGGACAAGGTTTCACGAGAAGAATATGAAATGGGGTTTTGACAAGTTGGTATCACTGGACTAAAAAAATATTCAATGATTAGTATGTGTTTGTTATGAAATAATCTTGTATAACATCTATCAGTTGTATTTTTAATATGAATCACTTTTTAGACAAATTTCAGACTACTTAAACACTACTTTTCACACAAATTAAAGATCTTTATTCATGACAAATTAAACAACAACATACAAACAGGAAAGGAACGAAACAACAATGTCGAACTGGAAAACTACAAAACAATAACACTTAAACAACAAAGTACTAAAGCAACAGTCGTACCACCACCTACTGAAAAATTGCTTTAGTTTGATCAATCCAACTTTGCTTGTCGCTTATCTTCGCTTGAAAAATTGAGAAGTCTTGCGTACAGTGGTGAATTTCTTCTTTTTCTCGACGAATACGAGCCTCCCTATCTTTTATATCCCCTTTCATCCTTTTGATCTCCTTTTCTTCCACTTCGATCCTTGTCAAGTGGACTTTCTTTTTGGCGATAAACTGTTTCCACTCTTCTGTCAGTTGGTCTATCTCCTTTTCCTTTGCTGCTATCGCCTTTTGGAGTCTAGGTGGCATTCCTTCAGGTGTAGACGATGGGTTAGATGACGATGCCATTTGTTTACTGAAGAAAGAAAGCAAGTGAAAGAAAGCAAGAAAGAAGGATGGAATGGTGTGAATTATGAATTGCATTTTACTGATATTTATGGATGAAATCTCAAACATGTCAGTGAATTTGAACCACAAATTGGTCTTCAAAGTACAATAATTGTGGAAAAACAGTAAAAGCATGCAAAGATTCGTGCAAAAAAGGACCAAAAATGATTTTATTTGGCAAAAAAGGACCAAAAGTGAAAAAATTTATGCCCATCGCGGGCCCACTGCGGGCAACCTCCGCGGGGAGGGACCAAAAGTGTCACCGCGGGCATAGTTGGGGGGCTCCACGGGACACTTTGGCCCAACACCTAGCCCGCGATCGCGGGGCCCACCGCGGAAAGTTTAGGTATTTTGGTAAACTCGTCGAGATTTTGGGTATTTTGGTAAGTCAAAGTCAAACTTTAGGTATTTTAATTAAATTCTCTTTTTTAAATATCATTACCATTAACGGGATGAGTTAGAGATTAGAACATCCTTCCTCCCACATTCTTTTAGAAAGTCTTAATTTCAGTTATAAAAAAATTAACAAAGCTTTTTTTATTGAAATATGTGAATATCGTACATGCAAGAAGTAGAAGAGAAATAAAATGACAATTTAGCTTTAAAAACACAAAGGGTCTCCCATAATCAAGTCATGTAGTTTGTAACTGATGTTCTGTAATATCAAATACATAAAAATAACCAGAGGGCCTTTAGCGGTATTGGAACCTTTCGCCTTGTAGGAGATCATGGGTTCAAAACTCACCAAAGGTGAGGAGGATGTGTGAGTTTATTTATTTCATTTGCCGTATATAAATATTATATACTTCAAAAAAATACATAAAAATAAATAATTATCGTTTTCATATCTCCATTTTTATATTAAAACTTGATTTTTTTTTCATGTGAATCCAATATCTCAAAAACAAACGAACAAAATTTAGGATTTTTTTATAGGTTTAACTCTGAATAATCATATTGTTGTTTATTAATTATGTAATAACCCAGTTTAGAAGGAAAGAAAATAAAACAAAGTTCAGTGGCTAAAGGGTGAAAAAACAAAGTTTAGTGTTCAAGTGGAATTTATATAATTGAGGGATGAAACCCTAATAATCCTGATTTCATTCAAAACACTGTGTGCGGCTGAGGGTGCGATTGGAGGGTGTGCAAGGGATTAGACACTTCTTGCAAGTTTCATTAAGGAATCAAGGATTCAAGATTTCAGTGTGTGGAGTATACTCTTCTTCAAGGTAACCATTTCTCCCTTGTTATGTGTGTTTCCATTGATTTCTATGGAATCTCTTCATTCTCTGGAATGTGAGACTTTGAGGCAGGTGTAGAAACTTGGAGAGAAATCAATTGATTTCTAGTTGTAAGGGGATTTAATTACCTTCCATTTGTTTTCAAGTAATTATCGGGTCCTGTGCTCTTAGCGTAGAAACCCAGTTGTTGTAAGAAGTTGGGGAATTTATGGGCAATCGCCCAAAGTATTATAAGATCCGGAGTCCAGACTTGGCATTGTCCGAAAGTCACTAGAATCCGGAAACCGGAACATTGTCCGAAAGCTACCGGAATCCGGAATGCATCCGGAAACCGGACTGTGTCCGGAAGTAAAGAATCCAGAATCCAGAAGGGACCCGGAAGGGCACATCCGGAATCGTGACTATCGTGTCTATGTCAAGTCGAGGGTGATTTCTTTATGAGGGTGTAAGAGTTTAGTCACTAAGAATTTTAATGACTCACCCATTCTCGTGTGTCGAGTGCCGATGTAGGTACATTTAGGGGGTATCCGTATCAAGTGAGGGCATCTAGCGTGGACATCAGGTGAGTACTCTTAACCAAAGACTTTTATCAAGCATGTTACGTATGCATATTCATGTTTTAAAACTGTCTATTTGCATGGTGTAGTTGTACATGTTTGCGGTGTGAATTATAAGTGTGTGGTTATTTGAGGATGGGCATACGATGGCTTATGGTGTGAATATGGGGGGTGTCCCATAATGTGTGATATAGATGTATATGAATTTGTTTCATATAAATCTGTAAGGGCGGGTGTGTGCCCTAACACGCTGTCACGGGTGTGTGTTGGTCCGAAGAGGGCTATACAAGTTTGTAGAAGGGGGGTTGAATACAAACACACGATTTTTACTTTCTAAATTGTTTATTGATATAATCAAACAAATTACAACTTGTTACGGAACAAGATTAAGGACTAAGCCTAATCTAAACAAGTTAAGATCACTAAGTTTCTTGCACTAGAATTAAGATAGAGAGGAGATAAGAATGCTACGAATAATATTCTAACACTAAGAGAGAAGGAAGAAGATGGCCGAGCAGAGCAAGCAAGCACTTCAATACTGAAGTAGGGTTCTTCTTATATACTGCATGCATTTAATGCATGGAAGTATTACTTTACACGTGGCAGCAGCTGATTGGATGCATGAGATTTGCCTTTAGACAACATCCTTTTGGCTGCATGCTGTACAGTGTAGAATCAGAGTGGTTGTACGATTCTGGACAAAAGAGATGTCCGTTCTGACAGTTCGTACGGAGGCGTGCAAGGAGGTAAGACAATAGTAACTTGTAGATGAAACTTCATGATCAGCTTTCGTGGAATCAGTACTTTATCAGCGAGTGATAAAGCGCAGCGATTGCTGAAGTCTTCTACTTGATACTTCACGTTGAGTGGACAATTCTGTGACTTCGCTGATATCCGCATCAGTTCATTAGTGTTTAAAATGGGTCATTATCAAATCACTGAGGGTTTGGATCAACAATCTCCCCCTATTTGATTATGACATAGCAACAGAGAAAATTGCTAAGTTTGAAAACATAAGGATAAAAAGAACTTATAAAATATTTGTCCCTTTTACTGTTTTCTGGGATCTTTTAAGTACTTATAGAGTAAAGTACATTCGCTGAAATCTTTCTTTAAACTTCGTATAAGGTTATAGAGGGAAGTAGAAAAATTACAAGTACAGCAAATTTAAATTACATGTACAAAAGATGTCAGCTGATAAAGAAAGAGAAATTACAGGGCAATCCTATCAGCTATTGAGGTTCTTCCTTAATGAGAAGTTCATCAAGGGTCTTTGTTGTAGGGATCATCCAGTCATGGACTTCTTTTCCCTGATTTCTTCTTTCTTGGGCTTCCTTGAAGATCAAGGGTTTCATGAAGTGTACGAGAAGATCATCTCTAAATCCACACCAATAGATGAGATCCCTGAGCTGTTCGATTGGAGTGATGGGTAGCTCAGAGATACGTTGAAAGTGTTCTCGTCCATCATAGTCATGAAATAATATTCCATAAGGATTGCTTATGACTTTACCAGGGACGAAACGTTCACCAGGTGGCAGAGATGTATCGAGTGCAGAGAGGTCAGGTTCAGGACCAAGTACTTCAGCTTGAGAGAAACCAATACCTGTTTCGTTTCGTATAGGAGGACCTGAATCTGAAGGTATTAACTTCTTCTTTGCAGAGGCCCTTTTACTTTTTGGAGTAGGAGCGGTAGGTAGAGGAATATCCACAGCAGACGAAACCAAGTCGATTTGTCGATTTAGAAGTTTTTCGACATGATCTTTGAATTTCGAGCGTGAGTGCTGAATGGCTATTCTGATCTCCAACCATTCAGAGAGACCATACTTCATGATAGCATCAGCATAGAAGGTTTCATTTGTGCCGTTTTCTCTGAATATCTCGACTTCAACAATTGGTACTCTGATGGTTGATCTTCTAGAGATGTGTACCTTGTTGATTCTGGCAGCTCGATATCGAATGTGTACTTTCTCTTTGCACCATTTCAAGGTAGATTAAGATACCTTGGTCTTCTCTTTGACAATCTTCTGGGCGTCTTCCCACAACTGACGTTGGACATCAATGGGATTTCTTTTCAGCGCGGGGTCTTTCACCGATTGTTGGACAAGCTGGATGGCGAAGGCCTTATCTTTTTCTTCGGCTTCCTTTCTTTCGGCGAGTAACCTTTCAGCTCTGAGGTGATCAGCGAATTCTTTCTTTGAAAGTATGAACTTAGGAGCAGGAACTTTGTTACGAGGAAGGATGATTCGCTGATCCTCAAACTGTTTAATCATTGCTTCTCTCTTTCTTTGTTCTTCTTCACTTGGCGATTGAGGAGCCAAGGAAGGTCTGTTTTTGTGAGAGAGCAGTTGTTCTTCAGGTTCATCAGATGGTCTTGGACGAGATTCCAAACTTTTATTTGTTTCAAATTATGTCAGCTCTTCTTGCATAGCGTTGTCCCAGTTTGGATCTTTGAGGGCATCATCTATTTTCTTTGGTTCAATCAGAGAAATAAAGTTAACAAATAAACAAATGTTACATGCACTTCATCGAGTCTGAACACCAGCGTTTGGGTCACCAAGAATCTGATCAATGGGTGATTAATAGTCCATCGCTGAGCCGGAGCATAAGTCGCTGACTCAACCTGAACTGGAGGGGCTGAAGATGAGGCTTCAG
Organism: Saussurea involucrata; assembly: GCA_033807775.1. Taxonomy (NCBI): domain Eukaryota; kingdom Viridiplantae; phylum Streptophyta; class Magnoliopsida; order Asterales; family Asteraceae; genus Saussurea; species Saussurea involucrata. The sequence continues at coordinate 84,967,334 of CM066324.1, forward strand.
CAACTTCTGGTATATCAGCCAAGAGAGGAAAAGGTGCAGATGGCATTTCATTCACTGATTGCTGAGAAGTCGATGGAATGTCTGAGGTAGACGGTTCAGAAGCAGGCATAGTGTTAAGAGGAACAGCTGAGACCCATGACGTTTCAGCTTCACTAGTCTGCATGCCAGAGATGATAGTAGGATCATCATCTTCAGCGGTATGAGTATGAGATGGAGGAGTGGAAACATCTTCTGAATCACCAAGATGAGAAAACATCCATTGATTCAATTCTTCAGTATCAGCAGAAGGTCTTAAGTTCGCTGAACGGGATTCGTCAAAAGTGACGTGAATAGTTTCTTCTACAGTTTGTCTTTTACGATTGAAGACTCTGAAGGATTTGGAGACTGAGGAGTATCCAAGAAAGATTCCATCATCAGCCTTAAGATCAAACTTTCCAAGTGCATCTCTGTTGTTTAGTATGAAGCACTGACAACCAAAGATGTGAAGAAATCTAATTGAAGGCTTTCTCCCATGGAAGAGTTCATAGGCTGTCTTCTTGAATCTTTTGACTATCAGCGACCTGTTTTGCGTAAAACAAGCACTGTTGACAGCTTCTGCCCAAAACTGAGTAGGCAGGTAAGAATCGCTGAGCATGGAACGTGCAGCTTCGATGATAGTTCGATTTCTTCTTTCAGCGACTCCATTTTGCTGTGGTGTTCACACTGAAGAAAAGTTGTGAGAAATACCCTTACTCTCAAAGAAGGAATCAAGAGAACTGTTTTTGAATTCAGTCCCATGATCACTCCTTATTGAGTGAACGGTCATGTTGTTCAGGACTTCCATTTTCCTGACAAAGGTGATGAGTTCTTCAGGGGTGTCACTCTTAGAACGGAGAAACATTACCCAGGTATAGCAAGAGAATTCATCAACTATGACCAACGTATATTTCTTTCCAGCGATGGATTGTTTGTTAACAGGGCCAAACAAATCCATATGGAGAAGTTGTAGAGGAGATGACACTTAGGAAACTTGCTTAGACTTGAAGCTTGCTTTGGTCTGTTTTCCTTTCTCACACGCTGAACATAAGGACTCTTTAGCGTATGAATGTTGAGGTAGACCAGTGACTAACTCTTTAGTAGAAAGAGTATTCAGTGTCTTGAAGTTGAGATGGGAGAGCCTTTTATGCCATAACCAGTTGGCATCAGAAGAGGCTTTTGAGAAGAAACATGAGTTCTCAGTGGTTGTAGAGTCCATGTTTATTACATAAACATTTTCCATTCGATAACCGCTGAGAGCTATCTTCTCCTTTTTGTCAGTGACAAAGCAGGATTCCTTAGTAAAGATTACTGTGTTATCCATGTCGCAAAGCTGACTGATGCATAGAAGATTATGCTTCAGCCCTTCAACATATGCGACTCTTCTGAAGAATGTTGTACCATTAGAGAGTACACCAAACCCTCGGGTATAGCCTTTTCCGTTTCCACCAAAGGTCACCGAGGGACCCTTCTCTTCCTGAAAATCAGTGAGCAGGTTTTTCTTACCAGTCATATGTCTAGAGCATCCGCTATCGAGATACCAGATACCCTTCTTAACCTGCAAACAAAGGAAGATTAGTTTGAGTTGGGTACCCATATCATTTTGGGCTTAGGTTTGTCAGTGGTGGTAGAGGAAGTGGAAGGTTCAGCAATCTTCGCAGCATTTGAAGATTCAGCTTTGTCAGTCTTCACTTTGGTTAATTTCTTAACCTCAGTGGTCTTCTTTGTCTTGGGAACATTGATCTTCACCTTAGCTATCTTTTCAGCTCTAGTGGCTGTGGGACACTTACTAGCAATATGATTTGTAAGTCCACAATGATAACATTTCCTATAACTAAAAGTAGCTTTAGGATCATTTGTATGCTTAGCCGTTAGTTTTAAATGAGCAGGGCCAGCACCAAGTATACCTTTGGCATTTGAAATGGGAGGAACTATCAGTTCTTCGGATTTCTTACCAATGACATCTACTCTGATTCTAGGAGTAGATCGCTGAATAAATCCAGGGATCTTGTTATTTGAATTAGAGAGATAGGTCACTGAAGCTTTAGAAGCAATCAGCTTTGGTACAAAGGTACCCTTCTGAGGTTTTTGGTTAAAAACAATTTTTTTACCTTTGTCTTTAGAGACTAGGGTAGGTTTTTCCTCAGGAATTGGAGTTTTTGAAGATGGACACTGAGAAGATGAAGTATCAGGGATAGAGGATACGAACATTCCAAACTTAAGCATGGAATGATCAGTGGTTGGTTCTGGAGTATCAGCTTTGAAACCAAGACCCCGTTTATCACTCCAAGGAATCTAAGACTTAATTATCTCAGTGATCGTTGTTGAGGATTTATACCATCCATCAACAGTAGCTTTTTCAGCTTTTAATGCAGCGATAGCTTCTTTGCGCTCGATTTTAACTAGCTGATTTATATGAACTTGATCTCTTAAATCTTCTTCAATTTTAGAAAGTTTTTCTATTTGAAGATGACAGTTTTTAAGTTGTTCAGCGAGATCAATACTTTGATTTTCAACAACAGTTTTGCCATTCATAGCATCATATAAACTCATAGTCAGGAGATCGATCTTTCGAAGACTATCAGCTTCATCAATATTGGAAATATTGGTAAAGAAGGAAGGTGATACCTTAGAGGTAGAAGATGAAGTAGAGGGAATGTCAGACTTTTCTTTCTCTTCTTCGATTTTGGCCATGAGACAGAGATTGGCCTCATCATCATCTTCAGAGTCAGATGATTCTTCTTCATCAGATGCAGCCCAATCATAATCAGCCATTAGGCCTTTGCCTTTCTTCTTAAAGCCTTTCAGCTTTGTGTACCTTTCTTTCAGCTTTTGGTACTTGTCATCTCTAGACCTGGGGTTAGAGGATTTCTTGGAGAACGCTGAGGTTCTAGAAACTTTCTTTGACCTGCACTCGCTAAATGTCCTACCTTTTCACAGTTATAGCAAGTAGCAGTAGCCTTATCAACAGGAGTTGATGGTCTTGGCTTGTCAGTAATAGCCTTATCAACAGGTGTCGAGACCCACTTTCTTCTAATCTTCATCAGTCCACATATGGATTTCCTTAGGAACCAATCTTTCTGGAATAGCAGCTCTATTCTCAACGGCTGGAACTTCAGGATCAATTCTAACAGGGATGTATGGACCGTTTTCGATGTAATAAGGTATAGTTGGATCTACACCTTCTAAGAAGAGTATCATCCTATTTTTCCATAGATTGAAGTTATCTCTGGAAAATCTAGGGGGTTTTGCAAGAGAACCATTATCAATATAGTTAGTGTTTGTGTTGGTAGCCATTTTAAGAAATAGCGAGGAAGAGAGAAGATTTGTATAGATAAGATCTTGTTTATTAGATTAAACAAATCCGCTCTGATACCACTTGTTGGTCCCGAGAGGGCTATACAAGTTTGTAGAAAATGTCTTAAGTCAACTTGTTGATAGAATGGCTTTTGTTTCGTTTAAAGGTCACTATTCCCATTAAGCGAGCTATAAAACAGTAGCTTTATGCTACCCAACACCGAAGGTGCCTCCCGAGATATAGCTCAATCAATGCCGTCTTGTCTCTCTTGCTAGCAGCCTTACGAGCTACTAGCCAGTTCTTGTTCCTGAGGCAAGAACCTTGTAAGAGAGTTTCACTGATCACATACGCAAATACAAAACACGAGCCAAACCAGGAAGAAGTTCTTACCCGTGGGTTGAATACAAACACACGATTTTTACTTTCTAAATTGTTTATTCATATAATCAAACAATTTACAACTTTTTGCGGAACAAGATTAAGGACTAAGCCTAATCTAAACAAGTTAAGAACACTAAGTTTCTTGCAGTAGAATTAAGATAGAGAGGAGATAAGAATACTACGAATAATATTCTAACACTAAGAGAGAAGGAAGAAGATGGCCGAGCAGAGCAAGCAAGCACTTCAATACTGAAGTAGGGTTCTTCTTATATACTGCATGCATTTAATGCATGGAAGTATTACTTTACATGTGGCAGCAGCTAATTGGATGCATGAGATTTGCCTTTAGACAACATCCTTTTGGCCGCATGCTGTACAGTGTAGAATCAGAGTGGTTGTACGATTCTGGACAAAAGAGATGTCCGTTCTGACAGTTCGTATGGAGGCGTGCAAGGGAGGTAAGACAATAGTAACTTGTAGATGAAACTTCATGATCAGCTTTCGTTGAATCAGTACTTTATCAGCGAGTGATAAAGCTCAGCGATTGCTGAAGTCTTCTACTTGATACTTCACGTTGAGTGGACAATTCTGTGACTTCGCTGATATCCGCATCAGTTCATTAGTAGACTTGTCGCTGGTTCTTGGGCTTGATCTTCGATTTCAGCGTAGAACCTATGTTGACGTGAAACTTGTCTTCAGAGATCATAAGCAAACAACTAAACTATCAGCGATCACCAAAAGTACTGAACAGTCTCAGAGCTTTATGGTGAACAGTGTTCGCTGAATATTAATCTTAAAGAGCGAGAGTTCCTATCAGCGGTACTGAAACAGTCTTAGTACTTATCAGCGATAGTGAAACTCTAATACATATTGTTTACTTACAATTTTCACTAAGTGTTTAGAAAGGGTCATTATCAAATCACTGAGGGTTTAGATCAACAGTGTGTGTGTGTGACCAGAGCGTGGGCCATCGGCATGCGCCAAGTGTGTGAGTTTCATTTATAAAAAAGCGTAATGTATACATTTCTCTTACATAAATTATTATGAATCTCGCTAATTGTGTCGTGGGAACGTTCTTGAGGGAACTCACTAGACCTTGTGGTCTAACCATCGCTTTTCAAATTCTAAAACCTTTCAGGTAAACAGGTTGTAGATAATTCGTCTATGGGAAAGGGGAAGATGTGTGTCGGAGCTTGCGTCTAGTAGATTAGAAGACCTCCCCTTTATTTTTTTATTTAGACTTATATTTCTCAGCTGTATCTAGGGTTGTTTTCAACGAACCCAAATGTTGAAAGTTTGTTATAGACTTTGTGTGGGCCATGTTTAGCACTTTTGACTTAATTTGTTTGATTTATGTTTCGTTGGTTTTGGTTGGTTTGTTACAGTTGGTATCAGAGCCATAGTTTAAGAGATTTAGGTGACCGAATGTGCCTAAACTTAAACTGTGGGAGTAGGTAGCATAGCTGAGAAATTAGGAGGACTTTAAGGGAGACCTAGTCGGGGTAAATAATAGGGTAGTGAGGACTGCCATGTAAGGTAAGTTGGCAATTGCACCTGGTCAGTGTAATTACTAACTTACAGGTGCATGAATGTACTTATTGTGCCTTATTATATTAGAACTGTCGGTTTAATTCAATCAGTGTGTTTTTATCAGTTACCAATCATGTCAAGGAGGTCTTTGAGAAGTGGATCAGAACCGGTCAACGAGGAATCAAAATGGAAGTACCAGTGAATCCACCTGAGTAGGCGGCCATCCGCGGTAGGGGTAGAGGTCATAGAAGGGGGCGGGGAAGAATGCCCCAGCGAGCAGCTACCCAGGTAAATGAAAATGTTGAAAGAGCTGGAGTAAGGGTACGCGTTCTACGTGGAGCGAGGAGCGTAAGGATTCCACCGGAGCCGGAGGCATCTCATCAGGAGAGCTCAGCGTCCGGGCGAGGCGGGAGTAGAGGTAGAGGTAGAGATCGTGGGCGAGGTCGTGTCCAGACCTTTGTGACCCAAGAAAACTTCGCTACCGCTATGGGTGAAATTCAGGATACTTTGAAAGCACTGTTGGCTAACGAGGATAGGTCAGCTTTGGGAAACAAGGAAGCGAGTGGTTGAAAGAAATGAACAGGGGTGTCTAGCTCACATGGATCTGCTACGAGGAGTCCTTCCCAATCTGCCCCGTTGGTGGTAAGCGATTTGGTGTTGAATTGGGGGTGCAGTGGCATTCGCCTCTTGTAAGCCACCCACTTTAAAGAGAGAATGCGACCCTGTGTTGGCTGTATAGTGGATAAGGGAAATGGAATTGGTGTTCCACACCTGTAAGTGTGCTGATAGCGACAGGGTGATGTTTGCCCTGTCCATGCTGAAGTCAGATGTCGTGTTTTGGTGGGACGCAGAGACAGCGGGAGTAGGGTCGAGATCTGCAAAGAGTATGTCATGAGAGACCTTTGTCTCAAGGTTCAAGGCATCGTTTTGCCCATTAGCGGCAGTGAAATGACTAGAGGAGGAATAACTGGGCTTAGAGCAAGGTGGAATGTCAGTGAGGGAATACACAAAAAATTTCATGGAGAAAGCAAGGTTTGCTGAGTTGTATGTGCCGAACGAAGAGCGCCGGGTTGAGAAGTATCTTTTAGGGCTAAAGAGTAGTGTGCGAGAACTAGCTTCGGCCCGAAACCCGACTACATTTCAAGCAGCTATCAATGCGGTTGAGTTAGTTGAAAAGGAAAAGAATCGTCAGGAAGAGGAGAAGGGTAAAGAAAAGAGAAAGTGGGAAGGGCAGTGCATAATTCGAGATGGGCTAAGGTGTTCAAGCCTGAGTTTCGAGGGGGACCGATGTTTGGAGAAAAGCCTTGTGGAAAGAGTAATCGGGTGCATCGTGGGGAGTGTGCGAGTGAGCCTGAAGGATGCTTCAAGTATGGAAAGTTGGGACACATGGCACGTGACTGTCGAAACCCAAGGGCGTGTTATCAATGTGGCTCCCCATACCATCTGAAGCCGGATTGCCCACAGTTGAAGAAGGGGTATTAAGGTAGTTTTGGTGGTGGTCAAGGAGGAAGGGATGGAGAAAGGAAAATGGAGCCAACCCGAGCGAAAGCCAGAGCTTTTCAGATGTCGGCAGAGGAGGCGGTGGATGTGCCTGATGTTGTGACAGGTACATTTCTTGTTAACTCGAAATTTGCTAAGGTGTTATTTGACTCGGGTGCAAACCATTCGTTTATCTCGCCGGTTTTTGCCTGATGTCTACATGTTAAACCCAAACGGTTATAGTGTGGGTTTGAGGTAGAGATTGCTGACGATAGTCGAGTGTTGGTGGGAGAGGTCTATGAGGGGTGTAGTATTGAAGTGGAGGGTCACTCTTTTCCCTTACGATTGTATCCAATGGGTATGGGAGAGTTTGACATTGTCGTGGGAATGGATTGGTTGGCTAGTAATAGTGCTAGCATCGTGTGCAATAAAAAAATGATTCGTATCGCGTTGAAATATGTCAATATCGTACATGCAAGAAGTAGAAGAGAAATAAAATGACAATCTCTTAGCTTTAAAAAACACAAAGGGTCTCCCATAATCAAGTCATGTAGTTTGTAATTGATGTTTTGTAATTTCAAATACATAAAAATAACCAAAGGGCCTTTAGCCTAGCGGTATTGGAACCCTTGGCCTTGTAGGAGGTTATGGGTTCGAACCTCACCAAAGATGAGAAGTGTGTGTGAGTTTATTTATTTTATTTGTCATATACAAATATTATATACATAAAAATAAAATAATTATCGTTTTCATATCTCCATTTTTATATTAAAACTTTTTTTTTCATGTGAATCAAATATCTCAAAAACAAACTTAACAAAATTTAGGATTTTTTTTATAAGTTTAACTCTTAATAATATTGTTGTTTATTAATTATCATCCAAATATTTTGATTCTCATGCCGGTTTAGGTTCAATAAAGATTTCATTTAACCATTTATTTGGTTCATAATTTCATTTGGTGTTTATATATTTTATAAAATATTATCTTATCTATCTTTCTATTTAAAATTTATAAGTTATTTCATTGAATATTTTTTTTGAACAACAAAAGTTTTTATTAATGACCAACCAAACACCATACACCACCAAAGTCAATCCAAATAGAAACTAGTTGCCCAAACAAAATACAAACCGAAACCAAACACAAAACCATTACCAGAGAGGCCAGGACAGTTTGCGTGGAGCAAACCCACAACCCCGATGATCGAAACTGTTATCGTAGGAGTGCTGATTTCAACCAACCACCGACCCAAAGCCGAGACGCATCTGTCCTCATCGAGACTTCTCCCTACCCCGATGGATTCGCAAGCCACTTAGCCCAGCCCACCTTCATCTTTTTGACCCTTTTACTCACCCATTCAAATGTTTTCCTTTGAAACTCGAAAAATAAGTCGATAACATGACTCTTTTCCTTTTTAAACACTAAATTGTTCTCGTGAGACCAAATTAGATAAAGGAAATACCACTTTACCACCATCCATTTTGATGTACCTTTTGTCGTTTCCGCCAATGTCGGGTCCTCTCGCAACAATTCTTGCATTGTTGTGGTACCATCCATGTTCCTCTTCCACCATCTTCCTACTAGGACACAAAGTTTCTTCAGTTCTTCACATCTTATGAGAGCATGATTGATGTCTTCAACCGCATCGCCACATCTCGGGAAAAGCACCAAGTCCAATTCTACACCCATCTTGTCCAAAACCGCGCTACAAGGTACGTCCTCGCCCTACTCTCCACATGAAGATACACACCTTCCTTAGAACCACCGAAGACCACGACGTTTCCCTCGAATTCCCCACCCATGCTATCCTTTTTCTTCTATTATTTCCTTTAGTTGCGTTACGTTGAACTCCTTTGTCGAAGTTAATTTCCACTCTACCTTGTCGCTTTTACTTCTATCCGGACTCCAAGCTTGATTACACCTTAATAGTTCCTCCAATTATCCTCTCTCTCGACCCCTCAGCTCTCTCCTCCAAGTCCATTTCCACGTCCAAACCTCCCCTACCCATTCTCCCCTTTGTGCTACACTTACCAATTTTATCGGATTCCAATCTAAACAACCAATTGAACTCTTCCTGAAAGCTTCTATCACCCGCCTACCTATCCGTCCAGAATTTGGTGTCACCGCCATCCCCGATCCTCTTTCCAAATAAGTCGAAAAAACTCAGTCTTTCGTTGTCCAAGTCCTTCCCAACCCGCACAATGTTTTTCCACGGTGATCTGGTGTACCCGTTGTCCGAATTGTTGACCCCTAAACCTCCCTCTTCCCCGTAAATACTTCTAACTACCCTTACCCAAATTGCATCCTTTTCATTTAGAAAGCACCACCACCATTTACATAATAATCCTCAATTTAGCGATTGCAAACTCCCCACATTTAAACCCCAATTTTTAAGACTCCCCAAAGTTTTTTCCCAATTGACCCATGCCAATTTCTTTTTTTCACTCGACTCACCCCTCCCCCCCAAAAGAATCTACTCCGAATCCTCTCCAACTCTCCTAACACACCTCTAGAGACTCGAAACAGAGAAAAATAGTACAATGACAAGCTTCCTAAGACCGCTTTAACCAAAGTAAGCCTTCCTCCAAAGAAAATCAATTTTGTTTTCCAAGATGCCAATTTTTGCTCTACGTTTTCGATTACCGGTTTCCACGATGCCATCCTACACATTGATGCTCTAACCGGTAGGCCAAGGTACGTGAAGTCTTGAGGCCGCGGGCTAGGTTCCGCGGTTTTCTTATGTGGTCTGGCTCTAGGTTTGGTTTTAGGTTCGGGTCTGGACTTGGGCTTCCTTTTGGCTTCTTTTGGGCTCTCTTTTGGACCTTCTTTTGGGCTTTTTCTGCTCTGTTTCTCGACGATCCTTTTCTTCCGGAATATCTGCATATTTCACTGAGAAAACCATAAAATCCCGCCTATTTGCTTCAAAACAAGCTACTCTCAGTGGTTTGTGGACCGGAATTAACGCCAAATCTTGGCGTTATCAACAACCCCAAACCGAGCGTTCTTTGTCCTCAAGCAAATTAGCGATAAAAAGAATGAAAGCATACATCAATGAAACAACAACTGTACAATTCCCAATCGGTAACACGTATTGCACGCCTGATTTCCCATAACCTTTAGTGCTTATCTCACCCTCGACTCATCCTTATCCTGTTTAATCAATGCCCTTCCATTGTGAGTTGAACTCGTGACTGCTCCGCTCGCACTAAGTTCGTACTAGGTCCAAGCATGCTAGGGAAAACATTTCGCCTCGACCCTACCTCACGGGATGCTCTCTATTCACTCGAACCTAGGTTGTCGCACATGTTGTCATGTATAAGAAGGTTATGTACAACGATACCCGAGAATTCGCATGACAACTATAATGAAAGACGCACTAATGTCCAGATAAAAATGATCTTAGAAAGTAATCAAGTAGCAAGACAGGGACTATCGGTAAGAGTAGTGGTACACCATAATCACATTTTCCAGAAGATCATCCAGGTCTTTTACTAAGTTGTAATGGGGCTAAGGTTATGGCTATGAAACGAAGGGTATAATGGATCAAAAATCCTCATTGTGTCAATCCTTAAGTGGTTCTGAACTTTTCTTGCTTCAGTTTCTATCACTTGGACCTTTTTATCATCAATAGAGTCGCTTTGACCCTCTTATTCAGCTGCTGTAGATAACTGTATTTTTATTATATATACATATATATATATATATATATATATATATATATATATATATATATATGGTGGGGCATCATTGGCCCTCTTTATTATGTGGGGCTACATTGGCCCTCTTTTCCATCTCTTGGGTTAAAATGACACAGTTCTTTTCTGTCTTTCTCTTTTTGACTGGCATGTATTTTTCCTTTCTGCTCTATCTTCCACTGTTCATTACTGCTCATGATTGATACATTTTCGGATAAGGGTTGGCTAAGGCTTTTGGCTGGTTTTAATGGTGGTTTCGAACTGAAAGGTTAGGTGAGTGTTTGGCTGCAAAGGGGCTTGGGTGCACACAAAATGGTTGAAGGGACGATAGATAAATCTGGCTTTAAGTTGAACACGCTACCTGGAATCATCTCTTAAGGTCCACACGATGAGGTTACTATACCCTTACCTAATATCCCGATGGTCGTCTTTGCTACTCAATGCGAATTTATAGAGAGATCAGTCTATAACCATGACAAGGAAATTGAAAAAGTGAATCAGATTTTGTGTTTAATTCCCTCGCAATGAAGTACGTCATTTTAGGCTCGAATCTCACTATTGGGTGGTCTCCATTAATGTCCCTAGTCATACCTTTTCCCAATTTTCCCTTAATGGTATCATTGCTATCACAAGATTATTCCCTCAATGGTCGGTCTCAATTTTCAACACAAGGACTTAGCTTACATGATCTAAACATTCAAAAGTGCGGGAAATCTATGTGCATTAGTGGGCCCGATTGGGCCACCCCAAACCTAACCCACACATTGTCCCTAATGTGTAAGTGTCGACTTGGGCGATACAAAGATGTTACGAGTATAGTTGTGCAGTTATTACAGTCATCCGAAAAGAAAGACAAATAAGTAACAATACATCATAAAGATAAAAAAACAGAGATGGTAAGATCAAACCCATGCCTAGCGTCGCAATGAAGATGCTCCTCGGATTGTCGTCCTCGTACTCGTCATCGGCCTTGTGATGTGCCAGTCGCCTCTGGGATACCGGCCTGAATGAGGCATGTGTTGAAGCCGTCTAGTCGATGGTTCACATCTCGGAACCCGACCTCCATCTGCTGAGCCAAACGCCGGATGTATGGAAGTGTGTTGCCGGAATGCTCGGTCGTGTCCGCTTGGGGTGTAGAAGGGTCAAAGTCCGGGTCGCTATCCGAAGCACTATCTGATGAATCTGCGACTGGTGGTGCGAGGGCTCGTCTTCAATAGTGTGGGTCTTGTCATCTTTTCTTGTCCAACTCCATTGTCGCCTTGATTTGCTGGTCGTAGTGCTTCTTCTTGGAGTCTTCCTTCGAAGCGGTGAGACGTCCGATTGGGACATCGGCTTCCCTGCAAAAGTGAGTGATAAGACAAGGGAACATTAGAATACCGTCGAGGGTCGTACCGGCATCGAGCAGCTCCATCCAAATGATGTGCCCGATGTCCATCGGGGGGTTGTTCTAGAGCGATTAGAGGACTTCCGCGACTTGGCTATGGGCGGTGGTGTTGTGAGACGACGACTTTAGGGTGGCTTTCACAGAGAGCATGAGGAATGCTAGGTCGGTATACAAGTCGCTCTTTAGGATATGCTGGTCCATTTTGTCCCACCCTAAATGCCCATTTCGCCGTAGGGAACCGGCGATGGTCGAACTAAGCTTCACCCAGAAGGCCTCGTTTGGTGTCAACCCATATGACATGCTTAATTTCGGGCGGCGAAGAGCGTGGTAGTATGCACAGATGTCGTCCGGTGAGATACGAATGACCTTGTCTCCCATCCTCACAACATACCGCTCATGATATACTGCGGGTATCATACATGCGTAAAACTTCTTGACGACCTCCTCACAGTACATAATTGGGGTACGGATGAATCCCTCCCACGAATGCTGGCGAGTAATGGTCGGTACGAGTGAGCTGACCGGTAGAGTGTCGAGTTGGATGCCTCACTCACCAAACGGTTGGCATTTCTTCGTTGCCATTTGTGCAATCCGGGCGGGTTTATCTTGGGCCTCGCAATCGTATATTTGCGCACGGAGAGTTGGGTGGACGTGCTCATATTCAAGGAAGACGATTTGCTTGCTAGGGTGATGCCTCATTATCTGAAAAAAATAAACCCAAAGTTAGTCATATCATCCATGGTCACCCCAAACCTAGGTTTTGGCCTAGGTTGGTCAGATATGGTACCCTTAACCTCGGTAAAACCGAGGTTTGCAATTGGGTATATGTGTGTGTGGGGACGTTAAAAAGTAAGCCACCCCAAACCTAAGTGAAACTTAGGTTTGTTGAGTCTCCTTTAATTCAGATGATCCTACAAACATCACCCACTAACTCTCATGCATGCATACTTGCCAATAAAATAGACTTTTTAATACAAGCAACTTGTTCAATAAGCCCGTAGCCACATAATTCCCCTAATGCATGCATCTAAAGGTCATTAATGGTTTTCACCATTGGACAATTTCAACGAACCCCAAACCTTGGTGAAACCAAGGTTTGGTGATGCTTGCAACTATTAATCCCACCAATAATGAAATAAGACTTTATGTTACCAAAAAGTCCCAAACTTACCATTTACGCACAAAAGTGGGAATGGTTCAACAAAACTATGACATCCCAAGCTTATTTTCTATGCTACTTCCCAAAAGTCCCCAATCTCACATTTTAAGAAAAAATTCTCACAAATTTAACATACTCGATTGCATACAAGCATAAAGTTCTTAAATGAAAATCCTAACATACAACGAGCATGCATTACCATTTCAGGGATAATTTTAACATGCGTGCACCACATTTATGAGAAATCAACATGTTAGGGACATAAACTTGAACACTTGGGGAGGCAAGTAAAATTGGGGAAAGAGAACACCAACCACAAATAAAGACAAAAGGAAGGGGGAGAAAACACATACCTTGTTGATCTTGAAGAAGAAGGAACAAAGGCCTTGCAATGGAGTAGAGAGAGAGAAAATCAAGAGGGAGAGAGGTATGAAGAAGAAAAAGCAAAATGAAGAAGAAAGAATGGAAGAAAGAAGAAAAAAACCAGGAAACAAAAAAAATGCATCAAACCCTAGACAAACAGAGGGGCGCGCGGCCTGGCCCGCGGCTTGAGGCCGCGAGATGGCCCGTGCGTGTGGGAGAATCGTGTGGCAGTCAGCCTTTTACGTGGCTTGGCTCGTGGCTTGAGCCCCCGGCCTAGCTCGCGTATGTCTCTGTTGTCGAAAACAAACAGAGGCATGCGCGGCTTGGCTCGCGGCTTTAGCCCGCGGCCTAGCCCGCGTATGTCTCTATTCCCCTATTTTTTGTAAATCAAAATCACACTAGCATAACTTAAATAAAAATGAAAAAGAACCACGGTGGGTTGCCTCCCACCTAGAGCCTTGGTTTCGGCCATGGCTTGTCCTTATGTCGGTTCATTCCTTCGGTTCATCCAAAAACATGGCGTCAACTACCACCGTTTATCCTCCGTAATAGGGCTTCACCCTCAGTTCGTTAACTTTGAAGGTTGCTCCATCGTTTCCTTGTAGCTCGACGGTTCCATATGGAAAGACTTCCTTCACGGTGAATGGCCCGAACAACTTGGATTTCAGCTTACCTGGAAATAAGCGAAGACGAGAATTAAATAAAAGAACTTGCATTCCAGGGGAGATTACCTTTGGTTGTAGACCCTTTTCGTGGAATCGCTTCATTCTCTCTTTGTAGATTGCCGCATTCTCAAAGGTGTCTTGTCTAATCTCCTCGAGCTCGTTCATTTGAAAAAATCGGCGTTGCCTGGCCGCCTTGAAATCCATGTTGAGCTTCTTGATCGCCCAGTACGCTCTATGCTCAAGCTCGACAGGTAAGTGGCACGATTTCCCGAACACAAGCCGATATGGTGTGGTGCCAATTGGTGTCTTGAAGGTCGTTCGGTAGGCCCAAAATGCGTCGTCTAGCTTGATTGCCCAATCTTTCCGGGATGCACTTACGGTCTTCTCGAGAATTTGTTTCAGCTCCCGGTTAGACACCTCGGCTAAGCCATTGTCTTGTGGGTGGTATGGTGTAGTCACTTTGTGTTTGACCGAATATTTCTTGAGGACTACTTCTAAATATCGGTTGCAGAAATGGCTACCACCGTCACTTATCAGTGCTTTCGGAACCCCAAACTGTGAAAGTATATTATTCCGCAAGAAGTTGATTACCACCTTGGAGTCGTTCGTGGGCCTTGCGATTTCCTCCACCCACTTGGAGACGTAGTCTACCGCTACTAGGATGTACTCATTGCGGTGAGAGTTCGGAAATGGACCCATAAAGTCGATCCACCAAACATCAAAGAGTTCCACCTCCATGAAGATTTTCATGGCCATTTCATCACTCTTCAATATGTTCCCCGTTCTTTGACACCGATCACACTTGGAGATGAAGTCTCTAGTCTCCTTGAACATTGAAGGCCTAAAGAATCCTGACTGTAGAACTTTTTCAACTGTTCTATCGGTGTTGAAGTGACCTCCACATTCTAAGGTATGGCAATGAGTTAGAATGTCGGTCTTCTCTTCATTCGGAACACATCTTCGGATCATACCGTTGGCACATAACTTGTAATGATACGTTTCATCCCAATAATATTGTTTGGCCTCGAAGAAGAATCTTTTCTTTTGGTGGGAGTTCATTAGATAAGGCACTCCTACTCCCACCAAGTAGTTTACTAAATCGGCAAACCAAGGTTCCGAGTGACTAACCTTGAAGAGTTGCTCGTCCGGGAAAGAATCATTAATGAGGGTCTTGTCGCTGCTTTGGTCTTCACTCCCCTCAAGTCTCGAAAGGTGGTCCACCACGGTGTTATCGGACCCTTTCTTGTCTAGGATCTTAGTAGGAGCACCCAACGAATAAGTCTCGGCTTGGCATCTTTCTTGGCCATTAGATACTTCAATGCGGAGTGATCGGTATAGACTATTACCTTGGCCCTAACCAAATAGGACCGGAATTTCTCACAGGCATAAACGATGGCTAATAGCTCTTTCTCGGTGGTTGCATAGTTAATCTGAGCGTCGTCTAGCGTCTTGCTGGCATAGTATATCACATGCATCTGCTTCTCTTTTATTTGGCCTAACACTGCCCCAACGGCAGTGTCACTCGCATCACACATGAGGACAAATGGAAGGTTCCAATCCAGAGCCGTGAGGATAGGTGCTGAAATCAGTTCCTTCTTCAACCTGTCAAAAGCAAGGATATAATCGTTAGTGAAATCGAAGTTAGCATATTTAAGAAGTAAGGAACACAAAGGTTTAGTAATTCTAGAAAAGTCCTATATAAATCGCCGGTAAAACCTGGCGTGTCCAAAAAAGCTTCGGACTCCCTTGACGGAATTCGGATATGGAAGGTTCTCGATCATCGCCACCTTTGCTTTGTCTACTTTGATTCCCGCCTTTGACACTTTGTGGCCAAGCACAATCCCGCCGGTCACCATAAAATGACACTTCTCCCAATTCAACACTAAGCTTGTCTCCTTACTCCTTTGTAGCACAGCTTCCAAGTGCTCTAAGCATGTGTCAAAGGATGGTCCAAACACTGAAAACTCGTCGATGAAGATCTCGATGGTCCGTTCCACCATATCCAAGAAGATTGCCATCATACATCACTGAAAGGTGGTCGTAGCATTACACAAGACGAAGGGCATACGGCGGTATGCGAATGTGCCGTACGGACAAGTGAACGTCGTTTTATCTTGATCCTTGGGTGCGATAGGGATCTGGTTGTACCCGGAGTAGCCGTCCAAGAAACAATAGTACTCGTGTTCGGATAACCGTTCCAACATCTGATCAAAGAATGGAAGGGGAAAATGATCCTTCTTGGTTGCATCATTCAGTTTCCGGTAGTCTATACATACCCTCCAACCGGTAACCGTTCGAGAGGAGATGAGTTCGTTGTTTTTGTTCCGGATTACTGTGATGCCACCCTTCTTGGGTACTACTTGAATTGGGCTTACCCACGGGCTATCAGGAACTGGATAGATAATTCCAGCATCAAGGAGTTTCAATACCTCCTTGCGGACCACTTCTTTCATATTCGGGTTGAGCCGGCGTTGGTGTTGGACTACCGGTCGGTGTCCGTCTTCAAGATTGATTTGATGTGTACAAAACAAAGGGCTCAAACCCTTCAGATCAGCTATCGTCCATCCAATGGCAGTTTGATGCTCTCTAAGAACCCGTAGTAGCTTTTCTTTATTGTCGGGACTCAACTTAGACGATATGATTACCGGAAGTGTATCCTTGTCTCCCGAATATGCATACTCGAAATGATCGGGTAACGGTTTAAGTTCCATCTTTGGAGGTGTCTTCGATGAAGGTTCGGACTTGGTAATTGGTTCTCCCAAATCCTCAACAATGGGTCGTCTCACGCCTTTGTAAGATGGTAGTGCATTGAGTTGCAATATTGGCTCACTTTCTTGATCGGTATCGATGCCAACCAACGCTTTCATGAGGTGTGTAATAACCCAGGTAAGTTCGTTAGTTAAATTCTAGTTCCGTTAAAATTAGTTAACTTTAAAATTGAATGTTTAGGGTAAGTTTAGGTTAATTTATAAGTTTAGGGGTGTTTTGGTCATTATTGAATAGTTTAAGCCAAGAGTGTAAATTAAGTCTATATTATCTCTTAAGCAAAACAGATATTTTCACAAATCAGAAAAAATATCAGTGTGTGTGTGTGTGTGTGTGTGTTTTGAGACCAAAAGGAGAAGAAGAAGAAGAAGAAGAAGATTAAGTTTAAGGCTTCAATTGGTGTACTTGGAAGTGATTGGAGGTATGTTTCCTTTGTGTTTTATGTTTGTAATTACTAGTAGAAAGTTTCTATCGGATTAGAATCATCAATTTCATGTATGGTATTAATTTCTGTCGATTCTGGGTAGAAATTTGGTAAACAGACAGAGGTTTCCGGACAAATTGAAGGTGTCCGGAAATTTCTCCTTGCTGGTGTCCGATAGTTGAAGTGTCCGGTAAGTTCCTCTTTTCTATAGTTTCCGGATGAATTAGATACCAGATGGTATCCGGATTACCTTGGTGTCCGGATGTTGTCCGGATTGTTTATGCTGTCCGGGAAGTTGTGTTGTCCGGATTGTTTGTGTTGTCCGGAAAGTTGTGTTGTCCGGATTGGTCATGTTGTCCGAATAGTTTTGTAGTATCTGGAAACTCTAGCTGTTTGGTCACTTCTGACATTTCAGATACTTTTGAGTATCCGGTGGCTTTGTGATTTGTCGACTCTTGGATAGGATATGAATAAGGACTGGAAATACTGTGGACTCAACTTAAGTTTGGGTTTGGGGAAAATATTGGAGGATAAGAGTTAGATAGATTTACCTAGAGTTCTTAGTCCTAGTAAGTCTTATATGTTTAATTGGTAAGGAAATAATGGTATGTAAATTATTTCAGATTCTGTGAATTCTGGGTGAAAGATTGAATCTTTTGGAAAAGGTGTGGAAGCATTTTGATAAGCAAACATATGAGTTTTACTTTAAAATGTTTTCAAACTGGAATACATATATGTGGATTGAGAATGTGATAAATAGTGTAATATTGTGCATATGTATGAAGTATGATATATTGAGGTGTATATTATATTTATATGAGCATTACACTACACGAGTGCACATTGGTCGGGCTTAGGACCGGTGGTGTTTGGCTGTACGGAGGGACAGCGGAGTTGGCTGTATATAAGTGCAGCGGAGTAAAATGATTAGTTGGCTCGCAACCAACTAATATGGCCAAGAGAATGAGACAGGAAAGTACACAATGCACGAGTCGTAATTGGTATTCATATTTGTGTTAAGTATATGGTGTTTGTGCAAATGGTTTTAAACAGACAGGGATTTTCTCACTTAGATCACTAGGTCTAACCCTCATTTTGTTTTAAAAATATGTATTCCAGGTCGTGGATCAAGTAAGAGAGCAAGTGAGAAGAGTAATCTGTGATTAGCTTTGGAAGACCTATGTTTTTGAAGATCATGGTATGATTTGCAGTTATAACTTTGTTATTAAGTAGCAAAAAGTTTGTAATGAAATTATTATTATGGTTGTAAAGACTAAGGGACCGAATATGTATTATGTTGTATCTTTTGTAATGAAACGACGTTATGCAATATATGTTATTTGATGTATGTTTGAGAACCGGGTCGTTACAGATGGTATCAGAGTCCTAGTTTATAGGATTTAGGTAATCGGATCCATACCTAGACTTAAACTGCATGTGAAGTAGGATGTCCCTATTATTTTAGAACCTTGGGATGCTAAATATAAAAGGGTAGAAGGAACATCATGTAAGGTAATTTCAAATTACACCTGGCCAGTGTAATCATGAACTTACAGGTACATGTTTGAACTGGAATACCTTATTATATGGGGTATGTGCTTATATGTTTATTAACCCTGTAAAAATCAACAGAATGGCAAGTGGTACGCGACGTACGAATAGAGAGGGAGAAGGAAATCCTAACATAACTAATCCAACAGTCGGGACAAGGGGAAGAGGGGGAGAAAGAGGTAGGGGAAGAACTGGAGGCAGAGATCAGTCGCGAGGTACAGAATTTGTTACAAGAAACAATTTGACGGCTGAAATGGGAAGACTGCAAGCAAATATACAAGCTATGTTCGACCGAACTCGTCATTCTGAAACTGAAATACCAGATCCTAGTCTGGAAGACGAGATGCCCATTACACCTACTGTCATACCGGTGCCAAAGAAGTGTGACTATAAGATGTTTCTAAATTGCAAACCTTCGACTTACTCAGGAGAAAGAGACCCAGTAAAGGCTATGAGATGGCTAAAAGAGATAGGAGATGTCTTCAAGACCAGCAAATGTGCCGAGGAAGATAGAGTGTTATATGAGACCGCGATGCTGAAAGTCGATGCTCTATATTGGTGGGAAGCTCTTATTACCTCTAGAGGATCTGATGTGTACTCTACTTTTTCTTGGGAAGAATTCACTATAGCTTTCAAGAGACAGTTTTGTCCTCAAGCAGCAGTTAGACAACTGGAAGAAGAATTCATGAACCTTCAACAGGGAAGTTTATCAGTTCGGGATTATACGGCTCGTTTTCTGGAGAAGTCTCGTTTCGCGTAATACTACGTTGCCACGGAGGCACTTAATAGGGAAAGGTATATCTTTGGGTTAAATTCAGAAATCAGAAGTCTAGTGATTGCAAAGGAACCAGATACCTTCTCAGCCGCAGTAGATGCCGTGGAAAATGTGGAACGGGATAAAGGGAGAGATACTAGTGATAAAAGTACTAGAAAAAGAAAATGGGAAGGACCACATTATGATCCGAAGAAGTCCAGATTTCAGAGATTTGATAGTCGTCCACCTCTCAGACCAGCGGAAAGGCCTTGTCCAAGATGCAACCGTATTCATCAGGGAAATTGTCAAGTTGATCCTCGAGTTTGTTACAAGTGTGGAAAGACCGTCCATATTGCTAAAGACTGTCGGGTAACTCGATTTTGTTTCTCATGCAATTCTCCTGATCACATTCAGTCTGATTGTCCACGGGGGAGAGTACAGCAGGGTGGTACGTCAGTGAGACCAACGGGTGTTAGGCCAGTAGTACCAAGGCCAGAGCTACCAAGAGCAAGGGGTCGTGCCTTTCAAATGACAGCGCAAGAAGCGGAGGAAACTCCTGATGTGGTTACAGGTACATTTTTTATAAACTCTACACGTGCTAAAGTGTTATTTGACTCCGGTGCAAACCGATCGTTTGTGTCGCCTTCTTTTGCTGCTTATATGCATTTAAAGCCTAAAGTGTTAGATCATGCGTTAATGGTAGATACTGCAAATGATAATCAAGTATCGGTTAAAGAGGTATTTGATAGTTGTTTTATAGACATAGATGGGTGTGGAGTACCTATCCAGTTATTTCCTATGGCTTTAATTGAGTTTGATGTGGTAGTGGGAATGGATTGGTTAGCCGAGCACCAGGCTAGTATTGTTTGCAATAAGAAGTTAATTAATGTTGTATTACCCGAGAGGGGACCGGTAGTGATTTGTTGATCCAAACCCTCAGTGATTTGATAATGACCCTATCTTAAATACTTAGTGAAAATTGTAAGTAAACAATATGTATCAGAGTTTCACTATCGCTGATAAGTACTAAGATCTTACAGTACTGCTGATAGGAACTCTCGCACTTTTAGATTAAACATTCAGCGAACACTGTTCACCATATCGCTGAGTCTGTTCAGTCCTTATGGTGATCGCTGATAAGTTAGTTGTTTACTTATGATCCCTGAAGACAAGATTCACGTCAACAAAGGTTCTACGCTGAAGTCGAAGATCAAGCTCAAGAACCAGCGACAAGTCTCCTAATGAACTGATGCGGATCAGCGAAGACTCAGATTTGTCCACTCAACGTGAAGTATCAAGTACAAGACTTCAGCTATCGCTGAACTTTATCATCTGCTGTATAGTAAATGATAATCGCTGAATCAACGAAAGCTGATCATGAAGTCATCCGTACAAAGTACTTTTGTCTTAACCTCCCTTGCACACCACCGTACGAAATGTCAGAAAAGAACCTCCGAAAATCTGAAATCGTACAACCACTCTGATACTACACTGTTCATTCATGCGGCTACTAAGGTTGTCAACAAAGGTCAATGACATGCAACCAATCCGCTGATGACACGTGTAAAGTGTATACTGAATTGCATTAAATGCATGCAGTATATAAAGAGATGAACTCACTTCATTTGAAGTAACTTGCTAACTCTGGACAAGTTCAAATCTCTCAAGATAGGATTTTATTAGTAATCTCCTTATCTTTCTTAGTGCAAGAAAACCTTAGTGTTCCAACTTGTTTAGATTTAGGTTTATCCTTAATCTTGTTTCCGCAACAAGCTGTAAATTGTTAATGATTTATCAATAAACAATTTAGAAAAGTAAAATAGTGTGTTTGTATTCAACCCCCCCCCCCCCCCCCTTCTACAAACTTGTTTAAGCCTTTCGGGACCAACAAGTGGTATCAGAGCAGATTTGTTTAATCTCATAAACAAGATCTAATCTAAGATATTTCTCTTCCTTGCTATTATCTGAAAATGGCCAACTCAAACACAAACACTCACTATATTGACAATGGTTCTCTTGCAAAACCCCCTAGATTTTCCAGAGACAACTTCAACTTATGGAAAAATAGGATGACACTCTTCTTAGAAGGTGTAGACCCTACTATACCTTACTATCTTGAAAACGGTCCACACATCCCTGTAACGATTGATCCTGCCGTTCCAGCCACTGCAACTAGAGCTGCTATTCCAGAAAGGCTGATTCCAAAGGAAATCCATCATTGGACCGATGAAGACAAGAAGAAAGTGGCTATAGATACAAAAGCCAGATCCATACTATCCATGGCCCTTCCTGACGAAGTCTACCATTCCGTCATGAACCTGAAATCCTCAAAAGCCATGTGGGACACAATATGTGTTCAGTATGAAGGAACGTCTGAAGTCCAGGATTCAAGAAAGATCAACCTGGTAAGACAATACGAAAGTTTCATCTCTGGTAAGAATGAAACTCTCTCTGAAGTACATCAACGTTTTAATTGCTTAATTATAGATCTTAAAACGGTTGGTAAGGAATATTCTAACTTTGAAGTTCTGACAAAGTTTTTAGAATGTTTACCTGAAAGCTGGGACAATTATTCCATGTGTCTCAAGCTGTCAAAAGATCTAAGATCAATGACACTTGCTACCTTATATGGCACATTGCTGAATCATGAGCAATCTAGCCATCTTAAGAAGAATCTTGTAAAAGATTCCAAAAGCACCCCTGTTGCTTTAATCTCAGAGGAACCTTCTACTCAGCGACCCGTGGTCACTATCACTGAGTTAGAAAGTAACTCTGAAAGATCATCAGATTCTGATTCTTCAGATGATGAATCCTTGGCTCTCCTAACTAAAAAGTTCAGGAGATTCGCCAAGAAGAAATTGTTTAGAAAGAACAAAACTCTTCCTATAGCTGACAAGCCTAAGTCATCATCTTTTGTTGATAAGGCTACTGCTACTTGTTTTAACTGCGAAAAGACAGGTCATTTCGCTAACGAGTGCAGGTCAAAGAAAATCATGAGACCTTCAGCCTTTACAAATAAATCCTTTGTTCCAAGGAATAAAGACGACAAATACTTAAAGCTGAAGGAGAAGTATGCAAAGCTGAAAAGCTTTAAGAAGAAAGGAAAAGGCCTGATGGCTGACTATGATTGGGCTGCTTCTGATGAAGAAGCCTCATCATCTGATTCTGAAGATGATGAAGCAAATCAATGTCTCATGGCCAAGATTGAAGAAGAGGAAGAAAGTTCAGACATTCCCTCCACTTCAACATCTGCCATTCAGGTATCACCCTCCTTCTTTACCAATATTGTAAATATTGATGAAGCTGATAGTCTCCGTAAAATCGAACTACTGACTAGAAGTTTATACGAAGCCATGAACGGCAAAGCTGTGGTTGAAAACCAAAATCTTGATCTCGCTGAAAAGCTTAAAAATTGCCACCTTCAAATAGAAAAGCTTTCTAAATTTGAAGAAGATTTTAAAGATCAAGTCCATTTAAATCAGCTAGTCAAAATCGAACGAGCGGAAGCTATCGCTGCTTTAAAAGCTGAACAAGCTACTGTTGAAGGATGGTGTAATTCTTCAACAAAGATCACTGAGATAATTAAGGCTCAGATTCCTCTGAGTGATAAACGTGGTCTGGGTTATAAATATGATACTTCAATACCAACCACTGAACGTTCAATGCTTAAATTTGGAACGTTCGTATCCTCAGTAGCTGACACTTCTTCATCTCAGTACTCCTCGTCGATTACACCAATCCCTGAGGAAACTCCTACCTCCTCAAAAGGTAAGGAGAAAATGGTTTATTCAAAACCTACCTCTGTCTCTAAAGATAAAGGTAAAGGAATTGTAATTTATCAAAATCCTCAGAAGGGTACTTTAGTACCTAAGCTGAATGCTTCCAAAGCCTTAGTGATTCATTCATCTGGTTCTAGAAATCAGACCTCTGGATCAGTTCAGCGACCTACTCCTAGACTCAGAGTAGATGTCCTTGGTAAGAAATCTGAAGAACTGAATGTTCGTCCTATTTCAAAAACCAATAGTGTACTTGGTGCTGGCACTTCAAATTCCAAATTAAAAGCTCAGCACACAAGTGGTCCTACAACTAATTTTAGTTATAGGTAATGTTATCACTGTGGACTTACCGATCATATTGCAAGTAAGTGTCCCACAGCCACCAAAGCTGATAAGATAGCTAAGGTGAAGATAGCACCCAAGAAGACCAAACCAGTTGCAAGTCAGGTCAAGGTGACTCCTACCGCTGAGGTCAAGAAATTGACCAAAGTGAAGAAAGACAAAGCTGAATCTTCAAATGCTGCGAAGACTGCTGAACCCATTCCAACCACTTCCACTGACAAACGCGTATACATGGTGAAGTGGGTACCCAAGCAAAACTAATCTTCCTTTGTATTGCAGGTTAAGAAGGGTATCTGGTATCTCGATAGCGGATGCTCTAGACACATGACTGGAAAGAAAAGCATGCTCGCTGAATACAAGGAAGAGAAGGGTCCCTCTGTGACTTTCGGTGGAAATGGAAAAGGACACACTCGAGGGTATGGTGTACTTTCAAATGGTACAACATCCTTCAGAAGAGTCGCATATGTTGAAGGGCTGAAGCATAATCTTCTGAGCATCAGTCAGCTTTGCGACATGGATAACAAAGTGATTTTCACTAAGGAATCCTGCTTTGTCTCTGACAAAAAGGAGAAGATAGCTCTCAGCGGTTATCGTTTGGAAAATGTTTACGTTATAAACATGGACTCAACAACCACTGAGAACTCCTGTTTCTTCTCAAAGGCATCTTCTGATGTCAACTGGCTATGGCACAAGAGGCTTTCACATCTCAACTTCAAGACACTGAATACTCTTTCATCCAAAGAGTTAGTCACTGGTCTACCTCAACATTCATACGCCAAAGAATCCTTATGTTCAGCGTGTGAAAAAGGGAAGCAGACCAAGGCAAGCTTTAAGTCCAAGCAAGTTTCCTCAGTGTCATCTCCTCTTCAACTACTCCATATGGATTTGTTTGGCCCCGTTAACAAACAATCCATCGCTGGAAAGAAATATACGCTGGTCATAGTTGATGAATTCTCTCGTTACACATGGGTAATGTTTCTCCGTTCTAAGAGTGACACCCCTGAAGAACTCATCACCTTTGTTCAGAAGATGGAAACTCTGAACAATATGACTGTTCGCTCAATAAGGAGTGATCATGGAACTGAATTCAAAAACAGTTCTCTTGATTCCTTCCTTGAGAGCAAGGGTATTTCTCACAACTTTTCGTCAGTGAGAACACCACAACAAAACGGAGTCGCTGAAAGAAGAAATAGAACAATTATTGAAGCTGCACGTTCAATGCTCAGCGATTCTCACCTGCCTACTCAGTTTTGGGCAGAAGCTGTCAACACGGCTTGTTTTACGCAAAACAGGTCGCTGATAGTCAAAAGATTCAAAAAGACAGCCTATGAACTTTTTCATGGGAGAAAGCCTTCAATCAGCTTTCTTCGCATCTTTGGTTGTCAGTGTTTCATACTGAACAACAGAGATGCCCTTGGAAAGTTTGATCCTAAGGCTGATGATGGAATCTTTCTTGGATACTCCTCAGTTTCCAAAGCCTTCAGAGTCTTCAACCGAAGAAGGCAAACTGTAGAAGAAACTATTCACGTCACGTTTGACGAATCCCTTTCAGCGAACTCTAAACCGAACGCTGATACAGAAGAACTGAATCAATGGATGTTTTCTCATCTTTGTGATTCAGAAGATGTTCCCACTACTCATACTCATACAACTGAAAATGATGGTCCTACTATCATTCCCAATATGCAGAATAGTGAAGCTGAAACATCTTGGGTCTCAGCTGTTCCTATAAACACTATACCCGCAGTTGATCCAAATGTCTCAGAAATTCCATCTATTTCTCAGCAATCAGTGAATGAAGTGACAAATGCAAGCATTCCTCTCTTAGCTGGTTATCCAGAAGCAGCTGAAGCCTCATCTTCAGTTTCTCCAGTTCAGACTGAGTCAGCGACGCATGCTCCGGCTCAGCGATGGACTGTAAATCACCCAATCGATCAAATTCTTGGTGATCCCAACGCTGGTATTCAGACTCGTAGAAGTGCAGGTAATATTTGTTTATTTGTTAACTTTATTTCTCTAACTGAACCAAAGAAAATAGATGATGCCCTCAGAGATCCAAACTGGGTCAGCGCTATGCAAGAAGAGCTGACTGAATTCGAAAGAAACAAAGTTTGGAAACTTGTTCGGAGACCAACTGACAAAACAGTGATAGGCACTAAGTGGGTCTATCGAAACAAGTTGGACGAACATGGTACTGTAACTCGCAACAAAGCTCGTCTTGTTGCTCAGGGATACAGACAAGAGGAAGGTATAGATTATGACGAAACCTTTGCTCCAGTAGCAAGACTTGAATCTATTCGTCTTTTCTTAGCATATGATGTACACAAAAACTTCACTGTACATCAAATGGATGTTAAGTCAGCGTTTCTAAATGGAAAGCTGAATAAAGAAGTTTATGTGGAACAACCTCCAGGATTCTCAGATCCTAAGCGTCCAGGTTATGTTTATAAGCTGGATAAGGCACTTTATGGCTTGAAGCAAGCTCCTCGTGCATGGTATGACACTCTTTCTACTTATCTTCACCTTGAAAAATTTGAGAGAGGTAAGATTGACAAAACTTTGTTTTTTAGAAAAATAAAAGGTCATATCATTTTAGTTCAAATATATGTTGATGACATTATATTTGGTTCTACTAACCCTGAGCTTTGTACTCGTTTCGCTGATAGAATGAAAGATGAATATAAAATGAGTATGATGGGTGAACTAACATATTTCCTTGGTCTTCAGATTAAGCAAACTGAAAAAGGAACTTTTATAAATCAGGGAAAGTATGTTAAAGATATGCTGAAAAAATTCGACTTAACTGAAAGTTCAGCTATGAAAACCCCTATGGCACCACCGCTGATACTTGATAAGGACACAAAGGGTGTTCCTGTCAATGTCACGCTGTACCGTGGGATGATCGGCTCACTACTGTATCTTACAGCTAGCCGACCCGATATTATGTTTGCAACATGTCTGTGCGCACGATATCAAGCTGAACCTAAGATATCTCATATGAAAGCTGTAAAGCGAATCTTTCGATATCTTAAGGGTACAGCGAATCTAGGTCTTTGGTATCCCATAGATTCAGGATTCGATCTAACCGCCTATTCAGACAGTGATTTTGCAGGTTGCAAAATGGATAGGAAAAGCACCACAGGAGGATGTCAGCTCCTGGGTGGAAAGCTGGTAAGTTGGACAAGTAGAAGCAAAACTCAGTGTCCACTTCCACAGCTGAAGCTGAGTATGTAGCCGCTGGAAGCTGCTGTTCTCAAGTCTTGTGGATGAGAAATCAACTACTAGACTATGATCTTCAGCTCTCCAAAATTCCAATCTATTGCGGCAGCACAAGTGCCATCGCTATAACAAACAATCCAGTGCTACACTCAAAGACAAAACACATAGAAATCAGATATCATTTTATCAGAGATCATGTTATGAATGGTGATATAGAACTTCATTTTATCCCAACTGATTATCAGTTAGCTGATTTGTTTACCAAACCTCTTGATGAGACAAGATTCAACTTTCTCATCAGCGAGCTTGGAATGCTGAACTTTGAAGGATAAATCTTCAGCGGTTCACATTTAATCAGCGATACGTTTATACATTCTTGTATAGGCTCTGGATAAAATAAACTTGTACAATCCATTTCATCATCTTCTCTCTGAATAAATTGGGTTAAACTGATATCAAGGTATGTTTTCTCTGACAAAACGCATGAAAATGCAAGATTTCAAATTCTTTCATCGCTGAATATCTCTTCCTTAACAGCGATATTTTGAAATTTCTTAAAACCCTCACTGATATTTCTATTCAGTGCTTCATATTTTCCAAAGAGTCCCTGAGTTTTTCTTTCAAAACCTCAGAGACAACGAAAGAATGTGAAATGACAGTTGTGACGTCATTGCAACGGATAACACCAGGCACGCTCTTTTTCTGACACACGTTTGCACGTTTCGTTGTCTATCCAATCAAATGCAAACAGGTGTCCGTGTCATGATGAAAAACTTTCCCGCTCAAGTTTTTCTCTCTCTACTCTCTTCCTATATAAACACTCTCAAAGTTTATATTTGTCTTTTACGCGAATAAATCTTTCTCCGCAAGAAAAGAACACTGTTGCATTTTGTGCTCTCAATCTTCAAGAACTGTTCATCATCTTCTTCTTCGAACTCAAGGTTAATATGTTCTTATCTATTATCAAATGCGAATAACTTGTTTTCGATCTTATCATTGTTTTACACAAGATCAAACAAAAGAACTCAAAAATAAAATCATTTTCTTTCATGGTTTTATAAACACAACCATTTCATGGTTGTTCTTCAAGTTTTAAATCTAAAATCTTAAACTTGTTCTTCTTTCGTATCCATTTTTTTAAAAATGGTATACAAGGCTTATAGGTGTTATATTCGTTTTTTTTTTTTTTAAAAAAACAAGAAAAACCCTAATCTTCATTAAGACTTTTTTGTCTGAATGAAATGGACAAAATTCGAAAAATCTTAATGGAAATTTTCTTTCCACATTAAGATATTTCTTATTTGTTAACATCTTTGGTTGAACTGATAATACAGTGAAATGGCAACTTCAAAGCTGAATGTTACCGCTGAGTCCATCTCCGCTGATTCTGAGGAACTGGAAATCACCAAAGCTCCTCAGGTTAAGTTTGAGCTGGATCAACTAGACTGGACAAAGGCAAACAACCTTTCAGCGCTTCTCGAGTTTCCTCCTCGGAAGCAGGTATCCCATCTAGACGACGCTGTAAATTTTTTGAAGAATAGCCCCATCTACACAGCACTGACAATCACACCTCCTGCCAGTCAGCGTCTATTATCCCAATTCTGGTACTCTGCCAGACACACCGACCTACCCTCGGCCAAAGATCCATCTAAAACCATCGACTGCATACTCAGCGATACTGAGTATGGCACCATCAAGATAACCCCCGCAATAATCCGCAAAGCTCTGAAATTCCCTAACGCTACCTCAGAAAATCCTTTCATTCCATTTCCTGACCACAAGAAGCACGCTGACAGGGAAGAAATCATTGATTTCCTTGATGCGATGGGTTACATCTGGGAGACTGGAAGAGACAAGCTACCTGAGAAGAAGCTGACGCTGATAAAGAAATCCAAGATGCCCAGCGAGATGAACTTCATCTTCGCTCACCTGATCAGCTGCATGACAGCGAAATCCGGATCTTCTGATCAAGCCGCTCAACCTCAGCAGGCCATGGGTTACGCACTGCTGAAAGGTCTCAACATTGACTGGGCCTCCATCATCTATGAAGACCTCATTCAACGTGTTGATTCTGCCGCTGACCGACCAGCATGGGTTCCTTACCCACGATTCATCAGCGCCATCTTTCAATATGGCCTGAAGGACAGCTATCCTGAAGAGGGTGATCTGAAACTCTCTCAGATTGGCCCTAAAGTTCTCGACTTCAAGCCTGTCGCCAACGAGGTACGTCTCTCTACCCTTCTCACTCTACTTAATTCTCCGCTTTCTGTGGCTCCTTCAGCGACTATACCCCTCGCTGATTCCCAGGCCACAAAATCCATTCCTTCTAAGAAAAGGAAACAATCTCTTACCCCTCTTGATTCCAAAAGGATCAAGAAAACCAAGGAGCAACCCCAGCAACTCCATGCTGAAGACTCCTCAGCTCATTCTGAAGAGCTGAAGGAATGTTCCGTGGTACGCTCTGCCACACCAATTCAAGCCATCCCTTCTAAACCTACTTCAGCGTCCTTAAACGCTGAGGTTAGAACTTTGGAATCTACCCAACCTTCTTCAGTCTCTCAAAAGACTGATGAAGTACTTCTCAGCGAATCCAACGCTGAACTTGAAACCCAACCCCAATTCTTATCCTTCGCTCCTCCCTCTACTTCTTTGGACACTCCTCCAGTCAAAACTGGAGATGCCATCATTCAAGAAGCCGTTGAAGCTTCTCAGCGAATGACGAAGAAAGGACCTGCAGAGATCTCCATCCCTCACGGAACTTTTGAGGGAGATATGGAACACTATGAAGGGACTCGAAACTTTGATGAGTTCGTCAACGCTCCTGCAGGTACAGATCCCACCTTAAACACTGTAACTAAACCTGAAACTTCTGAGCTTTCCTTTGTTCACAAGTACTTATATGTTACAGGTCCTTATTTGGGAGACATCAACCAGTCTCTGAAGTCTATGGAGATGAAACTTACGGATCTCACCACCGGTCTATCAAATAACTCTACAGCTGTAACAAACGCTGGAGAGAATCTGACGAAGCTGACTACTGTGGTGGAAAAGAAGGCTTCCTCTGATGACATCAAAGACCTTGATAAAACTCTCGCCGACTTTGCCAAAGTGCTCTCCGACATCTACACTGACTACACCAACCTCAAATCATCAGTTTCCACCATTTCCAGCGAGGTTACAACGCTGAAGAAATCGGTTGGTACACTCGAAGGTGATATGTCAGTGGTCAAGACCGACTTGGGCTCAGTGAAGACCGATCTTAGTTCTGTCAAGACAATGATCGAGACGCTGGTGAAGAAGGCAAATAATCCAGCTCCTGCTCCGTCCCCTGCACCTGTTTTGGACTCATTCACCGCAGAGGATCGCCAAGAGCTGAAGAAAATCACGCCTGCTATTTCTGGCCTAGAAGACAGAATAGCTAAGCTTGAAGGTTGTGTGAAAGTCTCTGGCCCAGAAGACAGAGACAACACCAATGCTGAGTCTACCCATTCCTCCCCCGCCCATCATGAGAAAGAGGGGGAGAAGAGCGCTGAAAAGGAAAAGAGCGCTGAAGATCAAAATAAAAGCGCTGAAGACCTTTCCCATGATGAATCTATCAGGGGAGAGGGTAATGAAGATCGGATTACTGGACCTCAGGGAGATGAAAACCCTGAGGGAACCGAGAACCTCGCCTATGTATCTGAGGGGGAGCAACTCGAAGAAGATGCTGAGGAATCCGAAGCAGAAGAAGACGAAGACATCGACATCCCTGAAGCTGAACCATCCTCCTCTCCAAGGAACGATGATGATGATGATGAAGATGACGATGATTTCTTTGTTGTCAAACCTGCTCCTCGAACCAAAGCTCTTAAAGGTATTTCAATAAAAGAACCTTCAGGGGAGAAGACAAAGACAAAGCACTCAGCCTCTGGCGCTGAGAAAAGCAAAGACAAAGGCATCGCTGAAGATGATAATCTGGCGATCCTACTTGCAAAGCCGATTTGTCAGGTACACTAAACTTATTTTTCCTTCCCTGATCATCTCAGAAAAATCAGTTATCCATTCCACAAACACCATACACATCCACATTTTTTTCTATCTTTTCTACCCAAGTTCTTCTACCTAGTTCTTATTTGTAAGATCGCTGCGTTTCAGCTAGTCCTCTCCCCTGTTTGAGGATATCGCTGAAAGATCTTCTATTGCGACTTCACCAATAATTCCAGCTACCGCTGAAGACATAATCCCAGTCTTAGATTTAATCTCTGAGACTGATGAATCAGAAGAACA
Organism: Saussurea involucrata; assembly: GCA_033807775.1. Lineage (NCBI taxonomy): Eukaryota > Viridiplantae > Streptophyta > Magnoliopsida > Asterales > Asteraceae > Saussurea > Saussurea involucrata. Next base: position 84,998,404 of record CM066324.1, read on the forward strand.
ACCTCTCTCGCACAGAAACAGACCTTCCTCAGTTCCTCAAAAGAGGAGAGAAGAAATGATAAAGCGATTCGAGGATCAGCGAATCATCCTAAGGCGCGATCAACTACCTTCAGTTCCTCCTAAGTTCAGAATTTCAAAAGCTGAATACCAGGATCATCTCAGAGCTGAACGCCTCATCGCTGAAAGGAAGGAAGCTGAAGATAAAGACAGAGAATACGCCATCAAGCTCACTCAAGAATCTGTCAAAGACCCCAAGCTGAAGCGTATTCCCATTCAAATCCAACGAAAGCTTTGGGAACAAGCCCAGAAGATCGTGGAAAAGAAAGCTGAAGTTTCTCAGACCACCCTGATCTGGTGTAAAGAGAAAATCCACTTCAGATATCGTCCAGCGAAGATCAACAAGGTATTCATCTCTGGAAGAACCTCCATCGGAGTACCTATTGTTGACATCAAACTGTTCAGAGAAGATGACTCATCTGAAACCTTTCGTGCTGACACTGTAAAAAGGTATGGTCTCTCTGAATGGCTGGAGATGAGGTTAGCTATCCAACCATCAAAATCTAAGTACAAGGATCATTTCGAAAAGCTGATAAACAGACAGATCGATTTGATATCTTCTTGTGTGGATATTCCTCCTGTTCCTGATCTAAAGTCGAAAAGAAAAAGGGGCTCTCCAAGGAAGAAACGTCAAGATTCAAACTCAGGTCCTGTCATACGAAATGAAACTGGAATTGGTTTCTCTCGCGCTGAAGTACTTGGTCCTGATCCTGATCTATCTGCCCTTGACATCTCTTTGCCACCATGTGAACTTTTCGTCCCTGGTAAAGTCATCAGTAATCCTTATGGAATATTCTTTCTTGACTACGACGGACGTAAATGCTTTCAACGGATCGCTGAGCTTCCAATCACTCCAATCGAACAGCTCAAAGATCTCATCTACTGGTGCGACTTCAGAAAAGACATTCAGGCACGACACCTAAAACCCTTGATTTTTGAAGCTGCTCTGAAGCTAAAGAATAAAGGAGAAAAGGTTCCTGACTGGATGATTCCAACTGAAAAGACAACCCTTGATGAACTTCTCATTAAGGAAGAACCCTTTGAAGGCTGACAACAATCACCACTTTCTCTATTGTATCAGTCATCCTTCAGTACTTGTAATTTATTTCGCTTGTACTTGTAATCTTTCTTATTCATATTGTAACCTGATTCAAATATTTAAAGAAAGATTTCAGCGAATGTACTTTACTCCATCAGTACTGAAAAGATCCCAGAAAACAGTAAAAGGGACAAATATTTTATGAGTTCTTTTTATCCTTATGTTTTCATTAAATAGCAATTTTCTCTGTTGCTATGTCATAATCAAATAGGGGGAGATTGTTGATCCAAACCCTCAGTGATTTGATAATGACCCTATCTTAAATACTTAGTGAAAATTGTAAGTAAACAATATGTATCAGAGTTTCACTATCGCTGATAAGTACTAAGATCTTACAGTACTGCTGATAGGAACTCTCGCACTTTTAGATTAAACATTCAGCGAACACTGTTCACCATATCGCTGAGTCTGTTCAGTCCTTATGGTGATCGCTGATAAGTTAGTTGTTTACTTATGATCCCTGAAGACAAGATTCACGTCAACAAAGGTTCTACGCTGAAGTCGAAGATCAAGCTCAAGAACCAGCGACAAGTCTCCTAATGAACTGATGCGGATCAGCGAAGACTCAGATTTGTCCACTCAACGTGAAGTATCAAGTACAAGACTTCAGCTATCGCTGAACTTTATCATCTGCTGTATAGTAAATGATAATCGCTGAATCAACGAAAGCTGATCATGAAGTCCTCCGTACAAAGTACTTTTGTCTTAACCTCCCTTGCACGCCACCGTACGAAATGTCAGAAAAGAACCTCGGAAAATCTGAAATCGTACAACCACTCTGATACTACACTGTTCATTCATGCGGCTAATAAGGTTGTCAACAAAGGTCAATGACATGCAACCAATCCGCTGATGACACGTGTAAAGTGTATACTGAATTGCATTAAATGCATGCAGTATATAAAGAGATGAACTCACTTCATTTGAAGTAACTTGCTAACTCTGGACAAGTTCAAATCTCTCAAGATAGGATTTTATTAGTAATCTCCTTATCTTTCTTAGTGCAAGAAAACCTTAGTGTTCCAACTTGTTTAGATTTAGGTTTATCCTTAATCTTGTTTCCGCAACAAGCTGTAAATTGTTAATGATTTATCAATAAACAATTTAGAAAAGTAAAATAGTGTGTTTGTATTCAACCCCCCCCCCCCCCCCCTTCTACAAACTTGTTTAATCCTTTCGGGACCAACAAGATTTATGGTGATCGTAGAAATCGTCAGTCTTGCCTTATATCTATGTTAAAAGATCGTAAGTGTGTCAACAAAGGTTGCCCGAGTTATTTAGCTTATGTGATAGATACTAAGCTAGAAAAGAATAAGCTGGAAGATATTCCTGTTGTTTGTGAATTTCCGGAAGTTTTCCCAGAAGATTTGACTAGTCTTCCACCCGTTAGACAAGTAGAATTTGGCATAGATCTGATTCCTGGAGCAGCTCCTGTAGCCCGTGCACCGTATCGTCTGGCACCTCCAGAGATGAAAGAAACGATGACGCAACTGCAAGATCTTTCTGATAAAGGCTTCATCAGACCCAGTACTTCGCCGTGGGGTGCACCAGTTTTGTTTGTTAAAAAGAAAGATGGGTCGATGAGAATGTGTATTGATTACCGGGAACTGAATAAGCGTACGATCAAGAATAAGTATCCGCTTCCCAGAATTGATGACCTCTTTGATCAATTAGTTGGAGCTTGTTATTTTTCCAAGATTGATTTAAGATCTGGTTATCATCAGCTGAGGGTTAAAGAAGAATATGTTCTGAAAACTGCTTTTCACACAAGGTATGGCCACTATGAATTCCTAGTAATGCCTTTCGGACTGACGAACGCTCCAGCTGCTTTTATGGATTTAATGAATCGGGTATGTAAGTCATATCTCGATAAATTTGTTATTGTGTTTATCGATGATATTCTTATCTATTCCCGATCCAAAGAAGAACACGCTCAACACCTTCGTTTGATTCTTGAATTGCTGAAAAAGGAACAGTTATATACTAAATTCTCCAAATGTGAATTCTGGCTACGGGAAGTGCAATTTCTTGGGCATGTAGTATCAGAAAAAGGCATTCAAGTTGATCCGATGAAAATAGAAGCAATAGAAAAGTGGGAACCGACGAGAACGCCAACCGAAGTACAAAGTTTTATGGGTTTAGCCGGTTACTATCGAAAGTTTATACAAGATTTCTATCGCATTGCAACGCCTCTGACCAAACTCACCCGAAAGAATATGAAGTTCGAATGGAAAGCAGAACAAGATGCAGCATTCCGAATATTGAAAGAAAAACTCTGTAGCGCACCGATTCTGTCACTACCTGAAGGTTCCAACGACTTTGTTGTTTTACAATGATGCCTCCAAACTGGGATTGGGATGTGTATTAATGCAGCGTGGGAAAGTTATGGCTTATGCTTCTCGACAGCTGAAGGATCATAAACGACAGTATCCTACACACGACATGGAACTTGTCGCAGTTGTTTTTGCTCTAAAAATCTGGAGACATTATTTATACGGCTCTAAATGTCAAATTTATACCGATCATAAGAGTCTCCAACATCTCTTCGATCAACGATAATTGAATATGAGTCAAAGAAGATGGTTAGAATTGGTGAATGATTACGACTGCGATATTCTCTATCATCCGGGGAAGGCGAATGTGGTAGCTGATGCACTGAATCGCCAAGTGAGAAGCGGAACAATAAAAACAATTTCACTACGAGCTGAACTTCTACCTAACATCTTTGACGAATTGAAGAAGTGTCAAGTAGAAGCTTTTCAAGAGGAACACTTGAAACCAGAACGGTTAGCGGGGATATCAGCATCACTTGTAAAAGATGATCGTGGGTTACTGTGTCGGGATAGCAGAATTTGGGTGCCTCGTCTGGGTAATTTACGTGATCGATTACTTCAAGAAGCTCATCAATCTCGTTTCTCTATTCATCCAGTTATGAATAAGATGTATAAAGATCTACGACAATTTTACTGGTGGCCGGGAATGAAAAGAAGTGTTGCTCAGTACGTGGAAGGTTGTTCCACTTGTAAAAAAGTAAAGATTGAACATCAAAAGCCTTTTGGTCAGTTACAACGTTTAGAAATACCTATGTGGAAATGGGATCCGATTACTACAGACTTCATCACGAAGTTACCAAGGACTCCGAAAGGATTTGATGCCATTTGGGTGATCGTTGACAGGTTGACAAAGTCTGCTCACTTCCTGCCAATAAAATAAACCTATTCGCTGGAAAGACTTGCCAAATTGTATATCGACGAAATAGTAACTCGACATGGAGTTCCAATCTCGATTATCTCTGATCGTGATAGTCGTTTTACTTCAAGGTTCTGGAGGAGTTTTCAAAAAGAAATGGGGACGCAAATAAAGTTAAGTACAGCGTGTCATCCTCAAACTGACGGTCAGAGCGAACGAACAATTCAGACTTTGGAAGATATGCTACGGGCCTGCATTGTTGATTTTGGGGGATCTTGGGATAAGCATTTGTCGTTGATTGAATTTGCCTACAATAACAGTTATCATTCCAGCATACAAGTGGCACCGTTCGAAGTTCTGAATGGTAGAAAATTCCGAACTCCTTTGTTTTAGTACGAAGTGGGAGAGAAACAATTAGATGGGACAGACATAGTTCAGTTGACCGCGGATAAGATTACTCAGATTCGGGAACGATTGAAAGTTGCTCAAGACAGACAGAAAAGCTACGCTGATCGACGCCGAAAACCGTTAGAATTCCAAGTTGGAGATTTCGTAATGTTAAAAGTCTCACCTTGGAAAGGAGTCATACGATTTGGGAAACAAGGTAAGCTTAGTCCAAGATACATCAGACCGTTTGCAATTACAGAAAGGATCGGCGAGGTAGCCTACAGGTTGGATCTTCCGCCAGAGTTAAGTAGTATCCACAATGCGTTTCACGTATCAAATTTTCGAAAGTGTTTGGTTACGCCAGATCAGGCAGTTTCTCTACCAGATACAGGTTGATGAAACGTTGAATTATGTGGAGGAACCTGAAGCCATTGTTGACCGTAAAGTTAAAGTTTTGCGGAATAAGGAGATCAGACAAGTAAAAGTACAGTGGAAACATCACAAAGGGCAGGATGCTACTTGGGAATTAGAATCAGAGATGAGAACTAAGTACCCGTACCTCTTTGTCTAACCGAATTCTGGGACGGAATTCTTTTAAGGGGGAGATGATGTAATAACCCAGGTAAGTTTGTTAGTTAAATTCTAGTTCCGTTAAAATTAGTTAACTTTAAAATTGAATGTTTAGGGTAAGTTTAGGTTAATTTATAAGTTTAGGGGTGTTTTAGTCATTATTGAATAGTTTAAGCCAAGAGTGTAAATTAAGTCTATATTATCTCTTAAGCAAACATATATTTTCACAAATTAGAAAAATATCTGTGTGTGTGTGTGTGTGTGTGTGTTTTGAGACCAAAAGGAGAAGAAGAAGAAGAAGATTAAGGTTAAGGCTTCAATTGGTGTACTTGGAAGTGATTTGAGGTATGTTTCCTTTGTGTTTTATGTTTGTAATTACTAGTAGAAAGTTTCTATCGGATTAGAATCATCAATTTCATGTATGGTATTAATTTCTGTCGATTCTGGGTAGAAATTTGGTAAACAGACAGAGGTTTCCGGACAAATTGAAGGTGTCCGGAAATTTCTCCTTGCTGGTGTCCGGTAGTTGAAGTGTCCGGTAAGTTCCTCTTTTCTATAGTTTTCGGATGAATTAGATACCGGATGGTATACGGATTACCTTGGTGCCTGGATGTTGTCCGGATTGTTTATGCTGTCCGGGAAGTTGTGTTGTCCGGATTGTTTGTGTTGTCCGAAAAGTTGTGTTGTCCGGATTGGTCATGTTGTCCGGATAGTTTTGTAGTATCTGGAAACTCTAGCTGTTTGGTCACTTCTGAGATTTCAGATACTTTTGAGTATCCGGTGGCTTTGTGATTTGTCGACTCTTGGATAGGATATGAATGAGGACTGGAAATACTGTGGACTCAACTTAAGTTTTGGTTTGTGGGAAATATTGGAGGATAAGAGTTAGATAGATTTACCTAGAGTTTTTAGTCCTATTAAGTCTTATATGTTTAATTGGTATGGAAATAATGGTATGTAAATTATTTCAGATTCTGTGAATTCTGGGTGAAAGATTGAATCTTTTGGAAAAGGCGTGGAAGCATTTTGATAAGCAAACAGGTGAGTTTTACTTTAAAATGTTTTCAAACTGGAATACATATATGTGGATTGAGAATGTGATAAATAGTGTAATATTGTGCATATGTATGAAGTATGATATATTGAGGTGTATATTATATTTATATGAGCATTACACTACACGAGTGCACGTTGGCCGGGCTTAGGACCGGTGGAGTTTGGCTGTACGGATGGACAGCGGAGTTGGCTGTATATAAGTGCAGCGGAGTAAAATGATTAGTTGGCTCGCAACCAACTAATATGGCCAAGAGAATGAGACAGGAAAGTACACAATGCACGAGTTGTAATTGGTATTCATATTTGTGTTATGTATATGGTGTTTGTGCAAATGGTTTTAAACAGACAGGGATTTTCTCACTTAGACCACTAGGTCTAACCCTCGTTTTGTTTTAAAAAAATGTATTCCAGGTCGTGGATCAAGTAAGAGCAAGTGAGAAGAGTAATCTGTGATTAGCTTTGGAAGACCTATGTTTTTGAAGATCATGGCATGATTTGCAGTTATAACTTTGTTATTAAGTAGCAAAACGTTTGTAATGAAATTCTTATTATGGTTGTAAAGACTAAGGGACCGAATATGTATTATGATGTATCTTTTGTAATGAAACGACGTTATGCAATATATGTTATTTGATGTATGTTTGAGAACCGGGTCGTTACAAGGTGATCATTCGATACTTGCTGGTTGTACATCTCTTGAGGCATAGATTCCATCACATCCACTCGATAACATTCATTAGGTCCCATGCCTTGCTTAGCTGCTCGGAATACATTAAAGACGGCTTCTTCTTCGCCCACTCGGAGTGTTAGCTTACCTCCTTTAACATCAATAAATGCTCCTCCTGTGGCTATGAAAGGTCGGCCAAGGATCAATGGTATATGTTTGTCTTCATCCATATCGAGGACCATAAAGTCAACCGGGAAATAAAACTTATCCACCTTGATCAACACGTCTTCAGTCACGCCATAAGAGTACTTGATTGATCTGTCGGCAAGTTGCAATGTCATGTTAGTCGGCTGCACTTCTCCAAGTCCGAGTTTCCTGAAAATAGACAAAGGCATCAAGTTAATGCTAGCTCCAATATCACATAAAGCTTTACTAAATTCAGAGTTTCCAATGTTAACAGGGATAGTAAAACTCCCTGGATCCTTAAGCTTCGGGGGAAGCTTCTGTTGGATGATCGTGTTGCACTGCTCTGTAAGTGCAACTATTGCATGCTTCTCAATCTTCCTCTTGTTCAAGAGGATATCCTTCAAGAATTTCACGTATGAGGGCATTTGTGCCAATGCGTCTACAAAAGGGATGTTAATATGCAATTTCTTAAAAACTTCAAGAAACATAGAAAAATTGAGATCATCCCTGTGGGCTTTAAGCCTATTCGGATATGGCACTTTTGGTTCTACCGGCTTAACCGACGGTTGCTTTGGAGAACTTGTTTTCTCCTCACTCTTGGACTCTTCTATCACTATCACTTCGTCGGCTTCCATCTATTCCACTTCTACAGGGTCAACATCTTTTACCTTGGGACCAGTCTCTTTCGACAATGACTCTCGTGTAAGATCTCCAATCAACTTCTTACCACTCCTCAGATGAATGGCATTGCAGTCTTCCCGTGGTTTCCTTTCAGGTTGACTAGGAAACTGAATGGGAGCTCGATTTTGTAGGGCTTCGGAGATTTGCCCCACTTGCCTTTCAAGGAGCTTTATTGAAGCCGTGTTATGATCAGTAGTTGCCTTCACCGTACTTACCGTACCAGCTAATCCCTCGATGGTACTATCCATCTTGGACATGAACTTCATCATCATGTCCTCTAGTCCCGGTTTCTTCTCCCCAGATTTCCCTTCGTACAACTTCCTTTGGTTGTAACCTGGATGGCGATAAACATTGTTAGATTGAGAAGAATTAGAAAAGTTGGAATTGTTATCGTATTGCTGTTGTTGTTGCTGAGCCATGGTTTCCTTCGGTTGGCCTTGCAGTTGACTCCACGAGAAATTCGGGTGTCTTTTCCAGCCTTCATTGTATGTATTAGAAAATGGGTCATTTCGTGGCCGGTTGTTCTGATTCTGTAAGAATTGGACTTATTCAGGTTCGTTCACCAGTGGAGCCATCTCCGGCATACCCTCTTCCACCATAAATGTTGGTTGGATAGAAGACCCTTTCAACTGGTTGGTGAGTGCGGCCAACTGAGCCTTGATGGCTTTCAACTCCCCATTCTCTTGTACGCTAGCAACACGTCTAACTGCTGATCTCGGAGTGGCATAGCTGTGTCCGGCCAGGTTCTCGATCAACTCACATGCTTCCTCGTATGACTTATCCATTACAGCTCCCCCCGCTGCAGCTTTAATATCGTTCTTAAACTGCGGGTGAAGTCCACTGAAAAATATCTGGATGACAACCCAACCATGTAGTCCATGATGAGGACATTTTTTCAGCATGTCCTTATACCTCTCTTATGCTTCATACAGTGTTTCTTGATCCCATTGAGCGATATGCGTGATGTCCGCCATAAGTTGGGCGGTCCTACCCGGTGGAAAGAACTTCTAGAGAAACGCAGCTTTAAATTCCGCCCAGGTTCTGATCAGATTTGTCTCTAGGTTTTCTATCCAGGTCTCTGCTCTGCCATTGAGTGAAAAGAAGAACAGACGTAACTTGATTGCATCCTCATTCACTCCGTTGATCTTGAAAGTGTTGCATATCCGTTCGAACGCACGGAGGTGTCCGTGAGGATCTTCTATCGGTGCTCCTCCAAACTGGTGTTGTTGAACCATAACAATCGTGCTCGGTTTTATTTCAAAGTGATTCGCGCCCATTGTTAGAGGTTGTATGCCCATGCGTGCGACTGCCACATTCGGATTGGCAAATGACCGCATCGGAACTCTCGTCGGAGGAAGCGGAGGTGGGTTGTTGACAGGGATTTCATCCCCCATTCTCAGTTGTCTTCTGACCTTGGCTGCTTTTCGTAATAGGTGAGTTGTTCTTTCAATCTCTAGATTGATCGATTATGTGCCTTCCCCTCGGGTTCTTCTTGGCATAAACCAATTAGTACCTAAAAATGAAAGTACAAAAATTAGCAACCCAGAACTGAATAAAAGTAAATAAAAATAAAAACAACTGTTCAATGTAATAGCGCTTATAGCTGGTAGTGCTATCAGTGCAAAGTAGTTCCCCGGCAACAGCGCCAAAAACTTGATAGGCGGGTTTACACCCCCCCCCAAATCTAACCGCAAGTGTACGGGTCGAATCAAGTAATAGTACGGAAAGTACAAGTATCGAACCAAGGGAACTAGGAACTGAGTATTACAATGACTACAATTGCTATTAACTGAACGACCGAAGTTTTGGGTTGTGGTTTAGAATTTGTTTAAAACTAAGTAAAACTAATGTTGATTGACGAAAAGTTGGAAAAGACATTGATAGAGAAAAGGTTGAGGGTTGGACTTCCTATGGTTATGCTATCGACGAACAGAAACCCGAACAATTATTTCTGATTATTTCTATGAACCCTAGTTTGAAACTCACTGTTATCCTCTCTCAAGAAATAACGGATCTTATTTTAAAACTCACTAGTTTTATCTCTCGATTTTCACCGGTGGCCTTAAAACATATTAGGTTAAACCTTTCAGGACAAAAAGGTGATTCGGCTATCTCTACCCGAATCTCCTTTTCGGCACCTGATTGTTTGATCTAGTTGTTAATTAATTCTCTTGAACTTAATCAAAAACCATAAAAATCAATTGAAGGTGATCAAGCTACAATTGTATAAGAAAACTGAAATCAAATGCTTCATAGATCAAATCGATAAAATCCTTCGGTTACACATCATCTCTAATAAAACCATAGTTATTCCAACCCCCAACATCTAAAGATTAGTTCATGTTGGGGATGGACAAAAACACAAGAAAAGGGTAGAAATTAGTGTGTGAAAGCATCGTGATCATGAACGTGAATGTTGTACTGATGAAATCCCTTCTCTCGGCTCTAATCCGCTAATGGTGGTGAACTCCCCTTCAATCGGCTCTCTATCGTGGCTCAAAAGTGACAAAATCTCCTTTGAAAATCGCCTCCTCTTCGCCTCTCGTCGCACGCGAATTGATAAACCCTAATTCTGGAAAAATTCCAATATAAAACTGAAACAGGGGGTTGCGCGGCCTGCGCCACAGTTTTCTTATGTGGTTCGACTCCAGGTTTGGTTTTATGTTCGGGTATTGACTTGGGCTTCTTTTGGACCTTCTTTTGGGCTTTTTCCGCTATGTTTCTCGACGATCCTTTTCTTTCGGAATACCTGCATATTTCACTAAGAAAACCATAAAATCCCGCCTATTTGCTTCAAAACAAGCCACTCTCAGTGGTTTGTGGACCAAAATTAACGCCAAATCTTGGCGTTATCATCCGTACACATTTACAAAACCCATTAGGCCTTCTTTACCAGTCCAATTTACAATCACTGCCAAGAATGAAATCTCTGCCACCACATACTCACATTTGAACAATGTTTTGTCCCAAATCGTTAGAAGTCCCCCCGAATTTCCAATTGCCTCCACTTGGGAGAAGTTACTATCATCTCCCTTCCAAATTCTCCTTATTTGGTTGCTCGACCATGTCTTAATTTTAGTCTCTTGGATTCCAATGAGACTAGGTTTTTCCTTAATGCAAATATCCTTCACCCACCCTTTCTTATTCATTGATCCCAAACCCCTTACATTCAACGAAATTATCTTCATAACAGAAAAATAGCAACGAACTAACCTCTCAACATCCGTTTCCATCAGTTACGCTCACCGCCCTTACTGCCCTTGCACTTGACCATCTTCCATTTCACCCCAATTGCTTCGCCAAAAACCTTCATTCCTTCTTTTGTTTCCTTACTGCCCAATTCATTCGAGAGAGAGATAATTGAATATTTAATAATGATTGTTGTAATCACTTTTGTTTCATGCACCAAAGGGAAGATAGAAGTAACGAAAACATGCCTCGTTATGGAACAACTAGTCTTGTGTATCGAAAAGCATGGAAAGAAATGAAGTTTGTTTTATTTTATACTTAATGTAAATCTTTTTAACTAGTGTACTAAAATGTTGAATTCTTATCATTTTATATAAATCTTACCTCAGAAATGTGTTTTAGTTAACGTGACTTGGTGATTTTGATGTGGCCCCGTTTATTTTTTATATAGCATTTTTGCATATTATCTAGAATTTCAGCATAGTTGACAATTGGTCATCAACGTTCTCAACAATTATAAGTAGAGTTGTGGTGGAGGGTGTGCTAATACCAGATCTATTAGGTAAATGTCATCATTTTCATTTATCTTGAGAAATCTAGAGTTTACATGAGAATTGAACACTTTGTTTCTCTAGAATCTCTCTAACTTTCTCTCTCTAGAATATTACAATTAAGATCTCTTACCTTGCTTAACAACTAAAGGGTTGTTTAGTTGGTTTTTCATTAAGTCCTGTATAGATATAGACGTCTGTCTGGATTTATCTGTCTGTCTGGATTCTGATATCTTGTTGTTTGTTTGTTGTGCTGAACAAACGATCTAAACGTCAGAAATGACTATTTTACCCTCATTGTGTATTAAGTGATTAACATAATTGTTAACAATAAATATTATCAAATCAGTGATCTTTGAAAATAATCCCCACAAACCTAAATTATATTATTAGTTGAGTTACCCACAAAGTATTATTTATAAACATTTTATTTATATATTAAACTTTTTCAAATAGAAGATAAGGATTGAACTATTAACACAGATGAATACCTATCTATAAATTTATATATAAAAATATTTAGGGGATAAAATAAAGAATCAGTTGCCATAACCATTTGTTCTGAAGAACTTGTGTCTTCTTCCCTAAACCATCGACGGGTACCTACTATCGAGCAGCAAAATCTAAAACCATCGCCATAACCATTTGTTCTGAAGAACTTCGGTCTTCTTCGCAAAATCCAAATCGAGCAGCAAAATCCTTTTATCTCCCAGATGTGAGATAAAATTGGTGAGAGGGGAGATGAGAGGCTCTGCAGACGAGATTGACCGTCTATGTTCTTGAAGATAAGAGAGCCATGGGAGAATTTATCAGATCCACACCTTTTCAAGAATCAGAGGTGAGGTGGAGGGTAAGCAACAATGGAGAAAGGAGGAGAGACATGATGATGGACAGACGAGATGGAGCAACAATGGAGAAAGGAAGGAGAGAGCAGCAGCCATGGTCTTTGTTTTCTTTCCTATGAAGTGAGAGGGGTAAGCAAGGGTAGTTTGGGGAGACTGATGTCTAAGTGGTCAAAGTAGCAGCATGAAAGTTGCGCGAATAAGTCATGATATGAATGAATAAGCTATTGACAAACACATTTGTTTAGCTGACCGAATAAGATATATGGGCTATTAATCCCATTAAGCCATTTCCAAACAGGCCCTAAGAAAGACCTATATATACCTCCTAATTACAAAGCATTAAACTCCAATTACATTGACTTTATACTAAAACTACTTTGACTTTGACTGCTTTGAATTTTACTTTTACTTTACAATATTTGACAAATACATTGACTTTCTCACTAAATCTTGAATACAATATAATGCTCTAACATTCTCCCCCTTTGGATTCAAGATTTAAAAAAAATATAGGGCAACAGTCTTCAGCACTTGATCTTCAAAACTTTAACTCTGACCGGTTTAAACTTTGAAGCTCTGACAATCTTCAAACAGTTGTATCTTCACAAGTTCACGTCGAACTAGATGTTTTGACAGTCTTTAAACTCTCAGCTTTGAAGAATCTTCAGTTAATCTTGAAAAGTCTTTGTCTTTCACATTGTAAAGTCACTCATCTGAAAATGTAATCTTCAACAAATTGTCATCAAGTCTTGAACGCGAATTTCAGATCTTTGCATCTTTAAAATCTTTAAAGCTTTAGTCTTTGAAGCTTTGAACTCAATCTTTGAATGATTTCTTGAACTTTGTGTCTTCATCTCTTTGACCTTGAAATTGTCTTTGAATAACGAACTCTCTCGAATCATCTCGAAACATCTTCTTGACTTTAAGAAATCATTTCTCCCCCTAAATCTTTCATTGATATATCTCCCCTTTTCTTCAGTATATTATTTCTCCCCCTTTTTGATGATTGTGAGCATCATGATCATCAAAACTCTTATCAATTTCAGCATTGTCTTTGTTCACCACAAGTAACATTCTCCTCCTTTTGATATGAATAACCGTCAATTCCAAAAATAGATTTATCTGAATCTTTTCAAATTCAGATAGAATGAATGTGGTAACCCTGAAACAACATATCAGTTAAAATTCCTGTAAGTAGCACAGAGCCACTTAGTATAACGAATGTACTTTGGAAATGAGCTTTTAGATGTTCACTCCCCCAGGGCTTCCATTCAATCATCAAAAAACCACAAAGTAATTTCTATGAACGTTATGACAAGAAAACATATTTCTTGTATGTACGTGCATGTGTAGAAAGAATTGAAGCAACTTATGCTTGATTATATAGGCTCAAAGCGTGTAAACTGTTAAGACAGCAACAATTTTCCACGGACTCAATGTGCATGATCGAAGTGCGAAGGTGGGGCAAAATTCCTTCTTTTTCAATATCCAAACCTTCCGAATGAAGATTAGATAGATTATATGTTGCGTCCCCAAGAAAAAATTGAAACATTTCTTTGTTGAGAAAGAAATGAGTAGCTGGTGTGGTTAAAGCAAGAGTTGGCATGGGCTAATTGGTTGTTTCAATGACGGTCACCAAAGAATGTGAACCAATCAGTAATGTGGTTGTCCGACTCAGAAAATGGTTGGTGCAAAGTTCTCTTATTCTTTTAACTCTGTTCTCACACCCTATTTATGTTTTTAATCCGCTCACTTCTACCCAAAACTCTCATTTACATTTTACCTCAGCACAATAAGATTACTCAGCCGGATGAGTTATCTCCCCCACTCTTTGATGTAGGGATGAGCAAATCGGACCGATTTCCCGAATCGAACCGGGACCGAACCGGTACCATGTATTCGGTCCGGTATTCGGTTCCATATAATCTCCAAATTCGGTATTCGGTATTTCGGTATTCGGTACCGGGATTTTCCCGAAAATACCGAAACCGAACCGGAATTTTAAAAGTCATTGTTTTTATAAAAAAAACTTAAGTATGCATATCATCTCCTATATTAACTAAACTTATCTTTGCTAATCAAGATATATCATCTTCTAAACTAATCAAACCTTCTCCATAAACCCAAAAAATCGACCCCGCATACATAACCATCAAAAAATCGGTACCCTTACAAACACATCAAAAAATCGACAAATTTGGGATTCGGGAATTGCTTTGAAACACATTTGAAATATTACGAAGATGTTTTGGTTTGCTATTGGTTTTGATACACATTCGACACATTTTCATATTTTCGGTCCTAAGTGGTACTAGTACCGATTTTCCCGTCCCGAAACCGAAACCGAACCGGTATATACGGTTCGGTTTTCGGTACCACTTTTTAGTCCCAAAAAAATTCGGTACCAACCGGTTCGGTCCCGGTTCGGTACCGGTCCGGTCCCGATCTCATCCCTACTTTGATGTAGACCCCTCACCCCTCAATCACTCAAGGATAACTTCTTGGGTAGGAAACACTGGTTAACATGAATCCATAGAAGTATAATAATCTCATACTGATCCCATGAAATTTTGTCATAAAAATTTGTGTTGTTCAACAGTTTATCTTGAACAATTATGAATCGCAAAATTTGAATAACATTGTCATCTGGATGTATGCTCTACAATAATCATGAAATATTTGAGCATTTGAACGTTGAAGAACTCTCACAACAAATATATTGAATGAATGAAATGAATTCGAAGGACTTGTTTGAGAATCTGACAATGTATCAATCAGATCAAATATCATAAATGATGATCATAAAAGGATAGGGTATCAAATAATTGAAATTTGTTTATATGAACAAATATAAACAATCTTTGAATGAAACGTTTAAGTTTTACGCTGAAATGAATATGATGCTTAACAAACTTGAAATTCAAACGAGAGTGTTACCATCGAAAAATTGTTTCGTTTTGAGACATGGTAATAACAAAGTCAATAAGAAGCTGAACCGGTGTGTATGAATAATTGAAAGTATATAGAAAAGATAATACACAAGTATTAGTCTTTGGAAACACACGGTTAGAAATGATGTTACGGTAATCCGAGATCTCCATGAAAAACAATTAAAATCACACTTCTTAATTCATAAAATTTGTTTGAGAATAGAGAAGTGGTTTGAACATTTAAGGAAAAAACGTTTTTCATGCTTGAAAGTCGTTCGTCTTTCAAACAATCAGAGATTAAGATTAGAAGATACTGTTGGACAACCTAAGGGGGGGGGTAAGGTTGTATTTAAAATCTTTTTCTTTCAAAAAATCTTTGAACAAATAAATACAGTACAAACAATACAGTAAAAATAAAGCAGAGTATAAACAAATAAATATACAACAATTATATAAACAGATATAATTTAAATGCACAGCGGAAATGTAAAGAGATAAGGGAAAGAGAATACTTGACAACGAGATTTTTAAAGTGGTTCACCAAACACAAAGTTGGCTAGTCCACCTCGAGAAAATAACACTTCTCGGAGATCCAATACGAAACGTGTTCTTTACGGTAGAAACACAAACCTTAATACAACAAACGCGAAACACTCTTCTTTGAGAGATTAATGTGGATCACTCACTCTAATTCAAACACTTACAAGAGGGTATAAATTTTAATATGAATAATCACTCTTGAATAAGGTTTATCACTTGGATATTTTTAGAGAGTTTGATCACTTGAGTTGTGTTGCTGATTCAACTAATCGAGAGATTTTAATCTGCTATCAACTCAAGATTTCTTGCTCAAAAAAATTAATTTTATCAGTTTAAGTGATTTAGTGTGAGTAAGAAAGCAGCAGAATAATAATCAAATGCTGAGGGAGAATTTATTGCTGAAGTTGGTGTGTTCTTGAATGCTGCTGGAAGCTTGTATTTATACTGGAAGATCAACAGGCTTGAGGCATTCGCGGTATACCGCCAAACCATCGCGGTATACCTGCGTCAGAAAAAGGTACTGTAAGGAGAAGGTCAACCTGCAAAAGATCAACGGCTACAAGGTACCCGCGGTATACCGCGTTGCACATGGCGGTATACCGCCTGACATATTTCCTGACAGACGAAGCTTCATATGCAGAACAGTTGATGGTGAACAGTGACGCGGTATACCGCGTGAACCTTGGCGGTATACCGCCTAAAGATTTGTCCAATGAGAGCATGGCAACGCAGGGTTACTTCGGCTGAAACTCTTTTTGCAGTTTGATGAACAGTAGCAGACAGTATATTAATATATATATATCATGTGATTTAATAAAAAAGAATATATATATTTGATTCAAATATATTTATATAGATACGAAATATCCAAGTGATAAAATATTTTAGGGTGTTTATCATTTTAAAATAAAATGACGAAACTCTTCAGACTTGGATTCTTCAGATAATAATTTATCGAGATCATTTAAATATCTGCGCACTCAGATAAAATATTAGATAACAAATAATGCGGTGTGTTTTGTAATCATCAAAATAAATATGGAGATGTGATTTTATGTGTACCAAAAATATATCACAATATTTAAAGCTGGGTACACTTGCACCAACAATCTCCCCCTTTTTGATGATGACAAACACAACGCTAAACACGAGAGCATACTCGGTTTCTCTCCCCCTTTTGTCGAAGCAAAAAGGGTTTAAGAAAATCGCTTATGCTCCCCCTCAAAAGATGCTCCCCCTCAAAATATGAAATATTTGAGAGTTAGTAATTATCAAGGGTTATACTCAAGCATGCCTAAACCAAGTCTTAATTTAAAGAACGCCTTCTTGTTTAGAGCTTTAGTGAAAATATCGGCCAAATTATCTTCCGAATCAACCTTTTCAAGCACGATTTTGCCTTTTTGAACATTATCTCGTAAAAAGTGATGTCTCAATTCAATATGTTTGGTACGAGAATGCAAAACGGGATTTTTACTTAAGTTTATGGCGCTTGAGTTATCACACATAATTGGAATTTTGGTTAGATGTACCTCAAAATCGGTAAGTGTGTGTTTCATCCATAGGACTTGAGCACATGCTCTTGCGGCGGCTACATATTCCGCTTCGGTGGTAGACAAAGCTACGGATTGTTGTTTCTTAGAGAACCAAGATACAAGTGAGAGACCTATAAAGGCACATACCCCACTAGTACTTTTTCGGTCAACAATAGATCCACCAAGATCGGAATCGGCGAAACATGTTACTTCTAACTCGGGTTGCTTTGCGTACCATAAGCCAAGATTAGTAGTACCTCGTAAATATCGAAAAATACGCTTGACAGCTTCATAGTGAGATTGTTTAGGTGAAGATTGAAAACGAGCACATAAACATACACTAAACATAATATCAGGTCTACTAGCAGTTAAATATAACAAGCTACCAATCATACCACGATAAATCTTTTCATTAAAATCGTTTCCCTCCTCGTCACGAGATAATTGCAAATTTGTGGTCATTGGAGTTTCAACGGGTTTGACATTTTCAAAGTTAAACTTTTTCAACATATCTTTACAATATTTAGATTGACTAATAAAAATACCAGTTTCACATTGTTTTATTTGCAAACCTAAGAAGTATTTTAACTCTCCCATCATGCTCATTTCAAACTCGCTTGTCATTTTCGCAGAAAATTCATTACACAGTTTTTCATTAGTGGAACCAAAAATAATATCATCAACATATACTTGCACAACCACAATATCATTTTGAACATATTTCACAAATAAAGTATTATCTATTTTACCCATAATATAACCACTAACAATTAAAAAGGTTTTTAATCTATCATACCACGCACGCGGAGCCTGCTTTAAACCATAAAGCGCCTTTTTCAATTTATAAACATGTGTCGGGTTTTCAAAACTTTCAAAACCGGGAGGTTGAGAAACGTATACCTCCTCATTTATAATACCATTTAAGAAAGCACTTTTAACATCCATTTGAAATAATTTAAAATCTTTAGCATTTGCAAAAGCGAGAAGCATTCGAATAGACTCCAACCTTGCAACCGGTGCAAAGGTTTCGTCATAATCTATACCTTCTTGTTGACTGTACCCCTTGGCAACTAAACGTGCCTTGTTTCGTGTGACTCCACCGTTCTCGTCTACCTTGTTACGGAAGACCCATCTTGTGCCAATAATGGTTTGACTACTAGGGCTAGGTACTAAGTCCCACACATCATTCCTAGTAAATTGGTTTAACTCATCTTGCATGGCCAATATCCAATCCTCATCACCTAAAGCTTCATCTATGGTTTTAGGTTCTATGGTTGAGATAAAGGCATGGAAAGCACAATGGGTATGGATTTGTGATCTAGTTGTCCTTTGGTTTAGGTCACCTATAATTTGATCTACGGGATGGCCTCGAGCGGTTCTAAGATTAGGATCATCTATACCTTGTGGAATAAAACATGGAGGGGCATCACTAGATTCAATATTATTTGTGGAAGGTTGGGTACCTAAATCCAAGGTACTAAGTCGTTGGGCTAACACATCTCCTTCACATACATTGTCATTTGCTAAGGGTGCACTCGGTTTGGGAGGACTCTCGTCAAAACTAACATTAAGGGATTCTTCCACTACCATGGTCTCCTTATTTAGGATTCTATAGGCTTTGCTATTCCAAGAATAACCTAGGAAAACTCCTTCATAGGCTTTGGGGTCAAATTTGGTTAGGTAGGATTTGGTGTTTAAAATGAAACATTTACAACCAAAAACTTTTAGGTGAGCTAGGGAAGGTTTTCTACCTCGGTAAAGTTCATAGGGTGTCTTATTTAGGATACCTCTAATTAGGACACGGTTAAGCACATAGGTCGCGGTAGCAACGGCATCACACCAAAACTTTTGGGGAACTTGATGTTCGTTTAGCATAGTTCTACTCATTTCTTGCAACGTTCGATTTTTCCTTTTAACAACCCCGTTTGACTGAGGAGTTCGAGGAGCCGAAAAGTTATGAGTTATACCATGTTTATCACAAAAGGCACCAAATTGTACATCATTATCGAATTCTCGTCCATGGTCCGTACGTATGGAAACAATCGTACAACCTTGTTGGTTTTGAATTCGTTTTCCCAAAATTTTAAACTTTTCAAAAGCCTCATTTTTATGTCTCAAAAATAAAGTCCAAGTATAACGGGAATAATCATCCACAATAACCAAAGTATAAAAATTTCCTCCAAAACTTTGAATAGCCATCGGGCCAAAAAGATCCATATGTAAAAGTTCTAAAACTCTTTGAGTAGAAATAACATTTTTTGATTTATGAGAAACGTGATGTTGTTTGCCGACACGACAAGCATCACAAAAATGATTATCAAACTTTAATTTTGGCAGGTCACTCACAAGCTCCTTATTTTTTAAGTTTTGCATTAATCTTAGATTAGCGTGACCTAAACGCCTATGCCATAAAGTAGAAACATCATTAATAGAAGATAAGCATATATTTTCAGATACAACAGTTTTACAAATATATAAATTTCCTTTTACAAAACCATTTAAAAGAACTTTGCCATTTTTTATGATTTTACAAGAATCTTCTTCGAAGACAACAGTTGTATTATTTTTACACAATTGGCGAACACTTAACAGATTAAAATGTAAATTATCAACATGATTAACATTTAGAAATTGAACATTATTGCAAGAGACTGTACCTCTACCAATTATATTTCCTTTGGAGTTTCCTCCAAAAATTACCTGTCCACCATCACATGACTTATATGATGAAAAGAGATTATTGTTTCCGGTCATGTGACGTGTGCAACCACTATCGAGTATCCAGTCCATATCAAGGTCAATCTACAATAATGAAGATGTAACTTTTATGGTCCCCATTTCTCGTGGGTCCTTGACAATTAGTTTCAAAAGTCAACCAACATACATATATATAAAGTAAAACAGAATATATATATATATATATAATATATTACATAATATTAATATATATATATAAGAATTAAAAAAATTAAATAGAATATATATATATATGTGCAGTACGTATGTATATATATATATGAATAGAATTAAAGGTACAAAAAAAAATTTACTTATATATAATATATAACACATATACATAACACATTTAAAACCATAAACGCATACCACCGGGATTATCATTACTAAACATTCCTTTTGGAATCCATTTATTTACCATTTTAATTTTGCGATTATATTTATCATACACATAAAAACAGGCATTTACATTCGCATTATTATTAGGTTTAGAATATTTATCATGGTACATGCGAGCATACGGTTTTCTCGTATTATAATTTACATTATTTATTTTACGCACATACGGAGGTTTTTGCACATACTGATTTCTTGTATTTACTTTAGGTGATTCATAAAATCTTTTGATGGGTATACAAGAACATTTATCAACACAAGTATTGGAACCAATGCCTTTTCTACATTTTATACGGTTAGGCATATTAAGCATGTTAAGAACCTTTTTATTACTACTTTCAAAAGCTTTAGCTAGCATGTTATCTTTTTCATATGAAGCACATTTAGCCTTTAAGCATGTAATCTCATTCTCAAGAATATCACATTTTGTACAAATAATATTTTCATGTGATTTTTTATTTAAGCATGCAATTTCTCTATTTAAAACATCACAAGATTTACAAAAATCTTTTTCTCCTAATTTAGTTTCTAATTTAGCAATTATATCCATATCATTTTCAGATTTTTGTTTAACATTTTTTATTTCCTTCTTACATGCATTTACAGTTTCTTTTAACATAGCATTCTCATCTTGGTAACGATTTGCAAGAGCGGCCATTTTATGAAAAGATTCATACAGTTCTTCAAGATTATTTTCATTATCACTTTCATAATCACTATCGTAATCCGAGTAAGAAGATTTTACCTCGTCGTCGCTATCGGCCATAAGACAAATGGCTTGATAGTCATCTTCTTCTTCACTCTCGCTCCACGCGCCTCCAATGAAGGCTTTCTCCTTCTTCTTTTGGAATTTGTTCTTTTTCGGACATTCATTGGCGTAGTGGTCTTTGTCACCACATGAGTAGCAAAAGCCTCTCTTTGGCTTAGCTTTATCGTCTTCACTCGAGTCGCCATTTTTCTTAACTTTTTCGTCTCGTTTATGGAACTTACGACTTCGATTATCACCACCACGACGGTAGTTACCGTTTCTTTGAAATCTGCCATTGTTAGAAAATTTATTATTATTATTAAGAAATTTGGAAAAGTTTCTTACCAACATGGCGACTTCATCGAGAGTTTCGGAAGGATCTTTCGAGGAGCTAGCTTTCTCCTTTTTCTTCTCATCTTTTGGTGTTGAGACATTGAGAGCGATTGATTTCTTTTTAACTTGCTCCCGATCTTTGTTTCTTTTAAGTGCAATTTCATGCACTTTAAGATTACCGATTAAGTCATCTATCTTCATTATGGAGAGGTCACGGGAGTCTTCTAAAGATGTTATCTTTTGCATCCACTCCGAAGGAAGAGCTCTTAGGATTTTCCTTATATAGTCCTCGTTAGGATAAGTGCGATCCAAACCTTTCAAAGTAGTCACAATAAGGTTAAATCTTTTAAACATTGAGTCAATTGACTCATCTTGTTTCATTTCGAATAGTTCATAATCGTGAACTAAAATATTTACTTTACTAGATTTAACCTCCGTGTTTCCACGATGAGTATTATTTAAACTTTCCCATATTTGATTTGCAGTTTTATATGTATATACTCTTTCGATTTCGTCAGTTGTTAAAGCAGCATATAATATATTCTTAGCTTCAAAGTTTAAACAAAAATGGGCTTCATCAGAAGTAGTCCAGTCATCTATAGGTTTATCAATATAAACATCATCTTTCACAATGGTGGGTTTAAAATTCCCTTTTTCTATAATGTTCCAAATCTTTTGATTTTTGCCACGCACGTGACATTCAAATAGCTCGGCCCAAATGCCAAACTTTTCAGTATCTATCAAAGGAGGTTTTGAAAACACGATATTAGTTTGTTGAGCCATTTAGAAGAATAAGAGGAAAATATGCAGAATATTTTTTGAAAGACCTGCTCTGATACCAAATGTTGGACAACCTAAGGGGGGGGTAAGGTTGTATTTAAAATCTTTTTCTTTCAAAAAATCTTTGAACAAATAAATACAGTACAAACAATACAGTAAAAATAAAGCAGAGTATAAACAAATAAATATACAACAATTATATAAACAGATATAATTTAAATGCACAGCGGAAATGTAAAGAGATAAGGGAAAGAGAATACTTGACAACGAGATTTTTAAAGTGGTTCACCAAACACAAAGTTGGCTAGTCCACCTCGAGAAAATAACACTTCTCGGAGATCCAATACGAAACGTGTTCTTTACGGTAGAAACACAAACCTTAATACAACAAACGCGAAACACTCTTCTTTGAGAGATTAATGTGGATCACTCACTCTAATTCAAACACTTACAAGAGGGTATAAATTTTAATATGAATAATCACTCTTGAATAAGGTTTATCACTTGGATATTTTTAGAGAGTTTGATCACTTGAGTTGTGTTGCTGATTCAACTAATCGAGAGATTTTAATCTGCTATCAACTCAAGATTTCTTGCTCAAAAAAATTAATTTTATCAGTTTAAGTGATTTAGTGTGAGTAAGAAAGCAGCAGAATAATAATCAAATGCTGAGGGAGAATTTATTGCTGAAGTTGGTGTGTTCTTGAATGCTGCTGGAAGCTTGTATTTATACTGGAAGATCAACAGGCTTGAGGCATTCGCGGTATACCGCCAAACCATCGCGGTATACCTGCGTCAGAAAAAGGTACTGTAAGGAGAAGGTCAACCTGCAAAAGATCAACGGCTACAAGGTACCCGCGGTATACCGCGTTGCACATGGCGGTATACCGCCTGACATATTTCCTGACAGACGAAGCTTCATATGCAGAACAGTTGATGGTGAACAGTGACGCGGTATACCGCGTGAACCTTGGCGGTATACCGCCTAAAGATTTGTCCAATGAGAGCATGGCAACGCAGGGTTACTTCGGCTGAAACTCTTTTTGCAGTTTGATGAACAGTAGCAGACAGTATATTAATATATATATATCATGTGATTTAATAAAAAAGAATATATATATTTGATTCAAATATATTTATATAGATACGAAATATCCAAGTGATAAAATATTTTAGGGTGTTTATCATTTTAAAATAAAATGACGAAACTCTTCAGACTTGGATTCTTCAGATAATAATTTATCGAGATCATTTAAATATCTGCGCACTCAGATAAAATATTAGATAACAAATAATGCGGTGTGTTTTGTAATCATCAAAATAAATATGGAGATGTGATTTTATGTGTACCAAAAATATATCACAATATTTAAAGCTGGGTACACTTGCACCAACAGATACTTACAATCAGAAACGTTTGAGCTCCCCCTCAAATCATGGTACAATGATTTAAAATCAGATAAGCTCCCCCTTAACATGTGCAAAAGATCTTTATTTTTGACAAAATCTGCACAAATAACAAGACTTGGATCAAAATATTCTTAATCATTAAAATGAGTTCTGAATTACCAGGATTGAAGATAAATTCAGAAGTCATAGTCATTGAAGAACGAGTCCTGATCTGATATGATCAGAAGTCATAATCATTGAAGTGCGGGTTCTGAACTGAATTATTCAGAAGCCAAAATTATTTGAAGTACGAGTTCTAAACTGATATGTTTAGAAGTCATTTATCTTTGAAGAGCGAGTTCTGAATTGTTGTATTCAGAAGTCAATATATCTCTTGTACTCCCCCTTAAAAGCACATGTACTTTTCTTCAAAAATATGCACAACTTTTCTTCTGTTTTCCAATCATGTGTGTGGTATACATCTAACAATCAGCACTGCACATGATGAACCTGCAAAACAGATTAAGTTGATTTTGGTACCCAACGGAACTTGGGTCATGGTTTGTTAGATGCAGTTTTATTTGAAGATATTCGATAAGTACCATACCAATAAGAGACATAATCTTTATGAACAAAATCATTTGATCCACAGTAAGAACAAAAAATTTGCTTGTGTGCCAACCTAATCAGATGATTTGCAGAGTAAACGGGATTAGGCTTAACAAAAGACTTACCTTTGGAAGCATTGTTCTTCTTGGCATTCGAAGTGGAAACAGATGATTTTGGAACTTCTTTTGTAGGAGATGTACCTTTCACTCTCCATTCCATCTTCACCTTTTTTAAAACTTGGTTATCTTTAGGCTTTGAAGAAGTATTTACTTTAGGCACATTCAAATTATTATCCGAATTATCAAATAGAGGATTATAAAAGAGATTGGAAGGATGAATCTGATATGTTGAAAAACATTTTGTTTTTGAAGAAACATTTGCGTAAAATGAACTTGAAGTTGTTTTAAAAGAATGCACAGAATCAGTTGAGTCATCATAAGGAGATTGAACAATAGTATCTGGACTAGCTTGTTCAGATAACTCAACTTTAAAGTTGATGTCTTTAAGTTCTTTAATTTTGTTAAGCAAAGCATTGTTTTCCTCAAAAATTAGATCGTGTTTCCTTTGAAGATCAGATTTTTCCTTTTGCTCCTTCATAATATCTGTTGATAAACCAGATAAATTCCTTATTAGCTTCTTTATTTCATTTTGAAAAATCTTTCTTTCATCAGTAAAAACATCTTTCACACTTTTTGCTTGAAAGTTCTCAACTTTTATCTTTTCAAGCTCTTTTCTATCTATATCAAGTTCTTTCTCCAAATAAGATATTTTCAATGAAAGCTCATTATTTTTTACTTCAAAAGATTTTCTCTCAGTGTCAACTCAGATCTTTCTTTCTCAAGTTTCTCTTTTTCTAAGAATAAAACTTTTTCAAAATCAGAAACTTGTTTTGAAAGTTTTATATTTATAGTCTCACAAGAGAAGAATTTTATTTTAAAATCATTTCTTTCAGATTCTAAAACTTTTGTTCCCAAACAAATCGTTTCTTTTAGCTCGGCATTTTCTCTTTCAAACGATGTTGCCGTCTCTTGAAGCTTCTTGATTTCATCATGAGGAGTTGAGTTGTCTCTCTTTGCTTCAAGATCTGCAATATGAGATTCAAGATCAGTAATCATGTTTGAAAGTTTAATATTGCGTTCTTCTAAAAGAAACTTTTCATTTGAGGATGAGATTTCTGAAAGCTGTGTTTTCAAATCAACATTTTCATTTTCCAGAACTGTTGTTTTCTATTTAAGCATTTTTATCTGATCTTGAAGGTTTGAAATATCAAGAATATCATTCTTTTTGAGTTGAGCTTTAACATCTGCATTCTTCCTTTTTAACTCTTCCATTACCAAATATTGATAATAAAATAACTAATCATCAGATATAGACATTATTGGACACCTGAAAAAAATATCAAACACAAGAATTAGATGTAAAATATCAAAATATTAACAAAAATATACCTAATAGATTGATCGTCAAGAGAAACTTCGCTTAGAAGTTAAAATTATGTGCACAATCGAAAAATATAAAATCAGAAAAACACAATTAAAGCCAGGAAATTTTTTCAAAAAATAAAATCTGAAAAACAAATTATAAAATTTGTCTTCCAAAAATTGATTCTGAAAATTTTACGCGGAAATGTTGAACTTTAATCGGTGAACCTGCAAAAATAAGAGAAAAATATATCAGTTACGAGCAATTACAGATAAAAATTGAAAAAATCGACAAACAAAAGGCAAAAATGACTAAAAGTGTAAAAATACAAAATATAGGGACGAAAACCGACAAAATATGAAACAAATAAGAAAAACAAGGACTAAAAGTGAAAAATACTAAGACTCGACAAAAACAAAAGCTGAAAATGACAAAAGCTGAAAAAAAAATAATACTCAAAGGACTAAAAATGTAAAATTCTGAAACTGACAAGTCTAGGGACTGAAAATGTAAAAATATAAAAGTTATACTACAAGGACTAAAAATGTTAAAAACTAAACTCAAACTACAGAGATCAAATTTGACAGAAAATAAAACTAAAACTACAAGGACCAAAATTGACGGAGTTTGAAACTACTAACTACAGGGACCAAAACTGTCAATTCCGAAACTGTCTAAAGGACTTAACAGAAAATTAACTGAAGGACTAACTTTGTAAAGAATTTAACGGAAAAAGCTAACGGAAAGTTAAAAAAATGTAACCAACTGACACTAACAGACTTCTAACGAAAAAGGACTAAAAAGAAATAAAAACTAACTATTTTAACGAAGCCAACTAACAATTTCTAACGGAGATAATAGAAAAAGGACCAAAAATGCTACAAAACTAATGGACTTAACGATCTTTCGTTAATACACTGTTCATCTTCTTCAAAATTTATGGGTCTACGATCTGTCAACTTCCAACATCGATATCTTTCTTGTTACTCAACCAAATTCATTGATTTTTGTTTCAAAATGATCCTTGATCATTAAGAAATTGAATTCAACGAAGAAATCCCAATCATGCAAGGTCGAACATGTAAATCGTTTTTCCGGTGACAACTCCGGCGATCTCTTTTCTTTTTCCGGCAGCTTCTTCCAACGGCTCAAACTCGACGAAATCACTTGTAGATAGGGGTGCTTAAATTTCCGACCAACCCAACCCAACCCGAGGCAAAAAAAACTCAAACCAAGCCAACCCGATGTATAATCGATACTATTTTTCACCAACCTGCATATATTGGGTTGATAACGGGTTAGCCCCAAACCAAACCGACCAACCCGCCAACCCGTGAAAAACATTTAAATCTTATTTTGTTACCGTCAAAGCAATCTTGTTACTATTGAAAATTTATAAACAGACAGTTGTTGGTTACTCGTTATTTTAGTAATCTTGTTATTGATTTTTGATGCCGCATTTATAAACAGAATATTTATAAGAAATCTCTTCTTAGACGATTTACGGTTGAACATTTAAATATTTAGAAACATTTAGTAATTTGTTTAGACATGCTAACTTAGTAAAATGGTGAAATGATTGATAAAAGTTTCAACCCGACCCAACCCGAATGGTTTGGGTTGGGTTGGGTTGGGTTGGGTTGGGTTGAGATTCTTCAAACCGCAATGATTGGGTTGAGTTGTCAAAGTGTCTTCAACCCAGCCAACTCAACCCGTGAGCAGCCCTACTTGTAGACTTGCTCTATGACGATAAGAGACATTATGAATCGATTTGTGACAAACCGAAGGCCAAAAATCCAACGCTAATCACTCTTTCCGGCGAAACCTGGTTTTCCGGCGAACTTTCCGGCGATGTCGAAACTTGATAATTTCTCAACTAAAATCAAAACGAAAAGTTTATTTCTATTCCAAATGCAAAAACAAACTGATTTGAAAATGTTTTATCAAGAAAAACACATGAAATCCTCAAAACCCACTAAAGTTTCAAAAAAAATTTAGTCTCGTTTTCGTATGCTTCATATGCTTCAGGATGCGAACACTTTCAGAAAAGGAGTGGGATGCGAACTTTCTGAGATAAGAGGATGCGAAAACTTTCAGTTAGCGTACGAAAAGTTGAGTCTCCTTCACGATGCGAAAAGTTTCAGAAAAGTTACTGTAGCCATGCGAAAAACTTGAGTTCCTTCGCAATACGAACACTTTCAGAAAAGTAGTGGGATGCGAATAGTAGCAGATGATATGTTTGATGCGAACCGTAGCAGATGATATTACTTTAGCATGCGAACACTTCCTTCTCAATATGATGCGAACAGTTTATGTGAGTAGGATGCGAAAACCTTTAGACAACACCTGAATTGCTTTGAGTTTGTTGACTTTTAACATTTTAAGTTGACTATCAACTTTCACTCATTTTAAGTTGACAACACAAACTCAACAAACCAAAATTAATTTTGATTTTTTTTCTTTTTTCTTTTTATTTAAGATCAAAACTAACTACAAACAACTTTTAATAAACTTCTAACAAAACATTTGGATCAAAAACTCATATTTGAAACTTTTCCTCAAGAACATGAAGAACACCTCAAGAACACCTTCAATCCAAAAATTTCAAAAATGAATTTTATAGTTTAAAGCTTGAAATCTTTGATTGAAACATGTCAAAAACACTTTTTAATTAGAAAGAATTTTGCATAAAAATGGATCAAAACATCACAATTTTGCAAAATCAATCTTTAAAAATTTTCACATCTCACTTTTCTCAAGAACATAAAAAATTTCAAAATCTTCAAATTCCTCCATTCTTGATGTATTTTTGAAAATCTTTTGATGCAAAACTTGATTAGAGTGATATAGAAACACTTTGCAATCCAAATCAAATCAAAAAACGAACAAAAATTGGATAACCCATTTGTGTTCTTGAAATCTTCAAAGATGGAGATTTTCTTCAAAAATCTTAAAATCTACATGAAATTGGACGATTTTTGATGATTTTGTGAACAATTTGATCTCCCAATGCTCTGATACCAATTGTTAACACCAGAATTATTAGGTAAATGTCATTATCTTCATTGATCTTGAGAAATCTAGAGTTTACATGAGAATTGAACACTTTATCTCTGTAGAATCTCTCTAACTTTCTCTCTCTAGAATATTACAATTAAGATCTCTTACATTGCTTAACAACTAAGCAAGACCTATATATACCTCCTAATTATAAAGAATTAAACTCCAATTACATTGACTTTATACTAAAACTACTTTGACTTTGACTGCTTTGACTTTTACTTTGACTTTACAATATTTGACAAATACAATAACTTTCTCACTAAGTCTTGAATACAATATAATGCTCTAACAGGGTGTATCAATATGAGATTTCAAACAGGGCCCCCAAAAATTATGGAGTCTTCGAACTTTTTTGATGCCCAATTATATATGTATTTTGATTTTTAGCCCCCATGTTTTAGCTCGAATCCCTACGACTTTCAACTTCAATTTTAACTCATTTAGCCATATATAATGTTTTAGCAATTTATCTAACTGGTGACAAATTTACTAATGTTGAATGAGGGAAGAAAGAAGGTTGTCTTTCAGATCTGAATAGCTAAGATAGTTCTTTCAAAACGAGTGATTTTCAAACAATGACAATGAAGACATTTTATAGCCTTTATTGCATTAAATTCTCTTCTTCAACTTTAATACGTGTCTTCATCTGATTTGTTGATACTTTGATGTGGACACTTGTTAATCCATCTCGTCCTTTGTATGCAGAGGAACAGTAAAGTAAGAAGGACACCAAATAAATAATGCTTTAGAACTTACTTTTGCTTACATGTTTTTGTATGTTTCCATACTAAGATGAGAGTTTGGTAGAGTTCGTAAGCCAAACCTGTTGGACAACTTTGCACTTTAAAATCCGGTTTGCCAGTAATAGTATTTGTCAGACTACTAATTGACTATATCTTGTATTGATCTTCTTTTGGCTAGATGATAAACCAATTCTCTATGGTGACTATCTTGACCTCTCTTCAACTAGTCTTCGATAGTGTTGAAGGCTTCAACACTTTTAATCAATACAGATAGTTACAAGACTTTTACAAGTAAAAATCTTTATTTTGTCTATTTTGAAGTACTATTATGTTGATCCAAACCCTTCAGTGATTTGATGATGACCCTTAGAATCACTTAGTGAAAGTTATAAGTAAAACATTATGTATAAGTGTCTCACCATCAGCAATAAGAAACTGAGTCTGTTCAGAATCGTTGATGGGGAACCACTGCTCTTTATTATTCCTCAATGATAAATGTACATCAGTGATAATTGAGCATGTTTAGTTTCGTTGATGATCACTGATTGATTATTTGTAAATGTTTATTTGTAATCCCTGAAGACAAGTTTTGCGACAAAAGAGTTCAATGTTGAATCGAAGACAAAGCTGATGAACAAGTGACAAGTCTACTAATGATCTGATGCGGATATCAGTGAAACCAAGACAAGTCCACAACACGCGATGTTTCAAGTAGAAGACTTCAGCGATAGCTGACCTTCATCAAGTCTCACTGATGAAGATCAACTCAGCGATCGCTGATCATGAAGACTGCTCTACAAGAAATGTTTGTCTTATCCCCTTGCACACTTTTGTATGATTTGTCAGAAGAACATACCTTTGTCCATGATCTTACAAACCACTCTGCCACTACACGGTTCACCATGCGGCCAAAAGCATGTTTGCAAAAGTCAGAAGCATACATTCAACCAAATGTTGACACGTGTAAAGTCCTCCTGACATGCATTAAATGCATGTAGTATAAATAGGAGGAATGTACCTTCACTTTGAAGGTGGTCATCCTTGAATCTACTTTGTGCCTTAAAAAATTATCCTTAATTTTTTTTGTTCTTTTCTCTCTATTTCTTAGTGCAAGAAGTCTGTGTGATTCTCATAGTTTGTTTAGATTAGGTCTTGTACTTAGTCTTATTCCGCAACAAGCTGTAAATTGTTTGATTTATCAATAAAACAATTTAGAAAGATAAAAGTCTTGTGCTTGTATTCAACCCCCCCCCCCCCCCCCTTCTACAAACTTAATACTTGTATAACCCTTCGGGACCAACAAGTGGTATCAGAGTAGATTGTTTAATCTCAATAAACAAGATCTTGCTTATATTAATCTCTTCCTTGCTATTCTCTAAAATGACAAACAACACAAACACTAACTACATTGATAATGGATCTCTTGCTAAACCGCCTCGATTCAGTAAAGATAGCTTCAATATTTGGAAGAATCGAATGATGCTTTTCCTAGAAGGTGTAGATCCCACTATACCTTACTATGTGAAAAATGGACCCTATGTTCCATTCATCATAGATGCTGCTGTTCCAGCCACAACTACTACCCATGCCATCCCTGAAAGGGCGATGTAACACCCCGATCTTTGGAAGGTATCAATCTTTTAAGATAAATATGAGAAATAGGATTTTTGGATTGGATCCTAGATTTATGGTCTTGTTGGATGGAAAATTCAAATACGAATCCAACGGGCCTTTCCGGAGCGAAAACGGAGCTAAAACGAAGAATTTATAACCAAAACAGTGATCGAGCAACAATATGGGAAACCAGGGTCAAGTGGAGGTCCACATGGTGCAAGTGGACGTCCGCATTAAGTAGACCCGCATGGTGCAAGTGGACGTCCGCATTAGTGGAAGTCCGCTTGTGTTTCCACGAAAGCAGCAGAAAGTTGGCCCGGGTGCAAGTGGACGTCCGCATAGGACGCAAAGCGGACGTCCGCATTGTGTTAGATGTGATTTTTCATCTTTTCACCTCAACCTTCCCTCCTTTCTCTCCTACCTTTTATAAACCAAATTAGATATTATCCCTCTCCTCTTCCACTCGATTTTCTCCTCAGAAACCCTAAATTCTCCATTTCTCTCATCCCATCTCCCTCTCCTTCAAGAAAACTAAGGTGGGTTTGATGAAATAAGCTTCAAGGGTTTTAAAGGTTCAAGATCTTCATCTTCTTCACCACTTTTCCACCATTGTTGAACTAACTTGGGGTTTTCTTCAAATACCCATTTGTGAGTTCATCTTCACTTCCCAACCTTTATTTTGGTAACCTCAGAGATGTTTTGTAGGTGGATTCAAGTTGTGGTAAGGTAATCTTCTCTTCTCTTCATCTATGGAAAATTAGGGGTTTGGTATAAGTTGAGATCTTGATGTGAAAATGTTTGGGGAATTATTCTTTATGGTTGGAACTTATGGATATAGGTTTTTGGAAGATTTGGGCTTGAAGGTTCGTGTTTCTTCAAAGGAGCTTACGTTTGGGAAAAATCTAGATTTATCCTAAATCTAGCAAGGTGAGTTCAAGTTGATTTGTGAAAACGTTGTACATGCCAAAATGTTCATTTTAAAGTGTTTTTTAAGTGTTTTACATGAAAATATGCATTGTTGGGTTATTTGAATGATATTGATTACTTGGATTATTTAATTTTATAAAACACCAACCTTTGGGATTTTTTGATGACTTGATAAAATAATCATTAATGAAAGTGTTTTGATATTTAAAGCGTGCTTGAAGGTTATCTAGTAAAAATACACTTTTAGTGTTTTGTTGGAAATATGCATAATTTTATGTGGTGGTACGTTTTGAAGCATGAAAGTGTGAGTCATTGGGTTTTGGGTCATTTCCGACCTTGTGAGCATTTTAGAAGTTGTAAACCTTTTGGTTTGAGAAAAGATGTAATTTGGGTATTTTGATGGATAAATCTTAAGTATTGTTATTTTAAATGATTTATCTTACAATTGTAAATCTTTTGATATAAATGCACTTTGATGTGTACTTTGAAAATGACGTGACTTAAATTAAGGGTGTGTTGAGTAATTCGTGTCTATGAAGCATGTTTCACATAAATGTGGGTTACATACGCCTTAATGCATTATTTGACTTTTATGAGTGGTTAATTGGTTTTAGTTGAGCGTATGGCTTGGTTTATGACTTTATTGAGTCGTGAGGATATTTGTCCAGTTTTAATAATGTAATGTAGATCTTTGGGTGTGAGTCGCATTTACTGCATTTTATTTGGAGAGTACATGTGTTGAGTGTGTGTGTGTGTGTCATTCAAGTGGAGTCATGTACTTTTAGACTGTAATGCATTGGATCCATAGGCATGCAAGTCAGTCATATTTAATAGTGAGGAGTCTTGATATTCTCACTTTGGGAATTATGTCCAAACTGGCGTTGTTGATGTCTCGTTTCTTTTGTGGAGAGGAACCGTTATGAGTTGTACTCTGGGACTATGAGTTATTTGGTGTATATCTCTTCGTGCATGAGGAGTGGACTATTGGAATGCATGGATATATGCGGTAGGTCGTTCGGGGCCACTAGCGAGTAGGCAATAAGGGACATTGAAGTCCTTGAGGTGTAACTCGTCTAGATTGGATAGGCAATATGGTCCCATAAGTCCTTGAGGTGTAACTCGACGAAGTAGGCAATAAAGGCATGTATATGGTTTGAGGTTGTGATGTCTTTATGGCATGGGAACTAAAACCGGGACTTGAGGTGTAATCCAATAACATCATAGGTGACCCCACTCACGTGTTCTCGTCACCTTGATGGATACGGGTCTCCCCCGTCATCGGAAGGTGTTGTTTGGGTATTTGTTTTATCCATGTTTTCGGTGACGTGTTATATTTATATGGATTGCTTTCCATATTTTATGGGTTGTGTATTA
Source organism: Saussurea involucrata (assembly GCA_033807775.1). NCBI lineage: Eukaryota > Viridiplantae > Streptophyta > Magnoliopsida > Asterales > Asteraceae > Saussurea > Saussurea involucrata. The sequence goes on from CM066324.1 coordinate 85,032,017, forward strand.
TGCCCCATCCGTATTTGGGATGTTTTGAATAATAGAGATTTATTCATGTTTTTATGATTTTGGAAATCAAATAATGGTTCACTTTTCAAGTGAGTTTGGATTGAGTCCATTTTTTGAGAATCGTTTTATATTGGAGTTTTCATCACGGGATTTGTGTGCGTTGGAAAATGGGTGGTTTGCATTAAAGAAATCATTTTTGGAACTCATGATTTAACTTGCACCTTTCTCGTCTTACGAATTATATAACCATGATAAAAACTCTTGAACTCACTAGGCGTTAGCCTAACCTCTTTATTTGTCGGCATGTGCAACAGGTTCAGGTTGGAAATAGTTCTAGCGACACTGTGAAGGGATAAGTGCTAGTACTGTGCTTGAGAAGTGATTTGCTTAGTGAAGTCTTCAGCATTTATTTCGGGATTAGCAACTTGTACTTGGGTTAAGTGGCACCCGATATGGATTTAGTCTTTGTAATAAGACTTGGGTTATGAATTGTCTGAGGTTAATTATAGAACTCAATTTGAGATATTTCCAGTATTGGTTTATAGGAAGAAATTCTATTCTTTTTGGATGTATTATTGAAAATTTTAGTTAGTTGTTCTTCCCAAATTTTGAGGGTGTTATAGGCGATCGTCAAAAACAACTCTCAGTGGACTAAGGATGACAAGAAGAAGGTGGCCATATATACTAAATCCAGATCAATCATTTCTATGGTTCTCCCTGATGAGGTCTATCATTCTATCATGAACCTCAAAAGCTTCAAAGCCATGTGGGACACAATTTGTGTTCAATATGAAGGTACTGCTGAGGTACAAGAATCCAGAAGAATATATCTGGTAAGACAGTACAAAAGCTTCATTTGTGGTAAGAATGAAACTCTCTCTGAAGTTCACCAACGTTTTAACTGTTTAATCATTGATTTGAAAACTGTTGGTAAGATCTATTCTAACTCCGAGACTTTAACAAAGTTCTTGGAATGTCTTCCTGAAAGTTAGGACAATTATACCATGTGTCTTAAACTTTCAAAAGGATCCTAAATACATGAGCAGTCGTGTCAACTTAAGAAGAATCTTGTCAAAGATTCCAAAAGCACACATGTTGCTTTACTCTCTTTAGAGTTAATGCCCACTCAACGATCTTATGTTACTATCACTAAGATGGAATCTAACTCTAATGATTCATCAGAAGCTGATACTTCAGAGCTTGATGAATCTCTGGCACTCCTAACAAATTCTTTTAGGAGATTCGCTAGAAAGAGTAACTTCAGAAGAAATAAACCTCTCACCATCACTGACAAGCCCAAATCATCTCCTATTGATAAGGCCACTGCTACTTGCTATAACTGTGAGAAAATTGGTCACTTTGCTAGTGAGTGCAGGTCAAAGAAAGTTTTCAAACCTTTTTCATCCAAGAAACCCTCTACCTCTAAACCTAGAGTTGACAAATACCTTACGCTCAAAGAAAAATATGACAAGCTGAAAAGCTACAAGAGAAAAGGTGAGGGTCTGATCACTGAAGATCACGACTGGGCTGAATATGATGAAGAATCAAAATCCGATAAGAAGATGAGGCCAATCTCTATCTTATGACCGGAATACATGAAGTAAAGGAAGAACCAGCTGAAATTCCCTCTACTTCTACTTCTCAGGTATCAACGTCCTCTCCTTTTCCAGCTATTATTGACGCTGATAGACGTCGTGCTATCGATGTACTGACAGTTGATTTATATGATGCCCTGAATGGCAAGACCAAAGTTGAACAACAAAATATAGACTTAACTGAACAGCTTAAAAATTGTTATTTAAAAATCCAAGAGCTTTCAAAAATCGAAGCAAATTTGAAAGATCAGGTCTATGTAAATCAATTCATCAGTAGTGAGCGCGAACAAGTTATCGCTGAACTGAAAGTTGGGAAAGCTACTGTTGAAGGATGGTGTAAATCCTTAGCAAAGATCACTGAGATAATCAGTGCTCAGATTCCTGTCAATGACATAAGTGGTCTTGGTTATAATGCTAACGCTGAAGAACCAACCAAAGATCGTTCCATGCTTAGGTTTGGAATGTTCGTGTCTTCTATCCCTGACACCTCATCATCTCAGTGCTCTTCTTCTAATAATCCAATCCCTAAGGAAAAATCCACTTTAAGCCCCAAACTTAAAGATAAAGGAAAAAATGTTTTAGAAAAACCTCAGAAGGGTACCAAAGTGCCAAAACTGAAAAATTATAAACCTTCAGCTAATCAACCCTCTACTTCAAAGAACAAGATCCCTAAACATGTTCAGCGGTCTACTCCAAAAATCAGAGTGGATGTAATTGGCAAGAAATCTGAAGAACCAAAGGTTCCTCCGATCTCTGATGCCAACGGCATTCTTGGTACAGGCCCTGCTCATTTGAAATTGTCAAACGTTTATGCCTATGGTCCTAAAGCTACATTCAGCTATAGGAAATGTTATCACTACGGACTTACTGATCATATTGCTAGTAAGGGCCCCACATCCACCAAAGTTGAGAAATCAGTTAAGGTGAAGATAAATGCCTCTAAGACAAAGAAGATCACCCCGGGTGAAAACCAAGAAAAGGTGAAAAATACCACTAAGGTTAAGCAATTAACCAAAGTGAAGGTTACCACTGATGCTGAGTCATCAGATGTTGTGAAGACTGCTGATCCTTTCACTTCTTCTTCCACTAACAAGTGTGGACCCATTGTAGGTCTCAAAGGGTATCTGGTATCTCGATAGTGGATGCTCTCGACACATGACTGGAAAAAGAAACCTGCTCACTGAATACAAGGAAGAAAAAGGTCCCTCAGTGACCTTTGGTGGAAATGGAAAAGGATATACCCGAGGGTTTGGTGTACTTTCTAATGGTACAACTACCTTCAGAAGAGTCACTTACGTAGAAGGACCCAAACACAATCTTCATAGCATCAGTCAGCTATGTGACAAAGACTACAAAGTTTGCTTTACTAGGAAGCATGCTTTGTCACTAAAAAGAAAGAAAAGACCGTTGTCAGCGGTTATAATTTGGAAAATGTTTATGTCATAAACATGGACTCATCAACCACTGAGAACATCTGTTTTCTCTCTAAAGCCTCTTCAGATGTCAACTGGCTATGGCATAAAAGGCTCTCTCATCTCAACTTCAAAACGATGAATACTCTCTCCTTCAAAGATCTTATCAGATAATACCACACTTGGTTCAGATATTATCATATAATACTACACATGAGTCAGACCCGTGTTGCTGCGTTAGTAATTATTTTTCTGCAATCATAGTATAATTTTGTAAAAAGAATAATGAATAATATTATTGCAAATGCAACTATTAATTAATTAAAATTAATAATTAGGAGAAATTCAGATTTCAGAAAGTACAAATGGAACAATTGTACTAACTATGCATGTTGAACAAATAAAATTCCAGTTGAACGAAGAAAAATGAATTAACCAAAATTTAACTCATGTCAAGCAACACAACGAATCACAAATCCCAGATCAAGAAACTTCGAATGCATCAAAATGATTGCTCTAATCGTATTTAACAACAATGAGTAATATACATTTAACTAGCACAATCTACACAAAACCTTAAACGAACTTACATTCTATCAACAAATAATTGAATAAATTAAAAGGAAACCATGGCAAAACACACAACAAAACATAAAACCCATATCGTGAAACTTCAAACCCATGGTTATCAAAATATATACAAATAGGAAACCATCATACAAAATAGTAAATGCTTAATTACATCTTTACAAGTAGAAGCTTCTGAATCAGTTGAAATATTATCAGATAATACCACACTTGGTTCAGAAGTTTCTTTAACTTGAGATTTGATAACATTTTAAAGTTCCTTGATTCTACTTAAAACTGTTTTATTTTTTCAAAATTCATACTCCTTTCATTTTCAAGATCTGTTTCAAGTTCGGATATTTTCTTTTCGAAAGAACTGTTCTCCTTTGAATTTGAAATACGAACTTGATTAACACTAGGTTTTGAAGAAACTTTCTCTTTAGAATAACTACGAAAGCAATCGTCGGAAAGAGTAATTTCCCTCGTTTCGTAACCTTCATTTATCTTATCATAAATAAGAGGAGTTTTCATTTTATCAGGTCTAGACCTATTAAAATCATTTCTTGCTTCAGCTTCTTTAGATGACTTTGTAAAAATCATTTTGTAACCATAATCCATGTATCGAATGTCATACATAGTAGGAGCTTGCACAATGCCTTTTGTCAAACGGTCCACTTAAAGCAATTATCATGCTTATCGTCACCCTAAGTGACTAATACTAGAATCGTCAATCTTTCCAACTGTTGGTCCCGAAAGGCTTAAACAAGTTTGTAGAAGGGGGGGGGTTGAATACAAACACACTATTTTACTTTTCTAAATTGTTTATTGATAAATCATTAACAATTTACAGCTTGTTGCGGAAACAAGATTAAGGATAAACCTAAATCTAAACAAGTTGGAACACTAAGGTTTTCTTGCACTAAGAAAGATAAGGAGATTACTAATAAAATCCTATCTTGAGAGATTTGAACTTGTCCAGAGTTAGCAAGTTACTTCAAATGAAGTGAGTTCATCTCTTTATATACTGCATGCATTTAATGCAATTCAGTATACACTTTACACGTGTCATCAGCGGATTGGTTGCATGTCATTGACCTTTGTTGACAACCTTAGTAGCCGCATGAATGAACAGTGTAGTATCAGAGTGGTTGTACGTTTTCAGATTTTCGGAGGTTCTTTTCTGACATTTCGTACGGTGGCGTGCAAGGGAGGTTAAGACAAAAGTACTTTGTACGGAGGACTTCATGATCAGCTTTCGTTGATTCAGCGATTATCATTTACTATTCAGCAGATGATAAAGTTCAGCGATAGCTGAAGTCTTGTACTTGATACTTCACGTTGAGTGGACAAATCTGAGTCTTCGCTGATCCGCATCAGTTCATTAGGAGACTTGTCGCTGGTTCTTGAGCTTGATCTTCGACTTCAGCGTAGAACCTTTGTTGACGTGAATCTTGTCTTCAGGGATCATAAGTAAACAACTAACTTATCAGCGATCACCATAAGGACTGAACAGACTCAGCGATATGGTGAACAGTGTTCGCTGAATGTTTAATCTAAAAGTGCGAGAGTTCCTATCAGCAGTACTGTAAGATCTTAGTACTTATCAGCGATAGTGAAACTCTGATACATATTGTTTACTTACAATTTTCACTAAGTATTTAAGATAGGGTCATTATCAAATCACTGAGGGTTTGGATCAACAATCTCCCCCTATTTGATTATGACATAGCAACAGAGAAAATTGCTATTTAATGAAAACATAAGGATAAAAAGAACTCATAAAATATTTGTCCCTTTTACTGTTTTCTGGGATCTTTTCAGTACTGATGGAGTAAAGTACATTCGCTGAAATCTTTCTTTAAATCTTTGAATCAGGTTACAATATGAATAAGAAAGATTACAAGTACAAGCGAAATAAATTACAAGTACTGAAGGATGACTGATACAATAGAGAAAAATGGTGATTGTTGTCAGCCTTCAAAGGGTTCTTCCTTAATGAGAAGTTCATCAAGGGTTGTCTTTTCAGTTGGAATCATCCAGTCAGGAACCTTTTCTCCTTTATTCTTTAGCTTCAGAGCAGCTTCAAAAATCAAGGGTTTTAGGTGTCGTGCCTGAATGTCTTTTCTGAAGTCGCACCAGTAGATGAGATCTTTGAGCTGTTCGATTGGAGTGATTGGAAGCTCAGCGATCCGTTGAAAGCATTTACGTCCGTCGTAGTCAAGAAAGAATATTCCATAAGGATTACTGATGACTTTACCAGGGACGAAAAGTTCACATGGTGGCAAAGAGATGTCAAGGCAGATAGATCAGGATCAGGACCAAATACTTCAGCGCGAGAGAAACCAATTCCAGTTTCATTTCGTATGACAGGACCTGAGTTTGAATCTTGACGTTTCTTCCTTGGAGAGCCCTTTTTTCTTTTCGGCTTTAGATCAGGAACAGGAGGAATATCCACACAAGAAGATATCAAATCGATCTGTCTGTTTATCAGCTTTTCGAAATGATCCTTGTACTTAGATTTTGATGGTTGGATAGCTAACCTCATCTCCAGCCATTCAGAGAGACCATACCTTTTTACAGTGTCAGCACGAAAGGTTTCAGATGAGTCATCTTCTCTGAACAGTTTGATGTCAACAATAGGTACTCCGATGGAGGTTCTTCCAGAGATGAATACCTTGTTGATCTTCGCTGGACGATATCTGAAGTGGATTTTCTCTTTACACCAGATCAGGGTGGTCTGAGAAACTTCAGCTTTCTTTTCCACGATCTTCTGGGCTTGTTCCCAAAGCTTTCGTTAGATTTGAATGGGAATACGCTTCAGCTTGGGGTCTTTGACAGATTCTTGAGTGAGCTTGATGGCGTATTCTCTGTCTTTATCTTCAGCTTCCTTCCTTTCAGCGATGAGGCGTTCAGCTCTGAGATGATCCTGGTATTCAGCTTTTGAAATTCTGAACTTAGGAGGAACTGAAGGTAGTTGATCGCGCCTTAGGATGATTCGCTGATCCTCGAATCGCTTTATCATTTCTTCTCTCCTCTTTTGAGGAACTGAGGAGGGTCTGTTTCTGTGCGAGAGAGGTTGTTCTTCTGATTCATCAGTCTCAGAGATTAAATCTAAGACTGGGATTATGTCTTCAGCGGTAGCTGGAATTATTGGTGAAGTCGCAATAGAAGATCTTTCAGCGATATCCTCAAACAGGGGAGAGGACTAGCTGAAACGCAGCGATCTTACAAATAAGAACTGGGAAGAAGAACTTGGGTAGAAAAGATAGAAAAAAATGTGGATGTGTATGGTGTTTGTGGAATGGATAACTGATTTTTCAGAGATGATCAGGGAAGGAAAAATAAGTTTAGTGTACCTGACAAATCGGCTTTGCAAGTAGGATCGCCAGATTATCATCTTCAGCGATGCCTTTGTCTTTGCTTTTCTCAGCGCCAGAGGCTGAGTGCTTTGTCTTTGTCTTCTCCCCTGAAGGTTCTTTTATTGAAATACCTTTAAGAGCTTTGGTTCGAGGAGCAGGTTTGACAACAAAGAAATCATCGTCATCTTCATCATCATCATCATCGTTCCTTGGAGAGGAGGATGGTTCAGCTTCAGGGATGTCGAAGTCTTCGTCTTCTTCTGCTTCGGATTCCTCAGCATCTTCTTCGAGTTGCTCCCCCTCAGATACAGAGGCGAGGTTCTCGGTTCCCTCAGGGTTTTCATCTCCCTGAGGTCCAGTAATCCGATCTTCATTACCCTCTCCCCTGATAGATTCATCATGGGAAAGGTCTTCAGCGCTCTTATTTTGATCTTCAGCGCTCTTCTCCTGTTCAGCGCTCTTCTCCCCCTCTTTCTCATGATGGGCGGGGGAGGAATGGGTAGATTCAGCATTGGTGTTGTCTCTGTCTTCTGGGCCAGAGACTTTCACACAACCTTCAAGCTTAGCTATTCTGTCTTCTAGGCCAGAAATAGCAGGCGTGATTTTCTTCAGCTCTTGGCGATCCTCTGCGGTGAATGAGTCCAAAACAGGTGCAGGGGCCGGAGCAGGAGCTGGATTATTTGCCTTGTTCACCAGCGTCTTGATCATTGTCTTGACAGAACTAAGATCGGTCTTCACTGAGCCCAAGTCGGTCTTGACCACTGACATATCACCTTCGAGTGTACCAACCGATTTCTTCAGCGTTGTAACCTCGCTGGAAATGGTGGAAACTGATGATTTGAGGTTGGTGTAGTCAGTGTAGATGTCGGAGAGCACTTTGGCAAAGTCGGCGAGAGTTTTATCAAGGTCTTTGATGTCATCAGAGGAGGCCTTCTTTTCCACCACAGTAGTCAGCTTCGCCAGATTCTCTCCAGCGTTTGTTACAGCTGTAGAGTTATTTGATAGACCGGTGGTGAGATCCGTAAGTTTCATCTCCATAGACTTCAGAGACTGGTTGATGTCTCCCAAATAAGGACCTGTAACATATAAGTACTTGTGAACAAAGGAAAGCTCAGAAGTTTCAGGTTTAGTTACAGTGTTTAAGGTGGGATCTGTACCTGCAGGAGCGTTGACGAACTCATCAAAGTTTCGAGTCCCTCCATAGTGTTCCATATCTCCCTCAAAAGTTCCGTGAGGGATGGAGATCTCTGCAGGTCCTTTCTTCGTCATTCGCTGAGAAGCTTCAACGGCTTCTTGAATGATGGCGTCTCCAGTTTTGACTGGAGGAGTGTCCAAAGAAGTAGAGGGAGGAGCGAAGGATAAGAATTGGGGTTGGGTTTCAAGTTCAGCGTTGGATTCGCTGAGAAGTACTTCATCAGTCTTTTGAGAGACTGGCGAAGGTTGGGTAGATTCCAAAGTTCTAACCTCAGCGTTTAAGGACGCTGAAGTAGGTTTAGAAGGGATGGCTTGAATTGGTGTGGCAGAGCGTACCACGGAACTTTCCTTCAGCTCTTCAGAATGAGCTGAGGAGTCTTCAGCATGCAATTGCTGGGGTTGCTCCTTGGTTTTCTTGATCCTTTTGGAATCAAGAGGGGTAAGAGATTGTTTCCTTTTTTTAGAAGGAATGGATTTTGTGGCCTGGGAATCAGCGAGGGGTATAGTCGCTGAAGGAGCCACAGAAAGCGGAGAATTAAGTAGAGTGAGAAGGGTAGAGAGACGTACCTCGTTGGCGACAGGCTTGAAGTCGAGAACTTTAGGGCCAATCTGAGAGAGTTTCAGATCACCCTCTTCAGGATAGTTGTCCTTCAGGCCATATTGAAAGATGGCGCTGATGAATCGCGGGTAAGGAACCCATGCTGGTCGGTCAGCGGCAGAATCAACACGTTGAATGAGGTCTTCATAGATGATGGAGGCCCAGTCAATGTTGACACCTTTCAGCAGTGCGTAACCCATGGCCTGCTGAGGTTGAGCGGCTTGATCAGAAGATCCGGATTTCGCTGTCATGCAGCTGATCAGGTGAGCGAAGATGAAGTTCATCTCGCTGGGCATCTTGGATTTCTTTATCAGCGTCAGCTTCTTCTCAGGTAGCTTGTCTCTTCCAGTCTCCCAGATGTAACCCATCGCATCTAGGAAAGCAATGATTTCTTCCCTGTCAGCGTGCTTCTTGTGGCCAGGAAATGGAATGAAAGGATTTTCTGAGGTAGCGTTAGGGAATTTCAGAGCTTTGCGGATTATTGCGGGGGTTATCTTGATGGTGCCATACTCAGTATCGCTGAGTATGCAGTCGATGGTTTTAGATGGATCTTTGGCTGAGGGTAGGTTGGTGTGTCTGGCAGAGTACCAGAATTGGGATAATAGACGCTGACTGGCAGGAGGTGTGATTGTCAGTGATGTGTAGATGGGGCTATTCTTCAAAAAATTTACAGCGTCGTCTAGATGGGATACCTGCTTCCGAGGAGGAAACTCGAGAAGCGCTGAAAGGTTGTTTGCCTTTGTCCAGTCTAGTTGATCCAGCTCAAACTTAACCTGAGGAGCTTTGGTGATTTCCAGTTCCTCAGAATCAGCGGAGATGGACTCAGCGGTAACATTCAGCTTTGAAGTTGCCATTTCACTGTATTATCAGTTCAACCAAAGATGTTAACAAATAAGAAATATCTTAATGTGGAAAGAAAATTTCCATTAAGATTTTTCGAATTTTGTCCATTTCATTCAGACAAAAAAGTCTTAATGAAGATTAGGGTTTTTCTTGTTTTAAAAAAAACGAATATAACACCTATAAGCCTTGTATTCCAGTTTAAAAAAAATGGATACGAAAGAAGAACAAGTTTAAGATTTTAGATTTAAAACTTGAAGAACAACCATGAAATGGTTGTGTTTATAAAACCATGAAAGAAAATGATTTTATTTTTGAGTTCTTTTGTTTGATCTTGTGTAAAACAATGATAAGATCGAAAACAAGTTATTTGCATTTGATAATAGATAAGAACGTATTAACCTTGAGTTTGATGAAGAAGATGATGAACAGTTCTTGAAGATTGAGAGCACAAAATGCAACAGTGTTCTTTTCTTGCGGAGAAAGATTGACTCGCATAAAAGACAAATATAAACTTTGAGAGTGTTTATATAGGAAGAGAGTAGAGAGAGAAAAACTTGAGCGGGAAAGTTTTTCATCATGACACGGACACGTGTTTGCATTTGATTGGATAGACAACGAAACGTGCAAACGTGTGTCAGGAAAAGAGCGTGCCTGGTGTTATCCGTTGCAATGACGTCACAACTGTCCTTTCACATTCTTTCGTTGTCTCTGAGGTTTTGAAAGAAAAACTCAGGGACTCTTTGGAAAATATGAAGCACTGAATAGAAATATCAGTGAGGATTTTAAGAAATTTCAAAATATTATTCAGCGATGAAAGAATTTGAAATCTTGCATTTTCATGCGTTTTGTCAGAGAAAACATACCTTGATATCAGTTTAACCCAATTTATTCAGAGAGAAGATGATGAAATGGATTGTACAAGTTTATTTTATCCAGAGCCTATACAAGAATGTATAAACGTATCGCTGATTAAATGTGAACCGCTGAAGATTTATCCTTCAAAGTTCAGCATTCCAAGCTCGCTGATGAGAAAGTTGAATCTTGTCTCATCAAGAGGTTTGGTAAACAAATCAGCTAACTGATAATCAGTTGGGATAAAATGAAGTTCTATATCACCATTCATCACATGATCTCTGATAAAATGATATATGATTTCTATGTGTTTTGTCTTTGAGTGTAGCACTGGATTGTTTGCTATAGCGATGGCACTTGTGCTGTCGCAATAGATTGGAATTTTGGAGAGCTGAAGATCATAGTCTAGTAGTTGATTTCTCATCCACAAGACTTGAGAACAGCAGCTTCCAGCGGCTACATACTCAGCTTCAGCTGTGGAAGTGGACACCGAGTTTTGCTTCTTACTTGTCCAACTTACCAGCTTTCCACCCAGGAGCTGACATCCTCCTGTGGTGCTTTTCCTATCCATTTTGCAACCTGCAAAATCACTGTCTGAATAGGCGGTTAGATCGAATCCTGAATCTTTGGGATACCAAAGACCTAGATTCGCTGTACCCTTAAGATATCGAAAGATTCGCTTTACAGCTTTCATATGAGATATCTTAGGTTCAGCTTGATATCGTGCGCACAGACATGTTGCAAACATAATATCGGGTCGGCTAGCTGTAAGATACAGTAGTGAGCCGATCATCCCACGGTACAGCGTGACATTGACAGGAACACCCTTTGTGTCCTTATCAAGTATCAGCAGTGGTGCCATAGGGGTTTTCATAGCTGAACTTTCAGTTAAGTCGAATTTTTTCAGCATATCTTTAACATACTTTCCCTGATTTATAAAAGTTCCTTTTTCAGTTTGCTTAATCTGAAGACCAAGGAAATATGTTAGTTCACCCATCATACTCATTTTATACTCATCTTTCATTCTATCAGCGAAACGAGTACAAAGCTCAGGGTTAGTAGAACCAAATATAATGTCATCAACATATATTTGAACTAAAATGATATGACCTTTTATTTTTCTAAAAAACAAAGTTTTGTCAATCTTACCTCTCTCAAATTTTTCAAGGTGGAGATAAGTAGAAAGAGTGTCATACCATGCACGAGGAGCTTGCTTCAAGCCATAAAGTGCCTTATCCAGCTTATAAACATAACCTGGACGCTTAGGATCTGAGAATCCTGGAGGTTGTTCCACATAAACTTCTTCATTCAGCTTTCCATTTAGAAACGCTGACTTAACATCCATTTGATGTACAGTGAAGTTTTTGTGTACAGCATATGCTAAGAAAAGACGAATAGATTCAAGTCTTGCTACTGGAGCAAAGGTTTCGTCATAATCTATACCTTCCTCTTGTCTGTATCCCTGAGCAACAAGACGAGCTTTGTTGCGAGTTACAGTACCATGTTCGTCCAACTTGTTTCGATAGACCCACTTAGTGCCTATCACTGTTTTGTCAGTTGGTCTCCGAACAAGTTTCCAAACTTTGTTTCTTTCGAATTCAGTCAGCTCTTCTTGCATAGCGCTGACCCAGTTTGGATCTCTGAGGGCATCATCTATTTTCTTTGGTTCAGTTAGAGAAATAAAGTTAACAAATAAACAAATATTACCTGCACTTCTACGAGTCTGAATACCAGCGTTGGGATCACCAAGAATTTGATCGATTGGGTGATTTACAGTCCATCGCTGAGCCGGAGCATGCGTCGCTGACTCAGTCTGAACTGGAGAAACTGAAGATGAGGCTTCAGCTGCTTCTGGATAATCAGCTAAGAGAGGAATGCTTGCATTTGTCACTTCATTCACTGATTGCTGAGAAATAGATGGAATTTCTGAGACATTTGGATCAACTGCGGGTATAGTGTTTATAGGAACAGCTGAGACCCAAGATGTTTCAGCTTCACTATTCTGCATATTGGGAATGATAGTAGGACCATCATTTTCAGTTGTATGAGTATGAGTAGTGGGAACATCTTCTGAATCACAAAGATGAGAAAACATCCATTGATTCAGTTCTTCTGTATCAGCGTTCGGTTTAGAGTTCGCTGAAAGGGATTCGTCAAACGTGACGTGAATAGTTTCTTCTACAGTTTGTCTTCTTCGGTTGAAGACTCTGAAGGCTTTGGAAACTGAGGAGTATCCAAGAAAGATTCCATCATCAGCCTTAGGATCAAACTTTCCAAGGGCATCTATGTTGTTCAGTATGAAACACTGACAACCAAAGATGTGAAGAAAGCTGATTGAAGGCTTTCTCCCATGAAAAAGTTCATAGGCTGTCTTTTTGAATCTTTTGACTATCAGCGACCTGTTTTGCGTAAAACAAGCCGTGTTGACAGCTTCTGCCCAAAACTGAGTAGGCAGGTGAGAATCGCTGAGCATTGAACGTGCAGCTTCAATAATTGTTCTATTTCTTCTTTCAGCGACTCCGTTTTGTTGTGGTGTTCTCACTGACGAAAAGTTGTGAGAAATACCCTTGCTCTCAAGGAAGGAATCAAGAGAACTGTTTTTGAATTCAGTTCCATGATCACTCCTTATTGAGCGAACAGTCATATTGTTCAGAGTTTCCATCTTCCGAACAAAGGTGATGAGTTCTTCAGGGGTGTCACTCTTAGAACGGAGAAACATTACCCATGTATAACGAGAGAATTCATCAACTATGACCAGCGTATATTTCTTTCCAGCGATGGATTGTTTGTTAACGGGGCCAAACAAATCCATATGGAGTAGTTGAAGAGGAGATGACACTGAGGAAACTTGCTTGGACTTAAAGCTTGCCTTGGTCTGCTTCCCTTTTTCACACGCTGAACATAAGGATTCTTTGGCGTATGAATGTTGAGGTAGACCAGTGACTAACTCTTTGGATGAAAGAGTATTCAGTGTCTTGAAGTTGAGATGTGAAAGCCTCTTGTGCCATAGCCAGTTGACATCAGAAGATGCCTTTGAGAAGAAACAGGAGTTCTCAGTGGTTGTTGAGTCCATGTTTATAACGTAAACATTTTCCAAACGATAACCGCTGAGAGCTATCTTCTCCTTTTTGTCAGAGACAAAGCAGGATTCCTTGGTGAAAATCACTTTGTTATCCATGTCGCAAAGCTGACTGATGCTCAGAAGATTATGCTTCAGCCCTTCAACATATGCGACTCTTCTGAAGGATGTTGTACCATTTGAATGTACACCATACCCTCGGGTGTGTCCTTTTCCATTTCCACCGAAAGTCACAGAGGGACCCTTCTCTTCCTTGTATTCAGCGAGCAGGCTTTTCTTTCCAGTCATGTGTCTAGAGCATCCGCTATCGAGATACCAGATACCCTTCTTAACCTGCAATACAAAGGAAGATTAGTTTTGCTTGGGTACCCACTTCACCATGTATACGCGTTTGTCAGTGGAAGTGGTTGGAATGGGTTCAGCAGTCTTCGCAGCATTTGAAGATTCAGCTTTGTCTTTCTTCACTTTGGTCAATTTCTTGACCTCAGCGGTAGGAGTCACCTTGACCTGACTTGCAACTGGTTTGGTCTTCTTTGGTGCTATCTTCACCTTAGCTATCTTATCAGCTTTGGTGGCTGTGGGACACTTACTTGCAATATGATCGGTAAGTCCACAGTGATAACATTTCCTATAACTAAAATTAGTTCTAGGACCACTTGTGTGCTGAGCTTTTAATTTGGAATTAGAAGTGCCAGCACCAAGTACACTATTGGTTTTTGAAATAGGACGAACATTCAGTTCTTCAGATTTCTTACCAAGGATATCTACTCTGAGTCTAGGAGTAGGTCGCTGAACTGATCCAGAGGTCTGATTTCTAGAACCAGATGAATGAATCACTAAGGCTTTGGAAGCATTCAGCTTAGGTACTAAAGTACCCTTCTGAGGATTTTGATAAATTACAATTCCTTTACCTTTATCTTTAGAGACAGAGGTAGGTTTTGAATAAACCATTTTCTCCTTACCTTTTGAGGAGGTAGGAGTTTCCTCAGGGATTGGTGTAATCGACGAGGAGTACTGAGATGAAGAAGTGTCAGCTACTGAGGATACGAACGTTCCAAATTTAAGCATTGAACGTTCAGTGGTTGGTATTGGAGTATCATATTTATAACCCAGACCACGTTTATCACTCAGAGGAATCTGAGCCTTAATTATCTCAGTGATCTTTGTTGAAGAATTACACCATCCTTCAACAGTAGCTTGTTCAGCTTTTAATGCAGCGATAGCTTCCGCTCGTTCAATTTTGACTAGCTGATTTAAATGGACTTGATCTTTAAAATCTTCTTCAAATTTAGAAAGCTTTTCTATTTGAAGGTGGCAATTTTTAAGCTTTTCAGCGAGATCAAGATTTTGGTTTTCAACCACAGCTTTGCCGTTCATGGCTTCGTATAAACTTCTAGTCAGTAGTTCGATTTTACGGAGACTATCAGCTTCATCAATATTTACAATATTGGTAAAGAAGGAGGGTGATACCTGAATGGCAGATGTTGAAGTGGAGGGAATGTTTGAACTTTCTTCCTCTTCTTCAATCTTGGCCATGAGACATTGATTTGCTTCATCATCTTCAGAATCAGATGATGAGGCTTCTTCATCAGAAGCAGCCCAATCATAGTCAGCCATTAGGCCTTTTCCCTTCTTCTTAAAGCTTTTCAGCTTTGCATACTTCTCCTTCAGCTTTAAGTATTTGTCGTCTTTATTCCTTGGAACAAAGGATTTCTTTGTAAAGGCTGAAGGTCTCATGATTTTCTTTGACCTGCACTCGTTAGCGAAATGACCTGTCTTTTCGCAGTTAAAACAAGTAGCAGTAGCCTTATCAACAAAAGCTGATGACTTAGGCTTGTCATCTATAGAAAGAGTTTTGTTCTTTCTAAACATTTTCTTCTTGGCGAATCTCCTGAACTTTTTAGTTAGGAGAGCCAAGGATTCATCATCTGAAGAATCAGAATCTGATGATCTTTCAGAGTTACTTTCTAACTCAGTGATAGTGACCACGGGTCGCTGAGTAGAAGGTTCCTCTGAGATTAAAGCAACAGGGGTGCTTTTGGAATCTTTTACAAGATTCTTCTTAAGATGGCTAGATTGCTCATGATTCAGCAATGTGCCATATAAGGTAGCAAGTGTCATTGATCTTAGATCTTTTGACAGCTTGAGACACATGGAATAATTGTCCCAGCTTTCAGGTAAACATTCTAAAAACTTTGTCAGAACTTCAAAGTTAGAATATTCCTTACCAACCGTTTTAAGATCTATAATTAAGCAATTAAAACGTTGATGTACTTCAGAGAGAGTTTCATTCTTACCAGAGATGAAACTTTCGTATTGTCTTACCAGGTTGATCTTTCTTGAATCCTGGACTTCAGACGTTCCTTCATACTGAACACATATTGTGTCCCACATGGCTTTTGAGGATTTCAGGTTCATGACGGAATGGTAGACTTCGTCAGGAAGGGCCATGGATAGTATGGATCTGGCTTTTGTATCTATAGCCACTTTCTTCTTGTCTTCATCGGTCCAATGATGGATTTCCTTTGGAATCAGCCTTTCTGGAATAGCAGCTCTAGTTGCAGTGGCTGGAACGGCAGGATCAATCGTTACAGGGATGTGTGGACCGTTTTCAAGATAGTAAGGTATAGTAGGGTCTACACCTTCTAAGAAGAGTGTCATCCTATTTTTCCATAAGTTGAAGTTGTCTCTGGAAAATCTAGGGGGTTTTGCAAGAGAACCATTGTCGATATAGTGAGTGTTTGTGTTTGAGTTGGCCATTTTCAGATAATAGCAAGGAAGAGAAATATCTTAGATTAGATCTTGTTTATGAGTTTAAACAAATCTGCTCTGATACCACTTGTTGGTCCCGAAAGGCTTAAACAAGTTTGTAGAAGGGGGGGGTTGAATACAAACACACTATTTTACTTTTCTAAATTGTTTATTGATAAATCATTAACAATTTACAGCTTGTTGCGGAAACAAGATTAAGGATAAACCTAAATCTAAACAAGTTGGAACACTAAGGTTTTCTTGCACTAAGAAAGATAAGGAGATTACTAATAAAATCCTATCTTGAGAGATTTGAACTTGTCCAGAGTTAGCAAGTTACTTCAAATGAAGTGAGTTCATCTCTTTATATACTGCATGCATTTAATGCAATTCAGTATACACTTTACACGTGTCATCAGCGGATTGGTTGCATGTCATTGACCTTTGTTGACAACCTTAGTAGCCGCATGAATGAACAGTGTAGTATCAGAGTGGTTGTACGATTTCAGATTTTCGGAGGTTCTTTTCTGACATTTCGTACGGTGGCGTGCAAGGGAGGTTAAGACAAAAGTACTTTGTACGGAGGACTTCATGATCAGCTTTCGTTGATTCAGCGATTATCATTTACTATTCAGCAGATGATAAAGTTCAGCGATAGCTGAAGTCTTGTACTTGATACTTCACGTTGAGTGGACAAATCTGAGTCTTCGCTGATCCGCATCAGTTCATTAGGAGACTTGTCGCTGGTTCTTGAGCTTGATCTTCGACTTCAGCGTAGAACCTTTGTTGACGTGAATCTTGTCTTCAGGGATCATAAGTAAACAACTAACTTATCAGCGATCACCATAAGGACTGAACAGACTCAGCGATATGGTGAACAGTGTTCGCTGAATGTTTAATCTAAAAGTGCGAGAGTTCCTATCAGCAGTACTGTAAGATCTTAGTACTTATCAGCGATAGTGAAACTCTGATACATATTGTTTACTTACAATTTTCACTAAGTATTTAAGATAGGGTCATTATCAAATCACTGAGGGTTTGGATCAACACCAATGACTAATAACTTAGAACTCCATCACTACTCCACGATCATCACGTTAAAGTAGTTCAAGTACGCACGTGTAACTAGTAGATTCACCATGACACTGGCCAGGTGTCATTATGAACGTACCATACATGATTATCCTTGCTACTCTAGTCGGGAATTCTCGTTTCTAGCAACTCCATTGACCTCGAAACATCCTATCTTAAAGTGCCTAATGGTGAATTTCACTCTCATTTACTTAAACAAATGCTAGTTTGAGTCTTGGTATCCAAAATCAACACCTAAATCTCTCAAACTTATGCTCTGATACCAACTTGTAACACCCTCGAATTGGGAAAGAGCAACTAATAAAATTTTCAATGTCACATCCGAAATAATAGGTAAATTACCTCAAATTACAAACTATGATTGCCTCCAAACATTACATATAAAAAACAAGTCTTATAACCAAGACTAAACTTACTTCGGATATCACTAAATCCAAACACAAGTGCTACTCCCAAGGGTAAATGCAGAAACATAACTTAGGCTATTCACCTCTCGAGTACTTTACTAGCACACGACCCTTCACACGTGTCACTAGAACTACTCCCAACCTGAGACCTGTTGCACATGCCGACAAATAAAAAGGTTAGGCTAACGCCTAGTGAGTTCAAGAGTTTATAGCATGAATAAATAGTTCTTTGAAAGAAAGTTGGCAATAAAGATTTAGATTTCCAAAAGAGTTTACCAAGGATATAAATGACTCATTTTCAACGCACCCAAAATCCATGAGAAATATTTCCCAAAAGGTATAAAGCGTTTTCCCAAAATGAATATAATCCAAAACTCATTCAATACGTGAATAAACCTCTAATAGGCAAATCTTTCAAATACGGTTGACAACAATTACTCAACCCATAAATCATGGAAAACCATCCATTTAATAGAATACTTTATTGAAAACATATACGAGCAATACTCACGCAAACGTAAAATGTAATGAAGTTTCAAACACCATACTTATGGAGATAACCTGCTTTATTTAGACTATAATATACATGGAAGGGAATCCAATATTAAAGTCCTCCAACCGCAGTCAAACGTATAAGACCAATAATAATAATAGAACCGGGACAATATAAAATCCCAAATAGGTTGACCAACGACGGGGGAGACCCATATCCATTGAGAGTGGAGATCCTTAGTGCCTTCAGCATAAATGCGACACTCTGAGATACCTTAGTGCCTTCAGCATAAATGTGACACTTTGAGATACCCTAGTGCCTTTAGCATAAATGCGACACCTTGAGATACCTTAGTGTCTTCAGCATAAATGCGACCCCTAGAGATACTCAATCGACCATTACCAATTACTGACTAACATGCCTATGGATCCAATGTAATACAGTCTACAGACAACAGGCCTATCCCGGAATGACTCACTCACCCAGGCATGTAAATATCCAAACGTGCAATAACATGCAAAATGGTGCAATAAAAACAACCCATAAACAAGACCCTACATCGAGCCATCAAACTCGGACAATTGTCCCCAAGACCATCTCAAGGTCAAAACCGAGCAAAAAGATCAAAATGCATTAGACTTATAAATAACGGCCATCAAATAGCACAAAATGCATTTAATATCAATTAGATAAACAAGTACCATAAAATCGTTATTAACCCAAAGCCCAACGCAGGTTAAACAAAAGGGTTTTCCCAAAGGGACTCACGCTCTTATAATTCTCAAAATGGTTATTGACACTAAAACGTGCATTCTCCCGAATGGTTTACAAAATCATTTATACACATATGATTAAACCATCAAATAGACTCCATTTTGAGTAATAAATCTTTTAAGAGTAAAATTATGATTTCTACATATCAAATACTCCAAAATCCCAAATATGGGTGTTTTACACAATTATGAAGTTAAATACTTCAAAAAGGTTAAATTAACCAAATACCTCAACAATTGATATTTTCAAGTAAGACACACAAACATTTGGAAAATACTATTTTTGGCATGTACAAAGTTTTCACAAATCAACTTGAACTCACCTTAGCTAGATTAAGCTAAATCTAGAGTTTTCTCCAACGTAAGCTCCTTTGATGAAGTTTGCATCCTCAAGCCAAAACTTCCAAAACCTAGACCCATAGATTTCCAACCATAAATACCAAAGTCTAACCACAAGGAATCATCATCCATCCACAATACACCAAAATATCAAAACCCTAGCTTCTTAGATGAAGAAAAATGAGATGTTTACCTCAACCACCACCAAATACTCTTGGATCATTCATGATACCTCAAAACTCTTTCTAGATCCTTGAAGAGCTCTCAAAATCGGAACCATAGCAACTTGAATGACCAAAATCGTAGTTGAAATGAGAGAGATATGAAGAAATGAAGTTTGACGGCTAAAAATCTCGTATTTATGCTCCAGGCACCCGACGGCTAAAGTGACGTGCGAGAGTGACACAAGTGTCACTTTCGCTGGGCACTCTCGCTGGGCTCAAATAGCTCTCGGTACAAAACCGGTGAGAGTGACACGCGAGAGTGACACAAGTGTCACTTTCGCTGGTCACTTTAGCCGAGATTGTACCGAAAGTTGTTTTGGCCATAACTTCTTCGTTATAGCTCCGTTTTCGCTCCGGAAAGAACCGTTGGACTCGTATTCGAATTCCCCATCCAACGAGACCATAAAATCTAGGATTTAACCCAAAATTCTATTTTTCATATTTTTCTTAAAAGATCGATTCCACACTGATTCGAAGTTGTACTTATCCGAAAATTACGGGTGTTACAATCCTCCCAACCTTAGGATGATTTCCTCCTCGAAATCTACATTCTTTACAACCCAAGGCTAACCGACTCAACGTCGACTATAATTTATCAGTCCCTAACTGGAATCTAAATTCTCTCCACAAAGTCTATAAAGACAATTCCTCGAACAATTGCTTATCAACAAAGCCCCTTCACGTACACTGTACTTATGTCTGGGAGAACACCCCGACAACTGGAATAATTTATAGTCATACGACTTCAGTTGTCTCCCAAACTTAAATGTTCCATACCTCCCAATTTCATTTTCAGACTCTAAGTCAATCCAAGGCCTAATTAATATCGAGACCGACCGAATCTCTAATTCCAATTATCCCCATCATTAACTGTCTATCAATTCCAACGAGTTCTAATAAACTCCAAAATCCATTTCAACATCAATCATCAAACCGACATGTTCTTTAATCACACAAGGAAATTATTCCTACAAAATCTACTCATCACACTTGAGTATCTTAGGATTGCTACAACCATTACCATTATTTCATTTCAAATCGGACTACACTTCCCCGATTACACTAAAGGTGCTTGGCCTCAAGCCCAAAAAGTTGACACCTAGTCATACCACCAAGTTTTGAACTCTAACAGTACTCCACACACGAGTTCCGTTTACCGAGTGTTTCCACGAAACTAAGGTTGTCAACAAAACGGTTATACCAACCTCAACATGCGTTACCACAAGTCTAACCCTCCAATTGCCACAAGTACCTCGACTTTGCTGCCGATATCATCCGGCCTATAGTCACAACACGTGCCCGAACGCTCGACTTTTCACAGTTGAGGTTCTATACAACTTACTCTTAATCGGGTTACTTAACCATTCCCAAGGTCCTAATGAGTTCAAGGTTTCAAGTGCATCATTCAATAAATATGCCAATCGACAAAACTTCTCATAGAAATTTTCAACACAAGGATTTTCATATCAAAATAATCGTACGCACAAAACTACTATTATCAATTTGGTAGTTACGCAAAAATGGACACGCTCGTCCCACATATGAAAATTATGTTGAAAATTATTTCATTGCAGTTCAGTTTACCCACAAAACGCAAAAGCGTAATAAACTTCTTTAAAATGAACCGCCACGGTTCTAGTATGGATTGACTCATGACATGCACGTAAAGTAACTGCCCAACTTTAAACAGGGTGAAACAAAAGGTGTGCACGTATTTCAAAAGAAGTCCAACGACATTTGACTCCAAAGTTTCCCTTTTTACCATAAAATGGTGTGGAACAAGGTTCACCAACAAAATTTTGCGCACGTCAGTTTATTCCACAAAACGATGAAATGGTTTACAAATACACCTTAATCAACACAAGATAACTTGTGCAAATTCCATATTTAAAACAAAACCCATACGTTTCCATCACTTGAAAATATCGACTAAAACATCTTAAAACCTCACATTGAGGTAGGCATGCAAGCTTGTAACACTTCCATTAGCAATTGTTTTTTGAACGAAATAACATGCATCAAATGGTTCGCGACCAAATTCCAAAGATGGAATTCTTTAAACTAATTTCCCAAAATTTCCCATTCGGTCCTATAACGACAATTGAGTAAAACGTTTTTGGCAAACTTGCACTCAACAATGCGTTTTTCCAAGAAATATAAGGAAATAAGTGTCAATAATTTGTTGACACCAAAAAGGGTTTAAACCTATTTTCAAATCTCAAATTGCACTGACGGTGCGCATCAATGTTCAAAACATAAGAATTCCACGCACCATAGTTTTATACAAACCATTTTTTTCTAAAATCTTTATCACGAAGCACTTTCCACAAAATATCATACTTGGAACATAAAACGTCAAAACGTCATTGCTAAAAAATGTATTTGTCAAAAATACTCAAAACACACATTTCCTTCAAAACCAAAAAGCTTTCATTTTTTTTTTAAAATATTCGACAATTCAAAATTGACCAATGTCAATGACTCATACATTCGTGTTTTTCAAATATCACGCATCATAAACCATTCGTGATCCCCACACCACTAAAACATGCTTTGACCAAATGGTCTCTCATTTAAACAAGGAGTTAATAAAACATTTTTATGCACGACCCGTTTATCAAAGTGTCGAGAAACAATGGTTACCAAGCTATGCATACCCCTAAGTCGATATAGCGCATTTACATAAAATGATAATGAAACATTTAACTGACCAAAAGCGCACCAAGCAAGTCATTATGAAATGTCAACAAAATGTTCCTTCATGCATCACTTAAGCCACGTATAAATCAATCCATACACTGAACTATATGCAACGAAATACTTAGTAGCACAAACCTTTTGAAAGAAAAGTTACGCGACACTAGAGTTCCAAACTCATCTCCTTTTAGTCGCCATATGGCATAAAATTAACTTTTCTCAACAAAACTTGAGTGGGACAAAATACCCACATAACTTATAAACCTTTCACATAAGAAAATGGAGTATGCACATTGTGAAATTACACTCACACGACTCAATACGTCGTAAAATAAAACTCCATGAAATTTAATGAGCTTAATGACCTCAAGTCAATAAAATGGCACCAAACATTGTGCTTCCCCAAAAAGTCAAATTGCAATAAGCAAATTCATGACTAAAATGTCAAAATTCCAAAATCCATTCTGGATGTAATACTATACAGACAATATTGATCACAAACTCGTATAAAACAAAGTTCTCAATATAGCTTTACGTAGACATAATGGGAGATAACTTTCCGTCTAAACTCTAACATATGTGGATGAGATCCAATGTTAAAGTCGTAAGCCGTAGTTACTTGCCCAACATCTTAAACATCATAAAATATGGATATCACTATACCCGAAAGAAATGTTGAACAATAATGAAGTAAAGCAAAACAAATCTCAGCGGAGTTTGCAATTCCCGCAATAAAATAATTTCATGCTAGTTCAAAGACCCATAAATTTGAAATCTTGTGTGTGTGCTAAACATTTTCCAAAATTGGTAACACAATCCATATAAGGATTTGAAACACAAGAAATAATTGATGCAACTTATTTTTAAAATAATTTTGTGCATAACTTAGTCGGCATTCAACGTCTCAACCCATGCTCCTCCAAATCTCTCCGGTCCACTATTGTCATCTGGATAATCAAACCTCTTAAGGCCAATTGGGAAATACATCAACAATCCTTACGGTTTCTTTCTCGAATCAAGGTCGATTCAATAATTCTATGGTTCTAATCCAACCATCAAATTTGACACGAAACGGTCCACTTAAAGCAATTATCATGTTTATCGTCACCCTAAGTGACTAATACTAGAATCGTCAATCTTTCCAACGACTAATAACTTAGAACTCCATCACTACCCTACGATCATCATGTTAAAGTAGTTCAAGTACGCACGTGTAACTAGTAGATTCACCATGACACTGGCCAGGTGTCATTATGAACGTACCATACATGATTATCCTTGCTACTCTAGTCGGGAATTCTCGTTTCTAGCAACTCCATTGACCTCGAAACATCCTATCTTAAAGTGCCTAATGGTGAATTTCACTCTCATTTACTTAAACAAATGCTAGTTTGAGTCTAGGTATCCAAAATCAACACCTAAATCTCTCAAACTTATGCTCTGATACCAACTTGTAACACCCTCGAATTGGGAAAGAGCAACTAATAAAATTTTCAATGTCACATCCGAAATAATAGGTAAATTACCTCAAATTACAAACTATGATTGCCTCCAAACATTACATATAAAAAAACAAGTCTTATAACCAAGACTAAACTTACTTCGGATATCACTAAATCCAAACACAAGTGCTACTCCCAAGGGTAAATGCAGAAACATAACTTAGGTTATTCACCTCTCGAGTACTTTACTAGCACACGACCCTTCACACGTGTCACTAGAACTACTCCCAACCTGAGAACTGTTGCACATGCCGACAAATAAAAAGGTTAGGCTAACGCCTAGTGAGTTCAAGAGTTTATAGCATGAATAAATAGTTCTTTGAAAGAAAGTTGGCAATAAAGATTTAGATTTCCAAAAGAGTTTACCAAGGATATAAATGACTCATTTTCAACGCACCCAAAATCCATGAGAAATATTTCCCAAAAGGTATAAAGCGTTTTCCCAAAATGAATATAATCCAAAACTCATTCAATACGTGAATAAACCTCTAATAGGCAAATCTTTCAAATACGGTTGACAACAATTACTCAACCCATAAATCATGGAAAACCATCCATTTAATAGAATACTTTATTGAAAACATATACGAGCAATACTCACGCAAACGTAAAATGTAATGAAGTTTCAAACACCATACTTATGGAGATAACCTGCTTTATTTAGACTATACAATACATGGAAGGGAATCCAATATTAAAGTCATCCAACCGCAGTCAAACGTATAAGACCAATAATAATAATAGAACCGGGACAATATAAAATCCCAAATAGGTTGACCAACGACGGGGGAGACCCATATCCATTGAGAGTGGAGATCCTTAGTGCCTTCAGCATAAATACGACACTCTGAGATACCTTAGTGCCTTCAGCATAAATGCGACACTTTGAGATACCTTAGTGCCTTCAGCATAAATGCGACACCTTGAGATACCTTAGTGTCTTCAGCATAAATGCGACACCTAGAGATACTCAATCGACCATTACCAATTACTGACTAACATGCCTATGGATCCAATGTAATACAGTCTACAGACAACAGGCCTATCCCGGAATGACTCACTCACCCAGGCATGTAAATATCCAAACGTGCAATAACATGCAAAATGGTGCAATAAAAGCAACCCATAAACAAGACCCTACATCGAGCCATCAAACTCGGACAATTGTCCCCAAGACCATCTCAAGGTCAAAACCGAGCAAAAAGCTCAAAACGCATTAGACTTATAAATAACGGCCATCAAATAGCACAAAATGCATTTAATATCAATTAGATAAACAAGTACCATAAAATAGTTATTAACCCAAAGCCCAACGCAGGTTAAACAAAAGGGTTTTCCCAAAGGGACTCACACCCTTATAATTCTCAAAATGGTTATTGACACTAAAACGTGCATTCTCCCGAATGGTTTACAAAATCATTTATACACATATGATTAAACCATCAAATAGACTCCATTTTGAGTAATAAATCTTTTAAGAGTAAAATTATGATTTCTACATATCAAATACTCCAAAATCTCAAATATGGGTGTTTTACACAATTATGAAGATAAATACTTCAAAAAGGTTAAATTAACCAAATACCTCAACAATTGATATTTTCAAGTAAGACACACAAACATTTGGAAAATACTATTTTTGGCATGTACAAAGTTTTCACAAATCAACTTGAACTCACCTTAGCTAGATTAAGATAAATCTAGAGTTTTCTCCAACGTAAGCTCCTTTGATGAAGTTTGCATCCTCAAGCCAAAACTTCCAAAACCTAGACCCATAGATTTCCAACCATAAATACCAAAGTGTAACCACAAGGAGTCATCATCCATCCACAATACACCAAAATATCAAAACCCTAGCTTCTTAGATGAAGAAAAATGAGATGCTTACCTCAACCACCACCAAATACTCTTGGATCATTCATGATACTTCAAAAATATTTCTAGATCCTTGAAGAGCTCTCAAAATCGGAACCATAGCAACTTGAATGACCAAAATCGGAGTTGAAATGAGATAGATATGAAGAAATGAAGTTTGAGGGCTAAAAATCTCGTATTTATGCTCCAGGCACCCGACGGCTAAAGTGACGTGCGAGAGTGACACAAGTGTCACTTTCGATGGGCACTCTCGCTGGGCTCAAATAGCTCTCGGTACAAAACCGGCGAGAGTGACACGCGAGAGTGACACAAGTGTCACTTTCGCTGGTCACTTTAGCCGAGATTGTACCGAAAGTTGTTTTGGCCATAACTTCTTCGTTATAGCTCCGTTTTTGCTCCGGAAAGAACCATTGGACTCGTATTCGAATTCCCCATCCAACAAGACCATAAAATCTAGGATTTAACCCAAAATTCTATTTTTCATATTTTTCTTAAAAGATCGATTCCACACTGATTCGAAGTTGTACTTATCCGAAAAATACGGGTGTTACAGTACAAAATACCGTCAACCCGCGAAACCCAACCAACCCAACCCGCTAACAACCCAATTAAACCCAACCCGCTAATTATAAGGGTTGAAAATTGGGTCGGAATAACTCAAACCAACATGAAACAACCTAAACTAAAATAAAGCTTAGCATTCATAATAATATAAAACATCCCAAAATCTGTCTCAAAATTTCCATTACAAATGTCTTCAAAACTAGGTTGGCGGAAACAATCTACCCACAACTGAGAATAACATAAAGTCTACAAATAAGGTAAAGCTCTATCTCTAGAAGACTCCGTGCTCTAAGCCTGTTATTTGCCCTTACCAGAGCCTCCTACAACCTGCTTACCTAAAAAGGTTTAGTTTGGAAAAATGCGAGGGTTAGACCGTGGGTCTAGTGAGTTCCCTCAATACAACAGTTCTCAAAACATATTTAAAACAGTTTATAACTTTCAATAAAACAACTTTGAATAAAACTTTCAAATAACGTCACACTCGTAAATGGCACACTGAAGTCACTCGGAAGTGACAACGTGTCAGTCTCACACTGCCTTACTGGGTCACTCCTCCCATGGCATAAACGGGTCACACCTCCCGGTATGAGCACTGGCGGGCCACACCCCCCGACTTAGCCAATTTACGTCTAACCACAATGTATGCATACATCACAAATAAACTTTCATACCTGCATTTCATGTAAATAAAACATCGCATTTCTATTTATTTACTTACTTCAAAAAACACGTTAAAAACACGTATTCTTAGTTAGAAAAACTCACCTGTCTTTCTTGCCTTAAAACTTCTCATTTGGGCTTCAACTACTAAGGAAACACCTACGATTTAAAAGGAAGGGTGGAAAGCGGTAAGTCCTACATCGACAACCGTAATTTCTCCGAACAGTTCTCAATTCGCTTAGATTCAGTTCGGACTCCCAGAATGGATCTAGCAGGGCCTCGCACATAATATTTCGGGTCACCGGTTCCGGATCACCGGTTTCGGTTCCGGATTGCCGGTTCTGGATCACCGGTTCTGGATCACCGGTTCCGGATTGCCGGTTCCGGTTCCCTATCTGGACTCCAATATCGGTATCAGAAATACTACTTCGAGGGACAATAATCGGTTCGATTTGCAAGCATCCACAACATTTTGCTCAAAATGGCTATGCCTATACACGAGATTATAACTTTTAAGGTAGAACATACCACTACATCTAATCTCAAATGAGCAGTTCATCATTTCTCAGAATCTCCAAAAATTCTCCCAAATATCTAACATATTCTAAAACGTAAATTGATAGCAGATTAGATTAATGAGTTTAGATTGATACCTTGAATTGGTGGATCTAGAGACCTCTTCTTCTTCTTCACAACAGCAAAATATAGTTTTCCTCTTCTTTCTTTGCTCTCACTCCTAAGCTGCAAGGAAGAAATGATGCTCCTAGTTTTGAGCCATCATTGGTGTTTTTATACCTTTCATGAATTTACACTAAAGACACCCAATTTACAAGGCTTCACATTACAACCACACTACTTGCATTTTTCTTTCACTTCGAGACTCGGTTATTACAATACCTCCTCCTTAAAAGAATTTCATCCCCGGAATTCCATTGTCGAAAAGATGGGGGTACTTGGACCTCATGTCCGCTTCTATCTCCCAAGTTGCCTCTCCCCCTTTAGGATACCGCCACTAAACCTTTACTAATCTGATCTCTCTGTTCCTCGATTTTCGGACTTTACTGTCTACGATTTCCATTGGTTCCTCTACATAAGTCAACTTCTCATCACTGTTGATATCCTCTAGTAGGATGGCCACATCTGCTTCGGCTAAACATTTCATCAAGTTTGAAACATGAAATGTCGGGTGAACTCCTTTCAATTCTTCTGGCAAGTGTATCTTGTAGGCTACTGCTCCGACTCATTCCGAAATGACGAAAGGTCCCACATACCTTGGCCTCAGCTTTCCTTTCTTCCCGAAACGTACTACTCTCTTCCAAGGCGAGAGCTTCTGCATTACTTTGTCACCCACTTGGAACTCGATAGGCTTCCTTCTTTTGTTCGCAAACTTTCTTTGACGGTCTTGAGCGATCCTCATTTTCTCACGGATTAGCTCTATCTTATATGTAGTCATTTGCACAATATCTGGACCTGCTAACTGTCTTCTTCCACCTCATTCCAACACAACGGCGTTCGACACTTCCGTCCATACAAAGCTTCGAATGGTGCTGCTTGGATGCTCGCATGGTAACTATTGTTATACGAGAACTCTATCAAAGGTAGATGTACTTCCCAAGAACACTTGAAATCGACCACACAGACCGGGAGCATATCTTATAACGTTCGAATAGTTCTTTCGCTCTGGCCATCTGTTTGGGGATGATATATTGTGCTCAGCTTCACTTGCGAACCCAACTCTCGCTGGAGACTTTCCATAACGATGACGTAAACCGGCTATCCCGATCGGACACGATAGACCGCGGCACCCCGTGCCTTGACACGATCTCATTAATGTACAACCTAGCTAATTTCTCCAATGGATCCGACTCCCTGATTGGTAGAAAGTGCGCTGACTTGGTGAGACTATCCACAATCTCCCAAATCGCATCGTTACCCTTCGGAGTCCTTGGTAACTTCGTAACAAAATCCATGGTGATGTTATCCCATTTCCACACCGGTATCTCCGTAGTCTGAAGTTCACCATACGGTCGCTGATGTTCTGCTTTAACCTTCAAACACGTCACACATTGTTCCACAAAGTGAGCGATGTCCTTCTTCATTCCTGGCCACCAGTAAAACTGTCATAAGTCTCGATACATCTTGTTCGTCCCCGGGTGCATATAGTATCGCGACTTATGCGTTTCTTCCAAAATACACACTCTCAAGTTCCCTAACTTAGGAACCCACACCCGATTCTTTATACATCTCAGCCCACCACTGTTGACACTGAACAGCGGCACAATCCCAACGATTCTTTCACTCTTTACATTTTCTTCTAACAATGCCTCCTCTTCGGACTTCTTAACTTCATCCAGGAGATTCGATGACGCCTCGACCCTGAAGGCCACCACCTTGGTCGATTCCCCTCGTTCTTTCCGACTCAAAGCGTCAGCTACCACGTTCGCTTTACCCGGGTGGTAAAGGATTTCGTAGTTGTAGTCGTTCAACAGTTCCATCCATCTCCTATGCCTCATATTTAATTCCTTCTGATCGAAGAGGTGTATAAGACTCTTCTGATCGGTGTAAATCTGGCACTTCACTCCATACAAGTAGTGCGCCATATTTTTAAAGCAAACACCACCACCGCTAGCTCCATGTCGTGCGTAGGGTACTTCTTCTCATGATCTATCAATTGTCGAGATGCGTAGGCAATCACCTTCCCACCTTGCATTAGCACACATCCTAGTCCAAGCTTAGAAGCATCGCTGTAAATTTCAAAACCTTCTGATCCCTTAGGCAGTGACAAAATTGGAGTGCTGCTTAGACTTTCTTTCAATCTCTCAAATGCGGCCTCTTGAGCTTCGGTCCAAACGAACTTGACGTCCTTCCTCGTCAATGCGGTCAACGGCGTGGCTATCCGTGAGAAGTCATGAATGAACTTCCGATAGTAGCCTTCCAGTCCGAGAAAACTTCTTACGTCAGATGGCGACTTTGGCGACTCCCAATCCTTAATAGCTTCGATCTTAGCGGGGTCCACTTTGATGTCGTCCGCTGACACTACGTGACCCAGAAATTGAACTTCCCTCAACCAGAACTCGCACTTTGAAAACTTAGCATACAACTTCTCGCGTTTCAACAATTCCAACGCCGCCCGAAGGTTCTTCTCGTGATCTTCACGGGTTATGGAGTAGATCAGGATATCGTCGATGAAAACGATTACACACTTGTCCAGTAACGAACTACACACTCTGTTCATCAAGTCCATGAACACTGCTGGAGCATTAGTCAAGCCAAAGGGCATAACTAAAAACTCGTAGTGTTCATATCTCGTACGAAACGCTATCTTGGGCACGTTTTCCTCTCTTACTTTCAGCTGATGATAGCCCGATCTTAAGTCTATCTTCGAGAAATAGCTCGCACCTTGCAACTGGTCGAAAAGGTCATCAATCCTCAGAAGTTGGTACTTGTTCTTCACTGTTACCTTGTTGAGCTCTCGGTAATCTATGCACATCCGCATAGATACGTCCTTCTTCTTGACAAATAGCACCGGCGCTCCCTATGGCGATGAGCTCGTACGAATGAAACCCTTGTCGAGAAGCTCTTGCAGCTGCGTCATCATCTCCTTCATTTCCGTGGGTGCCAGACGATAGGGCGCACATGCAATCGGTGTCGCCCCCGACATCAGGTATATTCTGAACTCTACTTGACGATCTAGAGGCAGACTCGTCAAATCATCCGGAAACACTTCCGGGTACTCATTTACTATAGGCACCTCATCTACTCCCTTTTTCTCTTTCTTAGCATCTAGCACATAAGCTAAATACCCCAGTCACCCCTTTCCCAAGCATCGCCTAGCTTTCACCATGGATATCAAACATGACTTCGTATCTCGACGATCCCCATAGATTACAACTTCCTTCTTATCAGGCAAGGCTATACAAATTAACTTCTTATTACACACTATACTAGCGTCGTTATCCGATAACCAATCCATCCCTACAACTACATCAAACTCCCCCATTCCCATAGGGTACAAACGCAAAGGAAACATGTGACCATCTACGTGTATGTTACACCCGTCATAGACCTCTTTCACCCAGACTCGACTATTATCTGCTACTTCTACCTCAAACCCAAAGTTCAACCTCTTGGGTTTCACTTGCAATTTCTGAATAAAATTAGGTGACACAAACGAACGGTTGGCGCCTGAATCAAACAATACTTTAGCAAGAGTCGAGTCAATAGGGAAAGTACCTGTCACAAAATCAGGCGTGTTCACCGCCTCCTCTGCCGACATGTGGAAAGCCCTCGCCTTTGCGCGAGCAGGCTCCACTTTTCTATCTCCGTCTCTGCCTCCACCACCACTGCCATAACTCCCAGCAATTCCTCTCCTTAACTGTGGACAATCCGTTTTCACATGATCTGGTGAACCACATTGGTAACAAGACCTTGAACTACGGCAGTCGCACGCCATATGCCCTGTCTTCCCACACTTGAAACATCCTTCCTTATCTGCCAAACACTCCCCCTTATGCATTCGGTTACATTTGCCACACGGTCTCTCACCTGATCTAAACCCCACCCGCAGCTCGGGTTTAGGCGCATTTGGCCTTTTAACATCGCGATTCGGTCCTTCCCATTTTTGCTTATCTCCAACCCTCTCTGTCATCTGCCTATTCTTCTCTTTTTCTATGAGCTCTACAGTATCTACCGCAGCCTGAAAAGTAATTGGACCTTTCACCTGCACCAACTCTCTCACACTGCTCTTCAGCCCCCATATGTACCTATCTATGGGCCTCTCCTCAGTAGGCATATACAGTTCAGCAAACCGGGCTTTCTCAATGAACTTCGACGTATACTCTTGGACTGACATCGTCCCCTGCTCTAATCCCAAAAATTCCTCCTCGAGCTTCTTAACGGCCGCTACTGGACAGAACTGAGCTTTGAATCTCTTTGTGAACAGTTCCCAGGTAGTTGTCTTTGTGATTTCAGATTCCTTTCCTACCGTCTCGATATCCCATCAGAAAATGGCATCTGCCTTCGGCATAGACATGGCAAACAGCACCTTGTCTTCCTCGGCACATTTGCTCGTGTCGAAAGCTAACTCCATCTCTTGTATCCATCTCAGGGCTAAAACTGGGTTGCGCTCTCTGCTGAAAGTCAGAGGCTTACACGATGCAAACATCTTAAGGTACATCCCTTCGTTGTCTTTGATTCATTAGCCACAACTGGAGTTGATAAAGAATGATCTCCCACCACAGTCGGAGGTAGGCTAGACGCCTCAGTCCTCGTCTCGTTCCCACTTCTAGTTTATCCCTCAGACGTAGTCTTGATCTAATTTTCCAACAACGCTTGTAAGGTCTCCTATAATTTACCCATCTCAGCAGTAAACTTCTCCTCAGTCACAAAATCTTGGTTCCAGTCTCCCCCAGGCTGTCTGACTGGCTTCCTTCGCCTATCGAAGCGGTACTTTCTTGGTGCAAAGGTTCACGCACTTCAGGCGCTCCCATACTCTTAGCTCAACGGGTGGTTGGCATCTTCTTCCCTCTGCGGGTTGCCACACCAGCCCCAACTGCCTGAGAGGCAGCTCACAACGGTGGTCTACCTCGTCCTCTTCCTTGGCTTCCGCCTCTTCCACGGGTGGCCGCTCGTCTCGGAGTATTCACCGGTTCCTCCTCAAAGATCTCCTCCACACGAATCTCTCCCACAACTGGAGTTGTACCCACCACGGGCACGGATCTACTCCTCAAGGTTCTTTCAGACATAATGGATTACTGAAACAAGCCAAATTAAATTACTTAAGACAACTGCTCAAGAATAATAAGGCATTTTACGCACATACATGTACATGTAAATTCACAATTACACTGGCCAGTTGTAATCCCGAATCTACCTTACATGATGTAACACCCCGATTTTTGGAAGGTATCAGTCTTTTATGATAAATAAGAAAAATAGGATTTTGGATTGAATCCTAGATTTTATGGTCTTGTTGGATGGAGAATTCAAATACGAATCCAACAGGCCTTTCCGGAGCGAAAACAGAGCTAAAACGAATAAGTTATGACCAAAACAGTGGTCGGGAAATAAATCGGGAAACCAGGGCATGTGGACGTTTGCATGGTGCTCGTGGATGTCCGCATGGTGTGGAAGTCCGCGTATGCTTCCGCGGAAGCAACAGAAAGTTGGTCGGGTGCTCGTGGACGTCCGCATACTCCACGCGGACGTCCGCATCGCGTCTGATGAGCATAAATGCGAGATTTTAGCCCTAAACCTCATTTCCTCATATCTCACTCATTTCACCTCCGTTTTTGGCGATTCAAAGTGCCATGGTTTCGATTTTTAGAGCTTTTCAAGGATAAAGTGTTATTTTTGAAGTTCATTGGAAGATTCAAGAGTGTTTGGTGGTGGTAAGTCTCTCATTTCTCACTCTCGAATCTCTTTCTCTTCTCCCTAAACTGTTTCCCCTCTTTCCCTCACTAACCCTAACTGATTTTGGGGCTTTTCTTGGAGATTAATGTGTTTCTTCTCCATTTTATGCTAGTGATTTCATTTATTGATGAAAGACCAAGTTTCATCCACAACACTAGAGATTTTTGGGGTTTTTTAGGTTTTCATCAAAACCTAAGTGGTGAGTTCATCCTTATTAATGCCAAAAATCGCCCAAAAGAACAACTTAAGGTTGATGTGGTCTTTTAACAACTAAAGAAACGTATCTCAAGACCAAGCAACATAATCTCAAGGAAAAAGTAAACAAGACAAGAGATTTGGTGACGCGATAAACCCCAAAACGAGGGAAAAAACCGCGGTCGACTTGTGAGAGTCGACGGTGCACTATAGTCGCCAATCAGGGGGGAAAGTCCTTTTGTAACAGGTGTTTTGTGTACAACAGATTACAAATGAATGTAAAAAATAGACTTAGTCGTGTGTAAATGTCGTGTGTCGTGTGTAAATCGTGCGAAATAAGCTGCTGTCGTGAGGTTCGAACTGCTGTCGTGTGGAACTGCTTGAGCGATATTTGTTCGAATACTCTGTAGATTGTTGTGTTTTCGATGTGTAATTGCTTAAAAGGTAGATGGAGCAGATGTAGATTAGATTACATCAGATTAATCCAGATTGCTTTCTCGGTTGTAGAGCAGGTCCTTTTATAGCTTTCGCCGGTCATTAAATGAGCCTTGAAGGCTTGATTTGTAACCGCTGTCGGGCTTTAAATGCCATTGATGACTTGTCCGTTACTGGATGTTTGCACCATGAATGCTTCGTGGACCTGCATTAATGAACAAAAGAAAACGGGTTTGACTGTTAACGGTTAGTATAATCGTACGACCGTCTTAAGTCTCATACGTCGGTCGTATGGAACGTACGACCAGCACAAAAACATACGACCGAGCATAAATCTGTAAATAACTTGTAAGACCTGATCTAAATGCAAGAGTGATCTTATGAAAGGGTTATTTGAGTTTTCTACCGTCGGTCGTGAGGTGTGATTTTTTACCCAAACAGTTTGCCCCCAAAATTTGAATTTCAGGCGTGAAATTCAAATTTTAAACCTGACGAAGTGGTTTGCCACGTGTCGTACGTGGAGAGAGTCTGGTCGAATTCCAACCATCTTGGTTCGATTCGGACTGGAGGAGATGATAAGGTCGTGAAGTCACAACAGCGTGTCAGAGGCAAAAGGTTGTTTAGAGGACATGTGTCGTCCATCGGCATGATGCATGCAGAAAGGCGATGACAGGTGTCGACCATCCAGAGGGTTGACCTGACACGATATTTGACATAAATAGCGTGATTCTCGGAATCGTTTCCTTATTTATGTTCACTTGTGCTTTTAGGAAAGATTTCAGAGAGATTTGCTTACCATCGTTACGTGCGTTTTGAGCGTTTATAAATTTAGAAGAATATTTTTCATTCTTCGCATCGTTTTTTAGAATATCGATCGAACAAGCGAGCACTATTGATAGTCAGGAGGTTTAGCGGCTTTTAGGACCTTGTCCGGCATCCCTGGCGTTGTTCAGATTTACTCGTCGGGTCAGTTCCGACCGACAGATTGTTCGAATGGACATTTCGTTCTATACGAATATCCTTTTAAAGAGGGCTTTAAGTGGCCGTTTTCCCCATTAGTTAGGGAGTTTCTGGGAAAGTATCATCTTTCGCCTGCCCAGATGATGCCCCAGTTCTGGTGAATAGTCCGTGTGATCGATAGGATCACCGACGAGTGGATGAATACGTTCACAGTGGAGGACCTTTTGGCGTCCCATGTAGCCAAGGTGGACAACTACCATCGGTATAGTTTTTTCTCTAAGTACAAGAAAGCTCAGGTCTTGGTGTTGAACACCCAAGTGAATGACCGCGGGTGGAAGGCTCGGTATGTCTTTGGGAAGACGCAGTCGCTTGAGCTCTTACAGGAGGACACGACATGGGTCACTGCCGGGTGGAACACCAACAGTAAGTCTTTCGTTTGTCGTGTATTGTTTGTTGAATCATGCGTCTTAGCTAATTGGGTGCTTCTTTTTCAGCTATCGCGTTCCCTGAGGTTAGCGTTTCCAAGGAGACGCTGGCAAAGATTGAGAAATTCCAGATGTACAATCCGAATGACAGATCTTTCTCTGTCCAGCGCAGTCTCTGGGATGAGGGTTCGGATGACGAGGTCGTCGAGCTGACAGGGATGGAGATCCCTGTAAGAGAAGAAGAAGAAGAGGAGGAAGAAGAGACAACAGGCAATTGGTCATACGTTTTACCTAGCGTGTCGTATGTTTTATTTATTTTCCTCTTATCATACCTTTGCTGTTTTGTAGGTGGTTCAGGCATCGTGCCTACCCCTGATGTGCAGAAGAAGAAAGCTCAACTTTCGTTGGCTCGTAAGGCCAAGGAGTTGATGCAAAAAGCTCCCCCACCCCCGTCGTCGGGGGTAAAGAAGTCCAGGACGGTTCTCCGGAAGGAACCGTCATCGAAGGCTGGTGCCTCGTCAGGGGTGGCCACCACTGAGAAGACTTAGACGCCGCCAAGAGTCATCGACGTGACTCTAGTGAGTGTGGATCCTCCTTTGTTTGAAGAGGTTGGTCCTTCTCTCTTGGCAGTCGACAAGGGAAAAAGCAAGAGGACGGAGGAGTCCTGTGATGTTATGATGGTGAACTTTTTATTTCCTTCAAACTTCATGGCCGGGGAAGAGATGGATAGCAGTAAGATCTTCCCAGATCTGGAGAAATTCCTTTTGTCGTCCTTCAAGGAGCGGCTGTAGGGCGTCACGGTTGACAATATGGGATCGCATGTCGCAGGTTTGACCTTCAAGGTACATACGACCCATTTGTCTTAAGTACTTTTGTAGTTTTTGTTTTTCTAACGTTTATATTTTCATGCGCTGTAGGCGTTCCAGACTTTCCTTTTCCTGTATGCCCACATGAATAAAATCCGTAGGGTTACTCATGTTGCTATAGAGAAAATGCACAAGGCACAGGAGGAAGCCCGTGTGGCAAGGGATCGGGAGAAGTTGGCGATGGAAAGGGTCGAGTGCTATTCCATTAAGCTTTCCGAAGTCCAGGACTTTTATGCGGCGACGTTGAGCGCGAAGGAAGACCTTCAGCGTCTTATGAAGGAGACCCTTGAGAAGTCTACTGCGACTGAGGCAGATTTACGAGCGACTAAGGGCTCCTTGGTCGAGAGCGAAAAACAGGTCGAGGGCCTTAAGTCGCTCGTCGAGGCGAGAGAGGAGAAGATTGCGTCCTTAGAGGAGCGTCTCCAATCGTTCGAGGCTCTAGCCCATCTGAGGGTTCGAGCGGCGATTATGCGTCGCCATTTGCGGGGGTTAGACCCTGTTAATGCCAAAAATCGCACCAAAGGGACAACTTAAGGTCGATGTGGACTTAAACAACTAAAGAATTGATCTTTCGACGAGACGTGCGACGATAAATAAAATAAAGAAACAAGGGATTTGATGACGCAGGAAAAACATCAATCCAGGAAAAAACCCGCGGACGACAGTGGGTGTCGTCGCTGCACTATGGTCGCCAATCACGGGCGATGTCCTTGGATACTAGTGTCGATCGTACAGAGATTACAATACAAATGAAGAAAATGCTTCGAAATGTAAAGTACAAGTGTTTGAATGTAAAAATAGGTGTTTGTCGTGTACGAAACAAAGTGTGAACTGCTGGTCGAGGGCTGTTGTTGTGCGTCGAGAACGATACTTAGAATAATGGTTCTTCACTTCAGGTGTTCTTGAATATTGCTTCGGTTGTTAATCGCCGGATATTCGATGTGTTGAAATGTTGATTGAGCTTGATATTTATAGTCTTCGTGTCCTTAGCTTCATCCATGAATGCTCCTTTAATGGCCTTAACGGTTGGAAAC
This sequence comes from Saussurea involucrata, assembly GCA_033807775.1. Taxonomy (NCBI): domain Eukaryota; kingdom Viridiplantae; phylum Streptophyta; class Magnoliopsida; order Asterales; family Asteraceae; genus Saussurea; species Saussurea involucrata. The sequence continues at coordinate 85,069,219 of CM066324.1, forward strand.
GGTCGCCGGAGTAATGATCTTCGTCCGTTACGGTCGTCGGCTGTTTAATGATTGCGTCGGTTATAGTCGTTGCTCTTTAATGAGTTTTCTTCCTGCATTAAACACTTAACAAACGGTCATGGTGAACGTTAGCTTTGGTCGAGGTCGCACGTCCTTATATAATAGTCGTGCGGATCGGGCGACGCTATGGTCAAGCGTCGTAAGGAACTCTCGACTTACCTTTTATGAGGGACGACGATGGTGTTCTGGGTCTTTGTCGAGACCTTATCTTAATACAAGATATAATCCTTAATCATATGTCTTACTTGTTCTGGTCGCGGTCGAGCGACGTGATTTTTTGCCCAAACAGTTTGCCCCCACAATTTGAAAATTGAATGTCAAATTTAAGTTTTAAATTTTGCTTGTCGAACGTTTAGGCTCGTGACCTGGGTTGAGAGACTTACCTGGTTGTCGTGGAACTAGACCGGTTCGCCTTTAACTGAACGAGAAGTTGAAAAGTTGTGACGTCATACTGACGCACGATGATGCTTACCAGCTGTCGAGGACAGGTGTCGAAGATCCGGGCGGATATACGAAAGGACATGGACGCGTGTTGATTTATCGAAACACTCGTCCTGATATGATCGGTTGCATAAATAGAGATCACGACGGATCTTTTCTTGATACGTTTTCAAAGTGTTTTTTGGGAAGGGATTGTGTTCTGATTTCTTACCAATTTTCACTCGAACTTATTCGAATCTTTGCGAATCTTCGGCTAGCAGTTTAGAGCGTTTATATAAGATCTTGTTCTGTCCTCCGATTCACAATGTCGACGGAACCTGTTAGCCTTATCATGAATCACGTAGACTTAGATGCTTTTAGGAGTTTGGCAAAAATCTCGGCAAATATAGAGTTGCGTTGTCCGGGGATTGTTCGTTCTATGGACTGCCCCGGGGGATATATTGCTTTGTATGAGTATCCTTTTAAGATAGGGTTTCAGTGGCCGTTTTCTGGTTTATCTAAGTCATTCATGCAGGATTTCGATGTGTCGCCGGGACAATTGATGCCCCAACTTTGGCGAGTTCTACTGGTTATTAAGCGAGCGTCCGCAAAATGGGAGTCTCCTATGATCATGAATGATTTCTTGGCGGCGTATCAAGTTAAAAAGGATAAGAACTGGCGTTATAGTCCTTATTCTAAGTTCAGGGGTGATTGTTCTTTGGTTTTGGGAACTGGTGTTAATGATCGTGGGTGGAAGTCGAGGTATGTGTTTATTCTTGCCGATTCACTAGATTCCAGCAGCGACTGGATGCGGTCAGGCTGGAATAAGACAGGTATGCTTCGCCATTTTCTGAGTTTCATTTTTATGGCTTTTACTTGCCATTCTTCTCCTGTTATCCTCAGAGATTCAGTTTGACGAAGTGAAACCGACTGCGGATTCCCAGGCAAAGATCAACAAGTTCTTGAGTCTTAGCGTTGACGAACGATCTTTCGTTACGTGGCAATTGGTGGCCGAAGACGAGGACGTGGCGGTGGACGTTGAACGAGAGGAAACGACCGGTAAACATTTTACGATTGTTGATTTTCACCATTTATATTTTCCATCTGATGTTTCATGTATTTCCTGGTTAGTTTCGACTGAGAGGAAATCAGTCTCTAAGGCGAGAGGGAAGCAGATCATGCGTGCCCTTCGAGGTGAAGACGTTTCGACAGCTGGGTCAAGCCAAAAGAGAACCAGGAAGACGTTCCTGAGGGAACCGTCATCGAGGGTTGATAACTCATCGAGAGTTGTTCTGCCTAAAAAGGTGAAGGCGTCATCTAGCCGTCCTGGCGCGATGGACGCGACACCGGCAAGTTTGGCGCTTCCGGCGACAATGACGAGACCGGTGTTCAAGATGTCAACCCCATCATCTGCCGTCAGGGGCGAGGGGTCGTCGGCCGAAGTCGCGACGGTTAATTTTTCATTGCCGTCGGACTTTATGGCGGATGGTGTCCTAGACGGGACGACGTTGTTTCCTCACTTGGAGAGGTGTTTGCTTCCATCTTTCTGGGAGCGTTTTCATGGGGTTCCGGCCGGAGAGATTGGATCTCAGGTTGCCAGTCTGGCGTTCTCAGTAAGTGTCAATCTTTCATGGCTTGTTTCAACGTTCGATGTCGTTTGTTGTCTAACGCTTTTTCGTGTATTTTTAGACGTTCCAATCGTCTCTGGCATTGTGCGCCAAGATGTCGAAAGCCGAGGAGTTGGTGGCGTCTGCTTTGAAAAGGGAGGAGGCGACGTTGGAGAGGGAGAGGTTGGCTTTGGCACACGCCGATGAGTTAGCTATTCGGCTTTTCGATGCTCAGTACGAACTGCAAGCCCTAAGTCGAACGAGGGAAATGGCAGATGATGATCCTCAGGTCGGGACCTCAGGCAATAATGCGATGGATGCTCCTCCTGCAGTTTAGGAATTTTTTCTTCCTTTGTTTTTGCTGGCCGTTGGTGGTCAATTTTTTGGATGTAACATATTGATCTGATGAAATGGAAGTTGTTTTTTTATCGAATTGACAATCTCGTCACATAAATGTTGTTAGTTATGTAACTGATTGTGGAATACATGATAGGTCATGCAACTACGTCGTCTATTGTTAGAGCAAGAGTAAGAGCGTAATATGAGAGCATGCGATTAAAGCACCCATTGACACATAAATCGTAAGGTTTTTTATTACGCTGACAAACATAAATACACGCGACTAAGGCATACATTTAAAACGCGAAGTTTTTCTAAGTTAAGAAACTCAGACTGCAAAGTCGTTTAGACTATAAGATCGTGCGATTAAGTCATCGACGAGCTATGAGGCGTGATCAAGTCATGGACCTGATCATCTATGTCGTGTGATCCTGCGATAAAGCGATGTCGGGGGTTTGGTCGTTGGCTAACCAACGACCCTCCGATGCTTAAGTCAGTAGTCGTTTTGTGAGAAAAAATCGTATGAAAAAGAGTTAGAGAACGTACCTTTTCAGGCTCTCTCTTTTTGCCCCCTGTCATTTATTACCTTATTCTTTTTGGGAGCAAAAGCCAGGTTTTAAATGACAGAACGACACGGCGATCCAGTCGAGAGCTTGATATTGCGACTTTAGTTTATTTCCGCGGCTTCAAGGTAGACTTGTAGCACTCACGGGCGACTTTTGGCTCACTTTTGATCTCCTGGATTCCCCATGGCGTAGGGAATTTCAATATTTGATGATACGTCGAAGGAACGGCTTTCATATCATCGATCCATGGTCGACCTAAGATGATGTTATAGGCTGACGCACAATCGATGACATTGAACTTGGTCTGCTTGTTGACTCCTCCGGCATCGACGGGCAAAATTATCTCTCCAAAGGTGCTCGTCGCTTCTCCATTGAAACCGACCAAAGTTGTCGAACGTCGGGTGATTTCTGAGCGATCAATTCCCATGGCTTTGATAGTGTTGAGAAAAATGACGTTTGCTGAACTGCCCCCGTCTACCAATACTCGACGCGTCAAACAGTTACCGACCGTGAGTTGAATGATCAACCCGTCGTGATGCTTTTGGTACGAGTCGCCGAGGTCGACTTGGTCGAACACGATCTTCATGGCTTCTAGTTCCAAATCTCCTTTGGGTCTGGATGAACGAGGAATAGGCCGGTCGTCGGGCGCTTGACTAGCATGACGCTTAGCTGCGGAGTACGTCAGACCACACACGTCCGAACCACCAGTGATGCAATTGATGATCTTTGCAAGCTTGGGCACTGACGATCGGTGGCTATTAGCTGGAAGAACGACATCATCAATAATATCTTTGAGATTACCTTGTGGAACATGATATGCCAATTCCTTCTTGAGTGCGATACAGTCATCTGTCGCATGATCATGGTCGACGTGGAAGTCGCACCACTTTGATTTATCTTTCTTAGCATCGTCCAAGTCAGACTTCTTCGGCCACCGGATGGTTGCTTGGGTGGTCTTCAGAGCTTCGACTAAGTCTTTAGCTGACCCTTTGAACCCATAAGAGGAGATCTTGGGGAATTTAGTCGCGGTTTTAGCTTCTGCCTTCGTCTTGAAACGAACGTTTGAAATCTGACGCGCTGGCTCTATTCTGGATATAGCTTTCGGCTTGATCTGGCTTCTTGACATCTAACGGCTTCTTGTCGTCAGTGTGTTTGCGACGAAAGGCTGCGTCGTCTTCGACCCTCATATATGCTAAGGTTCGAGCTTGGACGTCTTCGAAAGTCTCTGGGGGATACTTGGTCATATCGATATATAAACCTGAACTATCGTCTAGACCACGCTTATAAGCTTCGATCGCAGTTTTGATGTCACAATTGCGGATACTGATCATTTCGGCATTGAATCTATTGAAATAACTTCGAATAGACTCATTGGTCTTCTGCACGACATAGTACAGATCGCTAGTCTGCTTTTCCATCTTACGACTGCTGGCGAATTGCCGGGAGAATTAGTTGACCAATTCGGCGAACGACCCGATAGATTTGGGTTTGAGATTGATCAACCACTAGAGAGATGGATCAGTGAGAGTCGCCCCGAAACTCTTGCACATGCATACTTCCTGGTACATGTGTGGAATCGAGATTGTCCACATGAGCTGCTTATACTGCACGACATGCTCGGTTGGATCGGTCACACCCAAATACTTGGGAGTGAAGGCAGGAATGTTATACTTCTTTGGGACCTCGATGGTGGCGATCTCGTCGATGAAGGGCGACGCTTGATACCCCGAGCGAGGCTCGACGTCGACAGGCACGGCTGCCCCAGGCAACTTGGTGAGCAAGGACAGGACGCGCTCATTTTGGTCTTCTAACATCTTCAAACGTTGGGCGACGGGGTCGTTAAGATCAGGATTTGCCCCTGTCGAGGGATTGGTCCCTGGACTAGTGCCATTACCATGCGACGAACCATTGGTGTCCCCGTTGAATGGAACAAAATATGGCTGCGACCCATAGTGGAATTGTTGTGGTCCATTCTGAAACGATTGTGGTCCCTGCTGAAATGGCTGCGATCTCTGCTGGAAATATTGCGATCCTTGCTGGAAAGGTTACGAACCACTTTGGAACGGCTGGGATCTATTCTGAAATGGCTGGGCGCCACCTTGCAATGGTTGAGATCCATTGTTCAAGGGTGGTGGTCGGATGTGCTGAGGGGGAATCTGCCTAGATTGGGGAATCGGAATGAACGGACCCGGCTGCTGATTCTGCATGAATGGACCTGGATGCTGATTCTGTGCGGACGGGCTTGGTCCCGGACCTGGATTCTGGATGAATGGTCTAGGATCATTCTGGGGTCCAAAAGGATTCCTTAGCCGCGCGATCTCTTCAGCTGCTCTGCGATTCTGCTCTGCCATTGCATTGAGTTGATTCCTGGCAACCTCGAGCTCCTGATACATCTGAGCGACGGCTTGCTGCGGATTTCCAGGGGCTGCCATTTTCCTGCAACAGAAAATAGAAGAAACTCCAAGAAATTATTAGTAGAATGCACGTTCGTCGAGGATTTCCTCTAGATGTAGTCCCACGGATGGCGCCAAACTGTTAATGACAAAAATCGCACCAAAAGGACAACTTAAGGTCGATGTGGACTTAAACAACTAAAGAAAGGATCTTTCGACGAGACGTGCGACGATAAATAAAATAAAGAAACAAGGGATTTGATGACGCAGGAAAAACCTCAATCGAGGAAAGAACCTGCGGACGACAGTGGGTGTCGTCGCTGCACTATGGTCGCCAATCAGGGGCGATGTCCTTGGATACTGGTGTCGATCGTACAGGGATTACAATACAAATGAAGAAAATGCTTCGAAATGTAAAGTACAAGTGTTTGAATGTAAAAATAGGTGTTTGTCGCGTATGAAACAAAGTGTGAACTGCTGGTCGAGGGCTATCGTCATACGTCTCATCGAAAGATTCTTTCTTTAGTTGTTAAAGTCTACATCGACCTTAAGTTGTCCCTTTGGTGCGATTTTTGGCATTAACAGACCCTATGGTCGGGGCCGAAGAGGAGGTCAAAACCTTCTTAGAGAAAGTCGGGGACGAGGATGAACTCGACCAAGAAGACAAGCTTGAAGAAGAGGACCCGACAGACACAGCCGTCGACGTAACTGGCAACGAGGAGGTCGTTGAGGACTCTCCTCTGCCTTGACTTAGTTTGTTCTGGGGTGACTATAATCGGTCGTGCCCTTTACTTGTATATTTTCGATTGTATAAATACAAGTGGTATTTTATTATACTTTCATCGTGTACTTTTTACTTTGTTGCTAATGAACAAAATAAGAAGACCTAATGAACGAGCGTAAAGCTGTATGACTGAGATACTTGTAATCAGGTGGCTGAAGCCGAAGGGGTATTCTAAGTATGGAATTCAAGTCGTCAGACTTGTGTCCCCAATACTTAGTTTAAAAAGCACATGTGATGGTCCTAAGACCTATATGATGAATCATAAGATTCCTTTTTGTAAGTCTCAGAGATTTTGTTCCTCACGATGATGATCGTAAGACTTTTATTTAAGTTGTAGAGACTTTGGTTTCTAAAACCGCAAAACCTGTGTCTTAGTCGCCATAGGACTTATACTTTAAGTCGTAGAGATTCCATTTGAAGAATGACTTTGGAAGTAATCGGGCGATTAAGCCGAACATACATTCCAGATCAAAGAGTTGAAGTCATAAGACTTCGTATTTATGACTTAATTTTGAATGTGCATGTTGTGATCGTAAGATCTATGTGCTGAATCGTAAGATTCAGTTCTCGTCGTATGAGTCATGGATTATGGATCATGACTTTGTCTTCTCACGATATAGATCGTAAGACTGATGTTCGTGCGATCCTGCGAACCTGCAATATAAGGTCCAGGGGTGGTCGTTGGTTTGACCAACGACCCTCCGATGCTTAAGTCAATAATCGTTTGTCGAAATAAATCGAAAGAAAGAAGGAAATAAGATGTACTATAGCCCAACTACGTAGGGGTGCGGTCGCATATTTGGTACTACGATCTTCGGATGTACGATCATTTGTGGATCGTTGTCGTATATGATCTCGGAAGGAATTCCGAATCCTCATAGAATGTTAGTCTAGATAGAAGGGATGACCTTTTAGTCCCGAATCTGGGAGTAGGCGTCTGCTTCTGCCCGTTCAAAGGAATAATTTGAAAAAGACTAGCAGGAAAATTTCTTGCCCTGGGGGCAGGATGTCCATTCCCTACTTTATGAAGGGTCGTGGAATTAAGGACGTAAGTAAAACTTTTAGAAGCTTAGTACGTCATACCTGAGTGTCATTGACGGGCGTTTACGTACTTGATGACGTTTATCATCGATTGTCATTGGAGAATTACTTCTTGTTGTGGGGTCCGACTGTCCCCAAGTCGTGAGCTATATATGTGCCCACGATGAGTATTTGAAAATTGCAGTGTCGTATGGGGTACGGTGTCATATGGGGTACGGCATTCTGTCCCCTTATGGTGACTGTAAGACGATACCTGGATTTGCCTTTCTTGGCGTAAGGATAGATTAGATCATATCGTGTATAGTCGCCACAATGTTGGTTTCATTTTTGAGGTTTCATCGTAGCTTTATAGCAATCACGGGCGGTCTTCTGCTCGCTTTTGATTTCCTGCACTCCCCATGGCGTTGGAAATTTGATCGTCTGGTGGTAGGTCGAGGGGACTGCTTTCATGTCATGGATCCAGGGTCGACCAAGTATCACGTTATATGCTGATGAACAGTCGATAACGTTAAATCTTGTTTGCTTATTGACCCGTTTAGCATACACCGGGAGGATGATCTCTCCCAGAGTGGTCGTAGAATCACCATTGAATCCTATCAGAGTCGTCGATCGACGGGTGATTTCTGATTTATCGATTCCCATAGCTTTGATAGTACTTAGAAAAATGATGTTGGCCGAACTGCCCCCATCGACCAATACTCTTTTGGTCGAGCAGTTGCCAATAGTGAGATGGATGATCAAGCCATCGTGATGTTTTTGCCAACTATCCTGGAGGTCGTCTTGATTGAACGTTATTAGCATCGCCTCTAGTTCCAATTCTTATTTCGGTCGGGACGACCGAGGAATGGGATATTCTCCCGACGATTGACTGGCGTGCCGCTTGGCTACCGAATAGGTTAAACCACAGACGTCTGATCCTCCCGTCACACAGTTGACGACTTTTTCATGGACGGGGGATGCCGGTCTTACATTATCAACTGGCGTCGATTCTTTATCAATCAAGCCCTGCAGATGACCCTTTAGGACGATCCAGGCTAACTCCTTCTGTAAAGCAATGTAGTTATCCGTCGTATGACCGTGGTCGTTATGGAAGTCGCACCACTTGGTCTTATCCTTCTTGTCGTCATCTTTGTCGCTCTTCTTGGGCCATCGAACAGACGTCTGAACGTTCCTAAGAGCGTCGACTATCTCTTTCATCATTCCCGTGAATCCATAAGAAGAAATCTTAGGATATTGCGAGAATCGAGGCGTAGAATTGCTCTTTTTCTTGTCGAACCGAACGTTCGATATTTGACGCGACGGCTCTGACTTGACACTCGGCCTGGATTTTAAATCTAGTTTCTTGATCCCGAGCGACTTTTTGTCAGTGGAATGCTTACGACGGAAGACCAGGTCATCTTCGACCCTCATGTAAGCCAGAGTCCTAGCTCGTACGTCTTCAAAATTCTCTGGAGGATATTTTGTAAAATCGACGTACAATCCTGTAGTGTCGTCGTCAATACCACGCTTGTAGGCTTCGAGGGCAGTCTTGACGTCACAATTTCGAATGCTGATCATTTCTGCGTTAAACCGATTGAAATAACTACGATGGACTCTCCGGATTTTTGGACGACGTAGTACAGGTCGCTGGTCTGCTTCTCCATCTTACGACTGCTGGCGAACTGTTGGGAAAACTAGTTGACCAACTCTGCGAAGTTATTGATGGACTTGTGCCTGAGGTTGATCAACCATTGGAGAGCGGGACTTGTAAGAGTCGCCCTAAAGCTTTTGCACATGCACACTTCTTGATATTGATGTGGGATTGACACTGTCCACATTAATTGTTTGTATTGTGCAATATGTTCAGTTGGATCAGTTATTCTTCGAGACATCGACAGTCGCTATCGTGTCAATGAAAGGCGACGCTTTAAATCCTGAGCGGGGCTCAACGTCAACGGGGACGGCGTCCTCGTTGAGAGGGACGAAGAATGGCTGGGTTCCATTATGCAAAGGTGGCGACCTCAAATATTGAGGGGGATATTTCCTTTGATGAGGGTTGTTGACAAATGGCCCTGAACCAGGATTGTTGGCGAATGGTCCTGGACCTGGATTATTAGCGAATGGCCCTAGACCTGTCTGGAATTGGGGCCTCGTGATAGGTACACCCATAGGTCGGGGACCATTCTGAGGTCCAAAGGAATTGCCCGTTGCTGGATTCCTCATAGAAGCGATTTCCGCGGCTGCTTTCTGATTCTGCTCATGCAGCGCTCAAATCTGGCTTTGAGCCGCACTCAATTCTGATTGAAGTTGAATCATGGGATCTTGATAATTTGCCATTTACCTGAAAATAACAAAAACTTCACAAGAACGTTAGAGCGATATATGCATTGGCTTGAGATTTTCTCTAGATGGGGTCCCACGGATGACGCCAAACTGTTAATGCCAAAAATCGCCCAAAAGAACAACTTAAGGTTGATGTGGACTTTTAACAACTAAAGAAACGTATCTCAAGACCAAGCAACATAATTGCAAGGAAAAAGTAAACAAGACAAGAGATTTGGTGACGCATAAAACCCCAAAACGAGGGAAAAACCGCGGTCAACTTGTGAGAGTCGACGGTGTACTATAGTCGCCAATCAGGGGCGAAAGTCCTTTTGTAACAGGTGTTTTGTGTACAACAGATTACAAATGAATGTAAAAATAGACTTAGTCGTGTGTAAATGTCGTGTGTCGTGTGTAAATCGTGCGAAATAAGTTGTTGTTGTGTGGTTCGAACTGCTGTCGTGCGGAACTGCTTTAGCGATATTTGTTCGAATACTCTGTAGATTGCTATGTTTTCGATGTGTAATTGCTTAGAAGGTAGATGGAGCAGATGTAGATTAGATTAGATCAGATTAATCCAGATTGCTTTCTCGGTTGTAGAGCAGGTCCTTTTATAGCTTTCGCCGGTCATTTAATGAGCCTTGATGGCTTGCTTTGTAACCGATGTCGGGCTTTAAATGCCATTAATGACTTATCCATTACTATCCGTTTGCACCATGAATGATTCGTGGACTGCATTAATGAACAAAAGAAAACGGGTTTGACTGTTAACGGTTAGTATAATCGTACGACCATCTTAAGTCTCATACGTCGGTCGTACGGAACGTACGACCAGCACAAAAACATACGACCGATCATACGTCTGTAAATAACTTGTAAGACCTGATCTAAATGCAAGAGTGGCCTTATGAAAGGGTTATTTGAGTTTTCTACCGTCGGTTGTGAGGTGTGATTTTTTACCCAAATAATCCTCCTAGCTTGTATACTTTCATATGAGTTATAAATGCTCCATTGATGGCTTCCGAGTTTGTATGCTTATCAAATCTTGGTTTGGATGATTTTGGGGAAGTTAGGTTAATATTGGGGTTTTGGTCCAAATGGAGATTTTTATATAAGGTATTTGGGGAATGGTTTTAAAGTGGTTTAATATGAAAATTCATGGTTGGAAACTTATGGATCTAGGTTTTTGGAAGTTTTGGCTTGAGGATTCGTGTTTCTTCAAAGGAGCTTACGTTTGGGGAAAATCTATATTTAGCCTAAATCTAGCAAGGTGAGTTCAAGTTGATTTGTGAAAACGTTGTACATGCCAAAATGTTTATTTTAAAGTATTTATGTGCTTTATATAAAATTATCAATTGTTGAGTAAATTGGTGGGTGTTGATTAATCAAAGTGTTGAACTTTACAAATCTTGTAAAACACCCACATTTGGGGATTTTGGTCAATCTCGGCCTTATGAATGTTTTGAGAGGAGTAAACCTTTTGTTTGGGCCGAAGGCCAATTGGGAATTAAAAAGGCAAAGATTTTGGGTAACGATGTATTTGGTTTACATAACCGTGTGGGCAAAGCGTATTTAGCCAAACGTTTATTTTGCCTTCAAGGGCTCGATTTCTACTCAAATGGGTCTTTTGAGTGTTTGCCGGTTTTAGTAGCTCGAGGTGGAGCCTTGGATGTGTTATGTGCTTAATTTCGTTTTATTTGAGTATGTGCCTCTTTGAGTGTTTGACCTTATATGTGAAGGTCGTTTGATGATTTCGTATTCTTAGTACCTTTGGGTCTAACGAACTATGGCGGATTATATGCATTGATGAATTATAAAAACTTTGCGTATACGTACACACACACACACACACATATATATATATATATATATATATATATATATATATATATATATATATATATATATATATAGATATATATATATATATATATGCATATATGATTTGACTTCATTGGGAAAGTGGCGATGAAGGGGTTGTGAGATAATCATGTCTCAGAGCATGTGTTTGCATGATGTGGGTTAGATGCATTTCATTTGCATGAGTTGATTTTGATAAACGATCATTAGATCTTTTGAGCTGATGGCTCGGAATTAGACTATGTTGGGTCTTGAGGCCTGTTTGGGCAAAAAAATCACGTCGTACGACTACGACCAGAGCAGGTAAGACGCACGTTATAATCCAAATCTTGTATTAAGATAAGGTCTCGACAAGAACCCAGAAAACATCCGTCGTCTCCCGTAAAAGGTAAGTCGTACGTCTCCTATGACGCTCGACCATAGCATCGCCCGTCCTGTACGACCATCGCGTAAGATCATTGCACCTTCGACCAAAGCTAACGATAAACTTGACTGTTACGTTTGTTAAGTATTTAATGCAGGAGTCAAAGCCATTAACAGCAAGCAGCCGTAACGGACGAAGAGCATTATGGATAATCACTCCGGCGACCGTTTCCAGCCGTTGTAACCGTTGATCAAATCATTAATGGAGCTAATTAATGACGCGAAGACTATAAAAGACAAGCTAAAGCCTCATTTCAAGGGACATCAGTTAACATCCAAGATACATCAGCGAACATCACCAAACAGCAGAGAAAATCATCCAAACTCATAGCAAAGAACATTCAAACTCTGGAGATCAAGTACTGAAAGCTATAACCTTACAGCGAACTCAAGAACACTCGAAGGAAAGCTCAAGTTATCGCTCTCGACGCACGGCATCAGCTTTCGACCAACAGTTGTTTACACTTTGTATTCACACGACAAACACCTGTTTTTACATTTAAACACTTGTACTTTACATTTCGAAGTATTTCCTTCATTTGTATCGTAATCATCGTATGACCGACGCCAGTACCAAGGACGTCGCCCCTGATTGGCGACCATAGTGCAGCGACGACACCCACTGTCGTCCGCAGGTTTTTTCCTCGCTTGTGGTTTTTCCTGCGTCATCAAATTCCTTGTCTCGTTTATTTTTTCCCTCATCGCACGTCTCGTCGAAAGATCCTTTCTTTAGTTGATTAAGTCCACATCGACCTTAAGTTGTCCCTTTGGAGCGATTTTTGGCATTAACAGTTTGGCACCATCCGTGGGACCTCATCTAGAGAAAATCCTCGACGAACGTGCACCCTACTAACAGTTTCTTGGAGTTTTTTCTGCTCTCTATTGCAGGAACAATGGCAGCCCCTGGAAATCCGTAGCAAGTTGTTGCTCAGATGTATCAGGAGCTCGAAGTCGCCAGGAATCAGCTCAATGCAATGGCAGAGCAGAATCGCAGAGCAGCTGAGGAGATCGCGCAGTTAAGAAATCCTCTTGGGCCTCAAAATGGTCCTAGGCCGTTCGTGCAGAACCCAATTCCAAGATCGTTCGACCAGAATGGCCCTAGACCATTTGTCCCGAATCCAGGTTCATCCGCGCAGAATCAGCATCCAGGCCCGATCATGCAGAATCAACAGTCAGGGTCGTTCAACCCAAATCCTCAGTTTGGGACAGTTCCTCCTCAACACATAAGGCCACCACCCGTGAGTAATGGGTCTCATCCATTACAAGGGTCGCAGCCTTTCCAGCAGGGGTCGCAACCATTTCAGCAGCCATTTCAGAATGGACCTCAAGGTGGATCTCAGCCACTCCACGGTGGATCGCAGCCTTTCCAGCAAGGATCGCAGCCGTTTCAGAATGGACCGCAACAACTCCACTATGGGTCGCAGCCATATTTTTTCCCGTTCAACGGGGACACCAATGGTTCATCACATGGTAATGGAACTAGTCCAGGGACCAATCCCTCGACCGGGGCAAATCTTGATCTTAACGATCCCGTCGCCCAGCATTTGAAGATGTTAGAAGACCAAAATGAGTGCGTCCTGTCCTTGCTTGCCAAGTTGCCTGGGGCAGCCGTGCCTGTCGACGTCGAGCCTCGCTCGGGGTATCAGGCGTCGCCCTTCATCGACGAGATCGCCACCGTCGAGGTCCCAAAGAAGTATAACATTCCTGCTTTCACTCCCAAGTATTCGGGTGTGACCGATCCAACCGAGCATGTCGCGCAATATAAGCAGCTCATATGGACAATCTCGATTCCACACATGTACCAGGAAGTATGCATGTGCAAGAGTTTCGGGGCGACTCTCACTGGTCCAGCTCTCCAGTGGTTGATCAATCTCAAACCCAAATCTATCGGGTCGTTCGCCGAACTGGTCAACCAATTCTCCTGGCAATTCGCCAGCAGTCGTAAGATGGAAAAGCAGACTAGTGACCTGTACTATGTCGTGCAGAAGACCAATGAGTCTATTCGAAGTTATTTCAATAGATTCAATGCCGAAATGATCAGTATCCGCAATTGTGACATCAAAATGGCGATCGAAGCCTATAAGCGTGGTCTAGACGATAGTTCAGGTCTATATATCGATCTGACCAAGTATCCCCCAGAGACTTTCGAAGACGTCCGAGCTCGAACCTTAGCATATATGAGGGTCGAAGACGATGCAACCTTTCGTCTCAAACACACTAACGACAAGAAGTTGTTAGGCGTCAGAAAGCCAGAATTCAAGCCGAAATTCATATCCGGAATAGAGCCAGCGCGTCAAATTTCAAATGTTCGTTTCAAGACGAAAGCAGAGGCCAAGACCGCGAATAAGTTCACTCAGTACCCCAAGATATCCTCTTACGGATTCAAAGGATCTGCAAAGGACTTAGTCGGAGCTCTGAAGACCGCTTAAGCTACCATTCGATGGCCAAAGAAGTCCGACCTGGACGATGCTAAGAAGGATAAATCAAAGTGGTGCGACTTCCACGTCGATCATGGTCATGCGACAGACGATTGTATCGCATTGAAGAAGGAATTAGCGTATCATTTCCCGAAAGGAAATCTCAAGGATATCATCGACGATGTCGCTATTCCAGCTAATAGCCATCGACCGTCGACCCCCGAGCACGCGAAAGTCGTCAATTGCATCACTGGTGGTTCGGACATGTGTGGTCTGACGTACTCCGCAGCTAAGCGTCATGTCAGTCAAGCGCCCGACGACCAGCCTATTCCTCGTTCATCCAAACCCAAAGGAGACTGGGAACTAGAAGCCATGAAGATCGTGTTCGACCAAGTCGACCTCAGCGACTCGTACCAAAAGCATCATGACGGGTTTATCATTCAGCTCACAGTCGGTAACTGCCTAACGCGTCGAGTCTTGATCGACGGGGGCAGCTCAGCAAATGCCATTTTTCTCAACACCATCAAAGCCATGGGAATCGATCGCTCGGAAATCACCCGACGTTCGACAACTTTGGTCGGTTTCAATGGAGAAGCGACGAGCACCTTTGGAGAGATAATCTTACCCGTCTACGCCGGAGGAGTCAACAAGCAGACCAAGTTCAGTGTCATCGATTATGCGTCGGCCTATAACATCATCTTAGGATGACCATGGATCCATGATAGGAAAGCCGTTCCTTCGACGTATCATCAAATATTGAAATTCCCTACGCCATGGGGAATCCAGGAGATCAAAAGCGAGCCAAAAGTCGCCCGTGAGTGCTACAAGTCTACCTTGAAGCCGCGAAAATAAACCAAAGTCACCAGATCAGGCTCCTGACAGGTTCGTTCCTCTATCCCTAAATTAATATCTTTGTCACATAGATAAGTCTACTATGGTGCCCGGTCGCACGCCAACATAGTCAACGCAGGACAATATTCCTCCGTGTCATTCTGTCATTTAAAACCTATCTTTTCCTCCCTAAAAGAATGAGGTAATAAATGACAGGGGGCAAATAGAGAGATTCTGAAATGGTACGTTCTCTAACTCTTTTTCATACGATTTTTTCTCACAAAACGTTTACTGACTTAAGCATCGGAGGGTCGTTGGCTAGCCAACGACCAACCCCCGACATCGTTTTATCGCAGAATCGCACGACAGATTATCGCAGAATCGCACGGCAGTAATTATTAAGTCTACTATATGACTTTAATATCGCGAGGTCTCTAACTTGATCATTTCTCCATAGGGGCATACGACACAAACTCATTGTACGATCTAGTCGTACAGCCTAAATAACTTACGTCTAAGTTTCTTAGCTTTTATACCCTGAATGGATGCTTTAATCGCGTGTTTTTGTTTGTTTTACGTTCTCATTACCGTATTACAATGAGTGCCTTAGTCGCATGATTTCATATGTATCTTATGTTCGACTTTATAATCAAATGTGATTCGAATAAAGCATAAGCAAAAGATATATTCATTAAGTAAACCATTATATACATACTCGATCCCTGATTGGTCGAATGGCAAAACAAACAAGGAAAGGAAAATTCTAGACGGTAGGGGGAACATCGGCCGTATCCCTGCTCGAAGTCCCGACCCGAGGACCTTCATCTACCACTTCCCCCGCACGAATCTCCTGCAGTTCATACTGGGCATCGAAAAGCTGGATGGCTAGCTCGTCAGCACGCGCCAAGGCAAACCTCTCCCTATATAAAGCCGCCTTCTCTCTCTCCAACACCGCCTCCTCCCTTTTCAAAGCAGATGCCACCAAATCCTCGGCTTTCGACATCTCGGCGTGCAATGCCAAAGACGACTGGAACGTCTGAAAATACACAAGAAAGTGTTAGACAACGACGGACAACGCCAAACGATGAAACAAGTCATGAAAGATTGACACTCACCATGAACGCCAGACTGGCAACTTGAGATCCAATCTCTCCGGCCGGAACTCCACAAAAACGCTCCCCGAAAGACGGGAGCAAATACTTCCCCAGATGAGGGAACGACGTCGTCCCGTCTAGGACACCATCCGCCATAAAGTCAGACGACAATGTAAAATTGACCGTCATAACTTCGGCCGATGACCCCTTGCCCCTGTCGGCAGACATAGGGGTCGACATCTGAGACACCAGTTTTGTCACCGTCGTCGGAGGCGCAGAACTCGCTGGTGTCGCGTCCATCACGCCAGGACGGCTAGATGACGCCCTCGACTCTTCAGGCAGAACAACTCTCGATGAGTTATCAACCCTCGACGACGGTTCCCTCAGGACTGTCCTCTTGGTTCTCTTTTGGCTCGACCCAGCTGTCGAAACATTCTCACCCCGAAGGGCACGCATGACCTGCTTCCCTCTCACCTTAGAGACCGATTTCCTCTCAGTCGGCACTGATTAAGAAATACAAGAAACGTCAGATAGAATAAACAAAATAAAATAAAGACTACGGTATACTTACCGGTCGCTTCTTCCTGCACGTCCTCATCTCCCTCGTCTTCTTCTTCAAAATCTTCTATCACGTCCTCGTCCTCGGCCGCTGACTGCCACGTAACGAAAGATAGGACGTCAATACTAAGACTCAAGAACTTGTTAATCTTAGCCTGGGAATCCACATTCGGCTTCACTTCATCGAACCGGATCTCTGAAGGCAACAGGAGGAGAATGATAAGTAAAAGTCATAAAAATAAATGAAACTCAGAAACGACAAAGCATACCCGTCTTATTCCAATCTGACCGCATCCAATCGCTGCAAGAGTCCAGTGAATCGGTACGAACAAATACATACCTTGACTTCCACCCGCGATCATTGACGCCAGTCCCCAAAACCAGGGCACGACCACCCCTGAACTTAGAATAAGGACTATAACGCCAGTTCTTATCCCTCTTAACTTGGTACGCCGCCAAGAAATCATTCATGATCATAGGAGACTCCCATTTCGCGGACGCTCACTCAATGACCAGCAAAACTCGCCAAAGTTGGGGCATCAATTGTCCCGGCGACACATCGAAATCCTGCATGAATGACTTGGCTAAACCAGAAAACGGCCATTGAAACCCTATCTTAAAAGGATACTCGTACAAAACGAGATATCCCTCAGGGCAATCCTTAGAACGAACAATCCCCGGACACCGCAGCTCTACATTTGCAGGAATTTTTGCTAAACTCCTAAAAGCATCTAAATCTACGTGATTCGTGATAAGACTAGCAGGCTCCGTCGACACAGAAGACAGAACAAGGTCTTATATAAACGCTCTCAACTGCGGTTTGAAGATTTGCAACGATTCGAGTAAGTTCGGACGAAGAATGGAAAGGAATCAAGGCGAAATCTCTTCGCAAATAAACACTTCGAAGAATAGCAAGAAAAGATACGTCGTGATCTTTATTGATACCAACAATCGCATCAAATCGAATCCCTGGATGATCGTCGCGCATCCCCGTCCTTTCGCATGCCCGCTCGGATCTTCGACACCTGTCCTCGGCAGCTGGAAAGCATCATCGTGTGTCAGTATGACGTCACGACCTCGTTCCTTTTTCAACTTCTCGTTCAGTTAGAAACGGACCAGTCTAGCTCCAAGGCGATTGAGGTAATTTCTAACTCTTGTCTTATTTCCTACGCGTCTGATTGACAAAATTTAAAACTTAAATTTAACATTCAATTTTCAAATTTTGGGTGCAAACTGTTTGGATAAAAAATCACGTCGTACGACCACGACCAGAGCAGGTAAGACGCACGTTATAATCCAAATCTTGTATTAAGATAAGGTCTCGACAAGAACCCAGAAAACATTCGTCGTCTCCCGTAAAAGGTAAGTCGTACGTCTCCTATGACGCTCGACCATAGCATCGCCCGTCCCGTACGACCATCGCGTAAGATCATTGCACCTTCGACCAAAGCTAACGATAACCTTGACTGTTACGTTTGTTAAGTATTTAATGCAGGAGTCAAAGCCATTAACAGCAAGCAGCCGTAACGGACGAAGAGCATTATGGATAATCACTCCGGCGACCGTTTCCAGCCGTTGTAGCCGTTGATCAAATCATTAATGGAGCTAATTAATGACGCGAAGACTATAAAAGACAAGCTAAAGCCTCATTTCAAGGGACATCAGTTAACATCCAAGATACATCAGCGAACATCACCAAACAGCAGAGAAAATCATCCAAACTCATAGCAAAGAACATTCAAACTCTGTAGATCAAGTACTGAAAGCTAGAACCTTACAGCGAACTCAAGAACACTCGAAGGAAAGCTGAAGTTATCGCTTTCGACGTACGGCAGCAGCTTTCGACCAACAGTTATTTACACTTTGTATTCACACGACAAACACCTGTTTTTACATTTAAACACTTGTACTTTACATTTCGTATCGTAATCATCGTACGACCGACGCCAGTACCAAGGACGTCGCCCCTGATTGGCGACCATAGTGCAGCGACGAAACCCACTGTCGTCTGCAGGTTTTTTCCTCGCTTGAGGTTTTTCCTGCGTCATCAAATTCCTTGTCTCGTTTATTTTTTCCCTCATCGCACGTCTCGTCGAAAGATCCTTTCTTTAGTTGATTAAGTCCACATCGACCTTAAGTTGTCCCTTTGGTGCGATTTTTGGCATTAACAAGGGCGTTGCCCGATTTTGATAAGCTCGACGTAGGCTTGGGTTATGTTTTGCATGAATTGCATTGGATTTGAGAAATACATGATTTGAATGCATTGGTCATTCTTTTGAGGTCATGTATAAGTTTCTAATTTAAGTAAGCTTGTTTTGGATGGTGGGGCTCCAAGGTAAAGATCCAGTCGGGTTGAACTTGGTGGTTTTAAAGACTAAAGATCCGGTTTGGATTGATGTCTCCGTGGACTAAAGACCCGGTTTGGGTTGATGTCGCACTAGGCTAAAGACCCGGTTTGGGTTGATGCCTCACTTGACTAAAGATCCGGTTTGGATTGATGTCACATTAGACTAAATATCCGATTTTGATTTATGTCTTTGTGGACTAAAGATCCGGTTTGGATTGATGTCTCACTAGGCTAGAGAGCCAGTTTGGGTTGATGCCTCAATAGACTAGAGACCCGGTTTGGGTTGATGTCTAAAACTGACTAGAGACCGGGTTATGGTTGATGTCATGTGTTTTCCCATCCATGAAGCTTACTTGTGTTTATTAATTGTGGTTTAATTTATGTGTTCGCCACATTCGATGAAATCGGGTCTCCCCCGTCACCGAAGGGTGTTGTTTTCGGGTAATTGTTTATCCATGTTGGCGGCGTCGTGTGATATGCGTATGGATTTTTTTCCATGATTGATGGACGGTATTTTTTGTCTCATTCTTTATTGGATGTTTTCCACTATCGGAGTGTTATTCGCATTGAAGATTATTTAGGAATTTATTATTTATTTACCTCTTGGGTGAGTTTTGGATTTGAGTCCATTGCGGAGAAATGATTTTCATTGGAAGTTTTCCTCACGGAATTAGTGTGCGTTTGGAATATGGATTATCGGTGTATTTTATACAAATCCCATTTTCGGAGATCATTATTTATGTTAAACTCTTTCGACTAACCAATTGTTTGATCATGATGTAAACTCTTGAACTCACTAGGCGTTAGCCTAACCTTTTTATTTGTCAGCATGTGCAATAGGTTCAGGTTGGGAATAGCTTTAGCTACACTGTGGAGTGATGAGTGCTAGTAGGGTGCACGTGAAGTGATTTGCTTAGTGAAGTCTTCCGCACTTATTTGGGATTAGCAACTTGTATTGTGTTAAGTAATACACGTCTTGAGTTGTTAATTGTAGAAGTCGTGATGTTTAACTTTTGAGGTATTTTCAAGGATGGGTTGTAGAAAGGATTTTATCCTATTTTGGTTATTTTATTGAAATTAAAGTTAGTTGCTCTTTCCAAATTTGAGGGTGTTACACACGACTGTCCTCTCTACCCTATCAGTCTTATCCCTAGTATAGTGCCCTCCTAACGCATTCCTGATTCTCAGTTGTGACTTCTACTTCCACAGTTTAAGTCTAGGCTCGTCCGGTCACCTAAATCCCTTAAACTACGACTCTGATACCAATTGAAACCACCCAAACTAAAATAAATCTAAGCATTCATAATAATATAAAACATCCCAAAATCTGTCTCAAAATTTCCATTACAAATGTCTTCAAAACTAGGTTGGCAGAAACAACCTACCCACAACTGAGAATAACATAAAGTCTATAAATAAGGTAAAGCTCTATCTCTAGAAGACTCCGTCCTCTAAGCCTGTTCTTTGCCCGTACCAGAACCTCCTACAACCTGCTTACCTGAAAAGGTTTAGTTTGGAAAACTGCGAGGGTTAGACCGTGGGGTCTAGTGATTTCCCTCAATACAACAGTTCTCAAAACATATTTAAAACAGTTCATAACTTTCAATAAAACAACTTTGAATAAAACTTTCAAATAACGGCACACTCGTAAATGGCACACTGAAGTCACTCGGAAGTGACAACGTGTCAGTCTCACACTACCTTACTGGATCACTCCTCCCATGGCATAAACGGGTCACACCTCCCGGTATGAGCACTGGCGGGCCACACCCCCCGACTTAGCCAATTTACGTCTAACCACAATGTATGCATACATCACAAATAAACTTTCACACCTGCATTTCATGTAAATAAAACATCGCATTTCTATTTATTTACTTACTTTAGAAAACACGTTAAAAACACGTATTCTTAGTTAGAAAAACTCACCTGTCTTTGTTGCCTCGAA
Source organism: Saussurea involucrata (assembly GCA_033807775.1). Lineage (NCBI taxonomy): Eukaryota > Viridiplantae > Streptophyta > Magnoliopsida > Asterales > Asteraceae > Saussurea > Saussurea involucrata. The sequence continues at coordinate 85,090,208 of CM066324.1, forward strand.
GCTTCTCATTTGGGCTTCAACTCATAAGGAAACACCTACGATTTAAAAGGAAGGGTTGAAAGCGGTAAGTCCTACATCGACAACCGTAACTTCTCCGAACAGTTCTCAATTCGCTTAGATTCAGTTCGGACTCCCATAATGGATCTAGCAGGGCCTCGCACATAAAATTCCGGGTCACCGGTTCCGGTTCCGGATCGCCGGTTCCGGATCACCTGTTCCGGATCGCCGGTTCCGGATTGCCGGTTTCAGTTCCTATCTGGACTCCAATATTGGTATCAGAAATACTACTTCGAGGGATGATAATCGGTTCGATTTGCAAGCATCCACAACATTTTGCTCAAAATAACTATGCCTATACACGAGATTATAACTTTTAAGGTAGAACATACCACTACAACTAATCTCAAATGAACAGTTCATCCTTTCTCATAATTTCTCAGAATCTCCAAAAATTCTCCCAAATATCTAACATATTCTAAAACGTAAATTGATACAAGATTAGATTAATGAGTTTAGATTGATACCTTGAATTGGTGGATCTAGAGACCTCTTCTTCTTCTTCTTCACAATAGCAAAATATAGCTTTCCTCTTCTTTCTCTGCTCTCACTCCTAAGCCTTAAGGAATAAATGATGCTCCTAGGGTTTTGAGCCATCATTGGTGTTTTTATACCTTTCAAGAATTTACACTAAAGACCCCCAATTTACAAGGCTTCACATTACAACCACACTACTTGCGTTTTTCTTTCACTTTGAGACTCGGTTATTACACAACACAAACCGCCAACCCGCCGCATTATTTATTATTTTAATAAAATTATATTTATATATATTGTATTTGCATCATTATAAATTATAGCCCAAAAATTATGTGCATATACATATATATATATATATATAGTTTTACGCTAATATACATTTTACAGCCAAAAAATTAACAGCGTGTATTATTAGTCAATTTTAACTTTTAAGCCCAAATCCCAAACTCAATCAACCTAGGTCAAGGAAATTTTACACGCCTCAGACTTGTTGCTCACTTGCTCCCTCGTCCATCGTCCCCAACTGGGGGCCCATTCCCAATTTAATTCGATTAATTTTTCAAAAAAAGACTTTAGATGTGTTTGTAATTATTGTGGAAAAGACTATGATTATCATAGTAAAAGAATTGTTTAGCTTTCCTACTACCAATAACTTTGTTCGGTATACTTTTAGTTTTATTTGTCGTATTTCAATCGTGACCTTTGTATATATTTCTAGACCGCCAACCCAACCCAACTCGCCCTAACCCGCAAGGGTTGGGTTGGGTTATACTTTTGAATGGTTGGTTTGGGTTGCGATTTTTCAAACTGCCATAATTGGGTTGGGTTGTAAAAATGCCAAAAACCGCTCAACCTAACCCGCGTACACCCTTAATAAGATCTAGCCAATTTATCTTCTTTAAGTCGATTATCTCCTCTGAAGAAAACCGGGGCTTTCTGATTTGACATTGCCATTGTTTCTCTAGATATGATTATAAACTTGAATTGATCGTTAAACGATTTCGTTTAGAAGAATTTGAAACTTTGACCAAAAGTTAACACTTGAAAAACTTGAATAGTGATGTCTCACATTTGAGATGCGATATCACACGCTTAAGATGCGACAAAGTCAACAATCGCACACTTGAGATGTGACAAAATCAACTATCGCACACTTGAGACGAATAGTTTAAATGAACAGAAACTGTCGCAGACTAAGGACGTGTTATATCCTAATGAATAGTGATGACGAGTATATCAGATGCGATAGATGAACTTGAGCAACAACAATCGCACACAAAGAACGTGATAGTACTCCTTCGAGACACGATAAAATCAAATTTTCTTGTCTTTAAGATGCGATAAGAATCCAATTAAAATTTCCCAACTATTGCTTAGAAGGACGCAATAAACTCAAGCACACCAATATATCGCATTAAACTCGTATTTCAACTATTCGAACTTTGATCCATCAGAACTCAAAATCACTTGTAAGTTCGTTGGATTCATGGTCGATTCTTGTTCAGAAATACATTTAAAGAACGACTTAATACCTAACTTGAATCAAAACTAACAAATTTCACCCAACATTCATCAAGAACAGTTGAACAAAAAAAGTCTACAAAATTATGTGATTTGATCAAATGAATTGAAATTGCGGAAAGAAACTGATCATATCGATCCTAGGATGAAATTCGAACCAATTAAACTCCAAATCTAACCAAAAAGAAGATCAAATCATCAAAATCGCTTATCCAAACCCTCTGTTCAATCGTGTTTTTCAAGAAAATCAAGAAATTCTTCAAAATTGTTGTTTCAAATCATCTCTGAATTACTGAATCTGCTCTGATACCAATTGTGAGTTCCAGATTCAAGCAATATAAAAGAAATCTAGAAAAGAAAGATCAAGAGCATATCGAGGGTTTCAAGCTTCAATATGTATTTCATTCAGAGAGAATATTACACCATGAGATACACACATATCAAATCTATCAAAGTGTGTTAAAGACTCTACCTAACAAAAGTTATTTATAGTAACAAAGATCAAGGGAAATCACAAGTTGACTCCTCAAGATATTTACAAACAAGCCCTTTAACTTGAATACAACTTTTAAACCCAACATAACATGACCTCCAAAAAGATTGGAACGACCCCAATTACAAGATTGACCGGTTATTAGTCAAAATTGGTATTAAATAAAAATATTTGTCACAATGTTAATTGAGGAAAACAATTGTCGTTACTCATTACACTAAATAAGAACATAGATAAACTTTGTTTCATTTTATAGCATTTTGGCCTACTGAAAAAGTCATATTTCATGTATGTTGCATGCCACATATGTAACACCCCAAGTCACTCGGTAATGATTTTTCTGTTTTCCTTATAAACCTTAGGTTGTGGGTTAATAATAATTTTCGTAGGGTTTTAAGTTGATTTGGAGGTAACTAGGTAGACCATTTCTTACCCTTTAACTGTTGTGTTACACTATTTTCATGTAAAAATGATTTAAACATCAATTCTTTCCCAACTCATTACATTACTAGTTTCATACACAAAATAAAATATTCTTAGTATATTATTTATAGCATTATAATAATACCCTATTTATTATATTTATTAACTTTATAAATTATACTCACATAGTCACATTGTTTTTTTATTTTACAATAACTTGATGTTACATTATTATGCTATTTAACCAAACTAAAATGTTCATAATTAAGTCCAAATTAAATTATCTTATTTATTAAAACAAACACATTATTAAAAATGTCAATTGTAGACTTGGTGTAAATTTGGTGTCTTCATTTGAGAATTGAGATGCTTCCAGCCTATTGCATTTGGCTTTTGAATGTTGCAACATAAATGTTTTGAAAAGCGAATTTAACCCGTCCCATTATATAGGGCGAGACAACTCTCAACTTAGGTTTTCTTCCAAGGTATTATTACGGGGAAAGATCAATAAAACTCAGTAGACTTTTAGTGTTTGGAGTGATTTAAGTGTTTAGACAATTTACTAAAATAAATAAGTCTTTAAATATTTCAAAACTTGTTAAATAAATCACTTGGACTTTTGGAAACATGTTAAATACATACTTATTACCAAAAAAAGTTAATTTATTTTATATCCATTATTTTGATATTCTTCTTTTTACATCTTTATTATATTAACATGCATAATCGTATATTAACTAAAATATATTAAAATACGTTTTTATAAGAATTACACCATTATAATTGTTTCGTCAATACGTTCAAAATGAGCTAAATATTGAATACTTTTGTATTTGCATACGAATTATTTTTAATAATTACACTTTATGCTCTTACAATTACATACTAATCTTATGTTATTCAATAAATGACCTTAAAGGATAGAAAGTGTAAGTATTACGAATAATTCGTACATATTTATAATATTTAATAATATAAGATTAAATCAAAAAATATTCAATACTGAGTTCACTTTGAACGTATTGACTAGAAAATTATAATGATATAATATGTAAAAACATATTTTTTGATGTATAAGGATGCAAAGTGTAATTTTTTTTAAAAATGCTTTCTAATTCATTTCTTTTTATTGCCAAAAACAATTCTACACAGGAATAAAACATTATCTGTAACTTCGTCTTTTAGAAAGAGGCTTTGAAAAGTGCATAAATATGAATTTGGTTGATAAGATTGACTATTTTAGTGAATTTTTTTCTATTTTTTTAATTTGTAGGCGGATAAAGTATGTAGCAATTTTTTTGGAACAAACAAGTCCTTGGACATTTCAAAAATTGGTAAATAAATCATTGGCCTTTTAGAAACCTGATAAGTACATCCTAAAAATTGTAATAAGAATGTATTTAACAAGTTTCCAAAAGTCCAATGATTCATTTAACAAGTTTTGAAATGTCGAAGGACTTATTTGTTCCAAAAAAATTGTCCAAATACTTAATCACTCTAAACACTAAAGTTAATTGGTTTTTTTAGGACTTTTCCCTGTTATTATTATACTAGTTTAGTACCCGCGCAATGCGGCGGGATGCAATATTCAAATAAATGTAAGCAAAAAATAAAAATAGAAATTACAATCATGCAATATTCATACGGTTTGGGTTTGGTTTATAACTGAAGTCTTTTATGTCTAAATTTTTGTTTAAACAAAATAGAAATTACAATCATGCTTTAATCATATACAATCATCACTCAAAACCTCTCGATAAACCACATTTGATGTGTAAACTCCCTTCGGTTTGAACTTTTTGGTAGGCTTCACTAATATCTGTGAAGTCCAATACCTGTGAACATTGTTCTTGCAAGAATCTTCAAAAGGATGAACCCCAAAAACATGATAAAAGGAGGGGAAATCAAAGAAATTGGAATAACCAGTGGGCACAAAAGCAAGGAGTTAATCTGCAAAGGATTAACAGACCAAAACCTTGTTTTATCTGTGGCAAATTGAATCATCTTGCCAAATACTGTTATTTCAATCCTATTAACCAAAAGAAAAGTTTTCAAAGAAGTTTTCAAAAATCTTCTGGTTATAGGAAACCTGCAAGGAATCATGTGGCTAAGAAACAAGCTAAATCCAAAAGCCACATGAGAAAACAGACTGAAAAGGAATGTGTCAATACGTGGGTCCCCAAAAGCACTAATGTTAGTACTGATACCTCAGATAGTACTGCTGACAAGGATAGTGCTGCTAGAAGCAATACTACTGCCAATACTGCTGCTAGCAGTGTTAGTGCTGCTAACTCAGTTAGTGCTGCTAACTCAGTTAGTGCTGCTAACTCTGTTAGTGCTGCTAACTCTGTTAGTGCTGCTAACTCTGTTAGTGCTGCTAACTCTGTTAGTGCTGCTAACTATGTTAGTGCTGCTAACTCAGTTAGTGCTGCTAACTCAGTTAGTGCTGCTAACTCTGTTAGTGCTGCTAACTCTATTAGTGCTGCTAACTCTATTAGTACTTCTTCCAGTGTTAATACTGCTAACTCAGTTAGTGCTGCTAACACTGTTTGTGCTGCTAAACCCATCATTTTGACAAAGTATTCCAGTACTGCAGTTCCTCAGGTTGAAAAGCTCATTCAAACTAAATGCAAGTATAGTTACTACTGCTAGTGCACAGTTAATACTGCCAATGAGTAGTTAATACTGCCTAGCAGTTAATACTGCTTGTGTAGTTAATACTGCTGTGTAGTTAATACTGCTCAGTCGTTAATACTGCTTAAGTAGTTAATATTGCTCCGTTGTTAATACTGCTTTGTTGTTAATACTGCTTGATGTGTAAACTCCCTTCGGTTTGAACTTTTTGGTAGGCTTCACTAATATCTGTGAAGTCCAATACCTGTGAACATTGTTCTTGCAAGAATCTTCAAAAGGATGAACCCCAAAAACATGATAAAAGGAGGGGAAATCAATGAAATTGGAATAACCAGTGGGCACAAAAGCAAGGAGTTAATCTGCAAAGGATTAACAGACCAAAACCTTGTTTTATCTGTGGCAAATTGAATCATCTTGCCAAATATTGTTATTTCAATCCTATTAACCAAAAGAAAAGTTTTCAAAGAAGTTTTCAAAAATCTTCTGGTTATAGGAAACCTGCAAGGAATCATGTGGCTAAGAAACAAGCTAAATCCAAAAGCCACATGAGAAAACAGACTGAAAAGGAATGTGTCAATATGTGGGTCCCCAAAAGCACTAATGTTAGTACTGATACCTCAGATAGTACTGCTGACAAGGATAGTGCTGCTAGAAGCAATACTACTGCTAGCAGTGTTAGTGCTGCTAACTCTGTTAGTGCTGCTAACTCAGTTAGTGCTGCTAACTCAGTTAGTGCTGCTAACTCAGTTAGTGCTGCTAACTCTGTTAGTGCTGCTAACTCTGTTAGTGCTGTTAACTCTGTTAGTGCTGCTAACTCTGTTAGTGCTGCTAACTCAGTTAGTGCTGCTAACTCAGTTAGTGCTGCTAACTCTGTTAGTACTTCTTCCAGTGTTAATACTGCTAACTCAGTTAGTGCTGCTAACACTGTTTGTGCTGCTAAACCCATCATTTTGACAAAGTATTCCAGTACTGCAGTTCCTCAGGTTGAAAAGCTCATTCAAACTAAATGCAAGTATAGTTACTACTGCTAGTGCACAGTTAATACTGCCAATGAGTAGTTAATACTGGCTAGCAGTTAATACTGCTTGTGTAGTTAATACTGCTGTGTAGTTAATACTGCTCAGTCGTTAATACTGCTTAAGTAGTTAATATTGCTCCGTTGTTAATACTGCTTAAGTAGTTAATATTGCTTTGTTGTTAATACTGCTTAAGTAATTAATACTGTTGTGTAGTTAATACTGCCTTGCAGTTAATACTGCCTTGCAGTTAACACTGCTCAGTCGTTAATACTGCTTGTGTCGTTAATACTGCTTTAAAAGAAAAGTTAGGGCTAATACTGCTATAAATACCTCTTTCAGCCCGCCAAAGCTCATAACGTCTCTTTGCATTCACCTTCTCTCTCTCGCTCTGACCCTTTTCTCCCTAGAATCTTTGTGTTTTCTATCCAAATCCTCAGGAAGAACGACGACAATGGAGTTTGTCGATGAGCACAATGAGATAGCAATGCTTCAGAAGCCGAAGCAGGCCGCAGGATTTCACGACATTGTGGATTTTCTCAAATCCACTCATATTTCTTATGCCCTAACGGTGAATCCGACAATCTACATCGAGCATCAGACGCAATTCTGGGCCAATGCCACCGTAGAATCCGAAGATGGACAGAAAGTCATCCAAACAAGGGTACGTGACAAACCCTTGAAAGTTTCAGAAGAACTCATTCGCATCACCCTTCGATTGGATGATGCCTCAGGTATAACTTCTATTTCCAATGAAGAACTATACTCAACTTTACAAAGAATGGGGTATGAAGGTCCCATTGGAGTTTTTAAATTCTACAAGTCAAAGTTTTTCACCCAATGGATAAAAGAAGATTGCAAAATTACGAAGACCAGACCATCATGCATATAAAATGATTACAAGAAATGCTTAGAAACCAAAAAAAAGGCACATCTTATAATCTTAATAAGAAAAAGCCCAACAAAACCTCCCAAAAAACCTAATAAAATAAAAGTCTAACTTGAAGAAACCCATCCTAGATAATTGCCAATTGCCATTCAAGTGGCCAAATCTTCTAATATAGCCAAGGAATAATCCATATTCTTTAATTGAAAAAAGCTTTCTGACCGGTAATGCATTATTCACACAGGAAACGAAGCAGCAGAGAGCTTACCAGTGGAGAGAATTATTTTTGCAGCAGGGATGCAAAACTGTGAAAGGAGCAGAGAATTATATAAGAGGTAAAATAAGATTAGAGATAACTATTAAGTTTTTAAATTCTAAAATCTGTTATCCAGGGTATGTATGCATATATCCAAGGTAAAATAAGATTAGAGATAACTATTAACACTAAAATCGCCAGCTTAGTTTTTAAAATTAAAATTAATTTTTTAAGACTTTAAGAATTTCAACCAAAAATCAATAATATCTTCCTTCCTCCTTCCCAAAAGAATACTATCTTGCTTGAGGTGAAAAGGATAATCAAAAGAAGTATTTACTTATAAACACTTACAAATAAATGTACTTCAACAGTGTCATCAATAAGTAAGAAATTGAAGACTATTTCATAGCCCATAGCTATATGAAACAATTATGAGAACACAAAATATTCATTTGACATCCTTATAGTTTCTCTCTTGAGCACTACAAAGCAACCTCATTTAACTATAAAGTTAGAAAACAGATGCTGTTGATAGATAGAACATTTAAAATGAAAAGTAAAAGAACTGTCTTTTTGAACAACATATCTGGTGTTTAGAATTTGATGCATGATATTAAATGCAAAATATCAATTGTACAACATTAGAAAGCTCGTTAGAAATATGCCTCAAATTTGTTTTGTGGGTATTTCTGGCTGTAACGTTTGCCAGCAACTGAAAGTAGTCAACAGCAATCAAATGCATTTTAGCAAATAGCAGTTATGAACTTATGGTAACATTATCGACTGTAAGCCACAAAAAGTAACAAAATAGCATTAAGATATCATTATTGTTAGGTTAATCAAACAACAGGATGGATACAGTAATGAATCTGATGTGTACATGCATGATAAACCAATGGCAATTGAAAAAAGCTTTCTGACCGGTAATGCATTATTCACACAGGAAACGAAGCAGCAGAGAGCTTACCAGTGGAGAGAATTATTTTTGCAGCAGGGATGCAAAACTGTGAAAGGAGCAGAGAATTATATAAGAGGTAAAATAAGATTAGAGATAACTATTAAGTTTTTAAATTCTAAAATCTGTTATCCAGGGTATGTATGCATATATCCAGGGTAAAATAAGATTAGAGATAACTATTAACACTAAAATCGCCAGCTTAGTTTTTAAAATTAAAATTAATTTTTTAAGACTTTAAGAATTTCAACCAAAAAACAATAATTTTGGCTCCAAAAACAAATTTGACAAACGACAATCCATGATAAACCAATGGCAATTGAAAAAAGCTTTCTGACCGGTAATGCATTATTCACACAGGAAACGAAGCAGCAGAGAGCTTACCAGTGGAGAGAATTGTTTTTGCAGCAGGGATGCAAAACTGTGAAAGGAGCAGAGAATTATATAAGAGGTAAAATAAGATTAGAGATAACTATTAAGTTTTTAAATTCTAAAATCTGTTATCCAGGGTATGTATGCATATATCCAGGGTAAAATAAGATTAGAGATAACTATTAACACTAAAATCGTCAGCTTAGTTTTTAAAATTAAAATTAATTTTTTAAGACTTTAAGAATTTCAACCAAAAATCAATAATTTTGGCTCCAAAAACAAATTTGACAAACGACAATCCATGATAAACCAATGGCAATTGAAAAAAGCTTTCTGACCGGTAATGCATTATTCACACAGGAAACGAAGCAGCAGAGAGCTTACCAGTGGAGAGAATTATTTTTGCAGCAGGGATGCAAAACTGTGAAAGTAGCAGAGAATTATATAAGAGGTAAAATAAGATTAGAGATAACTATTAAGTTTTTAAATTCTAAAATCTGTTATCCAGGGTATGTATGCATATATCCAGGGTAAAATAAGATTAGAGATAACTATTAACACTAAAATCGCCAGCTTAGTTTTTAAAAATAAAATTAATTTTTTAAGACTTTAAGACTTTATGCTTTAAAAGATAGTACATTGTGCATTAAAAATTGTTTTTAAGACTTTAAGACTTTCATCCTAAATGCTTTATAATATAGTATAGATATCTTGTTCATTGAAATGTATTTTGCGAGCACCGTCCACCATTCGAAATAATTCAAGTCACCCATTCTCTATATTTTTCATTTATCGATTCGATATTCTTTAAGAACACGATGAAACCCACTAACAAGTTCTGAATATGATAAGAAGATGATCATTTAACACACTTATATAAATTTAACCAAAATTTATCAAGAATATGCTTTCGAAATAGTTGGAAAACGATACATGCATGATGTTCAATGGTATAAGAATCAAATCTCGCAATTGTGAGCATGTTTTTGTTTGTAAAGATGGTGCCGCTTATAATATACGTATATTAGATTGAACGATACATTACAATTACATGATGCATTGTTATAGAGTTTTTAAATCCTTTAATATCACGTTTTTGTTCTTATTTTATACTACAAATGTCTTCTGTATTAATAGTTATTTACTATGTCTTTAGATATTATTATTTTGCTTTAAAGTAAATATACTCGTGTTAATTGAAAAAAGTAGTTATTAGAAATTTAAAATTGAATTATTTTTATACTGTTCTTTTGTTTTAGAAACGAAGTTGAAGCAGTCTTGGACTAGGCAATATCGTCAGTCCAAGTATGGTCGTTATCTTGCTAGATTTGGATCGATGTAGCTTTTTTGTGATCACGTTGATTAAATTTTGACAACCGGTGTTTCTATTACTAGTAGATGCACAACATACATTAATATAAAATTATATAAGTAATGACTTTCAAAATGTGCAACTTTTTGCCAATGTAAAATTGTTACTACCCTAACCAGCTTTACTTAAAGCACGACATTTTCTTAACCAAAGCAAAATTTGCATTATATTGTACTTAGAATTATTAACAATAAAGTTATCAACCACTTTGATTATTTAAAGAAAAGTATGTAAAAAATTATAAAATAGAATTCAACTTGATTCATTTCAATATGAAAAATGCATTATATTCGTTTCAACTTGATTCAATCAAATCAAATGAGTTCGTTTTCAAACAAGAAGTGAATCGACCCATCTTATTCAACCCTTTAATCTTATGGCTCAAAACACTTCATCATGGAATCGAATCATGTACGTACTTTGTATGGTATTTTTGACCCATCATATAACAAAAATATATATATTTCCCAATATAGTTATCAAAAAGAATTATATTAATAGTAAAATGAAAAGTAGAAAATAATATAGAAAAGGGAGGCATGAAAATGGAAGTTAGGGACCCTCCAATAACATGGATTAATTAGTTACTTTCATCATGAATACCACGTGTATATACTTTAGGGAAATTAATTAAAATGCCACAAGTTTGAAAGAGACTTACCAAAATACCCTAAAAAATTAATTTCTTACCAAAATGTCCTTTTTTCCCGCGATAAGAGCCCGCGATCGCGGGCAGGGACCAATTGTGAAAAAATTTGCAAGATATATTTACACTTTCAGTCCCTGGCCCCCGCGATCGAGGCCCGCGATGGCCCGCTATGGGGACTGAAAGTGTAAATAATCTTGCAAAATTTTACACTTTCAGTCCCTGCCCGCTATAGAGGGCTCCTTCCGCGGAAAAAAGGGCATTTTGGTAAGAAATTATTTTTTTGGGGTATTTTGGTAACTCACTTTCAAACTTGTGGCATTTTAATTAATTTCCCTATAGTTTAATCAAATAAATCTTTAAAAGGTCTAATCACTATTATTTATAACTTAATTAGTTAATAATTTTTTGAGATAATATTTTTGATTCATCCAATTCGGAGGTAATATATTAAATATATAATCCACTAAAATTATAAGATGATACATTTAACTACTCATATAAAGTATATAATACATGAAGAATTTAATTATGAAGAATTGAAGATGTCTTGAAAAATAGTTAATTGCCTTAATGTTTTTTGTTGAGATCAAACTAATTGTGGAAATCAATGTTACTTTGGATATACAAACACATCAAACAATGAAACATACTCTAATAAATAGAGCGGAGATTGAACGGTTGTTTTCTAAATTTAGTATTTTATATAAAAACTACTTGATTATAAGTTTAAATAAAGATTAATGCAGTATTAGTTAATATGGGTCATGTTTAAAGGAAAATCTTCAAAAAACAAAAAACTGAAGAATACTTTGGTAACCCTTTCTCTGGACGGTATGCATTTATGCATACAAGTAATTTGTAACATTCACACGTGTATATCCACAAGTTCATAATGCACTTGTACATACTAAAAAAACATAATTTACTTGTACGCACAAATGCATACCGTCCAGAGAAAGGGGCACCAGGGTGTTCTTCAGATTTTCTTTTTTTGAGATTTTTCTCTAAACCTCCCTCTAGTTAATATAAGACTAATATTATTAATTTATAGATTAATTAATATCTAGTTTAGTAGTGCAAAAAATATTAATTTATAAAATTTCAACGTACTAAAAACTACTCTTCTCTATGTTAAATAGTTTTCTTTATAAATTTCTTTCTTACACATGTAAAATCAACTAGGTTTAACATTTTGAAGATATTTGTGAAAGCAATTTATTGAGCAAGACCCGTTTTTTCCTTTGTTTTGGTAAATGATTGAGAATTTCATCATTTTTGCATAGAAATCTCTGAAAATGGCTATAGTTGAGTTATAGAGTTTTTGGGTTTGAAATCATGAATCAGTGAGATGATTTTGTGGGTTTAAATGTGTTTTGGATGGCAGTTTTTGATTCGTTGAGGTTTGGGTATCAAAAACTATCAATTTTGGAGGTTTAAAATCAGTTTGGAGCATTTTGGGTGTATGAGACTTAGGTTTTTTAGCTGAAACTTTCGTGCAGGTTTAGGAAGGGCAAACGAAGACATGTGCGGCTTCCCACGCAACCTGGGGTACCGGGAAAGGTGGTGCAAGTCACTATTTGGGCACCTTCAGCGGTTTGCTTCGTTTTTGTTCGGGTCTAGGATCGAGGCGTCGTTTGGGGGTTTGCCTTAGGGGTTCAGTAATGATGTTTTGGGATGTAATTAGATGGTTTAACATCACTTTTATGACGTCCAATTCAGGTGCTCGGTTGGTTCAAAAGTGAGTTTCGGTGTGTGTGTTGAATAGCCAAAACTTCAGGGAAATGTGAGCATAGAAAAAGATGTTCCTAAGAACACACATGTGCGTTTTCCTAGCCCATCTCCCAATGCTATCACACAATCTGTCCTTGGCGATCAAGGCCAAATCGACATTGAAATAGAGGTGCACACCTCGAACCCTAACCAGCCTGATCCACCAGAGGCAACTCTTCATGCCTCTGGTATGCACGAAACCGGGGAATCCTTATTTGGTAATGATGTCCCATCGCTCCAGGACATCAATAGGTCAACTACACACGCTGAAGCCTCTGTGGCTTGCTTAGATGAAACACAACCTAGTCCTGAGATCTTCAGAATCTCACGCAGGCTATGTCCAACTCAGGGACATTGGTTTGACTTAGTTTCACAAGGGAAGATCTGTCTTGATCCCAGATCTTCCCATCACATCATATTTCCTTCTCCTGAACCTGAGCAGGAAGAGGAAATTCTGATCAGAACGCCCAGAGATGTATCCTCTGAAAAGGAACATCAAGGAAAGGGTAGAAGTCCTCCAAGAGTCAACATCAACACAGCTCTTGATGGAGGCGCCTCTGAGCTCGAGGCTGACTTGAATCCATGTGTTGGAGACAAGGTTACCACAACCTCTGATAATGTCACAAGAGCAGAGCTCATAAGCTTCGGTGACAGTATCAGTAACTCCTTGAATGAGTATAAACTTATCAATGCAGCAAAAGAGGAGCTGATCCACAAGGAGAATGCTTCTCTGAAAGAAGAACTAACAGCGATCACCAGAAAGCTAGCTGAAACTTCCCAAAAGTTCACAGATTGGGAAATGGCCAGAGCAGCAGAGACAGGGAAACTAAACAACGAAATCACTGATCTGAAGAAGACCTTGGCAGAGAATCACAAAGAAGCCATCAACAGACCTCTACCAATGCCATCGATCATTCTGTCAGAGAACAACATCAGAACCTTGACAGAGATGATTAACACCTCTGTCAAGACTGCCATTAAGGAAGCTACTGCACCAGAAGCCGATGTGCCCCGTAACAACCCAAATCCCATAACATACATCATAATACATAACATGCATACATATCATTGATTTACAACAAAAGTTACATAGCAAACCAAGTACGGTCTCTTTTAGTCTCGAAACTACAAATTACATAAAACTTCCTAATCAACATCGGTCCACGAAGGCAGTCTACACCTTATTCTTTCCTTTGCCGCTATCGGATCCTCGACCTGGAAAACATATTTTTGAAAACAAAATGAGGGTTAGACCAAACGGGTCTAGTAAGTTAATCCCTGTCCTTTCCAAAATCATTATAAACCTTTCGTCAATCAAAATAGTTTAAATACAACCTTTGCCAATACACACACATATACCATAAGTATATAAACGTCACATATATATACTACACGTATTTTAATTACCACATCAAGACTCGTGCATCGTGCTCAACTCCTCCTCATTCCTCGTTACCATGGCCATATTAGTTGGTAGCAAGCCAACTAATAAATCAACGTCGTACAACAACTACGACACATCACCGGTCCGCACACCGGAACCCGGCAATACACCGGTCCGCTCACCGGAACCCGGCAACACACCGGTCCGCTCACCGGAACCCGACAACAGGTGCACTCGTGTAGTGCAAAGCTTATATAAATACAATATATATCTCATTACATCATATTGTCATTTATATACACATAACCATATTCCTACCACGTAATCATCTCATATATATATATATATACACATATATATGTATCCCAGTTCAAAAACGTTTTAAAGCAAAACTCACCTGATTTGCTTATCAAACACGCTCGCAAGCTTCTTTCAATTTGATTATATCTTTCACCTCGACTCCACAATAGCTGAAACAATTTAAGATACATACACCACTTTACTAGCCAAACACATAAAGCCTACTAAAATCTTATCCTCAACAGTTCTCCCTTCAGCGACTTATCACGGGGGTTCCGCTACCCGGATAGCGGATGGGGTCAAGGGGCAACGCCCTTGCGGGGTCTGGGGGCGGCCCCCCAGGAAGTTTTCGGAGCAACTTAATCCAAAAATACAATCAGAAACTATAACCGGACACTACCAAAACTACCGGGACTCACTGCACCGGGACTCCACTGTACCGGGACTCTCCAGTACCGGGAGTCGGAAATACCGGGACTCCATGGTACCGGGACTTCTCAGTACCGGGAGTCTACCGGGACTTCCCCGGGACTCTCAAGAACACAGTCGGTCGCTTTTCTAATCCAGAACCCAAATCAAATCTATACAGCTATGATTTAAACTTTCTAATCCGATAGAAACTGTCTATTGGTGATTACAAACATAAAACCTAAAGGGTGCATACCTTAAAATCGACTCAAACCCGTTCAATCGATGCTCAAACCGAGCCTTTCCACCTCTGCTCCTTTTTCGCCTCACGAACACGCACACACACACTGTCTTTCTATTTTTAGGTTTTTTGAAGGGATAACTGAAGTGTGAGAGATATTTATATCTCCATTTACACTTTTGGCACAAACTACTCACTAATGACCAACCCACCCCAAATCTTATAACTTATCTCAAACTTCCCCTTAATATCAAAATCCCTTAGTTAAATAAATTTAACGGACTTACCCGGGGTATTACATGCCCTTCCCTGACAGACAACCTATCGACAGAGCTTATATGGGAACTTTCAAGAAAATGGTGATGAGCAACATGATGTCTATTTCTTCAAAGTTTGTCATGAAGGCTCAAGAAATAGATAAACACGTCCAGACTTCTCTTGACTCTCACAAATTTAATTTTGAGAGTCAAGTAGATGAAATCAGAGCTGCTGCGATAGAGGTAGAAGAGGTTTTTAAAAAGGCGGTTGTTATGTTCACCGATGCCATCCTACAAATTGTGTCAAAGAAGAGACATGCAGAGGAAAGCCCAGAGGAAGGACCCTCCAGAAAGAAGGGAAAGTTTGTTGGCCCGGACTCTCTCAAAGTCACTGTAGCTTTTTCTGATGATGATGATGACATCCAAGAAGCTGCAGCAGAGCCCTCAGGCAAACAGATGGGAGAGCCCTCAGACCAACAAAAGGGGGAGACACCAGGGGAGATAACAGAGACACCAGGAGAGACAGAGATGACACCGACAGAGACAAATATAATAGAGTTCGACTACATCTTCAAAGACAACATGCTCAAAGCTCCAGAAGAAGCGTCGACATCTCAACCACCAGAGATCATCATTCTGGACACTCCTCCCCAATCCCCAAGGGCTGAACCAGAGAGAACTGAACCATTCTCTGCTGATGAATAATCTAACCCAATCCACCAAACCCAAACTGCAGAAGAGCCTGAAAATCAAACACCATGATGGCTGAAACCCAACCTGAAAACCAACCCCAAAACCCACCTGAGCAGAACCCTGAATCTGAACCCCGACACACAGAAAACCCTTCACTAGAAGAGGCATTTTCATATCTCTATGCTGACAGAGATATCATCCCAATAAATGTTGTACCCAAAAACCCATACCTGAACCCCATCAGATGATAGGTAAAGGTTCATCTCAACCAATTCACATCTCAACAAAGCCATAAAATCATCGTTTGTCTTCACATAATTCTGAAAATAGAGCAGAGGAAGTTTGCCTATAATAGAATTGTGTACCACGTCTACACAATGGAGTCAGAGGACAAGAAGATAGAAATGTTCAATGATAATGATCTTGTGCTTCTGAATCCCTATGATCTGATAACTCTACATGCCCACTGTGTCAACAACAGCGACAGATACACAGCTGCAAGGACTGCCTTAGTTGAAGTTCAATACGCTATGCAAGAGTACATCAATCTCAGAACGCAAGTCGATTTTCAGCTAGGCATAGAGTTTGAACTTGAGAAACTGGCGATCGGCCCTCCAAACGAGAATCTTGAGGGATTTGTTCACTACAGAACATGAACTATGGTTGGAAATCCACCAATCTTTATCTGCCGACAGAAGGGCAACAAGAAGGCCATAAGAGCAGAAGAATCCCACAAGTACTCAAGTGAATCGCTGCAGTATCTCAGAAACATCATCGTAAATCTTCCAAGAGAAAAGTGTCCCGAATATACGATGAAGAGCTACATCAACCAGATAGACCTCATGTTAGAATTCAGAGATTTGATCAGAAGATTTGATAGAATTCTAAGAGGAAACTATTATGCTTAGTGTACTAGTTCTTTTGTACCGTATTGTAATTATCTTAAAAGGATTAGTACTAAGTTTCACAGAGGATGACTATTCTCCTCTTTGTCTTTTGCTTACTTATATCTGTAAATAGCATAATTTGTATTTTCAATACTTAGGTGGAGATTGTTAGCCCCAAGTATACACGATGTAAAAGTATTGAAAATATCACAAGTTAGAAGACCATCAGAGATCCTGCAGAAGACTTAGAAGAAAATCAACCAGAAGATCATCAGAGCTCGATAGAGCTCTGGCAGAAGACTTCTTCTGTTCCACCAGAAGAACTGTTCACACCAGAAGAGCATCAGAGCTCTGGCACAAGAGCTCTGGTGAATGAAGACCTCTGTGAAGCTTAAGTCTCGTAGAAATCTCTAAGTGTCAGACACGTGTCCGTACTTTCCACGTCAGCCCTAAAAGGACGGAGACACACTTTCCACGTGTCACCCCAGGGTTAGATAGTACACTATCTTTCACTTTATCAGGCTATAAATAGAAGGGTAGTGGAACACACATTTGTAAGCTTTTGTGAGAATTATTACTGGAATTGTGAGAGCAAATACTGCAACATTCCTTTCCACTACCACTGTACGAATTGTCATCTGAGAGATTTTAGAATACACACACAAGAAAGCGTTCTTGGTGTTATTCAAATATATCAATATACGAGCAGCTTATTTAACTATATTGTTATCATTTACTTTTCATTATTGTTATTGATATTCTCTCACTGTTTCATATTCGTACACACAATCACTCATATTTAAATAGCTTTATATTATGCTTCCGCTACCTTTGATTATGTTGTTTATATGAGACAACGTGAATCTGGGAACCTACAAAGGACAAACGTATTACCACCCACCACGCCGTCTACTGGAAGGCATGCAGAGCGTATACGGCTCGGGAGTTTGACCGGTACATGAATGTTCTACAAGTTAGTGCCAAGGATGCAGCCAAAGTTATGGACGATGTTGGACCGGAGAGGTGGTCTGCGGCCCATTTTCCTGCACAACGGTATGACATTCTGACCTCTAATAGTGCAGAGTCGGTGAATGCACTCTCCCGTTTTGCGCGTAGATTACCGATTGTACAACTTATGGAGTACTTCCAGGCCTTTCAACAAGAGTGGTACCAACTTCGACGCCGAAAAGGAGGTGAGATGCGTAATAGACTCACACCAAAGGCAGAGGAGATAATTCTCTTCAGGGCGGGACAGGCGTCGGCATGGAGGGTAAGCGAAATTGGGTATGGGAGCTACCAGGTTCGTGATAACCTACTTGACGCGATTGTAGATATGACCGACCATATTTGTTCATGTTTTCAATGGCAAAAATTTGGGTTATCATGCGGTCATGCCATCGCTACTGCAAGATATATGGGTCGTAGAGATTGCAGCGACTTGGCTGTAAATTTCTTCACGTCCGAAACTTACCGGGATACATACCAGGAGGTAATAAATCCAACTGGACCTCCTGAAGCATGGGTGTCTCCACCCCGACCCCCTTCCGCCATGCTATCCACCGTTAAACACTAAGAACAGAGCCGGGAGACCGAGAAAGAACGATCGACGTCCATCACGTGGTGAAGGTCCGATACAACGAAAATGTACTATGTGCCAATGCGTAGGACATACTCGTGGAGAGTGTCCAACTCCCGCCCCTTTAACCGTGCCAAACAATAGACGTTCAGTCAGCCAACGAAGTAGCACGCAGGGCCCGTCGGAGCTTGAACCACATGGAAGTATAAGATATGATAGCGTTGATCTGAACATTGATTTCCCTTGATTGGGATGATAAATCTTGTATGCTTAGTGCTCTTGTTTATATATAACATGATTTTATCTACTTTATTGTCCCGTGTAATTTATCAAACATAAGTGATCTACGTTGTAATTTAACAAACAAAAGAGACCCAAGTTGAAAAAAGGGACCAAAAATTAAAATGGAAAACATTTTCTTTAATTAATTTATATATTAAATACATTAATTAATTTCTATATTACTTTAAAGAAATACCTGAAACAACTCAGACAATACGTGTGAAAAAATACAGTAAAACATGCAAAAACACCTGAAAACCCCTAAATACATAAAATGATAGCCTAAAAACTAGAGGGACCAAAACTGCAATTTTTTGGCTCCAAATTGCGGCCCCCATCGAGGGGAGGGGCCAAAAGTGTAAAATTTGGACCACCGCGGGCCAAATCGTAGGCCCAGTCCGCGATCGCGGACCCCATCGCGGATGTTTTGGGTATTTCTGCAAAGTGGGGAGCCATTTTGGGTATTTCTGCAAGTCAAAGTCAAACTTTGGGTATTTTAATTAAATTCCCTACTTATTAATATATATTGAAAAAGCAAATATCACCTAAGTTTTAAATTTAAATTTTAAAACCTAGTGCTTACATGCATAAGTTTGACCAACAATTTTGTTGGGGAAGTATTTGTCATGCAATGCTACATGATTAAAGCTTTATTACTATGTAATATCACATTGATCTGTATTGAAAACCTCTAAAGAAAATCTTCAAAGGCATAGGGCTATGATTAGACAAAGCGTAAGGCTACCTTGCAACCTCTTTGTGATTATAGGGCGGCGAGTTATGATTGTAGCAACTTTTGGTCAAATCTAATTTATTGATCGTATTGTTTGAACCCCTTTTGGCTAAACTATTGCACCCGGAATGTAAAAAGAGGAGCTTTATGTTAACGTCTACAAGTATGTAACTGGTACGAGGTTCAATTAGCATAAAAGGTTCATTTTTCCCGACGTTTAAAATAATTATTGAAGAAATTTGAGTATTTTTGGGTACCAAGTAACAATTATTTCATTGAAAAACATCATTAATTTATTCCACAACCTCTCTACTTCTCTTCTCCAATTAACTATTTTCTTTTGATGTCAACAAAACTTAAATAATCCCAAAGTGTAAATTAACTTATGCTAAACCTACCTCTTTAGTCGAGTTGTAAACATTTACACCACATCAATGACATTAATTTTTTGTTGGTTGTCAACTTTTACAAACTACATGTATTAGAAATTGAATGCTCTAGTCGTATGCTTGTTTGAAGGGCTCTTGATGTCCGAGGGATTTTGGCTAATGCAATACTACAAAAAATTGTCATATAACATCCTAAAAATCAATTTACTTTTGCACCGGTGGTGGCACCGTATTGTTCTATAAAACACCACTTATAACATGAGCTTCATATATATTTTGCAAACCATGTAGATTGATTCATAATTACTTATTGAACCCTCAAGGCTTGGGCGATAAAGCATCATGTAAGCTTGTACTAAGCTTATGACCTACCCTGTAAAAGGTCATACTCAAGGTTAACTCGCCTAAAGCTCCAACCTTCATTAGCTTGTACAAGTGCAGTTCTTATATGGTCATGTAACCTCGAGTTCTGACTCATATCACTATGACTTGTACATAAATAATATCAACTCAATAAACATCATTCCAAACCATACCAAATTTCATTTAACTCATTAGTCAAATGAGTCAATTCGACTTAGCCCAAGCCCGTGAAACAACGACAAAATCAGGAAAATGCTAGCAAATATACGTATTCCTTAAGAATTTAAAATTGAAATCAGTGTATAAATTTCATGTGCATTTCTAATAACTAGAAGTCTACTCGCGCATTGCAGCGCGATATATCTTGATTTTAATGTTTCGTTTATTTTTTGTCTTTATCTACGACTTTGTGGTATTAATAAAACGATAATGTTTTTTTTGTAAAATTGTTTAATTTAATTTAATTTATTATGGTTTAATAATGATGTAATTTACTTTAGGTTTAATACCTTTTTACAATTGTTATGGAAGGCTTCTCGATGATTTTTAAGAAGTGTACTGATGAGGCCGCCTCTTTTGGGTATCATAAAGATTGTTCTTCTTTGGAGCTCACTCACCTTTGCTTTGCTGACGATCTTTTTGTCTTCACCAGGGGTGATGTTCACTCGGTGGAGGTTCTAAAGAGAGCGTTACATTTGTTTAAAGTCAAGTCGGGCCTCTCTCCTAGCCTTCAAAAGAGTGAGGTGTTTTTCGGGAATGTTCCGGAAGGCACGAAGATGGCCATTCTTGAATGCCTCCCGTTTCGCCAAGGTACGTTTCTATTCGTTATTTGGGTGTTCCTCTTTCCCCAGTTTGTCTTAAAGTGGCAGACTTTGGTATAATCATTGATAAAGTGAAGACGTGTATCCAAAATTGGAAGGCAAAATTTCTATCTTTTGGGGGTAGGCGCCAACTTATTCGATCGGTTCTTCAATCACTCCAATTATATTGGATGTCCACTTTCCTACTTTCGGCGAGTGTGATCCACGAGTTGGAAGCTTTATTTCGGGATTTTTTGTGGTCACAAGGTGATAGCTCGCGTGGAAAATGTAAAATTTCGTGGGAGCAAATTTGTAGGCCTATTTCATGTGGAGGTCTGGGCATTAAACGTTTGGCGGGATGGAACCGGGCGCTTTTATCTAAACATCTTTGAGACATCCTAACTCACAGGCAATCGTTATGGGTAAGATGGGTTTACCTTCATTGCCTTTCTTCAACGCACTTTTGGTTGGTTCAGAAAAGCACGAGGTGGTCGTGGATCCTTTGCAAATTGATGGATTTGCGCCGTATGGTGCGTCCTCACATTATGATGCGTGTGGGAAACAGGAATAGTACTAATGCGTGGGAGGACCGATGGGCGCCGGGTGAGCCGGTAGCTTCCATTCTTTCTTATCGGTTTATCATTTCTGCTGGGTTCTCGCCTTCTGCTACAATTCGTGAGGTGGTGGAGCGGTTTAGGGGGTGTGGCCATCGCGATGAATTCTTAGCTACCCATCCCTTTCTAACTACATCTTGCCGACCCTTGAGCCTAGCATTTCGGACAAACCGAGTTGGGTTGATCAAAATAATAATCTTGTGGAGTTCCCAGTGTCTGCGGCTTGGCAATCGTTGGATGGGCCTTATCCGATTATTCCTTGGCATAACTGTGTTTGGTTCCCGGGTCATGTCCCAAAACATGCGTTTTGTGTGTGGGTGGCGTGCTACATTCGGCTTCCGACGCAAGATCGGTTAGCGGTGTGGAGCCAAGAGGATGCTGCTTGGACGTGTCCTCTTTGCGAAGATTGTATGGATTCACACAACCATCTCTTTTTTCATTGTAGGTTCTCCTTGGATGTTTGGACCCGAATCAAAAGAGAGTTCAATGGTGATGTTTGGCTGAACCGGTGGGAGGACATAGTCCAAACTATGTCTAGTGATAGACCTAAAATTTATGGCAAAGTTGGCGCTTGGAGCGGCTATTTACTTCATTTGGCGTGAAAGAAATGGGAGGCTTTACCAAAGCAAGAAAAGATCGGTTGACCTAGTGGTCAAGAGCATAGAAGAGGTGGTCCTTACGCGTGTCGCTTGGAAGGGTCGTTCTCGTTCTGTGTATACCAATGGTGGTGTTTCGTGATGGGCCTCGTTGTTGTCTGGTGTGTGAGTGGGTGCTTTGGCTTAGATGTGGATTTATTTTCTTTTGTATGCGTTTGATCTCGTGTGAGTTGTGTCGTTTTTGGTTGTTTGTGACTTGGTATTGCGCAGTCACCATGTTGCCATGTTGGTGTGCTGGGTTGGTTTTGGGCCTTGTGCCTAGACTCGATTTGTTTCGTTTTGTTTTTTTCCTCGTTTTATAATATTTGCCTGGAGTTTTCCTTAAAAAAATAGTATAATATTTTCTTGTAAAAAAATTAGTTTTAAAATCAATGACTATCCTAATTATATTTTAGATTTTTTATACTTAAATTGGGATGTTTATGTTCCTTTTGATTATGTTTATCAGTTAGTTATGATTTAAAATATGCAGCTTTAGAATGTTGTACTGATGCATGAATTACTTGTAATTTCGAATTTTAAGTAATATGCATCAATTAACAGTACATGATGCATAAAAATGTGTTTTTAAGAGTTTTTCTTAAATGTTTTATAATATAACTAGAAGTCTACTCAAGCAATGCAACACGATATATCTCGATTTTAATGTTCTAATTTATTTTAATGTGTGATTTTCAGAAAACAGTCATGTTTTTTTTTATAAATTTGTTTAAAGAATGACGTTTTTTTAAGAAGTTCATGATTTGAGGATTTGAAAATGGTTAGTGATAAAGACTAATTAATAAGAGTCCACGATTTAAGGATTTGAAGGTTGTTAGAGATAAGTATTAATCAAGTAATTAACATTAAAAACGGTACATAAAGCTTCATTAGTTGTTTTTAAAAGATTTTAAGTAATTAGCATTAAATATCGGTACATGAAGCTTTAGGGGTTGTTTTTAATTTTTTTTCATAAATGTTTTATAATATAGTATAGATATATATATATAGATATTTGTTAGAAGTAAATTTCTATTTTAATACTCTTCAATAATTTTTAGAGTAAATTACACTTTTGGTCCCTGTGGTTGCCAGCTACTATCAAGACTGGTCCCTATTTCAAAGTAATTACAAAACCAGTCATTAGGGTTTCTGTTTTGTTTCAATGTTGGTCCCTGTGTGGTTGCCAGCTATTCACGCCATCCATATACCGTGAAGTGTTAAATCAATTAAAGGGCAAAATTGTCCATTCCCATTTAACCCTTTCAAAAAATCCTATTGACCCAATTCTATTACTACGCACCTGATTTCAAAAAAACCATCGACCCCAAAATTCTCTGCGATTCTCAGCAAATCGATTAACATGAAATCGAGTTTCATCCTCTTTGATTTCTTCTCTCAGGTTGAATCTGATTACGATTAACACAAAATCGATCCCCATCTCTGATTTTGTATCCACTATTAGTACTTCTTCTCCTTAGATTTTCGTCTCCTCAAAGTTCCATGGTGATATGCGATTGTGGTGCAACAGGTGTGGTACGAACCTCCTGGACCTCCAATAATCCAGGACGAAGGTTCTTCTCTTGTTCAAGAAATGTAAGCAAAAATGGTTTTTTTTTATTTGCGATTTGAGAAGTAAGTTGCTGAATTTTTTGGAAGTGACTTATTTTGGGGCTTAATTTGATACAGTAGAGTTTTTTGACCCAATGTGGCTTAATTTGGAATAGTGGCTTATTTTGTGGCTTAAATTGATATAGTAAAGTTTTTAGTGGCTTAAATTGTCCTCTACAAGTCCTAGAGTTATGACCCTTCTTACGGCATTTTGCACAAGTGACGGTTGTTCCAGCCCTCGATATTTTACTTCCTTTAACAATCGATTGACTTAGCTCATCTTTGGTCCTCTTTCGTTTCTTTTTCGGCCTTCCAACTTGTACATGATGCTTAGGGGGAGTTAGGGTAGTTGGACAATTAGATTTAGGCCAAAGCGTTGGTCCGTTGATGGGAGTCATCTTGAAACTGTACACATTCTTCCAAGTATTTAGCAAATAGCAAGGGTGCACCCAATTCTCAGGTTGGCGTACATCTTCCCCATTTAATGCCATGTACCAATTTGTGGCCACTACATGCTTGCATGGCATCCCTGTTAACTCCCAACGCCTACACGAACAACTCCTCTCTTGAACATCCACAATACACTTATCCTGCCATGGTCCAGTCACCTCATATTTGCTTCTCCCATTCCACTGGACAGTGTAGTGAACAGCTTCCGTCTTGATGGTGGTAAACAACTTTGTAGCTGTCGGAGTGAGTGGTCCAATAGACTTGGCAATAACCTTTTGAACGTTGACAATTTTTTTCATCAAATATTGTCTGATGAACTCCAATGCCGTGATTATAGGCTTGTCCCGACCATTTACCAGTTGTCGGTTGAAAACTTCACATATATTGTTCAAGAGAATGTCAGAGTGACATCTACCTGTTACAACATTAAAAGAATATGTATCACATGAAAACTCAATAGTGACTATATCTCATATTTACAGATGGATTACCAGTGAAATAAGCTCTCGACCAATGTTCTGGGGGAATCAGTTTCAACCATTTATGTGCTTCATCATGGAAATTTCTGAAATCATCCATAGCTTTATTGAACATTGAGACATTGGAGGCAGTTGCACATTTCCACAAATGATCCTTAAATGCTTTCCCCTTCCAGTATAGTTTCATATTCTCGTGTATATGTCTCAAGCAAAATCTATGCTCAGCACATGGGAATAAAGAAGCTATGGCTGGAGCAATCCCCTTTAAACATAAAGAATAAACATAAGTATACAACAAAATTGAAATGTGTACAATAGTAAAGAAATATAAATAATATTTTCACACACCTTCTGTCTATCACTAATAAAAGTGAAATTGGAATTTCTTGATAAATCAAGATCATCGCCAACACATTCCAAGAACCAAGTCCATGAACTAAAGTACATAAGTGAAAAATAGATTAGTATACAATTAAAGTACGTTAAGCATAAATGTAATTTAACAGATTAGTATACAATTAACATACCTTTTTGACTCCGCCTCAACTATAGCATATGCTAGGGGGTAAGTGCCATTGTTCGGGTCAACACCAACATCAGTTAGTATTTGACCAGGATATGGTCCCTTCATAAAGCAACCATCAAGCCCCAACAGATCTCTCATACATGCTTTAAACCCCTTCTTCAATGCACCAAAACATATGTAAATCCTACTAAACTGCCTTGTATTGGAAGATGGGTCTGGTGCATTCTCGACATGTATCTTCACCGTAGTGTCATCATTGGTTCTTTGCAGCTCTAAAACGTAATCCCTTATCTTACCATATTGTTCAGCATAATCTCCCCTTAGTTTATTTAAAGCCATGGCCTTTGCTCTAAAACTTTTCAAAACATAAACATTAACTGAATATGTCCTTTCGAGTTGCTCTTGAATGGCTATGATAGGGATATCTGGATTTGGTGCAATGGTCTCTGCAATGTGTTGTGAGAGAAAAGATGCAGTGCAAGCATTTACATTTCTGGTTTGCAAACACTTATGGGTCTCAGTATATGTCTTCACCATCCAAGTTTGATCATCTTTACTTGTTGAGACATGCAACACCCAAGTACATTTTTCACTTGATGTTTCCTCCTTTATTGTCTCACTTGGCCCGCTAGTAAAGATTGGTAACTTGCCCTTACAAATTGCCCGCAACCTTGTCCGATCATTTTTTATTATCACTATATTCCTCCTAGTTTCTATTGCATGAAGCTTTATCAGTTTCTTCACATCGGCCTTGCTACCAAATGTTTGACCAACATAAAAATTGGGATATGATGAAACCACAACTTCTTTCTCCTTTTGTACCTTTCTTAAACATTTTTTTCTTGTTGATTCGATATCAGAGTCGTCTGTTTGACTATCAAAATCTTCAAGATTGGTCATGTCAAATTCAATATCATCTATCATATTCCCATCATCTACCAAATCTTCCATACTTTCATTGTTTTCGGATTCCTCCTCATCCATGCTTTGACTAAGGAAATGATCAAAATCATCACTCATTTGGGGTTCATCCATCCCCACATCTATGCCATCTTGACCCAACCCACTACCTTCGCCTATATTGTCTGGATGCCATTCCAAAAGTAATTTATCGTATGGTAATTCCTGAATTTCAACATCATATTCCTGTGGAGTCTTTGAATAGTTATCCAGATTGGTTTCACAATATTCAGTGTATACATCAATTAGCTTGAACTTAGGAAAGTAATTCAGCAACATAAGTAGATCTTCCTCGTTCCGTAATGCTTGCAAACCAAAACACAGATCACTATCGGGTCTCATGAAGTGGTAATAAATTACTTCGTGGTCTACGTAACCTAACTCTTGTGTAACAGAAACAAGATCATGAAGCGATAAAGAACCGGTGTCTATTAAATCTACATAAGTAATTTTACCGTTCAAGTATTTCCTACCATCACCCTTCGTAAAGAATCCACCATGATGCATCTTCATAGACATTAAGGTGGGATATAGTTCTGTGAGGTGAAAAAAAAGACTGGATGAGTAAATATAAACAATCACACAACATAAACAACTCTAAACACCTTAAAAGAAATCTGAAATACAAAACTTACCATAAATCTCTTCAGCAAACTGTTCATCCCGTTGTCTGATGTGCCACATAATACGACCAAACGATCGAAATTTGATTTTAACCCTGAGAGAGCTTACTGATTTCGTCTTCAATGTTGGATCGATTTTACCACAAGATCGATTTTACCATATAATCTTCATTAATCGTAGGGCAGAGAATGTAGGAGACGATGAAAACTTAATTGAAATTAGATGCTCAGATGATGCGTATGGGGTAAATAGAGGTGAAAGGGGTTAAATGGGTTTGGACCATTTTGCCCCTGGATACTTCACGGCGTTTTTTTAAAATCATATCCGTGAATAGCTGGCAACCACACAGGGACCAACATTGAAACAAAACAGAAACCCTAATGACTGGTTTTGTAATTACTTTGAAATAGGGACCAGTCTTGATAGTAGCTGGCAACCACATGGACCAAAAGTGTAATTTACTCTAATTTTTATATTGAGTCAAAAAAAAAATCAAATTGGTTTCAACATCAAAATATCTCATTTAACTAATAAAAATTAAATAGGATTATTTTAAAGAAAATAAAATATTTGACATGTAAAATCAAGAATTGGTTTTTATTATGTGGTGAGGGGTAAAGATTCTTCGTCTTTTCTTGTTCTTCTCCCATTTCCATTATTAGTTTTCCTTTATTTTCTTTGAGTTGCAAAAATATATACATACATACGCCTATCAGTAGTCTTCAGATATTCTAAATCCCTTATCTGTCTCTAGATCCAAAATCCATCTTCATTTTCATCTCTACTTGGACAAACAAAACCCCAACAGGGTTGCTTCCTTTGATCTATACATATATACAACATACTTCTTGTGGAATACTCATCATCCATCTCTTGTTACTATAGATCCTTCCATTTATTGATTTCATCGGCTCAAATCTTTATATCTTTTCTGCCGACAAGATCCAATTCATTTATACGACTGACTAACCCAGACGAAGAAATTTTTGAATTTTGCTGATTACCGTTGTACCCTTAATTTTGGGGGTTTTATGTTCTTGATTCACTTCGTTTCCATTTTGGGTTTATGATAGTGAGATCTAAAAGCTTTGTTTCTTCTGGGTAGGTTCTTGTTGATCTGTGATCTACTAAGTTTTCATCGTCTTTTGGGTATATTGTTTAGTTGCCTGTGAGGTGTTTGATGCTTTGCCGCTGTGATGCAGTCTGATCAGAGAAGAAAGGTAACTTTATCTAACTCAATACAAAAAAGGGTTTCCTTTTCTGTTTGTTAATGTTATTGGTAGAACAAGGATTTGGTGTTGGTTTATAACGGTCAGTTCATGTATTGATTGTTCTAATATGATTGGTGTGATTTCATCAGATTTATAGCCAAATGTTTATGTAAACTAAACTATGATTTGCATTTCAAAGCTGCTTAATAACTTATTTGTGTTGAAATCAGATGGATAGATATGTATATATACTGACAAATTGATAGATATGTAGGTTTTTATGAGTTTGGATTTTGTACCTGATGATAACAAAATTGATGAATCTTGAAGCTGGTTATCTGTTGAGACACTTTCAATCTTGCCAAATAATTGATATATGTAAACTTGGATGGCAAATGTTATCTTTTAGACCATACAAGACATGCTCATATATCATAATATATATATATATATATATATATATATATATATATATATGGTACAAAAGGAAGTAGGGAAGAATACAAAATGTTGCATTGCGTTATGGACCTGCAAATGTTTTGTATGGTTGTTTTTTGCTAGCGTCTTTTAAACCATTTGATTACATATTTTAGTGACATGTGTTTCAGGGATCTGCGGAAGTGGATTTTTTCACCGAATATGGTGAAGGGAGTAGGTATAAAATAGAGGAAGTAATTGGTAAAGGAAGTTATGGTGTTGTTTGCTCTGCATACGATACTCATCTTGGCGAAAAAGTAGCAATAAAAAAGATAAATGACATATTCGAACATGTTTCTGATGCCACTCGCATACTTCGTGAGATTAAGCTGCTTAGGCTTCTTCGTCATCCAGACAT
Source organism: Saussurea involucrata (assembly GCA_033807775.1). Taxonomy (NCBI): domain Eukaryota; kingdom Viridiplantae; phylum Streptophyta; class Magnoliopsida; order Asterales; family Asteraceae; genus Saussurea; species Saussurea involucrata. The sequence goes on from CM066324.1 coordinate 85,119,350, forward strand.
TGTGGAAATCAAACACATCTTATTACCACCTTCGAGAAGAGAATTCAGAGATATATATGTCGTGTTTGAGCTTATGGAATCTGATCTTCACCAAGTTATTAAGGCAAATGACGACTTAACACCTGAACATTATCAGTTCTTTCTTTATCAACTTCTTCGTGGATTGAAATACATACACACAGGTTATATTATATTATACATCACTTTGTATATATATATATGTTTTAATTGGTTTATGGGTTATGATATTTATATATGTCTGTTCTGATTTTGAATTACTTTTATGGCAGCAAATGTCTTTCACAGAGATCTAAAACCCAAAAATATCTTGGCAAATGCTGATTGCAAATTAAAGATCTGTGACTTTGGTCTTGCAAGAGTGGCCTTCAATGATACACCTACTGCAATATTCTGGACAGTATGTCCCCAACTCCCATTACTGCAAGTCTGCAATATTTAATTATAAACTAAAGTTTATTATTATTGACAAATTTATTTCTTAAATTGGTAATCGGATGTGGTTACAGGATTACGTTGCCACAAGATGGTACAGGGCTCCAGAATTGTGTGGATCATTTTTCTCTAAGGTAAAACAGCAGTTACATAATATTATATGCTTGGGATTAAAAGTTTTTAGTTCAATCAAATAACAATCGTACTAACTTTTTATAACTTTTTGTGTGCAGTATACACCGGCTATAGACACGTGGAGTATTGGGTGTATTTTTGCAGAACTTTTAACTGGAAAGCCGCTTTTCCCTGGAAAGAATGTGGTGCATCAGTTGGACCTGATGACTGATCTTCTGGGGACGCCATCACCTGAAGCAATAGCCAGGGTCTGTTTAACATACCATTTATAGTTTATTTTTTATTTTATTTTTCGCATATTAACGTGGATATATCACAAGCAGATAAGAAATGAGAAGGCGAGGAGATACTTAAGCAGCATGAGGAAGAAAAAGCCTATTCCTTTCTCTCAGAAGTTCCCAAATGCAGATCCCCTTGCTCTTCGTTTATTAGAAAGAATGCTTGCATTTGAGCCTAAGGATCGTCCCACTGCTGAGGAGGTGATATTTTATTTTATTTTTAATTTACATTTTCCTGCTATGAAAGATTTCACTCTTGTTAAAAAAAACATATTTTGCTTCTTGTGTTAGGCGCTTTCCGATCCATATTTCAAGAATTTGGCTAAGGTTGAGAGGGAGCCTTCTGCTCAGCCTGTTACGAAGATGGAATTTGAGTTTGAAAGAAGACGAATTACGAAAGAAGATGTACGGGAACTGATCTATAGGGAGATTCTTGAATACCATCCCAATATGCTGAAAGAGTTCTTGGATGGAACTGAACCAACTGGCTTCATGTATCCAAGGTACGCTTATCTCAAATCATTCTCTTTCTAATATATTGCTGTGAGAATTCTTTAGACTAATTTGGCTTTTTCTATTTGTTTTTTGTCACAGTGCTGTTGATCAATTCAAGAAGCAGTTTGCTCATCTTGAGGAGCATTATGGCAAGGGTACATCAGCTGCGCCTCTAGAGAGGCAACAATCTTCATCATTGCCAAGGTAATAAGAATATATATAATCATGTTAATTCTTTCTAAACGCATGCTTGATAATAATATATAATAACTTTTGAATGCAGGGCTTGTGTATTATATCCAAAAGAGGCTGCAGTAGAAGTTACAAATGGTCTCTCCAAATGTTCAATTAAAGAAGTTGGGAAGCAATACATGACTTCTGCAATGCCAATGACCAGACTACCTCTACAAGTTCCTCAGACCATCCAAGGTTTGAATGAACTCATGCACCACCTTAACTTTCTCTTACTTCTTTTCACACACACACACACACACACACACACACACATATATATATATATATATATATATATACATACATACATACATATATATTGGTCGCTGTCCTTGTGTGTGCATCTTAAAATATATCTTTGTCATCTGTGCGTGAATGTGACCTTTGTTCCCAGTTAGTAGCAACCTTTGACTTTGAATGCCAATCTTGCGTTTAACAAAATTATAATTATTATTTATCATGCTATAATTTTTTAAGTAAAAGCACCAATAATCGTCATGATATTTACCGTTGCACACACTGATCATGTAAAATATTTGCGGCATAAATGATTATACCCTCATAATGTCACTCAACTTTCAACATCTAGAAATACCATTTTGTCCAAAAGCAATATTGTTTCCATCCCCCATTCCCCCTTAACCCCTAATTGGTTTTATGTATATATCAATGCAAAATGCCATTATCTTTTTGTAAACCCCTTTGCTTTTGTTTTATATGTGTATGTATACTATATACATAGATAGGTACACATTTATATAAAAATATAAAGATATTATTAATAGTAGACATATATTTTGGTTGTTATAATTCACTAAAATTATTTATTGTAACACCAATACTTCACAAAATTATTAATGATGATTTTAAAATGTATAATAATTAATTTATTATAGATAAATGATTATTGATACACTTTTTAATACATTGCAATACGTAACAATATAAATACTAGTATATCATTAGCAATCTTTATATATTATAAATCAATATTATTGTTGATATTAGCAATACTAGTATTGGTAATACTATTACTTATTTATCATACATAATGCATTGGAATACAACACTCTTTAATATTATTACATTGTAATGTAGAGTCCAATATATTTACCACTATGTAGTAAAAATCGTATATGTTTCAATAATCCTAAAAATATTAATATGCTTTGTTAATCACAATATTTACAAATAAAAGTAACGGTTAGGTACATACAAAATGTAATTTAAGACAAAAACACATAGAAAGCAAGTAAAGCAAAAGAAACATCCCTAACCTACTCTCCAAATCCCTTTTGCCCAACCATGTTACCTATAGGTTCCACATCTAGTCTGCCACCCTACTAGCTTCATCTCCTCATTTGCATATATATATATATATATATATAATTGTTGTTGCATATGTATACATACATACTATGTCTATCTATTTATTTAATGCATTTCAATTTGAAAATACAAAATTTTGTAGATTTTTAATCAAAACTCAAAAGAACCTGGGAAATTGTATGCAAGAAAAAGCGATAAGTGACGCTTGGCACTTGGGTATTGACCAAGTGCAAAAATGCTCTTTGGCCTTTGTTAAAATGGTAGTTTTGCAAGATTTCGTAAGTCTTCTCTTTTTGTCTTTAAATATGGGCCATAATATGATGATTATCGGTGTTCTGTCCCATAGTTGGAACACCAACATTTTGTTTTTATGATTCTTATTATACTCTTTGATATAATCGTAGTTTTTTCTCAAAAAGTAAACATCTTCATGCCATGTTTGGAATTATCAATAGTTTGATTGACATTCAAAGTCAAAATAGAACAAGTAACAGAACATAGGGGATAACATAATTATTTCTTGCACATCAATACACCTTATGATTGGTAAACCATCAACTACTGTCATTTTAGATTTGCATGTCGGGGGTTTTCTCTAAAACAAGCCTCCGTCGCTGGATATGACAAACCAAAACTTGTCCCATGTTTGGTCCGGCAATTAAACTGGGAGTGAACAGGACTCGGTCAAAAATGCATTTTTTCTGGCCCATCAAAATAGGTGGAACAGAAATCATGGAGATGGATGAAGTTGGTAAATTACTAAACTACCCATTTCAAATTAAAAGCCTAAAACCATCCACAATTCTTTCACCCCCTACCTCACTCTTGTCCGTCCTGTCCCATACGGTCCTCTGCATAACGAACACATCCAAGATATGATGTCTCAGGACTTAATGGAATCATGGTTGACCGGTAGATCAAATTTCGTTGGTCATGCAATTGAAGCTATAAAAATAAATGCCAACATTTATTTATTAAGTGAGATATTTGTTAACCGGTAAATTAATAATTATTAATTTATATATATATATATATATTAATTACTACTTTATTAATTATAATCAAGTAAATATTTTTTAAATGAAGCACCCAATTTACAAAGCACCCTCCAATCTCCCATTTTATTCATTACAGTATGCTTCAATGTTCAATTTATTTGTATATTGTGCAAGTTACTCCATCAAGTCTTCATACTAATTCATTTATTATGTAATCTATAAGGAATTCTTAACTTATATATTTTACATGGGGGATATATGAGTAATCAAAAATGTATTATCTTATAATTTTAGCGAAGTATTAAGTAAACTTAATTTTCTTGATATATTTTATGATTTTGGTGTGAACAGGGGGGAGTGCTGCAAGGCCTGGTAAAGTAGTTGGTTCCGTTATGCGTTATAACAACTGCGCACCAGCTGCAGGAACCGGAGAAGCTTTCGAACAAAGAAGGATAAGTAATAGGAGTAATCCAGTAGCTGCTCCAACCCAATTCCCGCTTCCCGCTTCTTCATACCCACGAAGGTCCAATAACTCAGCTGCATGCAAAAACGACAAGATAGAAGTCACCATAGAAGCTTCCGGAAATGGGCTGCAGGCAAGACCACCATATGTTCCAAGAAAAGTCGCTGCTGCACAAGGCGGACCTGGTAGTCAATGGTATTGACATTCTTATTGCATCTTCCTTTGCCCCCGGCAAGCGAAATGACTATACTACCCCTTGTTGGGGGTTGTGGACGGAAGGAAATGGCAAGTTTTTTGTTGATGGTATATCCTTCCTGATTGGCGTTGGATGGAATGGAACATACATGCTTAAAAAGAGTATTAAGCAGCTGCTAACAACTTTTACGTTAAGAATAATGACCCCTTAGCTTCTTACTCCATCTTTGTAAAAATAACTATCGTTCGAAGACCAGACTAGCATTTGCGTCGATTGTATCCTTGTAATACGTACTTGTTTAAAGAACGTGAATATGCTGTTTTCTTAGTTGCATTCTTGTACTTGTGTTTTGGTTCTTACCGAAAATGGTAACTAGTGAAGGTGATGGATGATTAAAGACCCTTTATCATGACAATTGCTATGAATTAGATTTGCTATCTTTATATATGTAAGATGGAAAATGGTCATTGTACATGTGAAAGCTCATGAGAGCTTACATTTTCATTTGTTTTTTATTCCAAGTTTATATTATAGATGATGGGCAAAGAGTGAAATGGCCAGGCGTGGTTTTGGTCATTGGCGGTTGTAAGCGTTAAAACTGGTGGTGATTTTTCTTGGAACGTATGGTGGTATATATTATATATGCGTTTCCAGAAGCTTCTATGGTGACTTGTATCTATGATGTCATTAATTTTTGCAGACAACTGAGTTATTGGACCTTCGTGGGGATGAAGAAACGGATTACTGGATGAATATATGAAGAAAATTTGGACCTAAATTAAAAGGAAATCAAGGTGTTGTACTTGAATATCTACATTCATACACTTGAAACTCCATTAAAAAAATACTCTCAATTGCATGACTAACGAAATATATATGATCTACCGGTCAACCATGATTTCATCAATTCCTCAGACATCATATCTTTCAATGTGTTCGTTATGCAGATGACCGTAAGGGACGTGATGGGATGGGATGGGACAGCAAGAGTGAGGTAGGGGATGAAACACAATTACTTTTTAGTAATTTACCTGTTAGCGATAATCACTCTATCAGATCATCACAAACCTGTGGCAGTCCTTTAAAATAGGATCATTGATATTATTGTGTATATTTCCTTAAATTTGGTGTATATCTTTTCCTTTTATTGCCCTCAATTTGTATTATATATACTGTATGATATACATCTCTCTACTTCAAGGAGTGATTTACACAAATCTCATATGGTATCAGCCTAATCTCGATCACCTTCCACCCTTCTTCCATCCTTTTGCCGCCCCTCTCAATGGCTACCGGCGAAATTCTATCCTTCCCTCAACCTTCTGATTCTTCCCCTCCCCTTGCCACACTTCTTCACATGATGTGGACGGCCATCTTTGCGACATAGTTAGCTTACCAGGGACCACGATTTTGTACATGGACAACCATTCTCATGTTTTCTTAAATAGTTAGTGTTCTCATTTAAACCTACCCCTCTCTCTCTATATATATATTTATATATATGACTCTGCATTACAATATATTAATATCAAAGAATGGTGTATTCCAATGCATTATGTATGATAAATAAATAATAGGCATTAATACTAATATTACTATACACAACTCGTTAATATCCTCAATAATATTGATTTATAATATATATTAAAGATTGTTACTGATATACTAGTATTTATATTGTTATGTCAATGTATTAAAAAACTGTATCAACAATCAATTATCTATAATAAACTAATTATTATACATTTTTAAGAGATTATTAATAATTTACTGAGGTATTGGTGTTATATGAATAATTTTAATAAACCATAACAACCAAAATATATGTCTATTATTAGTAATATCTTTATATTATTAATGTGTACCCGTATGTATATAGTATATACATACACATATAATCAAAAGCAGAGGAGTTTATAAAAAAATAATGGCATTTTACATATATATATATATATATATATAGGTTCAGGGGAAAACCCTAAATAACTGGAAAACCAGAAAACCACAAAAATACGGAGAAAAAAGTATATCAATATGGATGTCAAATTAACGAGAAAAATATGATCGTTTATTTGGTGCAATTTATTTCATTCGAATTTTGTTCATTTTTCGTATTTTTTCGAATAAAAAACAAGGGGGTGAGGTTTTTTAATTTAGATAATATTGTTGTAACCGCCCGTCTAATCACATCCATCAGATCATCTAATCCAACGGTTAATAAAGTGTTTTTTAGTTTTCCATTTATTTGAGGTTTTCCCCTGAACCTCCCTCTCTCTCTCTCTCTATATATATATATATATATGAGCTTAATCAAATAAGAACTATTTAGTTTGTGGTAACTGTAAGAACCAATATTAGCCACTCATTTAAAATAATTAATATTATTTTTAAAATAAAGTAAAAGGATAATATGGTAATTTGATAATTTAGATTTTTTATACCAAATAAAAATCTAATTTGATTCATTTACGCCTCTACATCTCTCTCTCTCTCTCTCTCTCTCTCTCTCTCTCTCTTCTCAATTGCCTATCTTCTCTACATCTCCCTCTCTCTTCTCAATTGCCTCTCTTCTCTAGAAACCCTAAATCAAGCCAACACCTCTCCAAAATCCCTAAATCGACCTGGCAACGGTGGTGGATGGTGTCATTTCTCCCAGCCATTTCTCCCACCGTCGGTGACGAACGTGGAGCCCCTGGCGGCGGCGGCGACGGTCGTGGTGGATCTACACCATCGGCAACAGGGAGTATGCGGCGGCGGTCGTGGTGGATCTACACGACGAAACAAAAGGAGAAGGCCACTGTCGTGACGAACGTGGAGCCCCTGGCGGCGGCGGCGGTCGTGGTGGATCTACACTATCGGAAACAGGGAGTATGCGGCGGCGATCGTGGTGGATCTACACGACGAAACAAAAGGGGAAGGGGGTTGGGATTCGCCGGAGAAGGGACACCTGTGGGTACTTCATATCCCACCCAAGAGTAACAACACACTTCACCCTTCATGGTTCCAGGTTTTTGGTTTTGGGTACCACAATGGTATCATAGTGGGTATCACAGTGATATCACATTTGTTCTTGGATGTATTATGGGTATCACAATGAGGATAAAGGTGTGTGTTTTCTATGTATTGTTGGGTATCACATTGAGGATAGATGTTTGTATTTTGTATGTATTTTGTGTATTACATTTTTTTTGTATGTATTTTTGGTATCACAGTGTTATCACATTTGGTATGTATTTTGGATATTGAAGGTTTGCATCGTTGTTTTAGGGTATCACAATGGCATCACAACTGGTATCACAGTGGTATCACATTTAGTCTTAGCATGTATTTTGGATATTAAAGGTCTGCATCGTTGTTTCAGGGTATCACAACTGGTATCACTTGTGATATCATTATCATAATGGATATATCTGCTGGAGAGAGGAGAGAGGAGAGAGAGGAGAGATGAGATTTTAAAAATACCTAAAATGCCCTTTTATTTAAATTTCAAACAAAATTACCAAAATTAATAATTTCCTAATTTATAGCTTAATATGTGGCTCACATTGGTTCTTACAGTTACTACAAAATAACTAGTTCTTCCTTGAATGACCCCCTATATATATATATATAATCAATTAGGGATGGAACCATATTAATAGAGAGTAAGACTACATTAAAGGGATTGCTATCACTGTAGAGTACATGGCTACATTAAAGAGATTGCTATCTTGTAAATTGTCTTTTCTTATTATTTTCCTTACTCTTAGCTTTTTTGTACTCGTATAAATAGATGTGGAAATATACATTTCAATTCACGGTGAACGACCTTTATGGTATCAGAGTCACTCTTCCTTCTCCATGTCTTTTTCTTTCTATCCCTCTAACTCACAATCATCATGCCTTCGGCAACATCGGAATCAAGCGCCACCGACACCACCACTACCACCACTAAGATCTGGGCTTCTCACTATCATCCCTCTATAACAGTCTCAAATATCAAATCATTGATCCCTGTTGTCTTGCAAATCGAGAAGAACCAATATACATCGTGGTCCAAACTTTTTAAGATCCATGTCCGTGCTTACCTTGTTATCGATCATATCGTCCCACCTAAGGATACTTCCGTCGAGGCTTCTCTATGGTCTCGTCTCAATGCCATTGTCCTCCAATGGATATATGGCACAATATCAAATGACCTTTTCCACACCATCATCGAACCCGATTCAACCGCGCAACTTGCATGGAACCGTCTACAACAGATTTTTCGAGACAACAAATCCTCCCGAGCCGTCTATCTCGAGCAACAGTCCAAGACCCGCCAAGAAGACTTCTCATCTATCTCGGCCTATTGTCAAGCCCTAAAAATGATCGCTGACCAATTGACAAATGTAGGCGCATCGGTGTCTGAAAGTAGACTTGTCCTTCAATTGGTTGTAGGCCTCACCTCCGCCTATGATGGCGTTGCCATCATCATTCAACAAACACATCCATTGCCTCCGCTCTATCAAGCTCAAAGCATGTTATCGTTGGAAGAAGCCCGAAAAAACAAACAAGTAGAAGCAAATGCCTCTAGCCCCACCGCCCTCCTCACCTCCACCATGCCGCCAAAACAGCCACCCACTTCCGACGCCTATTCCATGACTTACAGCAGTAGCCTCGCCACCAACGACTCCTATCGCGGGTCTAATTGAGGCCGAGGTGGCCAACAACAACGCGACAGACGAGGCCGGGGTGGTCGCTCTAACTGAGGCGGCTATTCCTGGCAGCAACATGGTCTGTATCAATGACCAGAACAATGGCAATGGGCCCCACCACCGTGCCCCCATCCAACGACCGGTTGGGCACCTTGCGGTCCAACTTCTCCTAGGCCCAACTCGCAGGAAATTTTGGGCCCAAGACCTTAACATGCTTACTATTCTCAGGCTCCGTCTTCATATGCTCCGACTAAAATTAACACCTCATTCAATACAATGTCACTTAATACCCCGGAGGATTAGTGGTATATGGATACTGAGGAAACATCACACATGACATCAAACCAAGGTACACTTTCAAATCTTTTTAATGTGCGCACTCCTCATCAAATTATTGTTGGTAAGGGGTCTTCCATTCCTATCAAAGCTTATGGTCAAACAAAACTTTCTCCATCTTCACCACCTTTTTCTCTAAACAATGTATGTCTCGTTCCTAACATCGTCAAAAATCTTAATTCGATTCGTCGTTTTTCAAAAGACAACTCTGTTTCCATAGAATTTGATCCTTATGGTTTTTGCGTGAAGGATTTACGAACGGGGATCAATCTAATGCGATGCAATAGTGATGGCGACTTGTACCCGCTTCCAATTTCTGTCAGTCCAAAGTTCCTACAGTGTCTACGTTTCTTTCCGTTACTAGTTCTATTTGGCATGCACGCCTTGGTCATCTGGGCGACAACATCTTAAATAAATTGTGTAGTGATAGGTTAATTACTTGTTCGAGTTGTTCTTGTTCATGCGTATGTAAGTCTTTCCAACTTGGAAAACAAGACAAATTACCGTTTTCAATTCTATATCAACTTCTATTGCACCTTTCGATATTATTCATAGTGATGTCTGGACTTCTCCAGTTATGAGTACAAGTGGTCATAAATACTATCTCTTGTTTTTCGATGATTTCACTAATTATGTTTGGAATTTTCCGATGACACATAAATCTCAAACCTTCTCCTATTTTATTTTTTTGCGTAATTATATCACAAATCAATTTGGTCGGGATATAAAATCTTTTCAATGTGATAATGGAAAAGAATTTAATAATCACTATTTTCATCAATTGTGTCAAGAAAATGACATTCATTTACGTTTCTCTTGTCCATATACTCCCTTCCAAGTTCATAAATTATTCATCTCCGACCACCCGTCTTTATCATAAAATTCCATCATATGAACATCTAATTTTTTTTTGTTGTCTTTGTTTTCCACATGCCTCTTCTCCTTAGCACAAACTTCTTCCAAAATTCTCTCCGTGTGTTTTTCTTGGATATCCATCAAACCATCGTGGCTATTTGTGTTACGATCTCACCAAAATCGTTTTATTATCTCACGCCACGTTATTTTTAACGAAAACACTTTTCCCTTTGCCTCTAAAAAACCGTCAGCCCCTCCCCCCGTGGCGGATGTACCTTATGGAATTGGGGGTCACTTGACACACCTAAGTTTTCAATCTTTTGTTTCTTTAATATTAATATTTTCTTTTTTAATTAAATATATCTCTTTTGACCCCCAACCCCCCCCCCCCCCCCCCCAAAGTAATAAGATTTGACCTTAAATTATCATAAGAAAATTTATTTCTTATACTTTATATTTATAATTTAAATTCCGACCCCATCTCCAAAATTTCTAGATCCGCCAGTGCCTCCCCCACCTCACCAAAACAATACAAACAACCCTCAAACAACACCACCATCGCCGTTTCACCTGTTTCCGAACGTTATGGAATCCCCTCCTCCATGTGGCCAACCCTCCAACATCACGCCTACTCACGAACAACCTTAAATCACTCACCAAAACAGGCCACTGCCATTCCAAACTAATCAACAACTCCCATGTCTTCTTCATCCTCTCATGCGTCATCCTCCCCCTCCTCTCCTCCTCTGGTTCACAATCGCATGACTAGTCGAAGTCAACATGTGATTCACAAACCTAACCCAAAATATGCTTGTTTGGCCACTCCGAATGTCTCACCACTTCCCAACTCTCATATTGATGCTCTTCATGACCCAAATTGGACCAAAGAAATGTTTGATGAGTATAATGTGTTAATTGAAAATGATACTTGGGAGCTTGTTCTGAGGCCTATTGATGTTAATGTGATACGTTGCATGTGGATTTTTACTCATAAATTTCATGCTAACGGGTCTCTTGAGAGACACAAAGCTCGATTAGTGTGTATTGGCCGGTCCAAACAGGTTGGCATAGATTGCACGGAAACTTTTAGCCCGGTCGTTAAACCGGCCACCATTCGTATCGTTCTTAGCATCGCCTTATCTAAAACTGGGATCTTCATCAGTTATGTCAAGAACACGTTTCTACATGGTCATTTACGCGAAACCGTATTTATACATCAACCGCCTAGGTTTAAAAGTGACCAATACCCCAACCATGTATGCCGCCTCAAACGACCCCTCTACGAATAAAGCAAGCACCAAGGTTTGCGTCTTTTATTGCGTCTATTGGGTTTGCTCAAAGCAAGTCGGACACAAGCCTTTTTATTTTTCTAAAAGGCAACGAAACCGCTTATTTGCTCTTATACGTTGACGATATTATTTTGACCGCATCGTCAACCTCTTTACGCATGACTATTACATCCAAATTAGCCTCCGAATTTGCAATGAAGGACTTGGGCGAACTTGATTATTTTTTGGGTATCTCTGTCTCCAGAAACAAATAGGGTATTTTTCTATCTCAAGAAAAGTATGCCCGGGAAATTCTCGATGAGCTAATATGTCATCCTGCAATTTGGCTCGCACACCGGTCGATACCCACTCCAAACTTAGCGCTAACTCGGGTCCTCAAGTTTTCGATGCCACTCAATATCGGAGTCTCGTTGGTGCGCTTCAGTATTTGACATTTACACGACTGGATATAACCTATGCGATACAGCAAGTGTGCTTATTCATGCATGATCCCCGGGAGGAACATTTACAAGCTCTTAGACGCATTCTTCGATACATCAAAGGTACATTATCTTTCGGTTTGCAATTATGTCCGTCGCAAAGTAAGTCTCTCATAGCCTATACGAATGCCGATTGGGGAGGGTGTCGGTATACTAGGAGATCCACTTGCGGCTACTGTGTATTTTTTGGAGACAATTAAATCTCATGGTCGTTAAGGAGACAAGCAACCGTATCCCGATCAAGCGCCTAGGCCGAATACCGTGGTATAGCCAACGCGATGTCCAAGACGCGTTGGTTACCAAATTTGTTGATGGAACTTCGGGTACCAATTGAAAAAGAAACTTTGGTATATTGTGATAATCTGAGTGTCATTTTTATGTCCGGGAATCCAGTTCAACATCAACGGACAAAACACATTGAGTTAGATATCCACTTTGTTCGTGAAAAGGTGGCACGCGACCTTGTTCGAGTCTTACACGTACCCTCTCGATACCAATAAGGGAATATATTCACCAAGGTTCTTCCAAAAGTACTCTTTGATGATTTCCGGGATAGTCTTCACGTCCGATCTTCTACCATTGCGACTAAGGGGGACTAATAGAGGGTAAGACTACATTAAAGGGATTGCTATCATTGTAGAGATTATAAGGCTACATTAAAGGGTTGGTATCTTGTAAATTGTCTTTTCTTATTATTTCTCTTACTCTTAGCTTTGTACGTGTATAAATAGATGTGGAAATATACATTTCATTTCATGGTGAATTACCTTTACGTATTGCTTGCTTTCCGACAAAATGGTATTACAAAATGTTGAAACAGGGTATGATCATTTATGCCGCAAATTTTTTACATGATCAATGGTGCAGCACGCAGTAAATATATATCATGATAACTATTTATACTTTCACTTTTAAATATTATAGCATGATAAATAATAATTATAATTTGTTTGATGCAAGATTGGCATTCAAAGTCAAAAGGTGCAACTAATTGGGAACAAAGGTCACATTCACGCACACATGACAAAAATAGATTTTAAGATGCACACAAGGACGACGACCAATATATATAGGGACAAGTTCTTTTTTTTGTATGTGTGTACGTGTGTGTAAAAATAATTAAGAAAAAGTTAAAAGTGGTGCATGAGTTTATTCAAACCTTGGATGGTCTCAAGATCATTGGCATTGCAGAAGTCATGTAATGTTTCCCAACTTCTTTAATTGAACATTTGGAGAGACCATTTGTAACTTTTATTGTAGTTTGTGCAGTCTCTTTTGGACATAATATACAAGCCATGTGTTCGAAAGTTAACCAGATTCACGGCTCAAGGTGATATTAACCATGCATTTGGAATGCATTAACATGATTATATATTAACTTAATTGGCAATGATGAAGATTGTTGCATCTCTATAGGGGCAACTGATGTACCCTTGCCATAAGATGAGCAAACTGCATCTTCAATTGATCAACAACACTGGAAAATAAGGACAAAAAACCGAATCGAAAAGCCAAATTGGTCTACACAACTTTAACAAAGTTGCAATTAAGAAAGATCCGTGAACGGATTCTCACAACAATATATTACAAAGAGAATGCGGTCATGTACTTTGGATACATGAAGCCAGTTGGTTCAGCTCCATCCAAAAACTCTTTCAGCATATTGGGATGGTATTCAAGAATCTCCCTATGGATCAGTTTGCGTACATCTTCTTTTGTAATTCGTCTTCTTTCAAACTCAAATTCCATCTTTGTAACAGGCTGAGCAGAACACTCCAGCTCAACCTTAGCCAAATTCTTGAAATATGGATAGGAAAGCGCCGTACACAATAGGCACAATATGCTTTTTTAACAAGAGTGAAATCTTTCACAGCAGGAAAATGTAAACAAAAATAAAATGAAATATCACATCCTCAACAATAGGACAATCCTTAGCTCAAATGCAAGCATTCTTTCTAATAAACGAAGAGCAAGGGGATCTGCATTTGGGAACTTCTGAGATAAGGGAATAGGCTTTTTCTTTCTCATGATGCTTAAGTATCTCTTTACCTTCTCATTTCTTATCGGCTTGTGATATATCCACGTTAATAATATGCAAAACACTGAAAGAAAATAATCTGTATCGATTCCTAAATGGCAAGTTAAACAGACCCTGACTATAGCTTCAGGTGATGGCGTCCCTAGAAAATAAGTCATCAGGTCCAACTGATACACCACAATCTCTCCGGGGAAAAAGGGCTTTCGAGTTAAAAGTTCTGCAAAAATACATCCAATACTCCACGTGTCTATAGTCGGTGTTACTGCAGAGAAAAAGTTTAAGTTGTTAAGTGGCAATGATTAATCTAGACTTAATAACTGTTAAAGGTGGTTAATAATTGTTAAAGGTAGTTAAATAACCGTTTATTAACTGTTGTAATATGTATATTTATGTAAAATCGCTGAACATAGTGTGGAATATATGATTTTCTTAGTTCCTTGTGTGTGTGATCTTTTCCCTACGAAACAACCCAATTGCAGTTTGGTAGCATCACATTTCTAAAACATAAGGTAATACAAGAGTTTTAATTTTGGTACGATTGTTATTTAATTGAACTACAAACTTCTGCTTCTAAATCCGAAGAATTTCAAGCATATAATTGTTGCTATACCATAGAGAAAAATGATCCCCACAATTCTGAAGCCATGTACCATCTTGTTGCAACATATCCATGTAATCACATCCAATGGCCAATTACGAAAACGTTTGTCCATAATAAACTTTGGATCACAATAACAAGGGATAGGGACATATTGTCCAAAATATTGCAGTAGGTGTATCATTGAAGGCCACTCTTGCAAGACCAAAGTCACATATCTTTAGTTTGCAATCAACATTTGCCAAAATATTTTTTGGTGTTAGATCTCAGTGGAAGACATTTGCTACCATAAAAGCAACTCGCAATCAGAACAGGCATAAATATGATTACCTATAAACCAATTAAAACACATATACAAAGTGATGTTAATGTGTGTATATATTTCAGTCCACGAAGAAGTTGAGATAAAGATGGAATTGATAATGTTACGGTGTTAAGTCGTCATTTGCTTTAATAACTTGGTGCAAATCAGATTCCATGAGCTCAAACACCACATATATATCTCGGCTTTCTCTTCTTGAAGGTGGTAATAAGATGTGTTTGATTTCCACAATGTCTGGATGACGAAGAAGCCTAAGAAGCTTAATTTCACGAAGTATGCGAGTGGCATCAGAAACATGTACGAATATGTCATTTATCTTTTTTATTGCTACTTCTTCGCCAAGATGGGTATCGTATGCAGAGTAGACAACACCATAACTTCCTTTACCAATTACTTCCTCTATTTTATACCTACTCCCTTCACCATATTCGGTGAAAAAATCTACTTCCCCAATTGCCTGAAAAGTACAAGATAGCATGTCATTAAATTGTGCGACGAGAATGAATCAAATGGTTTCAAAACATGGGCAAAAAACCATACAAAACATTTACAGGTCCATAATGCAGTGTGACATTTTTGTATTCTTCCCTACTTTCTTATGTACCATATATATATATAATGATATATGAGCATGTCCAATGTAGCAGTATGGTCTAAAAGATAACATTTGCATGCCATCCAAGTTTACATATATCAATTCCTTGGCAAAAATGAAAGTGTTTGAACATCTGGCTTAGTTGGTAATGAAGCATAAGTTGATATAAGCAAGATATTTAACACTAGTTGCAGTTGGTTTCTCTAGAAAGACATCTAGAACCAAGAGATATAATAGAAAAATGTAACACCTCGAATTTCCATTATATTATAGTTAATATGAATGGGGTCGAAATGTAATTTAATCTAAGATTTGGACTATTTGTGAATTATAATACTTCAGGGTTGATATGGTCATTGATTGATAGTTGTGTTGATATATAAAGATTGAGTCGGCTATGATTTGGGAGAATATCTCCATTTTGGTTCCCGAGGTCGGTTCTAAAGAGCAAAGAAAGAGAGTGTGTCCAGAACCTTGAATTGCTACGATAAGAATTGAATTATGATTTTCAATTCAATCTCTTAGGAATCAATACGCAGATTAAACTGATTTGGATTTGGTATTGATTAGTTGGTGTGAAAGATTGAAGGAGAATCAATTGGAATTTGCAGTCTGTATTCTTAACCCATGCGAGTTCATCTCCTTTCTAAATAATTGATGCTGAAATATGTGATGGTAAATGGTTTAAGTGTTTTAGTAAATATATAGTGATATGAAGTTGATGTAAATTGAACTGAGATGAGTTTTTAGAGTAAAATCGATGTCCAGTACAAAGAATCTGGAAGATGAATTTTAGAAATTTTCGGAATCCGGATGTTTTTCGGATTGGGTTCCGGATACCGGATTGTACCGGATTCCGAATGATTGTCTGGAATGTATCAGATTCGGAATATAACGGATTCCGAAAGAGTCCGGAATTGGGGTTTCCGGATTATGATACCGGATACCGGATGGATCCGGACTTGAGAGTCTGGAATGCTTTTCCGGATTGAACTCCGGATGTGTTAATTGGTTAAGTTTTTATATAAAAAAATCTGGGGGTGCTGCCCCCAGACCCCACAAGGGCGTTTCCCCTTGACCCCATCCGCTAACCGGGTAGCGGAACCCCCGTGCTAAGTCGCCGAAGGGGGGCATTTAAGGATAAGGATATGATGGGTTATTTGGGATTCTTAGCTTTGAGAATGATATGAAATGTTTGAGCATTTGAGTAAATATGCACGTATGCTAGTAAGTGTAATGGATCCATAGGCACTAACATTAAGTGGAACGTGGAATAGGCATAAAGTAATTTGTAATTCCCGTTGACCTGAAATGAGGAATAGGCATAAAATAAATTGTAATTCCCATTTCGTAAGGTGATGTGAAATAAGGAATATGCATAAAGTAAATTGTAATTCCTATTTCATAGTGTGACGTGAAACGTGGAATAGACATAAAGTAAATTGTAATTCCCGTTGACGTGGAAATGAGGAATATGCATAAAGTAAATTGTAATTCCCGTTGACGTGGAAATGAGGAATAGACATAAAGTAAATTGTAATTCCCATTTCGTATTGTGATGAGAAATCAAGGAATATGCGAGAGTTAATTGTAATTCCTGATTTCGGTGGGAATGTAAGAGATAGGCATAAAGTAAATTGTAATCTCTACTTCCACTCCAAGAAATAGGCATAAAGTAAATTGTAATTTCTTGGACATGAGCAATGATCTAGAATCTGTGATGATTCGTAGTAGGCTCTCGAACGTGATGATATGACTCACTAAGTGTTACTCATATTCATGAAATCGGGTATGTTCCCGTCATTGCAAGATGTGTATACGTATGGTAAGAATGATGGCAAACCAGGTTTGTTTATACGCTTTGTTTACATTGGTTTCCAAAGCTTATAACGTTTTAATTTGAAAATGGATGTTCTCACTAGGCGTAAGCCTAATCGTTTCAAATTAAATTTTCTTACCAGGTTCTAGCTCGGGAAAGGATAAGCTGGGATGAGCGTCGAGAGGTTCCTGAGTTATGCTTTTGATGACATGATGGAGAAGTTAATGAAAGTATTGATGTTTTGGAGATTTTGTAGACAACCTTTATAATCTAATTGTGCACGTTATGGATTAGATTAGTAGGTTGTTTATAAAGGTTGGATGTATATACCAACTTTGTTATGACTTCTCCATTTATGTATGAAGTTTTGGGAAATAGTTGTTGTGGACCTTGTAAAAGTAAGGTTTAAATTTGTTGCGATTTTTGGACGTTTAAAAAAAACCGAAAAGCAGCTAAAAGAACAGATAACCAGCTAACATACTCATCAATTTGTTATCATCGTGGGTAAAATGTACACATACATTTCATCAGGTTTAAGAGATGGAAGCTTGTTTTACAGAAGACCCTCGACTCACAAATCTAAAAATGAACTATATAAGTATATATGTATATGTGAACTTCAGTGATTCACGTATAAACTATTTAACTGATTTACATATGAACTATATATGTATATGTGAAGCTAAGTGATTCACATATGAACTATTTAACTGATTTACATATAAATTATATGTTCATATGTGAACTCGTTTGATTCATGTATGAACTATTTAACTGATTCACATATGAACCCGAATAATTCACATATAAACTAGTTTAAGTCAGTTACATATGAACTATTTAATTGATTCACATATTAATCTTAGATTCACATATAAGATTATAGTTGCAGAATCAAAATCAACAAGTTGCTCAAGATCACTTTCTGGATTCAGATTCATATTGAAAGAATACGATATTTGATCAAGAAAGAACCAAGAAATTTGATAATTTTGATAACCTAGAATTGCGATATATGACCGAAAAAGGAATCAAGAGAAATCGATGATAGAATTTGCCATAAAACCGGATTTGATTTGTTAGAATAGTTAACGGGATCGAGATCAAATATCACCGACCCGACTTCCATTGTTATCATCGACGATGAAGGTGTATTGATCATATATCACACGCTGATTTTAGTTACCATATTACCCTTCATTTAAAAAAATTGATCATTTGATCCAAGAGCTATGATAACTTCTGTACTTCTCATACATTTTGCACGTGTCAAATGAACATCTTCTTATGTGTATATATATATATATATAGGAATGTTCAAATGAGAAGGCAGTCAATATGCGAGAAGGCGAAAAATAATATGAGCCACATATTCCATTAATTACAAAGATACATAAAAAAATATATATTTTTAAAAATTAGGATAATTACAAGTTTGAAATGGATAAATCCTTAAAAATATCATCATATCTTTTAATTTTTTTCATTTTTAAACTTTAATAAATTCATAATTTTTATCAAGTTCTATATAATATTTTTCTAGATACATTTTTGATCAAAAAAAATCATAATTTTCATTAAATATACAATCAATATATTTTTCACAAAGTTAACTTTAATTTTTGGAATCACGTTATTAATCACATGTAATTAACTTCATATAAGCACAAGAAAATTTATTAATATAAATATACATAATTACATACACACTTGAGCTTTTCCCTTCGAAGATGATAATATGCTATGTGATATGTACACAAATTCATATATAGTGGATCATATGTGATACGTAATAAATCATTTGTTAAATGACGTTAATCGCATGTAATTCAAAACATGGATCTAAAAAATAGAGAAAAAGCTGTGAAAAAATAATAAATTAGTTATGGGATATCACTTGTGATAGTTGATCAAAATTATGATTTTCTTTAAATATATCTCGAAAAAGTTTTATCTAAAACTTAATAAAAAGATTATTGATTAATTAAAAAATAATAAATCTAAAAGATATGATGATAATTTTTAGGGTTTATTCAATTTAAAATGATAATTATCCTAATCTCTAAATTTATTTTTATTTAAAGTATTTTTGAATAAATAAATTATATCTGGCTCATATTCCTTCTCGTAATACAGTTTGTTTCTCCCATAATCTTCCCTCTCTCTCTCTCTATATATATATATATCTATACTATCTTATAAAACATTTAGGATGAAAGTCTCAAAGTCTTAAATACAACTTAAAATGCACAAAATACTACTTCTTTATACACAAAGTCTTAAAAATTTATTTTTAATTTTAAAAATTAACCCTTGACTTAGCTGGCGATTTTGAATAATTAATCATTATACATATCCTAAATCGTATATATCCTAAAAACAAACTTATTTTACCTCTTATATATCGGCCGCTTCTCTGCTCCTTTCACAGTTAAAATCTCTGCTGCAAAAATAATTCTTTCCTCTCATCACCTGAAGTCGTCTGCTTCTCTGCTCCTCTCACAGGTAAAATCTCTGCTGCAATTGTTCTCTCCTCTCATCACTGCTTCGTTTCCAGTGTGACAAAAGAAAAGATTACAACCGTCCAAAATTATTAATCAAACAATTAAGATGTTTAGGCTGCAAATCACAATGATTTTACTGTCAGATTCCATATTTTCACGTTTGCAGTTTTTTATTTGCTAATAAGAGTTTTTCAATATTTAATATTACTGCTGGGTTGTTTGTGATTTCAAGCACTAAGCTTGAAATCTTTTTTCAATTGCTGTCAACACACACACACACACACACACACACACACACACACATATATATATATATATATAATTGTTATTGGATGAAGCTTTACAATTATTTTGTTTACATATATATATATATAGATATGTTCATCCGTACAAATATATATATATATATATATATATATATATATATATATTCTTGGTTGACTCAAAACTATCTTATAAAGCATTTAGGATGAAAGTCTCAAAGTCTTAAATACAACTTAAAATGCACAAAATACTACTTCTTTATACACAAAGTCTTAAAGTCTTAAAAATTTAATTTTAATTTTAAAAACTAACCCTTGACTTAGCTGGCGATTTTGAATAATTAATAATTATATATATATCCTAAATCGTATATATCCTAAAAACAAACTTATTTTACAGACGACACTACGAAAATGCTGAGATAGTCCGAAATATGGTTCTTACAGATATCTCGGTCTTTTTACAATCTATGGGTAAGAACCTCGATGATTTCGATCTTCCAAACATAAATGCAGCCGCCAATTTAGAATCACGGGCATTTCGTGAGGTACAAGAGGAGTACTCCATAATCGTGGAAGACGAAGATTTGCGTGCCCGAGACTCTCTAAATCCCGACTAGAAACATGCATTTGATGAGATCATGAGTCATGTAGATAATGATCGTCCGGGTGTGTTTTTTGTAGATGGTCCAGGTGGAACCGGAAAAACATTTATGTACAAAGCTTTGCTCGCTAATGTTCGTTCCCGTGGATATATTGCACTTGCGACCGCTTCATCGGGTGCCGCCGCTAATAACATGCCAGGGGGGAGAACGGCTCACTCTCGGTTCAAGATTCCTCTCAGTCTTAGTAATAATTCGGTGTGCAATATAAAAAACAAAGTGGAACTGCTCAACTACTCTGAGCTGCAAAAATAATCATCTGGGATGAAGCATCAATGGAAAAGAGGCAAGCAGTGGAGGCACTCGATAGAACAATGCAAGACATAACTGGGGTGCGACTCCCATTTGGTGGAAAGATAATGATTATGGGAGGTGATTTTAGACAGGTGTTGCCAGTAACGAGAAAAGGTACCCGAGCACAGATTGTAGACTCTAGCCTACGGATGTCACCTATTTGGTGTTCGATTAAAAAGTTGCGGTTAACGATCAATATGAGAGCACTTACTGATCGATGGTTTTCAGATTTTCTGTTACGAGTCGGTGATGGAGAAGAAGAAACAGTGGACGGAAACTTTATTCGCATACCTGATGACATGGCCATTCCTTACACCAAACAAGATGAATCGAAGGATGCTTTGATCGATGCAATATTTCCTTCTCTGCAAACCAACGGGACTGCTTCAGATTATATCGTTTCAAGGGCGATACTAACAACTAAAAATGAGCATGTCGACGAGATTAATGATCAGTTGATCGAAAGATTCTGCGGAGAGGAAAAAGTTTACTATAGTTTTGACGAAGCAGAAGACGATAAGAATAACTTATATCCAGTGGAATTCTTAAACTCACTGACTGTTAGCGGTTTGCCCCCTCATTACCTCCGACTTAAAATTGGATGCCCAATAATACTGTTGCGGAATATCGACCCTTCGAATGGATTATGTAACGGCACAAGGTTGATATGCAGAGGCTTTCAACCGAACGTCATTGATGCGGAAATAGCTGTTGGTCAACATACTGGTAAGAGGGTATTTTTACCAAGAATTCCTCTATGTCCGTCCGAAGATGACATTTTCCCATTTAAATTGAAGAGAAAGCAATTTCCAATTCGACTTTGTTTTGCAATGACAATTAATAAAGCTCAAGGACAAACAATTCCGGTGGTAGGTGTTTATCTACCAGAACCGGTATTCTCACACGGGCAACTTTATGTGGCATTATCCAGAGGTATATCACGTGGCACTACAAAGATATTAGTGAAGCCTACCAAAAAGTTCAAACCGAAGGGAGTTTACACATCAAATGTGGTTTATCGAGAAGTTTTGAGTGATGATTGTATATGATTAAAGCATGATTGTAATTTCTATTTTGTTTAAACAAAAATTTAGACATAAAAGACTTCAGTTATAAACCAAACCCAAACCGTATGATGATTCAACCCAAAATTCAGTTACTACCTTTATAAAGCATATAGACTAAACGTCTACATGCTTTAAGTTTTTAAGACTTTAAGACTTCCAGCAACAACCTCGATGAAAATTGTTATGAATGTGTTTACTTTTATAAACACATGTTTATAATTTTTATTTTTTGCTTACATTTATTTGAATATTGCATCCCGCCGCATTGCGCGGGTACTCACCTAGTATATATATGTATATATAATCTTTTGAATATAATTAAAGTCTTAATTAAAGAATTTATATAAAAAGACGGGTATTATTTCTTTAGAATTTTAGACACATGATATATATATAATCTGATTTCCAGAATTTTGATCATGACTATATTCATATCCGATTGTTCATATAATATCCTTATTATATTATATTATATTATATTATATAAAATCAATAAAACTAACTCATAACTAATTAATAAACATATTTAAATATAATATAAGCGTTAAATCTTACTAATATCATAAATTACTTTATTATTAAAATTAGTAAACAACATAAAAAACGTTATCAATTATAAAAAAACCACACAAAGTTATAAAAGCAAAATATAGATATTCTTTGATACAATGTAAGTGTAAACTTGTTCAAACAATGTTTTAATTGAATATATTTTACGTATCAAAACATAGACCCATTCACGTATATATAAATAGTTGGAATTGCTGTCACGTGCACTCCATGACCCATTTGAAATGGCGGCGGATATTAACGCTACATAAAGTTACTCAACACCTCCTCCAAGTAAAAGAAACCATTTTGCTTCCACTTCATAACCAAATACCATTCATAATAATTCTACATGGATGATTGTACGTTATATAAAAATAAAGTATATTTCATTTCTTTTCTAATTTCAAGAAATCTATATTTTAAAAAAAATCTATTTTAGAAAGAGCCTTCGGACTATATAAAAACTAATTCTGATAAATTATAACAATAAAATATGAAATTTTAGTTGAAAGTATTGAGACTTTAATCATATGCGTATGTCTCATCCAATAATAACAAAGTTGAAAAACCAAATGATAAAACACTCTTAGAGCATCTCTAACAGCTTCCCCAAAATGGAAAAAATGGAGAAAATGAGGATTTTGTGCTAAAATTGTGCTCCAACAGCTTCCCCAAAACTATCCCCAAAATGGATAAAGTTGGAGAGAGAAGTTTTTTTTCTCCAAATATGAAGATCACTCTAAAAATGATTACCAAGTGAGAGGACCAATAAGAAATTTTGAAAATAAATATGTAGAGAGATAAATAATATTTTAATAGATAAATGAAATATTTTAATATATAATTAATGTTGGATTCTCCAAAATGGGGAAGCTGTTGGAGATGAATCTATATTTTTTTGGGGATTTTGGCTTTTGATTCCCCATTTTGGAGAAATTATGGGAAAACTGTTGGAGATGCTCTTATGTGCCCTATTGTAAAAACTACTAAAATTTTATTTAGGTATATAAATTAAAAAAATGTCTGACGTTCATATGATTTACTTTTAGGGAATACTATTAAGGGTGTATGCGGATTGGGTTGGGCAATTTTTGATATTTTTACAAACCAACCCAATTACGACGGTCTGAAAAATCTTAATCCAATCCAACCCAACCCGTCAACCCGTGATACCTGCCTAAACCATATTTTTATATTTTTCACATTTTTACAACCCAACCCAATTGTTGTAGTATTCTCTAAAAATAAATCATATGAATGTCACATTTTTTTACAACTTAGGAAGGCTAACTTGAGCTTCAATACAGTCTGTCATGCCATAGCATTGGGACGTGCACTATGGACTGGCTTTTTGATGAACAAGTGGAACCATGAAGCTAACTATACATCCAATCTGATTGGCATAGGCAAAGAAATCAGTCCAATGCTCTTTTGGTAGCGATGGGATTGCTTCTCTTCCCTTGTTTTAAGGATAAGGCTTTTCTACGACTTTTGTGCCTTAAAGTTACTTTATATATTTCTTATTTACCCCCCCCCCCCATTTTCTTAATAGTAGTATAAATAGAGAGGTGAGTTTAGGTTTTTGTATATGTTCAATCAGTTCTACACTGATCTGAAATCATTTTAAGTTTGCAATTCAAGTTCATGCATTCAATTTTATGTTCTTCATCTTATTGTTCTTAGTTATGAGTTGTTGCATCATTGCCTAGTTACTTGCTTTATTTACTTTTATTGTCTTTACATTATTGTCATTTAACTTTCAGTCAGTTACTTTATGTATTTACTGGTTGTCATTTATATTTCTTGTATTTTACTTTCAAGTATGAGTAGCTAATCTTCATAGCTTGAGTGTGAGATAAAAGGGTGGAGTTTTAAACCAAAGAAAGGTGGATATCGTTTCTCAATAATGATGTTCCACCATTTCATTCTAAGTTTTATAAATCTAAAATACTCCTTGATGACTTGATCACTTTGAAAATGTTAAAACTCAGGCATGAGCCGTTGAAATGCACGTCAATTCGAATGACATTGGAAGTAAACTTGGAAGAGTTTCTAACAAAGAAATTTATTATCTCTGTTTTTCAAATTGATTATTCTCGAGAAGTTGGTCACTAGTTAAGGCGTTAAAGTGTAGTGGATTCAGGAATGAGCCACTTAGAACACACCAACTTGGATGATATGGAAATCGGCTCGGAAGAGTGATTTTCAAGAAAGACATTTGTTTATCCATATACTTAAGGGGCTTTATTTGATACTACTACTGGTGCTGATATAACACATGCTCTCTTTATTATCTGTTATAATCATCAAGTGATAACTCCAAATCAAAACAAAGTCTTCAAATTCACCATGTGAAGTTAGTCTTTCATTTTGAGATCTTGCAACTTAATATACCTATCGCTGTGGAATACGATACTTGGTTCTTAACATTTTATTTGAATGACAATATTGGGCCACGTTGTATACTTGTTTTGGGGTCTGATTTTCACATGTCTATTGATGTATAAAAAACACTGTCAAGTTTTTGGTATCGTTGTCGAGGATAGGCGTAAATCTATAGTTGTTTAGAGATTGATTTTGAGAAACTAATTTTTCTACCATCTTTGTTCTTTGTCATGCATCTCCATGTGTGTACATGTAACAATTATTTGAGTGTATCTTTCTGCGAATATGGATTCAATGGGACATTCGTTTGGGCCGTATGAAACTGTCTTCTGCGACTACTGTGGCGGAAATCATTTCTCATACTATTGTCCTTTGAACCCCGAATCATGTTATTTTAGGGAGATAATAATTGGGATACCTCATACTTCAATGGTTACACTCAATCATGGGACGATCATCCTAATTTGTTTTTAAATAGTCAAGATCATGATACTTTCACATCACCAATACCTCCCTACAAGATTGGAGTAACATTTATCCAAATAAGTTTTTTACCAATCTTGGGGGGAACAAGTTAATTTTTCCGGAAGTTTTCAAGGGGAATGACTCTAATGAGTTCCCCTACGCCCTCTTCAGAACAAATCGAAATCTTCGAATCTTTTAAAACTATGCTGAAGGATTACACACAAAGTCTAATAAGACCTGTTGCCAACATCACAACTTATGTTGAATAGATCAATAGAAAAATCCAAATCCATACACCAAGTGAGATTGAAATTATGAGTATGTTGGTAAGGATGAAGATAAGGTCGATACTTTGGAAAATAGTCAAGAGATAGAGAGTTTAAAAGAAACACCTGAGCATTTGAGCAAACCTTCTTCACTTCAAAATAGTGATGAGGTGCAACACAATGCCAAGATTGTCATTAACCCCTACTTTAAATTTGTGCAGAAAAACTTATTGTTGCAGATATTGCAACATTTTTGTAGCAAAGTTGTGTAGAAAATCATCAAGTTGTTTTTGAAAAGAGGTGTGATCATCAATCCAAGGACTCGATAAGCTTAATAAAATTGTTGGAAATATATTAATATTGCCAATCTTGACTTTGGGTTTGTTTTGTAATATTTCAGAAGTAGATAAGGAATAATGGGTTGAAAGTGAAGTTCAAGGGCTGAAAAGGAGCATTGCTGAAAGTGGTGGATGGCGCCTCATATGTGGAATAAGCTGGTGGGTAGCGGAGTCATTCAAGAGAACTTCAGAGGCTATATACGAAAAGGCTGATATATTTAAAGAAGAAGTCTTCTCTCTTGAAGACTATCAGACTCAATTTTCTCAATTTTACTTTTAAGAGCTACATAGTTTCTTCTCTCTAATTTTAGGGCTTTCATCTTTTCTAGTTATTTCATATTATAACTAGTGTAGATTTGTATTGTATTTGTTTGTAATGAAGAGAAGCATCTTAGTATAACTTTCAAGATGGTATCAAAGCTCAAGGAGAGATCCAAGAGCATCATCGACACCGGTAACTAAGTTTCTTCTTTTTCTTTCTTGTTTTTTTCCCTAATCTGAGGTCTGATCGTTTTTTCTTGTTGAACATCAAGAACAATGAAGTTCTATTAAACCTTTCTGTCGATGAAACCTTATGGTTTTCGTTGAGGAAACAATCGTTGAACGAGTTCATATGGTGTTCCGTTTTTTAAGTTTCTTCTTAGATCTGGCATCTCCTTCATCGAACAAAAACAATGAGTTCCATCGATGTATCCAACGAAGCCTTTGGTTTCTGATTGAGAACTAGGAACGAGTTCGCCTGTGTGTTCATTTTTTTGTTGATTGTTCCGAGATTTTCCAGATCCCTCATCTCTGTCTTTTTTTCTCGTTTTTTAATTGGTGGTCTGTCATCACGATCTGTCGGGTCTCTGTTTAGATTCTCCGGCTGCTCGTCGATCCACTAACAGACCCGTGTGACTCGAAGACAGCCTTCGATTTGAGAACAATCCTGTTTGGTAACAGTCAGTTTGTTAACCAAACAAATTCGTTTCGTGTGTTTGGTTGCTTCTCGTTTACGCACAGATCCAAAATCAAAGAACTAATCTGATTGGTAACGTCAATCTGATACTTGTGCTCTGACACTTAATCAGATCTGGTTTCTCTTCGCTTCTTCTTGTTTCGGTTTGTTTCCATCCCTTTTCGGTTTTATTTTTCGTTTCACACATATCTAAACTCGAAGAACGAATCTGGTTGGTAACTTTGACCTGATCCTTGTGCTTTGACACTTAAATCAGATCTAATTTCTCCTCGCTTCTTCTTGTTTTGGTTCGTTTTGCTTTCCTTGTTTTGTGATTCAAACAATAAACATTTTTGATCTGTTCTCTTGTCTCATTATTAGACGAGCGAGTTCAGATCCTTTGGTTCGTGGTTTTCACTTCGATCTGATCCGGAGACTCGTCCTTCGAACAGGAACGATGACGTTCCCCTAGCCTCACCGGCGAAGCCTTGCGTTTCTGTGAGAAAACTAAGAACGAGTTCCATTTATGTTCGTTTTCGTGACTAGTTGTTCATATCAGATCTATGCTCATAAACGTGTTTCATTAATCATTTACTTTTTTATCCAATCTGACGGATTAGTTCTTAGGTTTGCTCTCGACTGAGTGGTCTGGTTAATTGTGGTTGTATTTGATAGTTTAGTATTCATTCATTGTATCGCAGATCTGGTCCAGTTGTTTCTTATCTCCATTGTAGTTGAGGTTATTGCTCATTTATTTTTTCTTCTATTCTTTTATCTCAGATATGGTCCCTTTTTTTGTTTTTCACAGATCTGGTCCTGTATCTTAGATCTGGTCCATTTGCTTATTGTCTTACCGCTCTTTATTTTTTAGATCTGGTCCTTAATTTCTCAGATCTCTCTGTACTCGTTTGAATGCTCTGTTGTACATTGTTAGCCTATTGTATCTATGTAGAACTTGTTATGTTATCTGTTCAGGTATCTAAGTCTATCACCACTGTGATTATCACTTAGACGGTTAATGGACCTCTATTGCAAAATCATCTTTGTAAGTCTTATTTCTCTTTTATCTTCCGTTGTGCTCTGTTTGTTGGCTGGCAATGATCGCTCTGTAAGTCCTCCTTCTATCCTTTAATCTCTGGTATTGTTTTTCTGTGTTGTATTTGTTCTTGTGGTGCTTGCTTCTTTCTGTTTGGCTTGTCCTGTTGTGTGCTTGGTTATTTTCGTACTGAATAGTGGGCTTGACCTAGCACCTTTGAGTGTTTTAGGAATCCTGTTGTAATATATTCAGATTTTACCTTGTGTGTTTCTTTGCTCTTTCAGTTGTGTTTATGGCTGGTTCTACTGATGACCCTGAAGGCTCAGGTACCAAGGAATCCAAAGTTGCTAAACTAGACTTTGGAGATCCTTTGTATCTGCACCCCAGTGACACTAATGTAGCCCCTCTATTGAATTTTAAATTGAGCAACACTGATAACTATAAAGTCTGGGCATGTGCTATGACCTTAGCCTTGGAAACTAAGAACTTATTGATGGAACTTGTCTTCGTCCTGAAAATGATCCTGTTATGGGAAAACAATGGGATAGGTGTAACTCAGTCGTCCTGTCGTGGATTTTAGGATCTATGACTGAGGATCTCTTTTTAGGACAAGTGTTTTCCAAAGAATCCTCCAAGGTTTGGGAAGAATTAAAAGAAACATATGATAAGGTCGATGGATCTGTCACTTTTAACCTGCACCAAAAGATAAACTCGTTAACTCAAAACGGCACTTCTGTATCTCAGTACTATCACAAACTTAACTCTTTGTGGAAACAATTTGATGCGCTTGTTAAACTACCTTCATTTACTTGTAATGTGTCTCATGATTTTCATGAACATAGTCAACTTATCAAATTGATGCAATTTTTGATGGGTCTTGATGATATATATCAACCTATCAGAAGTAACATCCTTACTCATGACCCCCTCCCTTCTGTCAAAATTGCTTTCTCTCTTGTTTCCAGAGAGGAATCCCATCGGGGGGTACCACACCTGCTTCCCACAAGTCTCAACACTTTGCCTTTTTAAGCAAAACCACCGATAGCAA
Source organism: Saussurea involucrata (assembly GCA_033807775.1). Lineage (NCBI taxonomy): Eukaryota > Viridiplantae > Streptophyta > Magnoliopsida > Asterales > Asteraceae > Saussurea > Saussurea involucrata. Next base: position 85,148,755 of record CM066324.1, read on the forward strand.
AAAGAAAACTAGTGCCAAACCTTCTAACCTCATATGTAAACACTGTGGAATTTTCGGTTACTGTTGAAATATGCTACAGACTCATAGGCTTTCGAAAAGACTTCCAATTTCGACCTAAACCTCAAAATCAAAATTTTAAACCTGTCGCCGGAAATGCCTGTGTCTCTGAGTCTCTTTCTCCTAAACAACCTGTTTCTACTTTATCTTTTCCTTTTTCTGAGGAACAGGTTGCCAAGATTTTAAACCTGATTGGTCAGAAAAACACTCAAGATGGGGTATCTACAAATATGGCAGGTATAACCTCTATGTCTCGTCTGGGTTGGATCATTGATTCTGGTGCAAACCAGCACATGACATCCAACACTTCTCGACTTGAAAATGTCGTTGATATCTCTGACTTAAACCTTACGGTAAATCAGCCTAATGGGGCTGAAGCCAAAATAAATAAAATCGGAAATTTCAAACTCACAAATACTGTAACTCTGTTTGATGGTTTGGTAATACCTGATTTTCACGTCCACCTTATTTTTGTTCATAAACTTGCCAGAGACGGTAAACTTTTCATAGGCTTTGATGAATTCCGTTGCTTTGTTCTCAATCTTTAGGCTTCTCTTCGAGAAAGTGTTGTGGGGACTGGTAGTGAGGCGGGTGGGTTATATTTCTTTGATCAAAATGTTAACACTGAGTCTCTCCCTAGTAGTAACATGGTTGTGTCTTGTTCTGTGTCCACTCACCTATGGCACAGTCGTATGGGTCACCCAGCTGACCCAGTGTTGAAAGTTCTAAAGGACCAACGTAAGCTTGGAAATGACTTGAGTGTTCCCTGTGAGATTTGCCATAAGGCAAAACAAATCCGAGACAAATTCAATTTAAGTGACCGTAAATCCAAATGTCTTGGTGAATTGGTCCATCTAGATGTATGGGGACCCTATCATGTTCAAAGTAGGGATGGGTACATATATTTCCTCACTATTGTAGATGACTTTACCCGTGCTGTATGGGTTTACCTGTTAAAAGGAAAACATGAAGTTGGCGAGTACATTATTGAGTTTGTGAACCTTATTGCCACTCAATTTGAAAAACCTGTCAAAATATTTAGAACTGACAATGGGACTAAATTTACTAATTCTAAACTCAACTCTTACTTTAAAAATAAAGGCATCATTCACCAAACCTCTTGTGTTTACACCCACAACAAAATGGGGTTGTGGAACACAGGCATCGACACTTACTTAATGTAGCTAGGGCTATTTGTTTCAGGGGGTTGTACCTCTTAACATGTGGAGTGAAAGTGTTCTTACATCTACATATTTGATTAATATGACCCCTGCTTCTATTTTAAATGGTAAGTGTCCTTATGAACTCGTCCATGGATTTAAGCCGGTCCTTACTCATCTTAGGAACTTTGGGTGTTTGTGCTTTGCTGTTATACCAAATTTGACTGACAAATTTTCTTCTAGATCTGAAAAATGTATTCTATTGGGGTATGCAAACTCCCAAAAGGGATATAGACTTTTTAGCTTGGACTCAAAGAAAATCTTAATTTCTCATGATGTGAAATTTTATGAAAACGTTTTTCCATATAAGATGAGTCTGGATCACTCTTTTCAGCAAAATAATGGAAACTTAAATACCTTGAATTTCTTTGATTCTTTTGATGAAACTATTGATGATTGTATTGATTCATCTCCCAATGATGAAAATGGGAACCCCTTCTTAGATGAAACTCTTAGTGACCATAGTCAACTAGGTAGCCCTAGTAGAGCTGACAGTAGGTTGCCTCCTAGCAGGTCAAATGACTGCATTAATCAAGGCACATCCATGCCATCTGGGACTGACATTGAACAAAATATAGGTTGGCAACCACTGAGTAGCACCGATGTGGCTGCCAGTCGACCATATGATGCTAATGTTGAAACCGTTGTTAATGATCAAAATTTGGGTTCTAATTCTGACGGAAATCTGTCCCAAGCTTCTTCTTCTTCTCACTCTTCTAGAAAATCTGCAAGGGTATCAAATTTTCCAGGAACATTTGATGACTTTGTGGTGGAAGGAAAGGTTAAATATGGGATAGAAAAGGTTGTGAATTATTCTTGTCTTAGTAATGAGAATTTTTGTTTTGTTTCTAGTCTTATTAAATCTATTGAACCCAAAACTTTTAAAGAGGCTTGTAATGACATTAACTGGATAAATGCTATGAATGAGGAAAAATCAAGTTCTATTGTTGGTGATTTGATTTGGAAAACTCCTTATGGGATGAAATGTTCCCCCATTTGTGGTGTTGAAATCTTGTGTGATGATCAAGGAGTGAAGCATGTGATCAGAAAGGTATGGAAACATAAGTGGAAAGAGAAACACCAAGTTAAGTTGGTGAGGACGGTTAGGGTTAGGGAGCATACTGATGTGCTCCAACAAATTCCCTCATTCCACAAGAGGTTGTATCAAGAGAACCAACAGTTGAGGGAGGAAAGATCCACTCTGATAAGGGAGAAAGCAGTAGCAGATGATGCAGCATTGGCAGACAAAACACATAAGCAGGCTTCACAACCTACTCCTATGTGTTCTTGTTAGAATTAGCACATAGGGACACAAACTAATTCACATAAACTACATATAATTAGAGAATGATCTAGGCGTTATTTTCAGTTTCTAATAGCCATTTGTAACCCTTGAAACACCTATACACTTTCACTTCCTTACAATGAGGACATTGTAAATTCCTAATTTAAGGGTGGGAGGGTTACACCCTAAAAAGAAAAAGATCAACAAAAAAGAACAAAACTCTAATCTGATACCATGTGCTGAGAAGAACACCAAAAATGTCCCATAGGGCAAGGTGCATAAAATCAACAAAAAGAGCACAAAGTGCCAAATCTGAAAAAATTGTTTAAAGCAATTATGTTAAAAAAAGGCTATGTGAGAAAAGAATTTCCAAAAGAGTGACCCAACAAGCCCTATTGATCCTAAATGTAGGACGTGTAGAGGAGCCAGTTGAGATTGTGGATAGCAAGATCCGGAAGTTAAGGAACAAAGAGATTAGGCTGGTAAAGGTTCAGTGGCGATTTCATAGAGGGCAAGAGGCAACTTGGGAGGTAGAAACGGACATGAGGTCCAAGTACCCTCATCTTTTCGATAAAGGAATTATAGGGACATAATTCTTTTGAGGGGGGGGGGGGTGTGTTGTAATAATCGAGGTCTTAATTGAAAAGAATAAGTTTTGTGGGGAATGTTGCAAAATTTTAAGTTCAGGGGTTGATTTGTAAATATTGTAGAAGAGTATAAAAACTCTTAATTTTGGGCACAAAGCCCTAGGTGCTTATTATTGTTCTTGTTGGCGGCTTAGAGAGATAGCAGTGAAAGAAAGAACCAATTTCAATCTGCAAATTGGGAAGAAGAGGTGGAAGATTGGAGGCTAGTTTGCATTAATTCATATCAGGTAATCTCTTATTTCAAACCTTGTCCTTAGATTTTCTGTTGGAATTGGTTTGTTTGAGGGTTTTTGGTTAAAAGTTGAATATGATGCTCTAAGGGGGAAATTAGACATCATCCTTGTGTTTAAGAAACAAAGGGTTTGTAAGGAATGAGCTAAGTATGTTTATAATGCTGTTTTTATCGCAATATCGTTGTGGTTAAGGGTTTTTAGCAGTTTTTGATCCCAAAAACGTCACAGACCTCGCATCCGGGTAGTCTGTGCAGGTGACCGGACAAAGTGTCTGGTAAGGAGTCCGGATAGGATGGCTGTCCGGATAGGTAGACGTCCGGATAGCATAGTTGTCCGGATAGGGCAGTTGCCTGGATAGCATAGTTGTCTGGATAGTATAGCATCCGGTAAGTAGCATCCGGACACTGTGGTGTTCGGTGAGTGGTATCCGGATAGTTGATGTCCGGAAAGTTGGTGTCTGGCTAGTTAGTATCCGGTCAGCTTATGTTTTATCCACTTACTCAGGTATCCCAATTGAAGGTCAGAAGTAAAGAAAAGAAAGTTATTAAAAGCACCCGGTGAGTTTTTTTCTAACTAAATATATGTGTTTTAAAACGTGTTTTCCTAAGTAAGTAAATGAGAAGAAATGTCATGTTTTATCGCATGATTTTGATTGTATGAAAGTTTATTTGAGATGTATGCATACATTGTTGTTAGATGTAAATCGGCTAAGTTGGGGGGGGGGGGGGGGGTGGCCCGCCAGTGCTCATACCGGGGTGTGTGCCCCGTTTATGCCATGGGAGGTGTGACCCAGTAAGGCAGTGTGAGACTGACACGTTGTCACTTTCGAGTGACTTCAGTGTGCCATTTACATGAGTTGAGTTATCAAAAAGTTTTGTTTAAAGTTATTATATTTGTAAGCTGCAATCTGTTTTAAATGTATGTTATCAAACTGTTGAGGGAGCTCACTAGACCTCATGGTCTAACCTTCGCATTTTCCAAACTAAACGTTTTCAGGGAAGCAGATAGTAGGGAGCTCCAGTAAGAATCAAGAAAAGAATTAGAGACTGGACGCTTCTAGAGATAGTGCTACAGTTTTATTCCATAGACTTGTTTTATTCTCAGTTGTGAATAGGTTGTTTCCGCCAACCTAGATTTTGAAGACAGTTGTATTGGAATTTTTGAGACTCGTTTTGGGATGTTTTATATTATTATGAATGTTATGCTTTAGTTTGGTTTGGGTTGTGACAATTGGTATCAGAGCCGTAGTTTAAGGGATTTAGGTGACCGTACGGGCCTAGACTTAAACTGTGGAACTAGAAATCACAACTGAGAATCAGGAATGCGCTAGGAGGGAACTATTACAAGTATAGACTAATAGGGTAGCGAGGACAGTCATGTAAGGTAGGTTCGGGATTACACCTGGCCAGTGTAATTGCGAATTTACAGGTATATGTATGTGCTTAAATTGCCTTATTATTCTTTAGCAGTAGTCTTAAGTTATTCATTTTGTCGTATTTTCATTAATCAAGAATGTCTGAGAGGATCCTGAGAAGTAGGTCGGTAGCGGTAGATGAGGAAATTCTCATGGAAGATGGGCCAGTTGTACCTCCAAGGCCGACGGCCACCCGTGGAAGAGGTGGAGGCCGAGGGGGAGGGCGGGGAAGACCGCCACTACAAGCTGCCACTCAGTTAGAGGGAGCTGGTGCAGCGACGCGAGGGAGGAAGAAAGCGTCGGCTACCCGTCGGGCTGTCTGTGTAGGGGCACCTAAAATGCGTGAACCACTACACTAAGAGAGTACTGCCTCGGTGGGAAGAGGGAGTCAGCCGAATAGTCCAGGGAGAAACCGGAAACAAGCTTTTGTAACTGAGGAAAAGTTCACGACTGAGATGGGCAAACTGCAAGACACTCTACAGGCACTGTTGGAAAATCAGATCAAGACTACGTCAGAAGTGCGAACTAAAAGCGGGAATGAGACAAAGAGTGAGGCATCTAGTGTACCTCCGACCGTGGTGGGAGATCATTCTATGTCAACTCCATTTGTGGCTAATGAAGCGAAGGCAGCGAAGGGATGCACCTTTAAGACCTTTGCGTCGTGTAAACCTCCATCTTTCAACGGGGAACACAATCTAGTTTTAGATCTGAGGTGGATACGTGAGATGGAGTTAGCTTTCGACACAAGTGATAGGCGGGTTTACACCCCCTAACTCTAACCGCAAGTGTACGGTGTCGAAATCAATTAATAGTACTGAAAGTACGAGTATCGAACACAGGGAACTAGGAACTAAGTATCATAATGACTATAAGATCAATTAACTGAACAATCTCAATTTTGAGTTGTTGGTATGAAACTAATTAATTGCAAATAATTAAATCAAACACGAGACAGTAAACAACTTGAGGAAGCTTTGGCTAGAGAAAACAGTTGAGGGTTGGAAATCCTAAGGTCTTCACAGATAAATACCTGATTCAAAACAATTACCAGCTATTCTCTTTAATGAATACCCAATCTCTAAAATCACCGTTGTTCTTTCTCAAGCAACAACGGGTTTTATTTTGAAAGCACAAGTTTTATCTCTCGATCTCAACCTATGGAATTCAAAACACATTAAACTCAAGATTTCAACGGGACTAAGGCTTACTTGGTATATCTATATCCAATTTCTCACCTTAGGCATGCAATTCTAGTTTTAGTTAACAATTAACTCTCTCGAACTTAGTTGATAACAAACAAAATAGATGAAAGTTGGCCAAACTCACAAAAGCATTAAAACCCAAATCACATGCTTCATTAAATAGGAAAAACTAATAAAAGTCTCAAATCAAGTATTCATAAGCTTAAACCAAATTCAAACCAACCCCCAACATCTAAAGATTAGTTCATGTTGGTGGTGGATAAAAACATAAGAAAAGGAAGAGAAATATTGTGTGTAAACCTAATGATTGTGAACGTGAAGAATGTACGATGAACTCCCTTCTCTCGGCCCTAATATGCTTCATGTGGTGAACTTCTCCTCAACCGATCCTCTATCGTCGCTCAAAAACCTCTGAAAATCGCCCCCTCGCTGTATGCCGTCGTCCGTCGAGAAGTGATGACCTAAAATCCGGAAAAATGCGAAATATAGCAAATGACCAGAGACTTACGTGGTTTGTCCCGTGGCTTCAAACCGTGCAACAAACCGCGCGGTTTCCTGATGTGTCCGGATCATGATTTGGGCACGGGTCTCGGGCTTGGATCTTAGGCTTCCGTTGGGCTTCGTTTTGGCTCTAATTTGGACTCTTTTCCGCTTCTTTTCTCGATGAATGTTGTCTTTTAGATTACCTGTACATTTCACTCGATAAACCATAAAATTCCGCCTCTTTGCTCCAACACAATCCAATCTCATTGGTTTGTGGACCGAAAATAACGTCAAAAAGTGGCGTTATCAACAACCCCAAACCGAGCGTTGCTTGTCCTCAAGCAAATTAGCGATAAAATAGAATCAAAGCATGTATCAGTGAAACAATAACTGCACAACTCTCAATCGATACCACGTAATTCACTGGTGATTTCCCATACCCGTGAATGCTTATCTCACCCTCGCCTCATCCTTATTCTGTTTGATCTATGGTCTTCCATTGTGAGTTGAACTCGTGACAGCTCCGATTTCATTAGGGTCGTACTAGGTCCAAACATACTAGGGAAAACATTTCGCCTCGACCCTACCTCACGGGATTCTCTCATTTCACTCGAACCTAGGTTGTCGCACATGTTGTCATGTTTTAGGAAGTTATGTACAAGAATACTCGATAATTACATGACAATTCAAATTAAAGACGCACAAATGTCCAAAAAGTTGATCTCAGAAGGGAATCAAGTAGCAAGACAGGGAATATTGGTAAAGGTGGTCGCATACCCTAATCACATTTTCCAGAAGATCATCCAGGTCTTTACAAGGGTTGTAACAGGGCTAGGGTCATGGCTGAGAAATGAAAGAGGTAAACGGATCAAAGATCCTCGGTGTGTCAACCATTAGCAGTTCTGGACTTCTTGACTTCACTTTCTATCACTTGGCCCTCTTTGTCACTACTGGAGTCGCTTTGACTCTCTTATTTAGCTGCTGTAAGTACTATCTAACTAACTGTATTTTTTTATTTATTATTATTATTATTATTATTATTATTATTATTTTCATTTTGGGGCATCATTGGCCCTCTTTATTTGTTTGGGGCTACATTGGCCCTCTTTTCTAACTTTTGGGTTAAAATGACCCAATTTATTCTCATGACTGGCCTGTACTTTTTCTTTTCTGCTCTATCTCTCGCTGTTCATTACCGCCTCTGATTGACACACTTTCGGATAGGGGTTGGCTAAGGCTTTTGGTTCGGGTTTAATGGTGGGTTTGAAATGAATAGGGTGAGTGTTTGGCTGCAAAATGGGTTGTGGATACACACATAAGGGGTCAAAAGGTACGTTAGACAAAAACGGGTTAAAGTGCACACAATGACTGGAATCATCTCTTAAGGTCCACACGATATGGTCTACTACACCCTTACCCAATATCCCGATGGTCGTCTTTGCTACTCAATGCAATATTATAGCGAGATCACTCTATAATCACGACAAGGAATTTGAAAAAGTGTATATGAATTAATTGTATGAATCCCTCGAACTGAATAACATCTTTTAGGCTCAAGTCTCGCTATTGGGTGGTCTCCACTAATGTCCCTAGTCATGTCTTTTCCTGGTCCTTCCCTAATGGTCACGTTACGATCACGAGATTCTTCCCACAATGGTCGGTCTCAATCTTCCAAAACAAAAATTTAGCTACTGTGCTCTAAACATTCAGAAGTGCAGGAAATCTACGTGCATAAACGTGGGCCCGATTGGGCAACCCCAAACCTTACCCACACATTGTCCCCAATGTGTAAGTGTCGGTGCAGGTGATACACATGTATGACACGTATCATTGTGCAGTTATTGCAGTTATCAGACAGGAAAGACAAAGTAATAACATGAAACATCAAGAGCTAGCCCACAGTTTTTCAAAACTGGCCACCCCAAACCTAGGCCGTGGCCTAGATTCGTCAAACAAAGCCAACCCCAAACCTCGGTAAAACCAAGGTTTGTACAAGAGTAAAAGTGAGTGTGTAGGTGTTTAAAAAGTAAGACACCCCAAACCTAAGTGGAACTTAGGTTTGTTGCATCTTGTTTAACTAATAAGGACACAAAGCATCACACATTACTCGTTACATACAGAGTTAGAACATACCTGTCTGACCGAACTGAGGGGATTCTCTTGAAAAATTGGAGCGACCAGTTGAGAGACATCGGAGAAGATGGAGAGAGAATGCAGACACAAAAGAAATCAAAGCAAAAGACGAAAGAAGGCAAAGAAAACAAAAAACACAAAGCACGAAAGGGAAAAACACTGCACGAGAAACACCCTAGACGCGTCAGGGGAGTCGCGCAGTTTGGGCCGTGGCCTGAAACCGCATGGCATCCCGCATAACTCTCTGTTTCGCAAAAATATTCAGAGACCCCTGCGGCTTGGTGCGCGGCATGAAGCCGCGGCTTAGACCGCGTAAGTCTCTGTTCCCTATTTTTTTGTAAATAAAATCACTCAAAAACATAAAATAAAAAAACGCAAACCTCGGTAGGTTGCCTCCCACCCAGCGCCTTGGTTTCGGTCGTGGCTCGACCTTCCTTCTGATCAATCCTTCGGCTTTCCTTTATTACCGGGTTCTTCTTCAACTTGACCTCATACACTATCGAACATCTTGAACGTTTCTTTTTCTCCGCCAACCCTTAAGGTCATCTCGCCTTCTTCCTTGTCGATAAGTGCCTTGCTCGTGGCCAGAAATGGTCTCCCCAATATCAACGGGACCTCTTTATCTTCATCTATATCTAGGACCACGAAATCGACTAGAAGGTAGAACTTACCGACTCTGATCAAGACATCTTCTATCACTCCATATGGGTACGTTATTGATCTATCGGCGAGTTGAAGTGTCATGTATGTCGGCTTCACTTCCCCCAAGCCGAGTTTCCTGAAAATAGATAGAGGCATTAAATTAATACTTTCTCCTAAATCACATAACACCTTATCAAAACAAAGATCTCCAATTTGTATAGGGATAGTAAAACTCCCTGGATCATTAAGCTTCGGGGGAAGCTTATGCTGGATGATAGCGCTGCACTCCTTAGTAAGTGCAACTGTTGCGTGCTCCTCAATCTTCCTCTTGTTGGAGAGGATATCTTTCAAGAATTTCACATATGAGGGCATTTGTGCCAAAGCATCTGCAAAAGGAATGTTAATATGTAACTTTTTAAATACATCAAGAAATTTAGAGAAATTAACATCATCCTTATGCGCTTTAAGCCTGCTCGGATAGGGCACTTTTGGAGCTATCAACTTGAACGGTGGTTGCTTTGGCATAGTTGGCTGCTCTTGCTTCTTCTCTTCACTCTTCTTGTTCTCCTCAATCACAATATCTTCGTCGGCTTCCAACTCATCCGTATCTGCGATCTCAACATCTTGCCTTTTAGGCTCGGTTTCCTTTGATGACGGTTCTCGTGTAGGCTCCTTGATCGGCTCCTTACCACTTCTCAGATAAATGGCTTTGCACTCTTCCCGGTTTTGCCTTTCGGTTTGACTTGGAAATGTTCCGGGAGCTCGGTTTTATAGGACTTCAGAAATTTGTCCCACTTGCCTTTCAAGGAGCTTAATAGATGCCGTATTCTGATCAGTAGCCGCCTTGACTGTGTTAACCGTGCTTGCTAATTCTCCAACTATGTTGTCCATCTTTTTCATGAACTTCATCATCATGTCCTATAGTGTAACATCCCTGTTTCCATATATACAAATAACATATAATTCATAACATACTTTCAACAAAAATACATTATATTTCACATTCGGTCCCATAGTCTTGATAACCATACTAATAAAACTGTACAAACTTTTCGTGAATTACATTACATTATGACTAACAACAAGTCATGAGTACAAAAATGCATCTATAACTTCATATACAAAATCTTCACAAAACTATCCATCGATCGTCCTATTCACTTGTTCTTACTCGATCCGCCACCTGGAATACATATTTTTAAAACAGAAATGAGGGTTAGACCTAATGGTCTAGTGAGAAATCCCTGTCAATTTAGTAAACCTTTGTATCAAAACCATTTCTGTAAAACCTTTCATATACATTAAAGTACTACTCGTATATACATACCATTCAAGACTCGTACTTCTCATTCCACCTTATTCCTCCACAAATGGCCAAATTAATTGGTTGCGAGCCAATTTAACACACCGGTCCAAAGCCCGGCCACGTATTATATTCTCATATAATACTCACGTAATTATAATATCTCGATATATTATAATCACCCACGTATGACATATTCATACAATTTATCAAGTATTTGTTATCCACATAATGTATTCCAGTAAAAATACTTTAAAGTAAAACTCACCTGTTTAGCTTATCAAAATACTTCCAAGCCTTTCCAATGGATTCAGTCTTTCACTTCAAACTCTTAGTATCTGAAACAATTCAAATACATATACCACTTTACCAAATAGCACACATAAGACTCTCTAACAGATTGAGAATCCCAATAACTTTTCAAACTCTTATCCTTAAATGATCACCTACAGCGACTTAACACGGGGGTTCCGCTACCCGGTTAGCGGATGGGGTCAAGGGGCAACGCCCTTGCGGGGTTTGGGGGCCGCCTCCCAGGAAATTTTCGGAGAACTTAATCCATTAATACATTCAGAAACTATATCCGGACACTACCAAAATTACCGGGACTCCACTGTACCGGGACTCTCCGGTACCGGGACTCTCCGGTACCGGGACTCTCCGGTACCGGGACTCTCCGGTACCGGGACTTAACTATACCGGGACTTCCTTTACCGGGAGTCCTAAAGACCGGGAGTCTACCGGGACTTCCCCGGGACTTCCCCGGGACTCTTCAAGAACACTGTCGGTTCAATTTCTCAGATTCAATTGAAACTAACACAAATCACTAAAATCAAACTTTCTAAACCGATAGGAATTTTCTATAACCGATTACAACATAACATGAGAAGAAACTATACCTCAATAACGACTCCAAACGAATCAATCGAAGCCCTAACCGTACGAATCCTTTTTCCGCTTCTTCTCGCCTCAGGAACACACACACTGATAAAATTTAGATGATACTGTTGAATGAAATATCTTAAGGGTGTATATTAATCCCATACTTACCAAATGGACCCTGAACTACTCACTAATGACCAACACACCCCTTAACTTATAACTTGATCCAAACTTAACCAAAACATTTAACTTTAAAGTTAACTAAACTTAACGAAAAAGGATTTTAACTAACGGACTTACTCGGGTATTACATCTAGCCCCGGTTTCTTCTCCCCGGATTGTCCCTCGTCAAATCTCCGTTGGTTGTAACCTGGAGGACGGTAAACGTTGTTAGAATTAGGGGAGTTAGAAAAATTGGAATGATTACATTGTTCTTGTTGACCGGGTTGCCCTTGCGGTTGACCCCATGAAAAGTTAGGGTGTTTCTTCCACCCCTCATTAGATGTGTTCGAGAAAGGGTCGTTCCTCGGCTGGTTGTTCCGGTTTTGTAAAAACTGAACCTGTTCAGGTTCTTGTGAAGCGAGGAACACGTCTGGACTACCTCCCTTCAAATGGTTTGTGATAGCAGCTAATTGAGCTTTTATTACCTTCATCTCATCATTCTCTTGCACACTCGCAACTCTTCTAACTGCTGATCTTGGAGTAGAAAAACTATGTTCAGTCAGATTATCAATCAACTCGCATGCCTCCTCATAAGACTTATCCATTAGGGCTCCACCCGTTGCAGCTGTAATGTCGTTTTTGAACTGCGGGTGAAGTCCACTGAAGAACGTTTGGATAATGACCCAAGCTTGTAACCCATGATGAGGGAACTTCTTGATCATATCTTTGTACCTCTCCCACGCTTCATACAATGTCTCTTGATCCCATTGAGTAAAATTGGTGAGTTCAGCCATAAGTTGGGCGGTTCTGCTTGGTGGGAAGAATTTCTGGAGGAAGGCCGCTTTCAGTTGCGCCCAGGTGGTGATCGAGTCCGGTTGGATACTTTCTGTCCAAGTTTCGGCTCTGCCTTTGAGTGAAAAGCTGAACAGCCTCAGCTTAATTGCATCCTCTTCCACCCCATTGATCTTGAACGTGTTGCAAATCCTCTCAAATGCACGTAGATGTGCATGAGGGTCTTCTGTCGGGGATCCTCCATACTGATTTTGTTGTACCATCACGATGGTACTCGGTTTGAGTTCAAAGGAGCTCGCCCCAGTAGTGGGTAGTTGGATGCCTAAGCGTGCGGCTGCCACATACGGATCGGCAAACGACCGCATAGGACGTCTCTCAGGAGGAGCTTCGTCGCCCATCTTCAGATGTCTTTTAACTTTAGATTCTTTTCGTAACTTACGGGCGGTTCTTTCGATTTCCGGATCGAGTGGTTCGAGTCCTTCCCCTCGGGGTTTTCTTTGGCATAAACCAATTAGTACCTGAAACGGAAAGTAAACAAAATTAGCAATCCAAAAACTGAAAGTGATGAAATAAAATAACAAAAATAAAAAATTGTTCAATGTAATAGCGCTTATAGCTGGTAGTGCTATCAGTTGCAACTAGTTCCCCGGCAACGGCGTCAAAAACTTGATAGGCAGGTTTACACCCCCTAACTCTAACCGCAAGTGTACGGTGTCAAAATCAAGTAATAGTACTGAAAGTTCGAGTATCGAACACAAGGAACTAGGAACTAAGTATCACAATGACTATAAGATCAATTAACTGAACAGTCGCAATTTTGAGTTGTTGGTATGAAACTAATTAATTGCAAATAATTAAATCAAACACGTGACAGTAAACACCTTGAGGAAGCTTTGGCTAGAGAAAACAGTTGAGGGTTGGAAATCCTAAGGTCTTCACAAATAAATACATGATTCAAAACAATTACCAGCTATTCCCTTTAATGAATACCCCCAATCTCTAAAATCACCGTTGTTCTTTCTCAAGCAACAACGGGTTTTATTTTGAAAGCACAAGTTTTATCTCTCGATCTCAACCTATGGAATTCAAAACACATTAAACTCAAGATTTCAACGGGACTAAGGCTTACTTGGTATATCTCTATCCAATTTCTCACCTTAGGCATGCAATTCTAGTTTTAGTTAACAATTAACTCTCTCGAACTTAGTTGATAACAAACACAACAGATGAAAGTTGGCCAAACTCACAAAAGCATTAAAACCTAAATCACATGCTTCATTAAATAGGAAAAACTGATAAAAGTCTCAAATCAAGTATTCATAAGCTTAAACCAAATTCAAACCAACCCCCAACATCTACAGATTAGTTCATGTTGGTGGTGGATAAAAACATAAGAAAAGGAAGAGAAATATTATGTGTAAACATAATGATTGTGAACGTGAAGAATGTACGATGAACTCCCTTCTCTCGGCCCTAATCCGCTTCGCGTGGTGAACGTCTCCTCAACCGATCCTCTATCTTCACTCAAAAGTCTCTGAAAAACCTCTGAAAATCGCCCCCTCGCTGTATGCCGTCGTCCGTCGAGAAGTGATGACCTAAAATCCGGAAAAACTTGAAATATAGCAAACGACCAGAGACTTACATGGTTTGTCCCGTGGCTTCAAACCACGCGGTTTCCTGATGTGTCTAGATCAGGTTCTGGATCATGGTTTGGGCACGGGTCTCGGGGTTGGATCTTAGGCTTCCGTTGGGCTTCGTTTTGGCTCTAATTTGGACTCTTTTCCGCTTCTTTTCTCGATGAATGTTGTCTTTTAGATTACTTGTACATTTCACTCTATAAACAATAAAATTCCGCCTCTTTGGTCCAACACAAGCCAATCTCATTGGTTTATGGACCGAAAATAACGCCAAAAAGTGGCGTTATCAACAAGCAAGTGTGTCGAGGAAGACAAAGTGTTGTTTGCCATGTCTATGCTGAAAGCAGATGCTATTTTCTGGTGGGATATCGAGACGGGAGGTAAGGGTTCTGAAATCGCAAAGACAACTACCTGGGAACTGTTCACAAAGAGATTCAAAGCTCAGTTCTGTCCAGTGGCGGCCATTAAGAAGCTCGAGGAGGAGTTTCTGGGTTTAGAGCATGGGACGATGTCAGTCCAAGAGTATACGTCGAAGTTCATTGAGAAAGCTCGGTTTGCTGAACTGTATGTGCCTACTGAGGAGAGGCGCATAGAGAGATACATATTGGGGCTGAAGAGCAGCGTGAGGGAATTAGTGCAGGTGAAAGGTCCAATTACTTTTCAGGCTGCGGTAGATACTGCAGAGCTCACAGAAAAAGAGAAGGATAGACAGATGACAGAGAGAGTTGGAGACAAGCGGAAATGGGAAGGACCGAATCACGATGTTAAGAGGCCGAGTGCGCCTAAACCCGAGCTGAGGGCGGGATTCAGATCAGGAGAGAGACCTTGTGGCAAGTGTAATCGGATGCATAAGGGATAGTGTTTGGCGGATAAAGAAGGATGTTTCAAGTGTGGGAAGATGGGGCACATGGCACGAGATTGCCGTAGTTCGAGATCGAGTTATCATTGCGGTTCGCCAGACCATGTCAAGTTGGACTGTCCACAGTTGCTGGGAGTTACGGCGGAAATAGTGGAGGAAGATACTAAGATAGAAGGGGGGAGCCGACTCGTGCGAAGGCGAGGGCTTTCCATACGTCGGCAGAGGGGGCGGTGAATACGCCTGATGTGGTGACATGTACTTTCCCTATTGACTCGACTTTTGCTAAAGTATTGTTTGATTTGGGCGCCAATCGTTCGTTTGTGTCGCCTAATTTTATTCAGAAATTGCAAGTGAAACCCAAGAGGTTGAACTTTGGGTTTGAGGTGGAAGTAGCAGATAATAGTCGAGTCTGGGTGAAAGAGGTTTATGAGGGGTGTAGTATTGTTGTTGATGGTCACTTGTTCCCTTTGCGTTTGTACCCAATGGGAATGAGGGAGTTTGATGTGGTTTTAGGGATGGATTGGTTGGCGGATAACGACGATAACATAGTGTGTAATAAGAAGTTGATTCGTATCGCCTTGCCTGATAAGAAGGAAGTAGTAATTTATGGGGATCGTCGAGATAGGAAGTCGTGTATGATATCTATGTTGAAAGCTATGCGATATTTGGGGAAGGGATGTCTAGGGTATTTAGCTTACGTGCTAGATGCTAAGAAAGAGAAGAAAGAAGTAGGGGATGTGCCTATAGTCAGCGAGTACCCGGAAGTGTTTCCAGATGACTTGACGAGTTTGCCCCCAGATCGTCAAGTAGAGTTCAGAATAGATTTGATGCTTGGGGAAGCACCGATTGCGCATGCGCCCTATCGTCTGGCACCAGCAGAAATGATGATGCAGCTGCAAAAGCTGCTCGACAAGGGTTTCATCCATCCGAGCTCATCGCCTTGGGGAGCGACGGTACTATTTGTTAAGAAGAAGGATGGATCTATGCGAATGTGCATAGATTACCGTGAGCTTAACAATGTGACGGTGAAGAACAAGTACCCACTTCCGAGGATTGATGACCTTTTTGACCAGTTGCAAGGTGCGAGCTACTTCTCGAAGATAGACTTGAGATCGGGCTACCACCAGCTGAAGGTGAGAGATGAAGACGTGCCCAATACGGCCTTTCGTACAAGATATGGACACTACGAGTTTTTAGTTATGCCCTTTGGCGTGACTAATGCGCCAGCAGTGTTCATAGACTTGATGAACAAGGTGTATAGCTCGTTGCTGTATAAGTGCGTAATCGTTTTCAACGACGATATCCTGATCTACTCTCGAATCCAAAAAGATCACGAGGAGCATCTTCGAGCAGCGTTGGAATTGCTGAAACGCGAGAAGTTGTACGCTGAGTTTTCAAAGTGCGAGTTTTGGTTGAGGGAAGTTCAATTTATGGTGTCACCGGATGGCATCAAAGTGGACCCCGCTAAGATCGAAGCAATTAAGGATTGGGAGCCGCCAAAGTCGCCGTCGGAAGTAAGAAGTTTTCTTAGGTTGGCAGGCTACTACCGGAAGTTCATTCAGGACTTCTCCCGGATAGCCACACCGTTAACAACTTTGACGAGGAAGAACGTCAAGTTCGTTTGGACTGACGCACAAGAAGCCGCATTTGAGAAGTTAAAAGAGAGTCTGAGCAGCGCTCCAATTTTGTCGTTACCGGATGGATCAGAAGGTTTTGTAATCTACAACAATACTTCCAAGCTGGGGCTAGGGTCTGTACTAATGCAAAATGGGAAGGTGATTGCCTACGCATCTCGACAGTTGAAAGATCATGAAAAGAACTGCCCTACGCACGACATGGAGCTAGTGGCGGTGGTGTTCGCTTTAAAAATATGGAGACACTACTTGTATGGAGTGAAGTGTCAGATCTACACCGATCATAAGAGTCTTAAGCATCTTTTCGAACATAAGGAATTGAACACGAGGCAGAGGAGATGAATGGAATTATTGAACGACTACGACTGCGAAATCCTTTACCATCCTGGTAAAGCAAATGTGGTAGCGGACGCGTTGAGTCGGAAAGAGCGAGGAGAATCGACCAAAGTGGTGGCTTTTCAGAGTCGAGGCGACCCCGAGTCTCCTGGACGAGGTCAAGAAGTCTCAAGAGGAGGCGTTGTTAGAAGAGAATGTAAAGAGTGAAAGAATCATTGGGATTGCGCCATTGTTCAGTGTCAACAGTGGTGGGCTGAAGTGTATGAAGAATCGGGTGTGGGTTCCTAAGTTAAGGAACTTGAGAGTAAGCATATTGGAAGAAGCGCACAAGTCGCGATATTCTATGCACCCGGGGACGAATAAGATGTATCGAGACTTAAGACAGTTTTATTGGTGGCCAAGAATGAAGAAGAATATCGCTCACTTTGTGGAGCGATGTGTGACGTGTTTGAAGGTTAAAGCAGAACATCAACGACCGTATGGAGAACTCCAGTCTACGGAGATACCAGTATGGAAATGGGACAACATCACTATGGATTTCGTTACGAAGTTACCAAGGACTCCGAAGGGTAACGATGCGATATGGGTGATTGTGGATAGTCTCACCAAGTCAGCGCATTTTCTACCAATCAGGGAGTCGGGTCCATTGGAGAAGTTAGCTCGGTTGTACATTAATGAGATCGTGTCAAGGCACAGGGTGCCACAGTCTATTATGTCCGATCGGGATAGTCGGTTTACATCATCGTTTTGGAGAAGTCTCCAGCGAGAGTTGGATTCACACGTGAAGTTGAGCACAACATATCATCCCCAAACAGATGGCCAGAGCAAAAGGACTATCCAAACGTTAGAGGATATGCTCCGAGCTTGCGTAATTGATTTCAAGGGTTCTTGGGAAGTACACCTACCTTTGATAGAGTTCCCGTATAACAACAGTTACCATGCGAGTATCCAGGCAGCACCATTTGAAGCCTTGTACGGACGGAAGTGCCGTACGCCGTTGTGTTGGAATGAGGTGGGAGAACGACAATTAGCAGGTCTAGAGATTGTGCAAATGACTGCGGATAAGATAGAGATAATCCGTGAGAAAATGAAGATCGTGCAAGATCGGCAAAGGAAGTACTCAAACAGACGAAGGAAGCCTATCGAATTCCAAGTGGGTTACAAAGTTATGCTGAAAGTCTCGCCTTGGAAAGGAGTAGTGCGATTCGGGAAGAAAGGAAAGTTGAGACCAACATATGTGGGGCCTTTCGTCATTATTGAGCGAGTTGGAGCAGTGGCTTACAAATTAGACTTGCCAGTAGAATTAAAGGGGGTTCATCCAACGTTTCATGTTTCGAATCTAAAGAAGTGCTTGGCCAAGACAGATGTGGCCATTCCTTTGGAAGATATCAGTGTCGATGAAAGACTGTCGTACGTAGAGGAGCCAGTTGAGATTGTGGATAGCAAGATCCAGAAGTTAAGGAACAAAGAGATTAGGCTGGTAAAGGTTCAGTGGCGGTTTCATAGAGGGCAAGAGGCAACTTGGGAGGTAGAAGCGGACATGAGGTCCAAGTACCCTCGTCTTTTTGATAAAGGAATTCCGGGGACGGAATTCTTTTGAGGGGGGGAGTGTTGTAATAACTGAGGTCTTAATTGAAAAGAATAAGTTTTGTGGGGAATGCTGCAAAATTTTAAGTTCAGGGGCTGATTTGTAAATATTGTAGGAGAGTATAAAAACTCTCAATTTTGGGCACAAAGCCCTAGGTGCTCATTATTGTTCTTGTTGGCGGCTTAGAGAGATAGCAGTGAAAGAAAGAACCAATTTCAATCTGCAAATTGGGAAGAACAGGTGGAAGATTGGAGGCTAGTTTGCATTAATTCATATTAGGTAATCTCTTATTTCAAACCTTGTCCTTAGATTTTCTGTTGGAATTGGTTTGTTTGAGGGGTTTTGGTTAAAAGTTGAAGATGATGCTCTAAGGGGGAAATTAGACATCATCCTTGTGTTTAAGAAACAAAGGGTTTGTAAGGAATGAGCTAAGTATGTTTATAATGCTGTTTTTATCGCAATATCGTTGTGGTTAAGGGTATTTAGCCGTTTTTGATCCCAAAAACGTCACAGACCTCGCATCCGGGTAGTCTGTACAGGTGCCCGAACAAAGTGTCTGGTAAGGAGTCCGGATATGATGGTTGTCCGGATAGGATAGTTGTCCGGATAGGATAGTTATCCGGATAGGTAGACGTCCGGATAGCATAGTTGTCCGGATAGGGCAGTTGTCCGGATAGCATAGTTGTCCGGATAGTATAGCATCCGGACAGTGTGGTGTCCGGTGAGTGGTATTCGGATAGTTGATGTCCGGAAAGTGGGTGTCTGGATAGTTAGTATCCGGTCAGCTTATGTTTTATCCACTTACTCAGGTATCCCAATTGAAGGTCAGAAGTAAAGAAAGGAAAGTTATTAAAAGCACCAGGTGAGTTTTTTTTCTAACTAAAAATACGTGTTTTAAAACGTGTTTTCCGAAGTAAGTAAATGAGAAGAAATGCCATGTTTTATCGCATGACTTTGATTGTATGAAAGTTTATTTGAGATGTATGCATACATTGTTGTTAGATGTAAATCGGCTAAGTCGGGGGGTGTGCCCGCCAGTGCTCATACCAGGGGGTGTGCCCCATTTATGCCATGGGAGGTGTGACCCAGTAAGGCAGTGTGAGACTGACACGTTGTCACTTCCGAGTGACTTCAGTGTGTCATTTACATGAGTTGAGTTATCAGAAAGTTTTGTTTAAAGTTATTATATTTGTAAGCTGCAAACTGTTTTAAATGTATGTTATCAAACTGTTGAGGGAGCTCACTAGACCTCATGGTCTAACCCTCGCATTTTCCAAACTAAACATTTTCAAGGAAGCAGATAGTAGGGAGCTCCGGTAAGAATCAAGAGAAGAATTAGAGACCGGACGCTTCTAGAGATAGTGCTACACTTTTATTCCATAGACTTGTTTTATTCTCAGTTGTGAATAGGTTGTTTCCGCCAACCTAGATTTTGAAGACAGTTGTATTGGAAATTTTGAGACTCGTTTTGGGATGTTTTATATTATTATGAATGTTATGCTTTAGTTTGGTTTGGGTTGTTACAATTGGTATCAGAGTCGTAGTTTAAGGGATTTAGGTGACCGAATGGGCCTAGACTTAAACTGTGGAAGTAGAAATCACAACTGAGAATCAGGAATGCGCTAGGAGGGCACTATTACAAGTATAGACTAATAGGGTAGCGAGGACAGTCATGTAAGGTAGGTTCGGGATTACACCTGGCTAGTGTAATTGCGAATTTACAGGTACATGTATGTGCTTAAATTGCCTAATTATTCTTGAGCAGTAGTCTTAAGTTATTCATTTTGTCGTATTTTCAGTAATCAAGATGATATTACAAGTATAGACTAATATCTTGCACTCTTGCTCTCTATATTATCTGTTATAACCATCAAGCGATAACTCCAAATCAAAACAAAGTCTTCAAATTCAACATCTGAAGTTAGTCTTTCATCTTGAGATCTTATAACTTGAGATACCTATCCTTGTGGAATACAATACTTGGCTATTACCATTTTATTATTTGAAAGATGATATTGGGCCACATCATATACTTGCTTTAGGGTCTGATTTTCACATGTCTATTGGTGTATATAAAGCACTGTCAAGTTTTTGGCGTTGTTGTCGGGGATAGGCATATATCTATATTTGTTTTGAGATTGAGTTTTGAGAAATTATTTTTTCTACCATCTTTGTTGCTTGTCATGCATCTCCATGTGTGTAAAAGTAACACTTATTTGAGTGTATCTTTCTATGAATATGGATTCAATGGGACATTCGTTTGGGTCGTATGAAACTGTTTTCTGTGACTATTGTGGCGGAAATCATTTCTCATACTATTGTTCTTCAAACCCCGAATCATGTTATTTTAGGGAAGATAGTAATTGGGATACCTCACACTTCAATGGTTACACTCAATCATGGGAGGATCATCAATTGATAACTCCAAATCATAACAAAGTCTTTAAATTCACCATCTGAAGTTAGTCTTTCTTCTCGAGATCTTGCAACTTAAGATACTTATCCCTGTGGAATACGATACTTGGTTCTTACCATTTTATTATTTGAAAGAAGATATTGGGCCACATTGTATACTTTCTTTGGGGTCTGATTTTCACATGTCTATTGGTGTATAAAAAGCACTGGCAGTAAATACTAGTAAATGACCAAAATACCATTTTTGAAATTTTTGAAACTGCAATCAAACTATTGTGGTTCAGATCAGTGGTGTAGCGGTGTGGTTCAACACGGTGGTGGTGAATGATGGTTTAGAACCGTGGTTCAGATCAGTGGTGGTCGTAGATGGTGGTTCAGATCGTTGGTGGTCGGCGGTGGTGGTTCATAACAGTGGTGGTCGGCGTTGGTGGTTTAGAACAGTGGTGGTCGGCGGTGGTTCAGAACGGTGGTGGTTTATGTAGTGGTGGTAGTTTAGAACGGTGATGGTCGGCGGTGGTTCAGAACGGTGGTGGTTTATGTAGTGGTGGTTCATGTAGTGGTGGTAGTTTAGAATGGTGATGGTCTGCGGTAGTTCAAAACGGTGGTAGTTCATGTAGTGGTGGTAGTTTAGAACGGTGATGGTCGACGGTGGTTCAAAACGGTGGTTCAAATGGGTGGTGGTTGGCAGTGGTTAGAATCGGTGGTTCAAATGGGTGGTGGTTGGCAGGGTTAGAATCGTTGGTTTAGCGCTGTAAAAAACTTGTTAAAATGACTAAAAACGTTCTATAAATCTATTGTAATCTCTTTAGATATAATATTTTCTAGTTTGGTTCTAGAAACTTGTGTTTTATTAGAACGGTTAAACATATTAGACGGAATATATTATACCGTAAGTCCCTATGGTTATCCGAATCTAGATATGGTACTTGTTCTAAAAAAAAATACACTAATCGTCCTTAAGTTTGTTAGGAGCTAGATCTTGTTGCTAACAAAGCTAACATCAATTCATTAACAAATGGAGGCAAATTGAATATATCTACTTATTTATAATTATTTTAAACGACCACTTATATAATGACACGTGTCTCCTCATTTTGACCCAAACCTTTTCTTTTGACCACTCTTTCTTATACGATCCCTTTGACCAGAAACCCAACGAGGTGGGTTTTGGATCATCAAAAACCCACGACCCAATTCTTGCAGGTTCGATTATGGGTGTTTGCGTTTTCTTGACCGGTCTTGGTTGTATCAAATCCAATCGAACCAGTCAAGATTACTGTAACAGGTTTTCTTGAGCGCTTCTTGCGTTTATCGCATGATTATAGGTGAAGGATAACAGTGTACTGTGTGTGTGTGTGTGTGTGTGTGTGTGTCTTCTTGCATGCCACTAGGGTTGGTTGGGGGAAGGGTTGTCGAGAACGGTGTATGCTCTTACCAGTGGGGGGTTGGGGGAAGGGTTGTCGAGAGCAGCGATGTGCCGTGTATTTGTTGTGTGTGTTTTCTCGGCGGAAAAGAGAGACGGTTTTGGGTTCTAGGAGCCGGAGGGAAGGCGTCACTGGATTTGTGATTTCGTGACTTCGTGGGTGTGTGTATATATAATGGAGTTAATTATGGATTTGGTCCATGTGGTTTGGTGATTTTACAAAAACGGTCCCTAAACTTTTTTTGTATGTTGTTTTGTAATGAAATGGCCCTTTCTTCATTTATTACGGATTACCTATACGGACTGAATATTATTTTATTTTATAATTTTTTAGAAATAAATTTTCAACTATTTCTGACGGATAAATATTTTTTTAAAGTTCTAATTTAAAGAAAACATCAATTCATGTAACCGTAAGTAATTTACGACGGATCATCAACGACTCGATTATATTTTTTTTGTTTTTCTTAATTTTTTGTACCCTTATGAGGTTTTACGGGAACTATTAGACCTGGCAAACGTGTCGTGTCGGGTTCAAAGTTAAACGGGTTGAGAACGTCTGATTCTAACCCGACCCGTTTAATAAACGGGTCAAAAAATCTCAACCCTAACCTGACCCGCCTAACCCGTTTAACATTTATAAAACTAAAAATTAAATATCAAAAATTGACAAGAAAATTACAAATCCAAATTTCAAATGAAAACATTATAAATCTAAATTTTATAGATCAAATTTATAAGTTCTATACAAATTCAAAACATTAAAAAATCCAAAACATTAAAAATCCAAACCATTAAAAAGAAAACTTAATATATATATATATATATATATATATATATATATATATAAATGGGTTATTCGGGTCATTTTCGAGTTGAAATTTTTGACCCTGATCTTACTCGTTTAATTTTCGTGTCGTGTCGTGTCAACCCGTTTACTTAAACGGGTTGAAATGTATTACTCAAACTCGTTTATTTCGTGTCGGGTTAGCGTGTCGGGTCAGTTTTTACCAGGTCTAATTGTGTATAATTTGTTTTATATATTTCTGTATATATGTATATGTAGATATATCTATATGTATGCATATATATCATATATATATGCGTGTGTATAATATATATATATATATATATATATGTATATATATGTATATAATATGTGTAGGGTTGGGTTCCAATGAAAAGTACCAAATTTTGTGAGAAGCTTGAGAAATGATTATCAACCGTTGAATGACAAATAGACGAACATTAGGATAAGATGCACCGAGATGTACCGGGTCAATTCCCTTTTAAGCCGCAATTCATGGGAGGATATTTCATTAAAAGCTTTCAACGATTTAAAAGTCATTCTCACCAAGAATGTCACTTCTTACATGATCCCATGTCACTATGTGTATATATCATGTACATGTCGTAAGCATATATGTGTATGTGTATGTGTATATTTATATATGTATGTATCTGTGTATGTCTTTCTATATATGTATGTATGTTTGTATGTCAGTGATCCGTCGATGAATCACATCGTCGGTGATCCGTCATTGACACTTGCCGTTGATGATCCATCGGTGACGGAAGTTGTCGGTGATCCGTTGGTGCTACCAGGGCCGTCCCTGGGGTAGGGAGGGTCGGGCATACATCCAGGGCCCATAGGAAATAGGGGCCCAAATTTTTAAGTATGTATTATATAGTAGTATTAAAAATATTGTAAATAAAAAAGACAAAAAAATTAGTATATAATAGGACACAAAAAGAATTTAACATTATATTAAGGGCATAAACATGTATTAATTACTTACATTAGACAATACATTTTGTAAAAAGTTAATTGGTCTTTCATTTGCTCATTATTTCTCTAAGGTTTTTTATCTAGTACTAATATCTAAAAACTATTTTTGATAAAAAAAAACACCTTGCTATATACTTTATTACTCATCTTCCACATAGTGTTTTGATTATTTCATCCACATAAATTTTATTTTTGTGTTGGAATATATTATCTTTTCTGTTATTAACTAAGAAAACTTCTATCTATTGAAAACAATTACCAACTATATAAGATGACCCAACTTATATCTATATTCAGGATTTCAAAACTATCTTCATTTTTTTCATGCATTATTGACTCCTTGTTATCTAATATTGAGTGCATGAATCTTAAGTTCTCTTATCTCTAAATCGAGAATAGATTCTCAAACTATAACACCAACGTGGACTTTTGATTCTAAGACTAATGGTTCTAAAAAGTTTGTTTCGACTCTAAAAGTTTAAAACAGTGATGAAAATCATTAACACCAGGTAACATGTAAAAACTCAACTGATTTATGTTGATTTACTTAAAGTGTTACTCCAAATGGTCAACATACCGATCTCAAATGATTTCAATCTATATATTAAAGGCATATCATAAGATGCATTTGATGGTGGAACGAATTGACGATGTTTTGTAAAAATGATATGGTTAGATAATATTAGTTTAGAAAGAATTGTTGATTGATCTTGCGCTAAAAATACCCGAAAAACGATTTTATATAAATTAGTATTTCTTAAATTCAATGTTATTTTTTATGATATCAATAAATTGTAGTTATCGAGGACCCAATTTTACATCTCGCCCAGAGCCTAAAAAATGTCAGGAATGGGCCTGGGTGCTACTTGCCGTCGGTGATCCATCGATGATGCCTTCTCCCACGATTTTTTTCCTACTACCTTTCACTGGAGGGTCACCGACGGATTTACCCTTTATTGACGGCAAAATCCGTCTGTGATTCTCTTTTATTTTGTAGCGATAGTAACCATTTTTATACTTGTTAAAAATTTAGAGACATAGTTTGTAGCTTAGTGTAAACCACATGAACCGTAATTGTAGTTTAAACTAAGTAATATGTTTTCTTTTGTTTAAAAGTAGAGTAAACTTCAAAGTTGGTCCTTTTGGTTTGTTATTTCTAACAATTTTGGTTTAATGCAGTTTCAAAATTAAAAGATGGCCATTATGGTATACAAAAACGACTGCATTTGGTCCCCCTTTTAACAACCATTAAAAAAGTCTATTAGATTGGTGGCATTTTGTCTTTTTTAGGTTTCATTTTAATTTCAAATAAAAATTAAAGAAACTTTACACATCCATCCTCTATTAGAAAATGACAAGTACCCTATTTTATTTATATATATGTGCACGTTCAAATTATTTACATGTGAACTTCAACTGCATCGGCCATCTACTAGGACCAGGAGATCAGAAACTAAATCCTACTAATCTGAAACCAACTCGTGTTCTATGCACCAAGATTACAACCAAAGCCAAAATCAAAATCAACTTCAAATTTAAATCTAAAACACAAATCCAAAGTCAAAATAAAATGTCTTGAATTGTTATAGAGCGGATTTATATCAGGTATAGTTGGTAGGATGAAGTGGGATGAAGCTTTAGTGGATATCAAAATCTAAGAAATCAAGATACAGGGTTGGAAAATGGTGGATTGACGATTTGCAGTGGTTGGGGAAGGTTGTGAGTCGGTCTGGTTGGAGGGCGTTGTAGGATGAGATGCACTGAGATAAGATGCACCGAAACACCAAGTCAATTTCCTTCTAAGACGCAATTCAGTGGAGGGCATGAGATTAAAAGTGATCAGCGATTCAGATCCACTTCTCACGTTTATCACGTTAACCTCAGCTTCTCATCGGAACTCAACCCTATATATATATATATATATCATTTATTAATTCGTATATGCTAAAATAAAAAATTATAAAACTTATAATTTTTATAAAGAAAATGAAACAAAAATGGGCTTAACAGGTTTTACGATGTTAGGTAGAGAGACTAAAAACCAAGCATTTCTGCATACAACAAAAGTTATGTCGCATCAAATGTTGTTAGGAAACATGTGCAACAAAAGTTATGTCGCATAAAATGTTGTTAGGAAACCACATGCAAAATTGCAATTTACTCTAATTTGTGAGTGAATTACATTTTTTGTGTAATTTTGTGTTTTTAACAAATCTCGTAAAAAAATTAACGAAACATGCCCCTATGATTACAATTTTTAACAAACTAAGGCCGTGTTGTTGCATTTTCTAACAAGTTGAATATATGTGGTTGTAGTTTTTTTAACAAGCATGGTCACTAAATATTATAACAAGTTGGGTCCTTGTGATTACATTAGAGACCTAACTCGTTAAAAAATACAACTATAAAAATTGAACTCGTTAAAATTTCAAATTAAGGATAAGATACGTTAAAAACATCAAACCACATGGAAAAGAAAATTGTATTGACTCTTATTTTCTAAATACAAATAAAAAAAATGGAAAAGTAAATTACAATTTTAGTCGGTCTCACTAACTCACCTAAAAGACTTCCGTTAACTAAAGAGAATTTTCATCTTTTTATAATTTATTAGATTTTCAATTTAAAAAGTATAAAATAAAAACATTTGTTTAATGTATTTTATAACGGTATATGATTATGTATTTTAATTTATATATGATTATGTTATTATGATAAGGGTATAAAATGAAAAAAAAAGATATAAAGTAAATTAAATAACTAATTATAATGGTATACAATGTAATTCAAAAAAAAATTTAATTATCATGATAAACGGGAGGTTTTAAAGCTTTTAAACTTTTTTTTGGAAGGGTATCCTAAGCTATGTCTAGACTAATCCCTTGGCAAATTATGACTGTAAGACATCAGCCCTGATTAAATCTCAGTGGCCACAATTGTTGTGTACACCTAGATTAGAACCCTGGGCAGATGGATATTCCACCACATCCCCCAGGGCCTTAACCAGTACGTCACAACCCTTGTGGTTTAAAGCTTTTAAACTTCTACATGATGTATTCAGATTTGTACCTCTTAAAAATTCAAGAATAATCGAAAATATAATTTTTTAAATGAGTATAGATAGATAAATAGATAAGAGTGTAAAATGGTAAATATTGTTATACTGAAATCAATATACAGGAAAAATCAATATACAGAACATCGATGGGGAGAAAGATCGACATACTTGTGATGGATGGTGGAGACGCAAACGTGGAGAATCGATGGAAAAACATTGACCCATGAGCAACAATGGAGAAACGAGGGAGGAGCGTTTTTTTTTACAAGTGGGGTTTGTTTCTTTCAATGTTCAATAGTTGGGAAAAAGGGTAGATGGAGAAAATTTAATGACTATGTACAAAGGACAAATATATTCTAATTGATCGATTCATCCATGGGTTGTGCGATTCAGCCACAACTGAACAACTATTATGGTTGTGCGAATAAGGCATATCCATTATACATCCTATTAAGCTCCTATTGAACAAACCCTAAGTGTACATTACTTGTGATAGAAAATTCGGCTTGCAAGCAAGTAGGCATGGGAATGGGGCGGGTATGGGGCGGGGACCTTAATCCCCATCCCCCGTCCCCGATAATTATATTCGTCCCCATCCCCATCCCCATCGGAGAACGGGGACCCCCAACGGGGAAACGGGGATTTTTTCCCCGATCGATTTTTTTTTATTTTAATACAAAAATAATTATTTTAATAAAAAAAATTTATTTTAATTCAAAATTACAACATCATATAATAATTAATAACCTAAAACCAAAAGAAATTCAACCCAATCCAAAAAAAGTTAACGTCACACGTACCAAAACATATCGAGTAATATCCAAAACTATATCGAGTAATTATATATTGATTTGACTTCCAAAATACATACTAATATATGAAAATAACAATTTTATATTCTAAACCTAGTTAGCAAATAGGAAATTATGAATTATCGATTAAGCTTAAATAAATTATATATATTTTATTTATTAATTAAAATATATAATGGGGACGGGACGGGGCGGGGAGTGTCATACCCGTCCCCGTCCCCATCCTCGATTTGTGACAAACGGGGATCCCCGTCCCCATCCCCATCCCCGATCGGGGCGGGTGGACCGGGTTCCCCGACGGGTCGGGGCCCATTCCCATGTCTAGAAGCAAGGGTTGGAAATAAAGGTATACTAGCATCATGCCTTGATTATATCCGGTATAAAAGGTACATATCTCTTATTATCTTGAAATGGGAGTGACCTATTGTTGAGGATCATTCCATTCGAACTTGATTTACCTAATGGTAAATTTGAGGAATGAAAACACCTCAATGATGTTGATTCTTGGATTTTCATTGTGTCATTTCTTTGTTGTATCCCATTTGGTGTCGCACTAGTTGCGCATGGCCTAGGAGTGTTCCAACTTCTATGTTAATAAGTGGACAGACACCATGTGAACTAGTCTTATGTTCATAAGTGGACAGACACCGGCCATCAGGGATGGTGTTGAGGTTTCGGATTGCCATGGCAAAAAAGCTAAAAAATGCCCTCACCCCATTTAACAAGTATACTAATATGATTTATTTACATTTTAATTTTTTAAAGGATACATCTCATAACGAAATGCAAAGTCTTATATGAACATCGAATCGAATGTGTTTATCTTAAAATATAGACCATGCATGTCATAATTCTAAATTCTTTGCATACCAGGTACACGTGGTGTAGTTTATTCATTTCAAAATGAAAATGTCCACATAACACATTTTAAAATCATTAATTCGGTGGGACCCTTCAACTTAACACTTTTATTTGCTTTACACACCACAAGGTACCAGCTAATTTCCCACCTATTTACTTCATCCACCTAATTAAATCTTCAGATGCTAATTAAATACGTAATGTGTTTTATAATGATTGGTTGAATAAAAAGTGTACATAAAAATAAAATATGTCATTGTTATTCAACAAAAGTGCTATAAACTCTGTTGTTGTTCTACTATTAAAACTATTGCTTTAAGGTATTAATACACATATAAAACTAAATGTTCTAGCTAAGGCCTTCCGCAGCGCAAACCCTCAAGCCCTCAATGCCACATCAGCGCCACATCAGCTAAGCGCTCAAGCCCTAAACACCCCCAGCGCATAACTAAAAACCCTCAAGCCCTCAATGCCACATCAGCGCCACATCATTTTTTTAATTCTTTTATTTATACATTTAATTATTTAACAAAATAAAAATAAGATAAATAATAAAAATAAAAATTCATATCATTCATTAAAAATAAAAATTACAAAAATACAAAACACTACCAATTATGAAGTTTTTTAATTTGCTCTTTTCTCTTTAAAGTAACTCTCAAAACGTCTCCCGTAAGGTGATCATGCGAGGTCATGAAAAACTCGAAGTCTTTCTCAAATCGTTTTGAGCGTTCGATTTCGAGTTCTTGTTCCAACCTATCTCGTTCGAGTTTTGAGCGTTCGATTTCGAGTTCTCGTTCCAACCTATCTCGTTCGAGTTTTGAGCGTTCGATTTCGAGATCGAGTTTTTTCATTTTGTATTCCATTGTATCATCAATCTTGTCGTTGAACGTCGTCAACAACTGAGTAACACTTTCGTTCGTATTCGACCCGGACGTATTACTCGTTGATGTTTTTTTGCCTTGTTTCTCCCGATGGGTCGTTGAAGTTGCTCGATGGAGTTGTCGTCATCATTGGAAGGGTTGGTACGTTTTGAACCCCGCGATGAAGTTGTCGTCATCGTTGGAACGGCTCCCCATTTTGGACATTTTTTGAGGACTTCCCAAGCTTGTTCTTTAGAGAAAGCAAAGCCTTGTTGTGCTTGGTACCGTTCGTGTGCCACTCGTGAAATGTCGGCATCACTCATTCCGCTTGATCTATTATTGACCAAGTTGTTGTAGATGCCGCCAAAAAGAGCAATTTTTTTATTCAGGTCGTTGAACTTGGTGTTGAGTTGATGAGTTGTTCTATAATTGGCGCGACCCATCAAACTATAGAACACGTCCCCGATTCGGGTCCAAAAACCTTCTGCATTTATGTAAATTCAAGTATAAGAATATTAACAAGAATAATAATAATAATAATAATATTAATATTAATAATAACAACAATAATAATAATAATAATAATAACAACAATAAAAATATTACCATGAGTTTGTGCGTTATCGATAACGGGGTCCACCGAAACGTCAACCCACGCCGACACTAACGCGAGTTCCTCCTCGTTAGTCCACATCTGTTTGGGGGCTCTATTTTCATATTGTTTGCTTTTTCCTTTTCTCGATGGTCTCGGGTTTGATGGTTCCGGGTTTGATGGTTGTGTGTAGATGGATTGTGGTGTGTGCGGGCTAGTATGTTGGGTTTCCGGAACAATGTCGTCGGCGAGATTGATTGCGGGTGAAGGAATATTGTAGTTGGCCGGAGTAAAACGTTGTTCAATCAAACCGGGACGTGTAAATTGGTAAGGAAATTGTTGGTGAAATTGTTGGGGAAATTGTTGCGGATATTGTGGCGGATTTTGTTGCGACCATTGTGGCGGAATTTGTTGCGACCATTGCAGGCGATAACCTTGTTGTGTAAACGCTTGGAAACCAAGCTCCGGGTCTTCTTGCGGTTGTGGTGTATCCGGTCGGTTACGACGGGATGTAGGTGTTTTGTTTGGATTCATGATGAAATTTGAGAGAGTTTGAGAGAATTTGAGAGAGTTTGAGAGAGTTTGAGAGATTGTTGGTGTGAAAAAATAAGAGGTTGAGGGTTAATATATATAGTGTGATTAAATTGAAAAAAAAATTAAAAAAAATTAAAAAAAGTAGCCGTTTTAAAATAGCCGTTTGAATAAAAAATAAAAAAAATAAACAAAATATGCTTCGGGTTCCTCGGGTTTTCAAACCCGCATCCCAAGCCCGCAGCTCCTGCAGCGCTACCCGCAGGAGCCCGCAGCCGAGCCCGAGCTCGAGCCCGAGGCGGTGCGGGTGGCCTAACAATAAAGATTTATTTATTTAACTCACATTTAAATTAAGATTTATTTATTTAACTCACATTTAAATTAAGACACATCATATTTTTATTTAGTTTATATTTATTTAATTCACATTTAAATTCACCCTTATTTATTGGAGTATTATGTACTCATATAAAACTAGGAGAGGTGATTTTTATCCCAAAAATATTGAATCCGACTTCTAAGTAAAATATAATAATTAATTAAAAAGGAAGATACAAAGTAAAGACACAACCAAACCAAAAAGTAAAACCTTTTTGAAAACAAGCAAACTGAAAAAAGTCGTAATCTTGTTTCTTGATTGTTATATATAAGGGATATATCCCTTGTTATAAATACCACTTATCTATCTATAATCTTTAACTTTTAAGCCTACATACAAACACCAAACATGAATCAAAGAACATCCATGGAAAGCCAAGGAAGTGTTCATCTGCCCATAGATGAGCTTTCGGTCCATTTCACTCGAACCCACCGAAAGAACACCACCATTTTCGAACCACAAACCAGCATGGAAACAGCCCACAGCAGCAACACAACACCTTTTTCCGGTCAAAAAGTGGTGGCCACGGGCGCCAAGGCACCGGAGAAAAAACTGACTCTCTTCGCCCTCCGCCTTGCTATTCTGGAGAAAGCAGCCACCGGGCTAGGAACCCTCGGGTTCATCTGGGCCACCGTGGTTCTGCTTGGTGGGTTCGCCATAACAATCGACAAAATAGATTTCTGGTTAGTAACTATCATTTTATTGATTGAAAGTACAAGAATCTTTAGCCGGAGCCATGAGCTCGAATGGCAGCACCAAGCCACCTGGTCATTAGCCGACCCTGGAGTCAGTAGTTTTCGAGCCATAAGGTCTAGCTCACAAGTGGTTATCCAGACGGTTAAAACGGTGTCGCCTCAGCCACTTTTTTCAGGTAGGTGAACATGGTACGATACCATGTTTTTTTTTCTCAATACCATGTACTAGCCAATTATGGTTGGTACTCAAAAATTTATATCATCTACCAACCAACTCTAATTGGTACTAAATTTTTTCGGTTGGTTTTGTACCAACATCTCAAAAGTTTACAAACCTGTTGTTTGAAACCTATTGTTTGTAAAAGAATAAAATGCCTAAATTGAGTTATTTGAGTTTAAGGGACGAGTAAACCTTTTAAATTGTAAAATAATAAAATGTTAATTTACTAAGTAGTTAAATCTCTTTAAAAAACAATAAGGTCATCTCATCATGCATAAATAGTACACTAGTAATCAAATATATTTCATTTCATGGATTTTTTATTTAACAAATTATCATAAATATATATATATATATATATATATAAAACGGTACGGTATTATCGTGGTAAACGATTTTCAATACCACGTACCAACTAAGTTTATGAAGTTAATCAATTTAATCGGTACCAATTTAGTTAGTATCAATTAAATTAGTACGGTTGATAATGAATTAATTGATTTTTCATGGTATAAATCTGACACCCCGCTTTCAGGGACGTCAGTTGGGAGTCCACGGATGATAAACTGTACAAACTACTGGGAGAAGAAAAAAGCACCATCTCGAACATGGACAACTTCTGATGTTCCTATTCTTCCATATGGCAACTGGATTTTCGTTTCGAGCAATATCAGTAAGCTTCTTTACTGGCTACAACTAGCATCAGCATCCATTTGCGTGTTTCTTTCGGTTACAAGACTCGTAATTCACAAGTTTGGAGACGTTCGTAAAGGAGATAGCGACAAAATGAATCGAAAATCAGCTCTAACGATCTTCTACGGGTTGGCGTTGGCTGAGGCTTTGTTGTTTCTTTTGGAGAAAACATATTGGGAGTGGAATGTAATCTACAAGAAAATGTTAGAAAAAGCGAACGATGATTTGGAGCTCGGATGCACTGGAATGGTTTCGGTTCGTAGGTTTTTCTACGATGCGTATTCTAGATGTGTTAATAGAAGCATCTTTGATGGATTGAAAATGGATATGGTTTCTTTCGCTATGGAACTCTTGAACTCGGATTCATCCGATGAGCAACTCATTGGGGTTCGAATCTTTGAGCGATTCACAACAAATCCACGGTTTTCCGAAGATACCCTTCAAAAGATCGGAATCACGATTTCCGTTATAGAACGGTTGGTCGAAATGCTTAACTGGAAAGACCCACAAGAAGAGGAGATTCGGAATTCAGCAGCGAAAATCATCGTGAAACTTGTTGGAAAGAAGCAAAACGCTCTTCGGGTTGCTGGAATTCCAGGAGCATTGGAATCGATATCTTCTTTGTTACATGTTAACAGAAACTCGGGTTCTATAATATGCTGTGAAGTATGTAAAAAGATAATAATTGGAGATCAAGAAAATTATGGGTTTTGGGCATTCAATCAATTAGGTCTTCTGATTCTAAAGAAACTTGCTCGTGATCATGATAATTGTGGAAAGATTGGAAACACAAGAGGCCTCCTAACAAAAATCATCGATTTCACACACGCAGATGAACGATTATTAACAAACGAAAGGGTATCCGAATCTCAGATTTCAACTGTGAAAAGATCGTTACAAGTTGTAAAGATGTTAGTGAGTTCAACGGGCGTTACTGGTGAACAGCTTCGAACGGAGATATCTGAGGTGGTGTTCACAATAAGCTACATTCGAGATATATTAAGGTATGGCGAAAAACACCCGAGTCTACAAAAACTTGGGATTGATATTTTAACGAGTTTGGCGCTAGAGAACGATGCAACAGAAAGGATCGGAGGCACTGGAGGAGTTTTAAAGGAATTATTCAACATTTTCTTTAGAGAAGAAATGGTTGAAAACCATAATCATGTAAGAATTGCAGCCGGAGAAGCACTTGGAATGCTGGCATTCGAAAGCAAACGAAACTGCCATCGGATCTTGAAATTGAACGTTATTCAGAAGCTTAACGACGCTTTGGATAGTCCGTTGCTTCGCGTAAACGCGGCAAGGATTTTGAGAAATTTATGCGTTTACAGTGAAACAGGTTCTTTTAAACAGCTAAGAGCCATAATCACAGCTTCACCAACTGTAAGTTTTCTCTGAATCAAAACAGTTTCTATATATAACAACATAATGTTGGGACAGGTTGATTGCAGAACTATGGAAAACAGATATTTATAATGAATACCACGGTATTCATGATGAATGTTTATGACTTCTTATATATAAGGGTAGGGTTTGTTTAGTTTGGTTTATTTATGATATTCATTATGAATGAATATTTATGACATAAATATTCATACAAATAAACTAAGTTCATTTTTGGTTTTTATGCACTTGTGTACATGTGCACGTTACAAATTACTTGTATGTACAAGTGCATATGAAGGGATATCAGGATATTCCTCAGTTTTCCCTTTTTTAGGGTTTTTCGCTGAACCTGGCCCTATATATGTATACAGAAGAGGGAGATCAGGGGAAAACTTCAAAAAAATGGAAAACTGAAGAACACCCTGGTGGCCCTTCATCTAGACGGTATGCATACAGTTAAATTATGTTGTCTTTTTGGTTTTTATGTACAAGTGCATACGCACGTGTGCATGTTACAAATTACCTGTATGCACAGGTGCATACCGTCCAGATGAAGGGCTATCAGAGTGTTTTTTTAGTTTGCCGTTTATTTGAGGTTTTCCCATATATATATATATATATATATCTTTATATGCATTCATTATGAATATTTTGGTCCTCGGTTTAACTTTCCCACATACTATATATGTAACAATTACCCTCTCCACCCCTACCCTACCCCCATGGATGGTTGCAGGTGCTGAAGGAAATCATGACAGATGACATTAAGTTACAAGAAGTGATGGTGGGATTGGCAGCACATATGTTCAAATTTATGACATCTGAAGAAACAAATGTCATGTTTGAAAGAAGTGGGGTTCTGGATGGTGAATTAGCCATGGTGCTTGTGGAAACCTTGAAGAAATACCCCTACCCACAAACTAAGACTCCAAGAATACGAAGATACGTGATAGAACTGGCGATCTGGATGATGAAAGATAAAAGTAGAAATATTCAGACATTCAAGAATCTGGGAATGATGGAAGAATTGGAAGGTGTTACAGAGACTACATCTGAACTAGAAAGCTTTAACATCTTTTGTGGTGCAATTGGATTGAGTAGATACAAGATATCAATTCATTCATTAGTTGAGACAGCAATGAATTTGATGGCAGAAGAATATATTCACAGTGAATAACTGCATAATCTGCTGCATGATTTCTGTAATGGTGGAAGATCTAAATTAACATGTAAATATGGATACATATACATATTATTTATTTTTTTTTATAAGAAAATAAAGGTACACCTCGATCATTCCTTCATTTTCTCCATAATGACTCAAAGTAGTCGATCGATAGAGTTTAATTCTCGAGTTGGGGTGATTCTTTGGAGGTGACTAGAAGCATGCTTCACTTGACATTTCTTTTAGCGTTCATGATTTTCCCATATCGGATTTCTCTCTTGTACAAAGTTTTCTTTCTTACACTTTTTGTAAACCTTCGATTCTTCTGCAATCATGAATCCGTTCATCTAATTATTTTCTTTTATTTAATAGTATTGGGGCCCATCAGTTTGTTGAAGAGTCGGTTAATTTTTTTTGAAAGGCAAGCAATAATTTATTCCATTGCACAATAATTACAAATGTACAAGAAACCAACAACCAAACCACACTAAAACCTTTACAAAAATTACCCCAAATAACAGCCCAAACACTAGAAAGAAAAGCCAAATCAGCACTCAGTAGCTGAACCAGAACAGACCGAGCATGGGACTAAGACAGCCCCCAAACAGCAGCAAAACCAGCAGCTTAATGGCAGCTTAATGACAGCTTAATGGCCATAGCTTAGTGGTATCTGCATAAACCAAGCCTTGGCCAAATCCAACAATTGAAACCCCATCCAACCGACCCCCAAGCAGCAGTAAACCAAACCAGCAGCTTAATGAGAGCTTAATGGCAGCTTAATGACAACTTAAAGGCCATAGCTTAATGGAATCTGGAAAAACCAAACCTGGGCCAAATCCACAATTGAAACCCCATCCAGCAGGCCCCAAACAACAAGTTTTCCAACCAGCGGCTTAATGGTAGATTAATGGCAGCTTAATGGTAGCTTAATGGCAATAGCTTAATGGTATGAGCATAAACCAAGTCTGGACCAAACCCAACAATTGAAACCCCATCCGGCCGACCCCAATAACAAGTGAACCAACAGTTTAATGGTAGTAGCTTAATGACATCTGCATAGCGTCCAAACCTGGACCCAATCCAACAGTTGAATCCCAACCCAACAACTTAATTACCGCAGCTTTACGAACCTACAAAGCCAAAATTTGAAGCATCCTCATCCACATACAGCGGCACCGGTGCAGCAGCTGTGCTGAATCAGCCTGCTGTCCAGGAACAGCACTAAGGGGCTGTTTACAAAAATTTACATTAAGTCCTGTATGGATAAACTCGTCTGCTTGTATACATTTGTCTGCCTGGAAAAAAATATTATCATGTTTACTTTTTCTCCTGAATCAACCGTCTTGACCAATTTACCCTTAACATGAATTAAAAATAATATCATGGTGTACATACCTTTATCATCCAAAAGGTAAACTTTGACGCAATTTTTGAACATGATTGAAACAACTTTTACCAATGCAATTGAAATCAAGTAATAGCAAGTCAATTGATATCTCAAAACCAAAAATCATTTAGCAAATGTAGCATCAAATTACAAAAATAAAAATAAAAAAATCCAATCTTAGCAACTGAGGAAAATCCACATATGGTGGGGTGGGTTCTGGGTAGGCCATCATCCACTCTAATAAAACCCAAAAAAACTACGAAATCAGACACAACGATGGATGTATGCACTACCCTTCACTTCATAAAACCCATTGCTTCTACCTTCTTCCCCTTTTGATATCACCGTCATCACCGAAACAAAAAAACCCCAAATTAAATCCACACAAAACATGGCAATATGCTTGAAATCTATATATGACAGTAGGTTTTAATTTTTGTTTGGAATCGCTATAAGCTTGGAATCGATTCCTTTTTCTTTGACTCGATACCTGATTTCTTTTCTGTGGAGTCAGGGTCGTCGGAAAGAGATGCAGCACTGGATCTATGGTCGTTGGTGTTAGAATTGGAGAGTCGATTGATAGAGAGACACACGAGATGGCTGAATCGGCCGTTTTCATATATTAAGAGAGTGTTTACAAGTGAAGTGTCTAACCTAATAATGAAACCCTAAGAGACTATTTATACAAGGAGAAGTAACACATAATTACAGAAAGAACCCTGAACTATACATATTGACATTAATACTCTAACATCCCCCCTCAAACTCAAGTAGGGGAAGAATGAGACAAGTTGAGTTTGGAAACAAGAGCCCGAAAACGCTCTGGAAGATGAGCTTTAGTGAAGATATCTGCAGTCTGATCAATGGTGGAGATTGAGAAAAGTTTAACCGTCTTGCGAAGAACATGTTGACGAGTGAAATGACAGTCAATCTCGATGTGCTTTGTACGCTCATGAAAGACATCATTGTGAGCAATCTGAATAGCACTAGTGTTGTCACACCATAATGGTGTTGGGGAAAATTGATGAGCACCCATATCAGATAGTAGCCAGCGTAGCCATACAAGTTCCTGAGTAGTGTCAGCTAAGGCTCTATATTCTGCTTCAGTGCTGGATCGAGCTGTCAACGATTGTTTCTTGCTGCACCAGGAGATAAGGGAGTCACCAAGGAAGAAACAATAGCCTGTGGTGGAACGACGGTCGGTTATATCACCATCCCAGTCTGCATCTGAGAAAGCACGAAGCTGTAAGGATGAAGTGGATGAGAAATGAAGTCCATGAAACATCGTCCCTTTGAGATACCGAAGTATACGAAGAACAGCGGCATAGTGGTCTGAGCACGGGGCAGCCATGAATTGACTAACTATATGAACTGCATAGGCAAGATCTGGTCGAGTAACAGTCAGGTAGACTAGAGATCCAACTAGTTGACGGTACCGTGTAAGGTCTTTCAGCGGGGTTCCAGCATTCAGAGCAAGGTGCAGATTTTGCTCAATAGGTGTAGAGGCAACTTTGTTGTCCGTGATCCCAGCCTTGGACAACAGATCTGAGATGTTCTTGGCTTGACAGAGATAGATGCCAGAAGAGTCTGACAGAACTTCAAGGCCAAGAAAGTAGTGTAGTTTGCCAAGATCTTTCATCTCAAAACAAGAGCTAAGAGACTTTTTGAGATGGATGATACCTGTAGAATCACTGCCGGTAATGATCATATCATCAACGTACAACATAAGTAAGATAGTACCTGCAGCAGTAGTCCGAGTAAACAAGCCAGAATCATAATTACTCGGAGAGAACCCCAATGAGATGACAGTATTGCTGAAATTTTCAAACCAAGCACGAGGAGCTTGTTTGAGGCCATAGAGGGCTTTGCGAAGTCGACAGACATTACCCTGACGGGAGGTCACACCTGGAGGGAGTCTCATGTAAACTTCCTTTTCGAGATCGCCATTTAGAAAGGCATTCTTGACATCCATCTGATAGAGTGGCCATTTCTTGGTGGAAGCGATGGCTAGGAGACTACGTACCGAGGTGACCCGAGCCACGGGAGCAAACGTTTCCTCGTAGTCAATGCCATATTCTTGATTGAAGCCTTTTGCCACAAGACGTGCTTTGTAACGGTCAATAGATCCATCAGACTTGGTTTTGATTTTGAAGACCCATTTGCAACCAATGGGTGACTTGCCCGATGGGAGAGGAACAAACTCCCATGTATTGGCTTTGTCAAGAGCCTGAAGTTCCTCAGTCATAGCTTGCTGCCAAACAGGGTTAGAAGCGACTTCCTTATAGGATGTGGGTTCATGGGTGGACAGCAAAGTGGCATAACAATGATAATCACGAAGGTGAGTAGGAACTTGTCTTACCCGATCGGAGCGTCGTACTTCATCTTGTGATTGAGAGGACCTGGGATCCATAGACTCGGCAATTGGCTCAGAAGTAGTCCTTGGAGTTGGTGCAGATGATTGATCATGGTCAGCTGGAATAGATGGAACAGATGAAGGCTCGGATGAGATAGGTGAAGGTTCATATGATGCGGAAGATGGTGGAACAGATGGTGAGGAGAGTATGGGATCTAATTGGAGTGAATCCAATGAGATAGATGTGTCAGTGAAGAAGGAAGTAGGAGGAGTGATGGTGTCCTGAAAAGTTGACACCGTAGAGAAGGGAAGATGTTCCCAGAAGGTGACATGACGGGATATACAAAGTCTCTTAGAGATTGGATCCCAACAACGATATCCTTTATGTTCAATTCCATAGCCAAGGAAGCAGCACAGACGAGAACGAGGTTCAAGTTTGGTGTGTTCATGAGATTGTAGCTGAACAAAGCAAGCACAGCCCCACACTTTGAGTAGTTCATAGGGAGGAGAGACTCCATAGAGTACTTCATACGGAGACTTTTGATTGAGAATAGGAGTCGGGTGTCGGTTGATGGTGTAGACAGCGGTGAATGCAGCTTCACCCCAAAAGCGTTCTGGACACTTGACTGATATTAATAGAGTACGGACAGTGTCAAGGATGTGACGATGTTTGTGTTCGGCACGACCATTTTGTGGAGAGGTGCCGGGACAAGAGTACTGAGAGAGAGTGCTCTGAGATTGAAGAAATGAGAGAAGAGATGATTCTTTGTATTCCATAGCATTATCTGCTCGAAGAACCTTTATAGGCTTTGAAAATTGGGTTAGAATCATTCGAGCAAAGGTGATATAAATTTTAGGTAATTCTGAGCGATTTTTCATGAGATAAATCCACGTAAAACGTGTGTGATCATCGATAAAGATTACAAAATATCGAGCACCTCCCATAGATGGGTGTGGTGCTGGTCCCCATACATCAGAATGAATAAGATCAAAAGCAAAAGCAGATTTAAATTCATTAGTTTGAAAAGGTAAAGCATGATGTTTTCCAAGTTGACAAGATAGACAAGAAACATTTTCAGAGGAAGTGTTTCCTAAGGTAGCGTTTGGTACGCAGACTGGATGGGACGGGACGGGACGGAACTGGACGGGACTGGACTGGATGGGACGGGACGGGACTGGGCTGGATGAGATAATTTTGATCTAGGTTACGTTGGAAAAAAGAGATATTTTAGTAATCTTATGTTTTAGTCCCATGTTGTTCCACCTATTTTGGTGGAACAAAAAATCCTAAGTTTTGTTCCATGAAAACTTGTTTTTGTCCCATGTTGTCCCATCTGATTTTTGTCCCATGGCATACCAAACATGGGACTATTTTTTTTGTCCCGTCCCATCCCATCCAGTCTGCGTACCAAACGCACCCTAATAGTCTTGAACTAGCTAAGACTTTCATTCTAGCTTAGGATAAATGGCCTAAGCGCGCATGCCATAGTTCAAAAGAAGGAGTACTGGAGACTGAAGCGGTAAGATTTGATGAAGGTAAGGGAAGGCGGAGATAGACCACTTCAACCATCCGACCAACTTTACGGCCTACTCCAAGGATCTGCTTGGTCTTTGGATCCTGCACAACACAACCAGAAGGGTGAAATAAAACAATTAGATCAGCTTCCATAAGCTGAGTGATAGAAACCAGACTCAGAGATAAGTTAGGTATATGCATCACATCAGGTAATTGAATATCGGGGGTAGATACAGTTCCACTGAAGGATACTGGTAAACGAGTATTATCAGTAGTTCGGACTGATGAAAACAGGTTGGAAGTTTGTTTAGAGACAAACCCATCAGCCTTAGGTGTCATGTGATTGCAACATCCAGAGTCAAAAAGCCAAGGGTTACCTGATGTAGTAGCATTGCATTGAGAATTCATACCCATAGAATTTGTCATGATTTGCTCCATGAGCTCTTGATTTCGGCGCATGAGTTCCATGAGGTCAGGCGTTGAGTGGTTGTTGTGCTGTGCCGTAGGTGCTAGCGATGGGGAGTCCTGAGTAATGGAGCCAGCAATTGGTTGAGGCCTGGACTGTTGTCTTTGATTACCGGAGTTCTTTGGATACAGACATTTGGGGCAGTCAGACGCATAGTGACGTGGGTGTATGATTGCACACCAGCGACATTTCCGAACTGGACAGTTGAGGAGAAGATGAGAAGTAGAATGGCAGAAAGTGCATTCACTGTTGTTCCCCTTGCCCGCAGATTTTTGCTGGTCATTATTTCCCCATTTTCCTCTTGGTTTCCCTGAGCTGGGAGTGTAGAGTACAGTATCTGATGGTAGTGGAAAACGCTGTTGAAGACGATTTTCTTCACTTAGCAGTTCAGTGATGGTTTGTTCAAGAGTAGGTAATGGATGCCTATGGATAAGCGAGGCTCGAACATTCTCAAAGCGATCAGTGAGACCCATGAGAATAGTAATCAGATGTAATTGGCTGAAGTATGCAGTAAACTTCCGAGCAGTTTCATCAAAGATTTGAGGTGCACCCAGGCTCAGATGATCTCTAAGAGCTTGCATCTCAGAGATGTAGGAGTTGATAGACTGATCAGGCAGTTGCCTTTTGGTCTGAAAGGTAGTCCACAACTGATATTGATGAGATAAACCTGTAGAAGTGTACCTGTTTGCAAGGAAATCCCATAGTCCTTTTACAGTAGTGTAGCCGAGAAATTGCTGATTGATCTCAGTAGTGGTAGAGGCGTTTATGAAGCCAAGAATGCGAGCATTAGCGATATCCCAATCGTTCATACGTTTTGCAAAGTCAACTGCACTTTCATCTTCCTTTTGAACAGGAAGGGTAGATATACCGGTGACATAGGTATAGAGTCCATGAGACTTAAGGAGAATGGACATATGGTGATGCCACAGAACGTAGTTGTTTCCATTGAGGACAACTGAGATGGGATTGGAGTGACCGAGATTGAGAGCCATTGCGATTTAAGGCTGAAGTCGCAGTGAGTGTTAGCTCCAAGTATCTGTAAAATGAAAGTATTGAAAATAAAACCAAGTCAGAAGACCTACAGAGATAAAGCAGAAGACTTAGAAGACCAACAAAGAAGACCAACAGAACTCAACAGAGTTCTGGTGGAACCAACGGAGCTCAACAGAGCTCTGGCAGAAGATCAACAGAAGAACTGTTCATACCCGAAGACCAACAGAGTTCTGTCATAACACGCTCTGTTGAAGTGAAGACCTCTGTTATGCCCAAGTCTCGTAGAAATCCGAAGTGTCAGATACGTGTCCACACCTTTCCACGTATGCCCTAAAGATTGGAGACACACTTTCCACGTGTCATTCCAGGGTACGATAGTACACTGTCTACACTTTATGAGGCTATATATAGCGAGGTAGTGGAACAAACAATTGTAAGCTTTTGGAAGAATAGTTTTCCACAATTGTAAAAGCACACTGTCATATCCTCATAGCACTATCCCGTACGATATTGTCTCTGTGATTTCTTGATACACCATTGATCTTGTTCTTGGTGTTATCTTTATCAATATACGAGCAGCGTTTCTTATTTGATCTTGTTATCATATTCCTGTTCTATATTTGATATCACAGTTTACATATCGTCTCATACAATCACTCACTTTAATGGCTTTATATTTAAATGCTTCCGCTGTCTATTTAACTACCATTATCGTGATACGACGTGAATCTGGGAACCAACAATTGGTATCAGAGCTTGCTTGATTTGCTCAAATCAAGGCATCCAATCTACCAAGGTTGATTCACTGTTGTTGATTGTGTGTGTGTTTAAAAGCCTCATTATACTCTGTTTTACTGCTTAAAGTATTTTACATCTTCTCAGTTCATTTAATATCATA
Organism: Saussurea involucrata; assembly: GCA_033807775.1. NCBI lineage: Eukaryota > Viridiplantae > Streptophyta > Magnoliopsida > Asterales > Asteraceae > Saussurea > Saussurea involucrata. The sequence continues at coordinate 85,191,762 of CM066324.1, forward strand.
CTAAGCTTTCCAGTCTAGATTAAAACATCTGTTCTACTATTTCATTGGTTACTGTTCCTCATACTTTAGCTTATTCTCATTATAGACCATTTGAAACTCTCATACTCTGTTTTCTTTTCAAAAAATGGCAAACATCAACGCCATTTATACTGCTGGTTCTCTGACCAAGCCTCCTACTCTTCTGAGGGATGAATACCCTCAATGGAAGATTAGGATGGTCAACTTCCTTGATGGAATGGATAAGGACTTAATGCGATCTGTCACGAATGGACCATTCCAACCCATGGTTTATGTCCCACGTGTACCCGCAACAGAAACCACTGATGAGATTCCTGCTCACTTCGAACCCAAAACCACTGGGATTACCGAAGAAGAAAAGAGCAAAATGGAAAATGACCTTAAAGCAGTGAGACTTCTGATTATGGCCATTCCGAACGATATATTTCAAGAACTAGACTCATGTGTTACTGCCAAGGAAATCTGGGATCAACTTCTAAATCAACTTGAGGGTAGTATCAAAACCCAAAAGAACAGAAGGACCCAGTGTATAAATGAATACAATGATTTCAAGGCACTTCCTGAGGAAACCTTACAACAGACCTACAACAGATTTAATATTCTGATTAACAAATGTAAAAAGTGTGGGGTTGTTAGGTCGAAGGAAGATAACAATGTTCTGTTTTTGAAAAGTTTAAATGATGAATGGTTGAATCTGTCCATGTCTTTACAAGCTAATCAGGACTTAGATGCATGGTCTCTTACTGATGTGTATGGCACTCTGGCCGCACAAGAGAAGGATGTTGTCAAGCAAAAAGGCAAATCCACCATTGCAGGTCCTATCGCTTTGATTTCAGAATCTAAGAACTCAGCAGAAGAGAAACTCAACAGAGATGGCCCTAGCAGAGATAAGAAAAGAGAGAAAAAGAAAGGGAAGAAGAGCTTGGTTGCAGAAAGTGATAATGAAAGGAGTTCATCAGATGAGGATAGTGATATAAATGCCTTTGCTAAATCTCTTGCGTTAATAACTCAACAATTTACCCAGAGATTTGGCAACAGGACATTTGACAGAAGAAAAAGGTACGAAAGAGAAGAAAAAGGTGACAGAAGTTATACTACACCTCAACAGAATCACCAGAACAGAAACCCGACAGAACAGAGACCTCAACCTCAACAGAAGTACAACGCTCCTGGACCACAAAAGACTGATGCTGCACAACCCATCAACCAAAACGATGGTCGTTGTTTCAGATGTGGCAAACCTGGCCATTTCTCTGCTAACTATAGAGGAAAACTTGTAAAAGATCAAGACTACTACAAGAACAAATACAAGTACAACTACAGAGAAAGGAGTTATGTCGCCGAGATGGAGAATTGGATCTCTAACTCATCCTCTGATGATGAACCAGAGCAAGCCAATGTTGCTGTAGATGATGAAAGTATGACAGAGGTTGACTGGATGACTGGAGAACGAATAGAGAGAACAGAAGAAGAAGATATAGCTCATGCATTCGCTCTTACTGTAACAGAGCCAGACGACAGAGCGCTGGAGACCATTAAACCCAGTGCCAAGGTATGTTCCTCCGAATCCAAGTCTGACTCAGAACTGGAAATGCATGTTTCGCAATTAACTGAGGAATTTCAATTACTGAAACAAAAGCTTTCTGAGGAAAAAGAGCTAAGAAAGCTAGCTCAGAAGGATCTGTCCTTCTACAAGAGAGAGAAAACTCTCTTGGAACAAGAAAAGGAAGATATCTTCAAGGAGAAATCTGAGCTAGAGATCTTACAGCAGAAAGAGAAAAGTACTTTTTCTAAAAAGGTTAAAGAGTACGAAAATCTGTTAAAACAGAAAACCGAAGAAATGAAGAAGTCTGAGAATGAAAGACTTAACTCTGTCGCTTTAAAAGACTTTTTTCAAAAAGAAAGGGAAATCTTACATCAGTCCCTACAGAGAAAAGAACTTCAAATCAAAAAGTATCAGGATGCACAGGATGTGCATGTTAAGATAAATTCTCAGATGGATACGCAAGGTCTTGGTTTCTCAGACCTTGCTCCCTGGAACAGAAAGAAGAAAACATCTCTGTTGACTACTTTCTGTGCTGGGAAAATCCAAGAGAATGTTATCTCTGGTAATGCTGTTTTCAAAAGAATTAAAACCTCGGACGTTTACAAGAGGACGAAAAGGCTTGACTTTAGGAATGTCAGCTATGACTCCTTGGATCATGACAAGGTTCTTAAACCATCTTCAAAGTTTATTCTTGATCAAGGAAGAGCTAGAATCTTAATTCCTAACTCTGTCGAAAGTCTGGATCCAAAAGAGATTTTCAACTTTAATTCTTTCAAGGAACAGAAGCCTGTCACTTCTGAGGCTGAATCCTCTGTTGAAATACCACAGAGCAAGCTCATCCCTGAAGCACCAGTCTTCTCTCCTACTTCTGAAACGATAAGAACATCTTTTGAAGAAGATCTCATGAAAGTTCTTAAAGAAAATGCTGTTTCTGATGCTTTAAAACCCAAGTTGAGAAGGTTTAAAACTGCAAAACCTGATTCTACAAAGCCTGTTTCTGTGAGTAACACCTCCAACAGAGCCACCAGAGACTTTCTAGCCTCTGACAGTGACTCTGACCCTGAGGTAGATGAGCAAATTTTCTGTACTCAACCAAATGCTTTGCACAAACCTAAACAGATACCGGCTGGATCCTTTGATTTAAAAGAAGACATATCATTTTTCAAGAAACAATCAAGATTTATACCGGTAACTGAGTTTAATAACAAAGAATTTAGAATTCTTGCTTCTAACTCAACAGAAGTAAAAGGTAAGGTGAAGGCAAGTACTTTACTTAACAACACCTTTGTTCCAACTTTTAAACCAATCAGATTTACACCAGAACAGAAGGGAAAATGGATAGTAAATGACAGACATACTTCCAATTCTGGTAGAAATCAAGATATCAATTTTGAGAAAAGAGAATCTGTCTCAAAAAATAGTTCAAACAGAATGCATGGTCCTAAAGCTTTTCAGAATCAAACTCCATCTAATAAACGATTCTTGAATAACAACTTGCATCAATCCTCATGTTCCATCAATTGCAATTGTGTTCATCTGTTAAGAAAACTGCAAAATCATATGAGTGGACCTCACTGTGTTCTGAATCAGTCACAAAAGATGATAAATCCCAAGACTGATCAGACCACACAGAAGAAAACCTCTGGCACAACATCAAAGAATGTAAAGCTTGTAAGAAAGACTGTTAACCCATCAAAGCCTAACAAGAAAGGACCCATCATGCAATGGGTACCTAAAAGAAACTAATCTGTCTTGCAGAAGCATCATGTGCAGATCTGGTACCTAGATTCAGGATGTTCCAGGCACATGACAGGCAATAAGGAGATGCTGACTTCATTCAAGAACAAAAAAGGAAGTGCAGTCACCTTTGGAGGAGACAATGGAGGACAAATTAGAGGTTATGGTACTCTGGTAAATGGTGGTGTTTCAGTTTCCGAAGTTGCTTATGTTGAAGGATTAAATCATAACCTTCTCAGTATAAGTCAACTCTGTGATCATGGGTTCGATGTCAATTTCAGGAAGAAGTTTTGTTCATTATTACTTTCTGAGTCTGGTCAAGAACTTTTAAGAGCCGACAGAAAAGGCAATCTTTATAAAATGAATTTTAATCCAAACCAGGGAACTACAACAGAGAAACTCTGTTTAGTCTCTTTGAACAAAGAAGATGCCTGGCTCTGGCATAAAAGATTTGCTCACTTAAATTTTTCAAATCTTGACAAACTCGTGAAATTGAACTTGGTAAAAGGTCTTCCTTCGCTGAAATTTGACAAAGACCATCTATGCTCTGCTTGTGAGTTTGGAAAAATGAAAAGATCCTCACACAGAACCAAGAGTGATCACAATTGCTTAAGACCTTTGCATATGCTTCATGTGGATCTCTGTGGTCCAATCTCTGTGCAAAGTCTGTCTGGCAAGAAGTATATTCTTGTGCTTATTGATGAATATTCTAGGTATACTTGGATTGAGTTCATCAGAGCAAAATATGATGTCCCAGAAATTCTGATAAGTTTATTGAGAAGGATACAGGTTCTGTTAGGACTAAAAGTGCAAAAGTTGAGAAGTGACAACGGGACAGAATTCAAAAATACTCGAATAGATTCTTATCTATCAGAAGAAGGAATTTCCCAAAACTTTTCAGCTACCAGAACTCCACAACAGAATGGCGTAGTGGAGAGAAAGAACAGAACTCTGGTAGAGGCCGCCAGAACCATGTTGGCCGGTTCTGTCCTTCCCATCAACTTCTGGGCAGAAGCAGTCTCAACAGCTTGTTTTGTTCAAAACAGAGCTGTAATAGTGAAAAGATTTAAAAAGACGCCTTATGAACTCATCAATAACAGAAGACCAAACGTGAAATATTTTCATGTTTTTGGGTGTAAATGTTATGTCTTGAACGACCGAGAACAGGTGGGTAAATTTGACAAGAAAGCGGACGAAGGAATCTTTATTGGTTATTCCCTGACCTCTAGAGCCTACAGAGTCTACAACACCAGAACTCGCGTCATTCAAGAAAGCGTGAACGTGTCCTTTGATGAAAGTACATCAAGTACCTCTGATCGCAAATCAACAGAGGGGACACCAACAGAACAGAAGAAGCCTAGTTCTTCAAAATCAAGGGAAGAAGATATCAATCTCCTATTCGACGATTTCTTTGATGATGATGATGATTCCTCTGTCAACATCAACAGAGGAGATCAAGCTCAAAGTTCAACAGAACAAAATCTGACAGGTACAACTCTTACTGGTCCCTCCAATATTTCACCATCTACTTCTCTGTCTACAGGTATAATTCAGAGAAACGAGGAACCACAACCAGAACCTACACAAGAGCCATCATCACCTCTGCTAACAAATATCGGCAGAAACTCCCTGTTTGAAAGTTCACCTTCGCAGAGCCCTGTTGGCAATCCACAGAGCAATGAGGCCACTCTTCAGAGTTGTGTGCCACAGAACCCTGGCACCAACCCTCAGAGCTCTGTTGCTGAAGATCGTCTTTTCTCATCTGAAGCACAAACCCCTCCTGTTGTCCATGCTCCCATGACAAAATGGACTAAGGATCACCCCCAACATCTTATAATTGGTGCTGCTGAAGATGGTGTCAAGATAAGATCGGCTACAATCAACGAAGCTTTCTTTGTTAACTTTTTGAGCATGATTGAGCCGAAAAGAATTTCTGAAGCACTTGAAGACCCAAACTGGATCGAAGCTATGCAAGAAGAGCTTCTTGAATTCGAGAGAAATAAAGTTTGGTCCTTGGTTCCACTCCCAAAAGGCAAATCAGCCATTGGAACCAAGTGGGTGTTTAGAAACAAGAAGGATGAAGATGGGATTATCATCAGAAACAAAGCCCGTCTGGTTGCAAAAGGATACTGTCAAGAGGAAGGAATTGACTATGACGAGACTTTTGCTCCTGTGGCTAGGCTAGAAGCAATCAGAATCTTCTTAGCTTATGCTGCTCACAAGGGTTTCAAGGTCTACCAAATGGACGTCAAATCTGCCTTCCTAAATGGCAGACTACAAGAAGAAGTCTATGTCCAGCAACCACCTGGTTTTGAAAATTCGGAGTTTCCAGACCACGTTTACAAGCTAGACAAAGCTCTGTATGGGCTTAAGCAAGCTCCCAGAGCCTGGTATGAAACTCTGTCCAATTTTCTGTTGGTTAATCACTTCGAGAAAGGTACTGTCGATAAAACTCTATTCTTTAGGAGATACAAGAATGATATACTTCTGGTACAAATATATGTTGATGACATTATTTTTGGGTCAACACGGCAAGAGTACTGTGATAAGTTTGAGGATTTGATGAAAAGTGAATTCAAAATGAGCATGATGGGAGAACTTTCTTTCTTCCTTAGTTTACAAGTAAAACAAACCGACAAAGGGACTTTCATAAGTCAGTCCAAATATATCTCTGACATTTTGAAAAAGTACAATTTTAACAACTTAAATTCAATGAAAACTCCTATTGCCACTGGAGTTAAGCTTGACCCTGACCTTAATGGTGAACCAACAGATGTCAAGAACTACAGAGGTATGATAGGGTCACTTCTGTACTTAACTGCCAGTAGACCCGATATAATGTTTGCAACGTGTCTCTGTGCTAGATTTCAGGCTAATCCTAAAGTTTCGCATTTCTCTGCCGTCAAGCGCATATTTAAATATCTGAAAGGGACTCAATTTTTGGGTCTCTGGTATCCTCTGAATTCTGGTTTCGAGCTTGTAGCATATACAGATTCAGACTATGGATGATGCAAGAACGACAGAAAGAGTACGTCTGGTAGCTGTCAATTTCTTGGAGAGAAATTAGTAAGTTGGACATCCAAGAAACAGAACTGCGTGTCCACCTCTACAGCAGAAGCAGAATACGTTGCTGCTGCTAGTTGTTGTTCTCAAGTTCTCTGGATGAAAACTCAACTCAAGGATTACGGCTTGGAGTATGACAGAATTCCAATTTTGTGTGACTCCAAAAGCGCAATAGCAATCACAGCTAATCCAGTTCAACACTCAAAGACCAAGCATATCGATATAAGGTATCACTTCATAAAAGATAATGTTGAAAAAGGGACTATTGAAATGTATTTCGTTTCAACAGACTTCCAACTTGCTGATCTTTTTACAAAAGCCCTTGATGAAAGGAGATTTAACTTCTTAATCAGCAAATTGGGTATGCTGAACATGTCCTAACACTATTTATCACTCAACAGAACTCTGATGTTCCTACCAGAGATCTGTCAAAATAGTTGGGTAGGATAGTTCAACAGAGCCTCTGTCATTCACCAGAGCTCTGTAAAACATATTTTTTCAACAAGCTTCCAGTGAATTCGTTTGTATATATCTCTGTAAATATTTCTTTTAGCAAGTTTTTTTTAAGCTCATATTTCTAGGGGGAGCTTATAAAAGAAAATATGCATGGTTTTAGGGGGAGCAAGTAAAAAAAAAAAAAAAAAATCTGATTTCAAATTCATATGACTTGGCTCTCTTGATCTTGAAAGAAAAATCTATTTGAAAGAGGGAAAACCTGTTCTGATGAAATTATTTTGAGAAAGTCGAACTTAGCAGAACCCTGATATTCTCACCAGAGCCTCTGTTGTTCCTCATCAGATCTCTGTTGAAAATTGTTGGTCAATTCTGTCCTTGTTCTTTGATTCTTCACATCAGATACAGAATTTTAAAATGTTTTTGGGTAAAGGTGAAACATGATTGGTCACTGAGCAAAGTTGAAAAGATCATTTCAACAGAGAAAGAAAATAACTAAGCTCCACCAGAGCTCTGTTAGTTTCTCTGCCCCATCATCAGAAACACGTCAGCAGAGAAGCGGGTCATTCTTTGAAAATCACCCACTTGTCACCCGCATATCTCTAACCGTGACGGTTTACTTGTCCTACGATTGTAAGAACAAAATCTTACGTGGCATCCTCTGATTGAAAGACAAACCACTAGGTGTTCCCACGATACACTGTTCAGGCCGTTCCACTTTCTGACACTCAAGTGCCTACAGTCCCTACGTTGTTTCCCCACCCACATGTTTCCCGTATAAACACCCAACTTCAACCCATTTCACTCTTACGCTTAACAACCATTTCAAACCCTTCATCTTTTCCCTCTCAGAAACCTATACCTTGTGGTTCTCAAGAATAACCCTAACCTGCAACAATGGCTGAACCCCAAAACCAACCCCAGAACTCTGATGATTCCAGTAACAACGAACCCGTAGATAACATCGTTATTCTACCATACGAGTTGGCTGATAACAACTACCGTTTTGATCCCAATCCAGCACTCTATTTACCCCTTTACCACATCTATATTGAGTTTTTCCGAAACTCAGAAGTTTTTACAGCCCTAACAGCCTTTGACGATCATCTTCCTGCAATATATGTCCAACAATGGTGGACCACATGCCAATACATTGAAGACGGCGTCAGAAGCGGAATAGTCGGAAGTGTCAACTCTGGTAATGGAGGATCAGGAACAATAAGGATTCGTGAAAGAACTCTCAGAAGAACTTTTGGGATGAAAACCAAAAGACAGCTAGGTATTGATGCCTATAAGAAACCACCTTCTGTTGCTGTTCTTCTCGACTTCGTGAAGTTTTTGGGTTACAACAAAGAGTTAGAGAAAATAGGAGCCTTCAGAAGACAAAATCTACCACAAATGTGGAATTTCATGTTCTCAACCCTCAATAGAACCCTCACCTGCAAATCCGGCAGTCAAGATCAAGCGAGCACTGAAATCCTCGAAATCATGTATGGTCTGTTCTTCAACAGAAACTTCAACTATGCAGGGATCCTCTACAATGCACTTCTAGATGCTGTCAACGCTAAAACCACTGCTCTAGCCAGAGGTGGAGAAGTTGGAAGACACAAATCCCTTAAAGCCATCAAGTTTCCTCGCTTTATCAGTTTGGTGATCAGAAGGGCATTCGACAGACTGGAACTGACACATCAGGGTCGTTCTACTCCTGTCTGGGCCATGGCAAGATTCCAACCAACAACTTCAGGAGATTACCCTTTCATCAGAAGAATTCCAGGTACAATGCTTGCTCTTATCAATCCAACCCACATCTCTATCCAAAACTATAGAACTGCTGCTCAACCTCAAGAACCTGAGGTGAGAACCCCAGCATATTTAGGTTCTGAGCCTTCTGTGGAGAATGCGAGTGAGGAAATAGAAGAAGAAGAAAATAGACCAGAGGACAGAGTACCCGAAGTGGGGTCTTCCTCTAGAGTAATGGAGGAGGAAGTAGTGAACAGAGCATCCCCTAGGGAGACTGTTCAAGAGGGAGCAGAAGAGACTGCAGAAGTGGTGACAGAGAGATCGCACCCTTCTGGCAGTGTAGAGATTCATGAGATAGAGAGCTCACCAGAGAATTCTCAAACCCTAGAAACCGAGGGAAATGTGAGTATAGAACAAGATGTCCAAGTCGACACATCTGTGCGAGATCCTAACCAAACTCCCAGTGCTACCACATTACCTAATCCTGGTGATCAAGACCAAGGGATTATTGAAACAGAGGTGCACACCTCGAACCTTAACCAGCCAGACCCATCAGAGGCAACTCTTCATGCCTCTGGTATGCACGAAGCCGGGGAAGCTAGTCTTGCTAGTGATGTTCATTCGCCCCAGAACATCGACAAGTCACCTACACATAATAATGCCTATGTGGCTCATGTAGTCGGAACACAACATAGACCCGAGATTTTTGTAATCTCACGTAGCATCTGTCCGACTCAGGGACATTATGAGACCATAGTTGAACAAGGGAAACATTTGCTTGATCCAAATGCTTCTCATCATATCAGATTTCCTTCCTCAGAACCTGAGCTGGAGGAGGAACTTCTGATCAGAACACCTGTAGGTGATTCCCCTCAAAAGGAACATCAAGGATCAGGTGGAAGTCCTGCAAGAGCCAACATCAAAACAACTCTTGACGCAGGCGCCTCTGAACTCGAGGCAGAACTGGATCCATTAGTTGATACCAGGGTTACCCCCGTTGACACTGTCACAAAAACAGAGTTCACAAGCTTCTGTGATAGTATCAACAACTCCTTGAATGAGTATAAACTTATCAATTCTCAAAAGGAGGAACTGATCCTCAAGGAAAATATTTCTCTCAGAGACGAACTGCAGAAACTGTCAGAGAAATATGCCGAACTTCATCAGAAATACATTGACACTGAAAGGATCAGAACAGAAGCTGAACAGACAAGAGGAGAGGAAATTGGCAGACTGGCTACAGAGATAGCAGATCTAAGAACCGTCAGAGCAGAAGAGAACACAAAGGTATCGACAGAAGTAGCTGACCTGAAAAGACTTGTGATCGACAACCATACAGCTCAAATGAACAGAACTCTGCCAGTCCCAACAGTTATCCTATCAGAATCCAACATCAGAACCTTGACAGAGCTCATTGATAACTCTGTTAAGAAATCCATAAAAGAAGCCACAACGTCAGATGCTGATCCTCTTAACATCTCCAGCCCCAACCCAAACAGTTTGCCAATGACAGTCGGTCAAATGGGCGACTTCAGAAGGGACGTCGTAAAGAAAATGATGACAATCTCGTCCAAATTTGTCATGAAAGCCCAGGCAACAAAAGCACTTGTGAAGGAATCACTGGACTCCCACAAATTCAACTTTGTGAGCCAAGTCGAGGAAATCAGAGGTGCTGCAGCAGAAGTGTAAGACACCTTGAAGAAAGCAGTTCCTACTTTCACAGATGCAATCTTACAATCTGTCATACAGAAACGATCTGCTGAGAAAGCACCAGAGGGAGAGCCTTTTGGCAAAAGACGTAAGTTTGTTGACCAATTCTCACCCATTGTCTCCAGACTCTCTGATGAAGACTCCTCTGATGATGATGATTTCCACGATGCTGCATCAGATAGTAATTTGGGTGAGTCCTCGGGTCAACAAAAGGGGGAGAAGGAGAAGGAGAAGGAGAAAGAGAAGGAGAAAGAGAAGGAGAAAGAGAAAGAGAAAGAGACAGAGAAAGAGAAAGAAAAGGAGAAAGAAACAGAGACAGAGAAAGAAGAAGAGAGAGAGGATGAAATGCCTACTGAAAGAGGCAAAGAGAAATTAACAGAAGAGGCTGGGACAGAAGATATGGGGATAACAGAAGAAGATATACCTACGGTGGAATTCGACTACATGTTCAAAAATCGAGTCATCAAACCGACAGAAGAGTCAACACAAGAACCACCAGAGATTATCTGCCTGGATACCCCTCCTACTTCACCAAGGACTGAACCAGAGAGATCAATCCCAATCTCTGCTGATGAACAAAGCCAAACAGAAGCTGCTCAAGAATATGTTCATATCGATACTCTTATGGCTGAAACTCATGAAGACCCAAACCCAATGATACCAGAACAAAACCCAGAATCATCCACCCAACACACCGATAAACCTGCCTTGGAAACTGTATTTGCATTTCTTTATGCTGACAGAGATATCATTCCTGCAAATGCCGTACCCATAAATCCTTACCTTAACCCAATCAGAATAAACACCATTACTGAAGCAAGGCGGATGTTCATCCGAAACAAGTCCAATCTGAACAGAAACATCAACTCACACTTCAGTATCAAGAGAATCCTAGACATCAAGCATAAGAAGTTCCAGCACAACAGAATGACCTATCATGAGTACACTGTGGAATCAACAGAAGGAAAGAACGAATTCTTCAACGACAACGATCTTGTCCTTCTAAATCCGTACGATCTAACTGTGCTTCATGCCTACTGCTTGAACTTCTCTGACAGATATACTCCAACAAGAACAGCCTTACCTGAAGTCAAACTAGCTATGCAAGAGCACATCAATCTCAGAACTCAGACAGATTTTCAGCTAGGCATAGAGTTTGAAATTGAGAAACTGGCGATTGCACCACCAAACGAAGATCTTGAGGGCTATCGACATTTTAGGACTGGAACTGTAGTTGAAGATCCTCCAGTCTTTATCTGCCGACAGAAAGGGACAAAGAAAGCCATCAGATCTGCTGAAGCTCATAAGTACACAAGTGAGTCGCTAGCATATCTCAAAAACATAGTTCAAAGTCTCCCGAGGAACAAGTGTCCGGAAGAACAGCAAAGGTCCTTCATCAACATAATTAATCTGATGCTTGACTTCCGTGAGCTAATCAGAAGATTCGACAGAATCCTTAGGGGAGATAATTACGCTTGATTGTACTTGTTCTTTCCATTGTAAAATCTTAAAAGAATAGTGCACAGGGTAACAGAGGGTAAAGTTCTCTGTTCTTTTGTTTTCAATCTCTTGTCATTTCCAATTTTTTATTTTCAATACTTAGGGGGAGATTGTTAGCTCCAAGTATCTGTAAAATGAAAGTATTGAAAATAAAACCAAGTCAGAAGACCTACAGAGATAAAGCAGAAGACTTAGAAGACCAACAAAGAAGACCAACAGAACTCAACAGAGTTCTGGTGGAACCAACGGAGCTCAACAGAGCTCTGGCAGAAGATCAACAGAAGAACTGTTCATACCCGAAGACCAACAGAGTTCTATCATAACACGCTCTGTTGAAGTGAAGACCTCTGTTATGCCCAAGTCTCGTAGAAATCCGAAGTGTCAGATACGTGTCCACACCTTTCCACGTATGCCCTAAAGATTGGAGACACACTTTCCACGTGTCATTCCAGGGTACGATAGTACACTGTCTACACTTTATGAGGCTATATATAGCGAGGTAGTGGAACAAACAATTGTAAGCTTTTGGAAGAATAGTTTTCCACAATTGTAAAAGCACACTGTCATATCCTCATAGCACTATCCCGTACGATATTGTCTCTGTGATTTCTTGATACACCATTGATCTTGTTCTTGGTGTTATCTTTATCAATATACGAGCAGCGTTTCTTATTTGATCTTGTTATCATATTCATGTTCTATATTTGATATCACAGTTTACATATCGTCTCATACAATCACTCACTTTAATGGCTTTATATTTAAATGCTTCCGCTGTCTATTTAACTACCATTATCGTGATACGACGTGAATCTGGGAACCAACAGTGAGGATTGCGACTTGAGGGTGAAGTCGCAAGCAAGGGTTGCGACTTGGTGAAGTTGCAATTCAGGGTTGCGACTTGAGGGTGACGTCGCAAGTGAGGGTTGCGACTTGGGGATGAAGTCGCAAGTGAAGGTTGCGACTCGGTACTGTTCACAAGTGAGGGTTGCGACTTGAGGGTGAAGTCGCAAGTGAAGGTTGCGACTTGGGGATGAAGTCGCAAGTGAAGGTTGCGACTTGGGGATGAAGTCGCAAGTGAAGGTTGCGACTTGGTACTGTTCACAAGGGGGTTGTGACTTGAGGCTGAAGTCGCAAGTAAGGGTTGCGATTTGGAGTGAAGTCGCAACTGATGGTTGCGACAATGATGAGTGTGTGAAGGTTGCGACAATTATGAGTGTGTGGGTTGCGACAAGTATGAACTTATGATGTTCTTGAGTCGGATTTTCAAAACAGGTCGGTTTAGACTGAAATTTGGTACGAAGGTTCGTGATGATGTTCTGAACAACTTTAAAACTTGGAATTTTGTCAAAATAACAGCAGAAAATGGATTCCTGAGGCAAAAACGAGTGCAACAGAAAAAAGGAAAATAACAACAATAGTGCAGATCTGAAAGATGGTTGATGAGGCTTACCTAGAGCTCTGATACCATGTTAGAATTGGAGAGTCGATTGATAGAGAGACACACGAGATGGCTGAATTGGCCGTTTTCATATATTAAGAGAGTGTTTACAAGTGAAGTGTCTAACCTAATAATGAAACCCTAAGAGACTATTTATACAAGGAGAAGTAACACATAATTACAGAAAGGACCCTGAACTATACATATTGACATTAATACTCTAACAGTTGGAAAAAGATGCAGCCGACAATGGAGATTGTTGGGGGAAGGGGGAGGGTACTAGGGTTTTGAACAGGGTCTTGAAGATTGGTGTGGAAGGGATGCGTGTCATAAGAGGGGTAGTGGTGTCTTTTGCTTGGCTTAATGGGGACAACACCCCATTTCTATCTGTGCGAATAAGACAACTTCTGTCCAAATAAGCCACAAGTAAACAACTCAAAAGAGCTGTGCGAATAAGCCAGATTGACCACTAAGCCCATTAAGCTCCAAGTAAAAAGCCCTTAAGCTGAAACAAGAAGCAGCTGATCCCAATCAGCTCCTGCAAGCAGTCAATTTCATCCTTGATCTGAAGCACGCTGCAAGACAGCATAACCAGCCCACAACGCCAACGAAACATCACCCAAACCATGATCTGCGCAGACTGCTGTATCGATCCAGTGCCTGCAGCAATTTTCAAGCAGCATACCCTCGAAACAATTCCACCTCTCGATGCTTCGCTCTCTGAACGCTTTAGCGAATCTCCGACGGTACCATCATCCACGATCTCCATTCCGTATTTTGCGTGAGTCTTCTATGTTTAATCCATTCGTAGCTACATAGTTGGAACTCGAAGAATTTTTCCCCAACCTTCTTTGTTTCACCTTTGAAAATCATCCTGTTTCGGTGAGCCCAAATGAGGTATAGAAAGCTCCATTTCACCGCTGTCCATAACTCTTTTCCGCCTTCACTTTCGTTGTTTAGGATATCACTTAGGTGGCGTTTGGTTCACTGGAAAGTGATGGAATCGGGTGGAATTGGAATGTGACATTCCATTGACCAGATTCCATTCCAGTGTTTGGTTCAATCTTTTGTAGCATGGAATCTTAAAACTTTCCATTGAATTCCTTATTTTATGTATTTGACATTCCATCACATTATGTAGGGATTTTAAAGGAATGGAATGTGTTATTATTTTTGTTCCAAAAATACCCCTTGCCCTAATTGATATACCACCAGCCGACACTCCCATTTGTATCGACCCCCAAATTGTGGTTCTTCTCGATCGAGCCCAATCGAACAACCCAGCAAGAAATCGATTCAGCAACCAATCGTCTATCTTCTCCGTCGAACAACAAGCAAGAAATCGTCTATCTTCTCCATCGAGCCCCAAGAAAATCGAACCTGTCGGTCGTTTTCTTCTCCATCGACAGCAACATCGAACCTGTGGTTCGTTCTCTCCTCCTTTTCTTATCGTATTCTTCTCTAATATTTGTCATTTTCATTTTGCTTTCGATTTTGATTATGGAGTGACCTTGCTTTTTGATTTTGCTTATAATTTTGATTTTGAATTTTGATAAGTATATGTGATTTTGACAGGAAGAATACTTGTGTTCTCTATATATTCATTTGTAATTAATATCTTGTGAATTTGGGTTTTTTGATTTTGACAGCAAGACATATATGTGATTTTCCATATATGTTACATTTATGTTGACAGAGAGAGACTAATTTGAAACCCTTCAAAATGTTGAAACCAATGCAACTCATGATCTCACCATTGATTAAATATTTAACGGTTGAGATCAACTTCAGAAATAACTACCGATCCACTAAGCTTAATTTTAGGAGATTTCTGAAGTTGATCTCAACCGTTAAATATTTAATCAATGGTGAGATCATGGGTTGTATTGGTTTCAACCTTTTGAAGGGTTTCAAATTATCCTCCCTCTATGTTGACAACAAGAATACTTGTGATTATGTTACATTTATTTTGACAACAATAATACTTGTGATTATTTTGACAGCAAGAACATATATGTGATTTTCCATATATGTTACATTTATTTTGACAACAAGAATACTTGTGATTATTTTACATTTATTTTGACAACAAGAATACTTGTGATTATTTTGATAGCAAGAACATATATGTGATTTTCCATATATGTTACATTTATTTTGACAGCAAGAATACTTGTGATTATGTTACATTTATTTTGACAGCAAGAATACTTGTGATTATGTTACATTTATTTTGACAGCAAGAATACTTGTGATTATTTTGACAGCAAGAACATATATGTGATTTTCCATACATGTTACATTTATTTTGACAACAAGAATACTTGTGATTATGTTACATTTATATTTGATTTTGATTTTGTATCAATATATGTGATTATGTTTAATAACTTATTCGTTGTGCGGTATATAAACAGGAAATGGCCCGAATTAGTCTCACAACACGCAAATGTAGAATTATGCGACTGTTTTTGGAAGAAGCTATGAGTGCTATTGTTTGGTTTTTCATTACAGTTTGTTGTTTAGTAGCCAAAAATAGAAGGGATAGACCACGTATTCAATATTCATTGTCAAGTATGCATCGATCTGCAATTTTGCATAGGTATGCATATGATAGTGACACCATGTGCATATCACAACTTAGGATGGATAGAAGGTGTTTCAAAAAATTATGTGATATGCATTGAACTATGATCGATTAGTGACGATGGCGTGTAAGTACTTTTGGAACAATTTCAAAATCGATGAAGTAACGTTATTTGGTTTATTATTGTGTTTGGGTTATGTATGTTATATGTTTTACACATTCAAGTATCTAATAATAATTTTATTAAAGCATTTTTAGTTAAACAAATAAAGTATATAATGACTATTTTATTAAAACGTTTTTTTGAAAAAAACAATTAAAATTATCAAAAGGGTATTTTGGTCAGTTACCAAAATTTCATTCCAATTCCAAAGCTACATTCTGTGAACCAAACAGACAGATTCCAATTCCTTTAATAGATTCCATTCCAATTCTGTCAACCAAACAGCTGGTCAAACCCGATAACATTCCATTCCAATTCCTTCAAAGTCAAATTCCTTTGACAGATTCCATTTCATCTAAAAACATTCTGCGAACCAAACGCCCCCTAAATCTTCCATCCGCTGTCCCCGACCATCTCCATTCGTCCTTATTTTCCCGTTTGAAGAGTCGGTTAATGTTTATCGGTGCCGCTTCTTCTAACGATGTAAAAGTTTATTTCTGCAAGAACTCAAACCGATAACCTTTGTAAAACTAACATAAAGTCTTACCTTATTAACTATCTAAATGTTTTCGCTTTTAATGTTTCTAAACCACAGAGTATGATCCATAATGACTCAAAGATCACTCCACTTTTTAAGAGGAAAAAGTATTCTTGAAGAGTAACAACGAAGACAAAGAAAATATTCATATGATTATGAAAACGCGCATGGCTCGATCAATGTTAGTGAAGAATTTAGTGTTTTTATTCTTTCTAAAAATTGAAACAATTTGACTTGGGGTTTGAATATGAAATTTAATTTTATGCTTAATATACCTTTGTATATAAAAATACAAATTTTTGTTAAAATTAAACCAACTTTATCATATTTTTAGTTTGGGAATAACTTATAAAACCTTCATTTTAAGACTTAGGTGTTGTTTGTTTTTTAAGAGGCCTGAAGTCTGAAATCTTATTTCACTTCTGTTTTATAAGAGGTGGTGCTGAAGTCTGAAATCTGAATCATAAGATTGTTTGTTTTTTAAATTGAAACGTCTGAATCTGAATCTGAACCATAAGACTGTTTGTTTTTTATAAATTGAAACGTCTGAATCAGAATCAGAATCAGAATCAGAATCATAAGATTGTTTGTTTTTGTAAATTGAAACGTCTAAATCTGAATCATAATCGTAACAATGTTTGTTTTGTAGCTGATAAACATTTAAATATGTATAATTATCTATTTTATGCCTCAAAATGTTATACCGTTGAATTTATAAAAACATCAATTCATTATAATTAAATTATAGTACCATATATTTCTTGCACATTCAAAAATTCAACTGAAATACGTCCATTCATTCAAACACAATAGAAAACATGAACAAGTCTCATAATAAGTAAAATCAATGTTAATTTTGCACCAAATGTGTCGCAATTTCTTCTCTTAAACTAGCCATATATGTTTGGTCAGCAGTACTCCTATGCGGTTGAACCTCTTCAACTTCATCTTCACCATCGTCCCCTTGCTCATTGGGTTGATCATATTCCGAAAATAACTCATCACTTAAACCTTCCTTTCTGATGAAGTTGTGAACCGCAAAACATGCAATTACAACGTCTCTTTGAACCTCAAGTGAAAATGGTGCCATTCTTTTCAATATTGGAAAACGTGCTTTCAGGACACCATAAGCACGTTCAATTACATTTCTAAGTTTTGCATGACAATGATTATATAATACTCGTACTATTGTCTTTACTTATCTAAAAATGTAAACAAAGAATAAAAACTGACCTTAAAAAAATCTTCCCATTCTTGAGGGAATAAGTTAAACGTATTCAATACAGGGTCATAAATATTCCCCGTTTTATTTCTCAAGTACCCCCACCCAGAGTATTTTCCTTTCAGATAATCATACTGATTTTTCAACTGTTTTTGCCCAAGTTTTAAGCGACACACTTCCTCAAGCTTTTGTGCCAACTTTACCCAAGATTCTTTTCGAAGACTACTCCCATTTCGACCCACTCGATTGACCTCCTCTATACAAGTCTCTAAAAAGCATTTCATAATTTCATTTGTCCATCTTACGCGTGCATTCTCGTCCATCACTAATTAGCACACAAAAAAGAACGCATTTATAAATTTTACAAGAAAGAACATGTATTACATGAGAGAGATGGGACATCCAAAAGCAATTTGTATGCAACATTAGTGATGGCCAGACCCGACCCGATCGGGCAACCCGAACCCAACCCGGTAAAAAACCGGGCCCAGCCCGACTCGGTCAAAAACCGGTTTCCAGCCCGATAGCCAGGATCGGTTTGGGTTTTTGGCTTTTTCTCCGGCCCGACCCGAAACCGGTTCACGGCCCGGTTTTTGGCCCGACCCGGCCCGAAACCGATTTTTTCAAAAAAACTATCTGTTATATAACGGTTATATAGCCGTTTTTTGGTGTATTTCACCCTCCAACCCATATAAATACTAGGGGGTGTTATGGATCATATCACCAACTTACAAAACGCAAAAAAGCGCAAAAAACGCATACAATTCTCATTTCTCGGCTCTCGCTATATTCGTTTCTCGCAAATTCTACTATAAAATCTATAGTTCTCTAGTCTCTACTCTCAAAAAAATGGCCGAACAAAATTACACCGTTGTTGCCGAGCATGGACGAAAAGCACCGGTTTGGGAGCATTTCAACTTGGTGATGTTTTCCGACGGTACAAAAAAGCGCAACGCAAACGGTGTGGAGATTTCCTTCAAGCCGCCTCAAATACCACGTTAAAGCGCCACTTCGAGGAGAGATGCAAGAGGTTGAAATCGGGTGACGATCCAAGTCAACCCATACTTGACAATTCCGGTCAAGTATGGTCGTATAATGAGGATATCGCCCGACAAGTGGGGTTGCCGTTCGGACATTTCGACAATCGTCACATTACGAACATGATCAAACAAGGGTTCCAACCACGCTACAAGGGTTCGATAAGTCGTCAAACTCTTCGGCGTGATGCTTTAAAACTTTGGAATACGGCTAAAAAAAATACGCGAGAAATGTTTTTAAACTTACCCAACAAAATTTCTTTAACTTGTGATGTATGGAGCGCACCATTCGGATTGCCACAATCTTATATATGCATAACGGCACATTGGATTGTGCCGGGATCGTGGCAATTATGCAAACGTGTAATCACGTTTGAGCACTTTGGTTCGCCACATTCGGGTGACCGTCAGTTTTCTATAATTATGAGATGTCTTCAATATTATAATTTAAATAATAAAGTTATTAGTATTTCGTTTGATAATGCTAGTAATAATACGGCATGCGTAGAAAAATTAGGTTTGGCTTTATCCCCTATTTTAGAGGGAAAATTATTTCATACACGTTGTTGCGCACACATAATAAACTTAGCCGTTCAAGACGACTTAGGTCGCCTTAATGAGCCTTTAACTAAGTTTAGGCTTATGTTACGCCGGATTTTCACAAAAGGTAAAAAATGCAAAACGCATATAGACAATATTGCCAAGAAGTCGGTTTTAAAGCTTTGGGACCGGCACACGATATGGCGGTTCGATGGAATTCGACTTGGAAAATGATGGATAATTTAATAAGACAAAAACAATATCTTCAAGCATTTTATAACGTTCATTACCCGGAAAACACGATAACTGATGATGATTGGCAAATGATTTATTGCTTTCACGATATTTTGGGCGATTTCAAAACTGCAACAACTATCTTATCCGGTATTTATTATCCAACGAGCCATTTACTTTTAAATCAAATATATATTTTGGCAAGTAAAATTGCTCAATACGAAGCGGATTACAACTTTCACGACGTGGTAGCACCAATGAAATCAAAATTGGTAAAATATTTTAAAGAGATCCCCTTCACTTTTTCTTTGTGTCGCGGCATTAAACCCGTATTTAAATGTTACGGGTGTCGAAGTTTTAATACAATCAATATGTTTCTCGTTTGGTTTGGATTCGTCTACAAATAATTCTTTTTCAAGGGCCCGCATAAACCAATTTAATAATGATTTTCATCAATTATTTGAGATTTATAGACTTAATTATGGGGGAGGAAGCCAACAAACCCCTACAACTTAAATGTTTTCACCGGGTTCTAGTAGCCGTGGCCGAAACCGAACCGACTTAATGTCAACTTTAATGCAATCGGTTGCCATGGAATCTACTAAAAAGCTAGATATGATGGGGATAATTTGGGTGAATTCAATCAATACATACGTACTAATTTTATAACGGCACCCTCCACAATCGTCAAAGATGTTGAATCACTAGATTTATTAGAATGGTGGAAAAATAAACAACCGAGTTTCCCGATTATGGCGACTATTGCCCTTGATATACTAACAATCCAAGCTAGTACCGTAGCTTCGGAGTCTGCTTTTTCTCTTAGTGGCAGGATCATATCGGAGCATCGGACAAGATTAACCCCGCAATCGGTAGAGTGCTGCATATGTTTGAAGGATTACTTAGATGGAGAAGACCGAATTCAACATCAAACAAACCTGGAGAATGATCTAGACGGTGTGGAAGATAACTTAGCCGAAAACGAAGCAGATGAAGAAGGACTAAGTACGCCGGGAACCGTAACCGAAAATTCTGATGCTAGTAGTGTCGGTGACGTCTCACATTACAACGATGACGAAGAAGAACCAGACACCGACCGCCTTGATGATCGCACGGCTGTGGCACGACTGCAAAAGTACAATTCTCTTGAAGACTACAATCCAGATCGGAATCCATGCTACGCTCCATACAATCCATACAATTACAATCCATGGGGATGGGGTGGTGGGGGTGGGAGTTCGGGAGCGGGACCTTCGGGTTATTAGAATTTATGTATTGTAAGTTTGTAACTTAAAATTATATATAAATTATAAAACGTAAAAGTGTATTTTAGTGATATATATTATAAATAAAACGTATTTTTAAAGTGTATTTTAGTGATCCAATCCAATTTTTTACTTTTTAAAGTTTAGTAATTAATTATTATACAAAGAAATTAATTTTTTTTTAAAATACGAAAATACGCCGGCCCGATCTCAGAACCGGTTTTGGGCCCGGCTCGGCCCGGTTTTTATAAAACCGGTTTTATAAAACATTAAACGGGTTAGGGATTTTCGGGTTAAACCGGTCCGACCCGACCCGATTTTGGGCGTTACTGTTTGAACCCGGTTTTTATCTCGGCCCGACCCTAACCCGGTTTTTGGCCATCACTATGCAACATGTTTAAACTTTAAATAGTTTTAAATTCAATTTTGATGAATTATTAAAAATAAGAGAAATTTTTTAAATAAATTTAAAATGGAAATTGAAATGCTTGGGAGACAAGGTCTGATGACTTGGTACTCCACTTCCATGAAACTCTCCTACATTTTGATTTTTATTATTATTATTTACTTTTTTTTAGAAAACGGTGGCATTTGAAGTGTATATATATTTCCTATGTATGCTACGGTTGAAGCAGTAGCAAATATACATCATTTTCTTCTTTTTCTTCTCCAAGAATACACACCTCAAAATTCATTGAAATTCCGAGCAAGTAACGGTGGATGTAAGTATTTTCAGGTTTTCTCGAGTCCACAAGAGATCCGAGATAGGTTTGTTGGGCTGTTTTATCCTGGGGACGGCGTGCTTGCACGAGTCTGGGCAGTGCCGCGAACGTCTTAAAGAGAGCGACCTAGTCCGCGACTCAACCCAGAACATCATTCGGTAAACTCGTTTCATTTTATTTTGCATCAACAATTTTAAGACGTTTTCGTTTCTACCATGACTATGGATGATGTTTCTGGTACCGTCGACATTAACAAACCTTTTCGTTTTGAGGGTGCTCACTTTAAAAGATGGAAACAAAAAATGTTCTTTTTCCTCACCATGAAAAAGGTTGCCACGGTTTTGTCCTCTCTTCTACCCGTGGTATCCGAAACTGCAAAGGATGATGAGAAAAAGAAACAAGCCGCTGAACTAGAAAAATGGACCGAAAACGGTTTTTTGTGCAAAAACTACATTTTAAATGGTTTGTCCGATGATCTCTACGACTACTACAATGAGGAGAAGAAAAGTGCAAAGGATATTTGGGAAGCTCTACAAAAGAAATATGACACCGAAGAAGCCGGAGCCAAAAAATATGTCGTGAGTCGTTATCTCAAGTTTCAAATCGATCGAGGCTCAATCTCATGAAATTCAGAAAATTGCCCATGAAATAATTTCTGAAGGTATGTCTCTTGATGAACAATTTCAAGTTGCGGTTATTATTGATAAATTACCTCCTTCGTGGAAGGACTTTAAAAATATTCTCAGGCACAAAACAAAGGAATTTTCTTTAGAAAGTTTGATCACTCGCCTTCGCATTGAGGAAGAAGCTCGTAAGCCAGACCGGAAAGAAGAAGTGCTTGTTGTTTCCAACAATACTAAAAGATCCACCGCTTTTATGAAACCTAATCAAAAGAATTTTAAAAACCAAAATCGAAAAATGAATCCAAACCGAAATTTCCAACCTCGTAAAATGACTTAGAATTGGAACCTTCAAAGGAACCAAAACAATCCATCGCAACAACCCCCTAAGAGTGACCAGGAATTTCTTTGTTACAATTGTGGCAAACCCGATCATATGGCACGTAAGTGTCGGAACAGGCCAAGCGCTACTCCAAGTGCTAACCTGACTGAAGAGTTACCTTTGGTAGCTATGATTTCTGAGATCAACCTTGTTGGTGGATCCGAAGGGTGGTGGGTAGATACTGGTGCTACACGCCATGTCTGCTATGATCGAAATATGTTTAAAACATATACTGTTGCTACCGAGGATAAAAATGTGTTGTTGGGAGATTCTCACACCACTAAGGTTGCGGGTATTGGAAATGTGGAATTGAACTTCACCTCTGGAAAAACTGTGATTCTGAAAGATGTCTTGCACACTCCGGAGATGAGGAAGAATCTGGTTTCGGGCTATCTTCTCAACAAGGCGGGATTTACTCAAACTATTGGTGCCGATGTGTTTACTTTAACTAAGAATAATATGTTTGTTGGAAAAGGTTATGCTACTGAGAGTATGTTTAAGTTGAACGTTGAAGTTAATAAAGTGAATGTTTCTGTATACATGTTGTGTACTTTTAATACTTGGCATGCTCGACTTTGTCATGTTAATAAGCGTATTATTAAAAATATGAGTACTTTAGGCTTAATTCCTAAATTGTCAATAAATGAATTTGAAAAATGTGAATTTTGTAGCCAAGCAAAAATCACAAAATCACCTCATAAATCTGTGACTAGGGAATCGGAACCTTTAGATTTAATTCATTCAGATATTTGTGAACTTGATGGAACGTTGACTAGAAACGGCAAACGTTATTTTATCACTTTTATAGATGATTGCTCGGACTACACTTTTGTGTATTTAATGAAAAATAAAAGTGACGCTCTTGATATGTTTAAAATTTTTGTTACTGAAATTGAAAATCAATTTAATAGAAAAATTAAGATACTTCGTAGTGATAGAGGCACAAAATACGATTCTAGTAATTTTATTGAATTTTATAATTCACATAGAATTATTCATGAAAAAACTGCACCTTATTCACCTGAAATGAATGGAAAGGCTGAAAGGAAAAATAGAACATTTACTGAATCTGTCGTTGCCATTCTGCTTAATTCTGGGGTTGCATCTCATTGGTGGGGTGAAATTTTATTGACTGTATGTTATGTGCTTAATAGAGTCCTAAAATCCAAGAGTAAAATTTCTCCTTACGAGGTCTTGAGAAATAAAACCCCTAATTTGTCTTATTTTAAAACTTGGGGTTGTTACTTGTTTGGCATATGTTAGAATTCCTTATCCCAAAATGATTAAACTTGCAAGTAGAGCTTATGAATGTGTGATTATTGGAAATGCTATAAATAGTAAAGCATATAGATTCTTTGATTTGAATGCTCGTGTTATTTTAGAATCTAATGATGCTGATTTTTATGAAAATAAATTTCCATTTAAATTAAGAAATAGTGGGGGTGCATCAAGTAGTACATTGCCTGTGTTTACAAATAATGAGCACAATGATAATATGGAAATTGAACCTAGGAGAAGTAAGAGACCTAGAACTTCTAAAGACTTTGGTCCTGATTTTTGTGCTTATACATTAGAGGAGGATCCTTCTAGCATCCAACAAGCTCTAACCTCATTAGATGCTGACTTATGGCAAGAAGCGATTAATGATGAAATGGACTCTCTAGAGTCAAATAAAACATGGCACTTAGTCGATCTACCACCTGGTTGTAAAACTAATGGATGTAAATGGATTCTTAAAAAGAAACTGAAACCTGATGGCACTGTTGATAAATATAAAGCTCGTCTTGTTGCCAAAGGTTTTAGACAACGAGAAAATGTAGACTTCTTTGACACTTATTCACCTGTCACTAGAATTACATCTATTCGGGTCTTGATTGCTCTTGCTGCTATACATGATCTTATTGTGCATGATGTTAAAACTGCTTTTTTAAACGGTGAACTAGAAGAAGAAATTTATATGGACCAGCCTGAAGGATTTGTGATTCCTGGTCAAGAACATAAAGTGTGCAAACTAGACAAATCCTTGTATGGCTTAAAACAAACTCCTAAACAATGGCATGAAAAATTCGACCATCTAGTTATCTCACATGGTTTTAAAGTTAACGACAGTGACAAGTGCATTTATTATAAATATGCAAATGGTATGTGTACTATTATATGCTTATATGTGGATGACTTGTTAATATTTGGATCTAATATTCATGCCGTAAATAAGATAAAATCATTCTTGTGTGAAAACTTCGATATGAAAGATTTGGGAGAAGCCAATGTAATTCTTGGTATACAAATCACTAGGTCTAAGGAAGGACTTTCTTTGGATCAATCTCATTACATTGAGAAGATCTTAAAGAAATACAATTACTTTAACTGTAAATCTGCTTGTACACCTTATGATCCAAGTGTAAAGCTATTTAAGAACACTGGCGACAGTGTAAGACAAGATGAATATGCGAGCATCATTGGCATCCTTCGGTATGCCACTGATTGTACTAGACCCGACATTGCCTATGTTGTGGGATTATTATGCAGGTTTACTAGTAGACCTGGTATTGAGCATTGGCATGCTATTGAAAGGGTAATGAGATACCTTAAAAGAACCATGAACCTTGGATTACATTATTATAAGTTTCTAGCTGTCCTTGAGGGATACAACGATGCTGATTGGAATACTTTGTCGGATGATTCCAAGGCAACTAGCGGCTATATTTTTAGCATAGCTGGTGGAGATGTTTCATGGAAGTAAAAAAAAATAGACCATTTTAGCTCAATCAACTATGGAGTCAGAAATGATAGCATTAGCCACGGCTAGTGAAGAAGCAGGTTGGTTGAGAGGTTTGTTAGCTGAGATCCATTTATGAGAAAAACCGATTCCATCAGTATTGATCCATTGCGATAGTACCGCGGCTATTGCAAAAATTCAGAATCGTTATTATAATGGTAAAAGACGACAAATTCGTCGTAAGCATTGTATTGTTAGAGAGTTTCTCACTACAGGTGCTGTGAGAGTGGATCATGTACGTACCGATGACAACTTAGCCGATCCTTTGACGAAAGGATTAGCTAGAGATAAAGTCCATAACACTTCAAAAAGAATGGGACTTATGCCCTTAGATTGATGAGTCACACATAATGGTAACCCGACCTATAGACTGGAGATCCCACGAAATAGGTTCAATGGGTAATAACAAGTTATGATGTGATATGAGATAGATCATACTAACATAGAGTATGAAATCCCAAAGCGATGAGGTTGAGTTAATAGAAACTCTTAATCAGATCTATACCCTACTTGGGGTGGAGTACCGAGCTATGGGAGTACTCTTGATGGACTCACCTATGTGAATGTGGAAGTGGGTTGCTTCCTATGAAATAAAGGGAAAATTTCTAATACATTCACTATACCGGGATAGACGTGCATGTCCATTAAAATCACGGGCTTTTTAGACTACACCCTGAAAAGGTTGAGCGTGGTACGATGTTAGAGATAGAGTTCAAGACTACGAGTCACTCTAGTTAAATCTAAATTGTGATCACTACGCAAAAGTTCAAGTTGAAAGACACTTTTGTTTATATTCATCCTTATGATTTAAAGATACTGCTCGATGAAAGTTATTTTTAAAAATTCAAATGGGGGATTGTTAAAACTTTAAATAGTTTTAAATTCAATTTTGATGAATTATTAAAAATAAGAGAAATTTTTTAAATAAATTTAAAATGGAAATTGAAATGCTTGGGAGACTAGGTCTGATGACTTGGTACTCCACTTCCATGAAACTCTCCTAAAAATATTGGCCATTTTGATTTTTATTATTATTATTTACTTATTTTTTTTTAGAAAATGGGGGCATTTGAAGTGTATATATATTTCCTATGTATGCTACGGAATATACATCATTTTCTTCTTTTTCTTCTTCAAGAATACACACTTCAAAATTCATTGAAATTCCGAGCAAGTAACGGTGGGTGTAAGTATTTTCCGGTTTTCTTGAGTGCACAAGAGATCCGAGATAGGTTTGCTGGGCTGTTTTATCCTGGGGACGGCGTAGTTGATAGTCTGCTTGCACGAGTCTGGGCAGTGCCGCGAACGTCTTAAAGAGAGCGACCTAGTCCACGACTCAACCCAGAACATCATTCGGTAAACTCGTTTCATTTTATTTTGCATCAACACAACATGTGTGCAGAAAACAGATATATACACTTGATCAGAACATGCTTTTGAGTTCTTTTTCCAATAATAGGTGTGTTACAAATCAGTAAGAACTTCAAGTGCTAGTAAGGCAAATTAAATGACTAGGTCTTGCCAGATAAATGTGCAGGCAGTTTCATACTAGCAACAGAATGGATCTAATACATGCCTTGCAATAGAAGAACAAAAGTGAAGTTGTGGTTATATTATGAGCAACACCCAATCTGTTTGTTCAACACATGGGCATCAACAAGCCTTAAGCATATTGGACTGATCTGTTGATGTAAATACACATTACATTCACGGCCAAAAGAATGAAATAAAGTTACAACATTAATCTGTTGCTTTTGGACAGATCTCTTGGTTTCAAATGTAAAATATTGTAATAAGTTTGGTTTCAAAGTTGCAATAGTATTCACCAAACCTGTCCAGAATTCCAGCATAAGCTGTGATAAAACCCAGATCTAGCAATGTAATATGAACAAGTATAGAGAGAATCTAGAGAGCAAATGTGTCATCCATATATTGAACATATGAGTACAAAATGACATTAGCATGAAGTGTTTCTCTAAGTTCTAGATTGTTATCTAACTATTACAAGACACACCTATTTATACCCATAACATACAAGGTATAAAGGCATTTACAATACAGTATGAACTAATACATGTAATAACCAGGTATTTTATCTAATTTAAAATTGGAATTTTGTAAGTATTTATTTTAGTATTTTATGGAGTTAAGAGTTAAGGGATAAGTTTTAATTTTAATTGGAAAGTTGGGGATAAGTTTTGCCAAATGAGTAAAGCCTAGGGTCTATTTGGTCTTTATGCCAAACTTCTCCACTTGACCGACTCTAGTATATCAATTACCAGATGAAGTCTTCAATTAGTAAACAAAAAAGAATATCCCAAAGTGTTTGTGTGTGTGAGTGAATACGGCAGAGAGAGAAAGAGAAGAAGAAGTTCGAAGAAGAAGAAGAATTGAAAGATAATCAGCTGGGATTTTAATTGGTGCAGTAAATCAAAGAGGTAATGTTCTTATTCAAACACTCTTTTTAAGAATTAGGTTTCTTTTTGATTTTGAGGTGGGTTTAGGTAATTTTAGATGAATTTGTGATTTTTAGTTACAATTTAGGGTGTTAAAAGGGGTTTAGAACACTTCTGTATAATCTGGGTATAAGATGAAATTCCTACAACTGAACTGAACTTATCTGATAAAGACGATGAACAGTGTTTTTGCGAAAAGTAGGAATTCGCAAGCCTTGGTTGCGAAAAGTCCACTTTTCGCAAGCAGCTAAAACGCATAGTGAGGTTTTCGTATTTGTTGGTCACGAAAAGTAGGGAACTCGCAACTGTGGTTTTCGAGAAGTGAGGTTTTCGCATCTGTTGGTTGCGAAAAGTGAGGAACTCGCAACTGTAGGTTGCGAAAAGTAAACTTTTCGTAATAGTGGGTTGCGAAAAGTTGGGTTTTCCTGTTTATGTGTTAAAGAGTATGTATACTTTAATTTGTTTCAGATACTAAGGATCTGGGTTAAAAGATAATCTAAATTGAGGAAAGTTTGAAGGACCTTTGCTTAAAAGATCAGGTGAGTTTTACTTTAAAAAGTATTTTACTGGAATGCATTATGTGAATAACAAATATTTGATATGTGGTATGAATATGTCATACGTGGGTGATTATAATATATTGAGATATTATAATTACGTGAGTATTATATGATAATATAATACGTGGCCGGGCTTTGGACCGGTGTGATAAATTGGCTCGCAACCAATTGATATTGGCCCTTGGTGGAGGGATAAGGTGGAATGAGACAGGTATGATGAATAATTGTTAGTTGGTATTAACTTACGTGTGTGGTATGTGTATTTATATAAATAGTGTTTTATATAAATGAGTTTTTAATGAATTACAAATGTCAGGGATTTACTCACTAGACCCTTAGGTCTAACCCTCATTTTCTGTTTTAAAAATTATGTATTCCAGGTGATGATTCCCGTAAGAACAAGTAAATAGAGTACTTGTCGGCTAGCTTTGGAGAAGATTTTCATCATGATACTATGGATGCTTTTGTAGTTATACTTTTGTTATTACTATGTAATTTAAAGTGGATCAAGTTGTAATGAATTTTTTTATGTTCAGACTTTAGATGGGACCAAATGTGAAACATGAAGTACTTTGTTGTAAATATGTTATGGAATATATGTTATATGTATGTTTCATTTTGCGGGACGTTACAGATGGTATCAGAGCCCTAGTTTAAGGGATTTAGGTATTAGTATCTGTACCTAGACTTAAACTGCATGTGAAGTAGTATGTCCCTATTAATTTAGAACCTGGGGATGTTAAGTATAAAAGGTAGAAGGAACATCATGTAAGGTAATTTCAAATTACACCAGGCCAGTGTAATTATGATCTTACAAGTGCATGTATGAACTGGAATACCTTGTTATATGGGGTATGTGCTTATATGTATATTAACTTTGTTTGAATCCACAGAATGGCGAGTGGCACTAGACAAAGGAATCAGAGAGGAGGAAGAAATTCAGGTGGAGAGAATCCACCAATAGGAAGAGGGGGAAGAGGAGGAGATCGAGGTAGAGGCAGAACCGGCAGGGGAACTGGGGGTCGAACTGGAGATAGAACACAACCGCAGGGTACAGAGTTTGTTACACGGGATGATCTGATGGCTGAAATGGGAAGATTGCAGGATAATATTCAAGCTATGTTTGAACATAATCGCCATAATGAAACTGAAAGACCAAATCCAGAACATGAAGTCGAAATGCCAATTACCTCTACTGTCTTACCGGTGATGAAAAGGTGCGACTATAAGATGTTTCTAAGTTGCAAGCCCCCTACATATTCAGGAGAACGAGACCCGGTCAAAGCAATGAGATGGCTAAAAGAAATAGAAGCCATCTTCAAGACATGTAAGTGTGCTGAAGAAGACAAAGTGCTTTATGGAGCTGCAATGCTGAAAGGGGATGCTCTGTATTGGTGGGAGGCTCATATAGAATCAAGAGGAACAGATGTTTATACTACTTTTGCATGGGGGGAATTTGTGTTAGCTTTCACAACGCACTTCTGTCCACAAGCTGCTGTCAGATAGTTAGAAGAAGAATTCATGTATCTACAACAAGGAAATCTGTCGATTAGAGATTATACTGCACGATTTTTGGAAAAGTCTCGTTTTGCAGGATATTATGTAGCTACAGAAAAGATGAAAATGGAGAGATTTATTTATGGGTTGAATTCCGAGGTTCGAAGATTGGTGACTGCCACAGGGCCAAATACTTTTACAGCTGCGGTGGATGCTGCCGAAAATGTGGAAAGAGATAATAAAAGAGATGCTGGTGATAAGAGCTTAGGGAAAAGAAAATGGGAAGGACCACCACAGGATTCGAGGAAACCTAGATTTCAGAGGTTTGACAACCGTCCGTCATTTCGACCAACAGAAAGACCATGTCCAAAATGTAATCGTTACCATCAGGGAACTTGCCAAGTAGAGTCACGGGTTTGTTTTAAATGTGGAAAAACTGGGCATGTTGTAAAGGATTGTCGAGTAACACGATTTTGCTTTTTGTGCAATTCTCCGGATCACCTCCAATCAGATTGTCCGCGGGGTAGAATACAATCCGGGGGTACATCGGGGAAACCAGCCATTACTAGACCAGTGGTCCCAAGAATAGAACCGCCGAGAACGAGGGGTCGTACGTTCCAAATGACAGCTAAAGAGGCGGAAGAAACTCCGGATGTGGTCACAGGTACATTTTTCATAAACTCCACGCGTGCTAAAGTGTTATTTGATTCCGGTGCAAACCGATCTTTTGTGTCTCCCTCCTTTGCTGCTCACATGCATTTAGAGCCTAAATTGTTAAAACATGCTTTATTAGTAGACACCGTAAATGATAACCAAGTGGCAGTTAAAGAGGTTTTTGATCGTTGCATGATAGATATAGAGGGATGTGGAGTACCGATACAACTGTTCCCAATAGCTTTGATTGAATTTGATGTGGTAGTAGGAATGGATTGGCTAGCTGAGAATCAGGCTAACATAGTTTGTGATAAGAAAATAATCAATGTCGTTTTGCCTGATAAGAGATCGGTAGTGATTTATGGAGATCGTAGGAATCATCAGTCCAGTCTTATATCTATGGTAAAAGCCCGTAAATGTGTTAATAAGGGTTGCTCTAGTTATCTAGCCTATGTGATAGAAAGTAGGCCTGAAAAGTGTAAGCTGGAAGATATTTCCATTGTTAGTGAATACCCAGAAGTTTTTCCTGAAGACTTGAATAGTCTTCCTCCTGTTAGGCAAGTAGAATTTGGAATAGACCTGGTACCTGGAGCCAATCCCATCGCTCGTGCGCCGTACAAACTAGCACCTCCAGAAATGAAAGAAATGATGGCACATCTTCAAGATTTATCTGATAAGGGCTTCATCAGACCCAGCTCTTCGCCGTGGGGTGCACCAGTTTTATTTGTGAAGAAGAAAGACGGTTCAATGAGAATGTGTATTGATTATCGGGAGCTGAACAAACGCACGATCAAGAACAAGTATCCACTTCCAAGAATCGATGACCTTTTTGATCAATTAGTTGGAGCTTGTTACTTCTCAAAGATTGATCTCAGATCTGGCTACCATCAGTTAAAGGTGAAGGAGGAGGATGTTTTAAAGACTGCTTTTCGCACAAGATACGGCCACTACGAATTTTTGGTAATGCCTTTCGGATTGACGAACGCTCCAGCCGCTTTCATGGATCTAATGAATCGGGTATGTAAGCCTTATCTCGATAAATTTGTCATTGTGTTTATCGATGATATACTTATTTATTCCCGATCCAAAGAGGATCATGCGCAACATCTTCGTTTGATTTTGGAGTTGTTGAAGAAAGAAAAGTTGTACGCTAAGTTCTCTAAATGTGAATTTTGGTTGCGGGAAGTTCAGTTTTTGGGGCATGTAGTTTCAGAGAAGGGTATACAAGTTGATCCAGCAAAAGTGGAAGCAATTGAAAATTGGGAACCGCCGAAGACGGCAACCGAAGTACGTAGTTTTCTGGGTTTAGCTGGATATTACCGGAAATTTATAAAAGACTTTTCTCGAATCGCGACGCCATTGACCAAGTTGACTCGGAAGAATTTAAAGTTTGAATGGAAAGCAGAACAGGACGAGGCATTCAGAATACTGAAGGAGAAACTCTGCAGCGCGCCGATATTAGCATTGCCAGAAGGTTCCGATGATTTTGTGGTCTACAATGATGCTTCTAAGCTGGGTTTGGGTTGTGTACTTATGCAACGTGGAAAGGTGATTGCCTATGCTTCTCGTCAGCTAAAGGATCATGAAAGACAATATCCTACTCACGATATGGAGCTTGCAGCAGTTGTCTTTGCATTGAAGATTTGGAGACATTATCTTTATGGTTCTAAATGCCAAATTTTCACTGACCATAAGAGTCTCCAACATCTTTTCAATCAGAAGGAACTGAATATGAGACAAAGAAGATGGTTGGAATTGGTAAATGATTATGATTGTGAAATTCTATATCACCCTGGGAAAGCGAACGTGGTAGCAGACGCCCTAAGTCGCCAAGAAAGAAGTGGAACAATAAAAGCTATCTCGTTAAGAGCTGAACTTCTTCCAAACATTTTTGACGAACTACTGAAGTGCCAAATAGATGCTTATCAGGAAGAAAGTTTGAAGTCAGAACGGTTAGTGGGAATATCAGCATTGCTTGAGAAAGATGACCGTGGGTTATTGTGTATGGGAAACAGAATTTGGGTGCCTCATTTGGGTGGATTACGTGATCGTGTACTACAAGAAGCTCATCAATCTCAATTTTTTATTCATCCAGGTACAAATAAAATGTATAGAGATTTGAAACAATTCTATTGGTGGTCGGGAATGAAAAGAGGTATTGCTAAGTATGTAGAATGTTGTACTACTTGTAAGAAAGTAAAGATTGAACATCAGAAGCCTTTTGGTCAATTGCAACGGCTAGATATACCAATGTGGAAATGGGATCAGATCACTACTGATTTTATTACCAAGTTGCCTAGAACTTCAAAGGGATTCGACTCTATTTGGGTGATTATAGATAGATTGACGAAGTCTGCTCATTTCTTGCCGATAAAGGAAACTGATTCCTTGGAACGTTTGGCCAAATTGTACATTAATGAAATAGTGACTCGACATGGAGTTCCAATCTCGATTATTTCCGATCGAGATAGTCGTTTTACTTCTAGATTTTGGAAAAGTTTTCAAAAAGAGATGGGAACGCAAATAAAGTTGAGTACAACATATCATCCTCAGACTGACGGACAGAGTGAAAGAACAATTCAGACTTTAGAAGATATGCTCCGGGCTTGTATAGTTGATTTTGGGGGATCGTGGGATAAACATTTGCCTTTGATAGAATTTGCCTACAACAACAATTATCATTCCAGCATTCAAGCGGCACCGTTTGAAGTACTGTATGGTAGAAAATGCCGAACGCCTCTGTGTTGGAATGAAGTGGGGGAGAAACAATTAGCAGGGCCAGAAATAGTACAGTTAACAGCGGATAAGATTACTCAGATTCGGGATAGATTGAAAATGGCTCAAGACAGACAGAAAAGTTATGCAGATCGACGCCGGAAACCGTTAGAGTTCCAAGTCGGGGAATTTGTGATGTTGAAAGTTTCGCCCTGGAAAGGAGTTATACGTTTTGGGAAGCAAGGTAAACTCAGTCCGCGATATATTGGGCCATTTGAAATTACGGAAAGAATTGGTGAAGTAGCTTACAGATTGAATCTTCCGCCAGAATTAAGCAGAATTCACAACGCGTTCCATGTATCGAATTTTCGAAAGTGTTTGGTGACATCAGATCAGGCAGTCTCCTTACCAGATATCCAAGTTGATGAAAAGCTAAACTACGTGGAGGAACCGGAAGCTATAGTTGATCACAAGGTCAAAGTATTGAGAAACAAAGAGATTAGACAGGTAAAGGTTCAGTGGAAACATCATAAGGGTCAGGATGCGACGTGGGAATCAGAGTCGGAAATGAAAGCCAAATACCCTCATCTGTTCTCTTAACTGAATTCCGGGACGGAATTCTTTTAAGGGGGAGATGTTGTAATAACCATGTATTTTATCTAATTTAAAATTGGAATTTTGTAAGTATTTATTTTAGTATTTTATGGAGTTAAGAGTTAAGGGATAAGTTTTAATTTTAATTGGAAGGTTGGGGATAAGTTTTGCCAAATCAGTAAAGCCTAGGGTCTATTTGGTCTTTATGCCAAACTTCTCCACTTGACCGACTCTAGTATATCAATTACCAGATGAAGTCTTCAATTAGTAAACAAAAAAGAATATCCCAAAGTGTTTGTGTGTGTGAGTGAATACGGCAGAGAGAGAAAGAGAAGAAGAAGTTCGAAGAAGAAGAAGAATTGAAAGATAATCAGCTGGGATTTTAATTGGTGCAGTAAATCAAAGAGGTAATGTTCTTATTCAAACACTCTTTTTAAGAATTAGGTTTCTTTTTGATTTTGAGGTGGGTTTAGGTAATTTTAGATGAATTTGTGATTTTTAGTTACAATTTAGGGTGTTAAAAGGGGTTTAGAACACTTCTGTATAATCTGGGTATAAGATGAAATTCCTACAACTGAACTGAACTTATCTGATAAAGACGATGAACAGGGTTTTTGCGAAAAGTAGGAATTCGCAAGCCTTGGTTGCGAAAAGTCCACTTTTCGCAAGCAGCTAAAACGCATAGTGAGGTTTTCGTATCTGTTGGTCACGAAAAGTAGGGAACTCGCAACTGTGGTTTTCGAGAAGTGAGGTTTTCGCATCTGTTGGTTGCGAAAAGTGAGGAACTCGCAACTGTAGGTTGCGAAAAGTAAACTTTTCGTAATAGTGGGTTGCGAAAAGTTGGGTTTTCCTGTTTATGTGTTAAAGAGTATGTATACTTTAATTTGTTTCAGATACTAAGGATCTGGGTTAAAAGATAATCTAAATTGAGGAAAGTTTGAAGGACCTTTGCTTAAAAGATCAGGTGAGTTTTACTTTAAAAAGTATTTTACTGGAATGCATTATGTGAATAACAAATATTTGATATGTGGTATGAATATGTCATACGTGGGTGATTATAATATATTGAGATATTATAATTACGTGAGTATTATATGATAATATAATACGTGGCCGGGCTTTGGACCGGTGTGATAAATTGGCTCGCAACCAATTGATATTGGCCATTGGTGGAGGGATAAGGTGGAATGAGACAGGTATGATGAATAATTGTTAGTTGGTATTAACTTACGTGTGTGGTATGTGTATTTATATAAATAGTGTTTTATATAAATGAGTTTTTAATGAATTACAAATGTCAGGGATTTACTCACTAGACCCTTAGGTCTAACCCTCATTTTCTGTTTTAAAAATTATGTATTCCAGGTGATGATTCCCATAAGAACAAGTAAATAGAGTACTTGTCGGCTAGCTTTGGAGAAGATTTTCATCATGATACTATGGATGCTTTTGTAGTTATACTTTTGTTATTACTATGTAATTTAAAGTGGATCAAGTTGTAATGAATTTTTTTATGTTCAGACTTTAGATGGGACCAAATGTGAAACATGAAGTACTTTGTTGTAAATATGTTATGGAATATATGTTATATGTATGTTTCATTTTGCGGGACGTTACAATACAGTACATTGACTTTACAGTAAATCTTGAATACAATAATGCTCTAACAAGCTGCAAAAAAATATAACAGCACCTTCGGAGCTTAAATAAATTTGGTTTCATATTTGCAATAATATTCACCAAACTTGTACATTAGTGTTTATAAAAACCTGTTGGTGTGTATACAAGGCCATGTAAAAGGATTACACAAATCCCAAAATATAAATATAAATATAAATATTGGAAAAAAGGTGTGTTTCCATAACTCCACACTGGACGAAGGTGTCCTTTAGTCCTTTATTCTAAAATAATCCATAACTCCACATTGGAAAGAGGTGTGTTTTCATGAGATAGCTTAAACTCAAGACATGGAAACAGATAGGCTTTCAAATGAGATTCTTTAAAATCAATTGAGCATGAATATGCCAAATATTCCCATCTCTCTCTTAAATTTGTCTCACCCTCTCTAGTTTAGGAGGCGATTATTGCATGAGATTTCTTCATCAAGTTCAACTATAACATGTATTACAAAACTTAAATGCAAATATCATCTAAGAAATATGTTGCTCGTTTCCCTAACGCATAAGACATTGAGGTATGAGATGATATACTTGTATAAACTGTGAAACACAATTTCAAGCATGATCATCATAGTATAAAAGTTACAATTCAATTGAAGATCAAGTTTGGCTTCTTCTAAACATAACATTATACTCTTAAACCAATCATCTAAAATATCCCTTTGAGTTTTTTCTTCTTCTTGCTGACTAGTAACCATTAAAAGTAGTTTAGGTAATAATTTATATATTATATTATGTGCTAAGGCCCTCTACCAACCCAATTCCTAAACCGCAAAAGTACCAAAGTACAAGCCCAACATGCAATTTCCTATTCCCAAACCCATTTTGAATCAACATCAGAATAAAGGGCAATCCGATGGACCACAAATGGTCACCACACATTGGAATCAGAAACCATACTGTCAAAAACTGAACCTCTGAACCAATAAGCTGATTCCAAGAAGTTGTGATCTGAATTTTAATGATAGTATAAATACATATGTTGTAGTCTTGCAATTTGGCCAATGGCCATTGCAACAAAAAACCAAAACAGGAAGAACTTCCAAACTTGAATCAATAATATTTCAAATATACTCTCCAACTTCAAATACATCAAATCTAATTTCAAATCAGGGATTAGAAAATAGCAACTTTTATCCCATATAAAAGTTTTGTATGGGATAAAATCTAATTAACCGCTTATTCATTTTCCTTGCTCTACATTAGTTTCACAAGATCACCAAATGCATACAACATTGCTTTAAACTAATCAACACAACAACATGGTTTTAAACTAATCAAAGTAGAAGAGTAACGATTACCAATTATGCTCAAACATTCTAAAAACTAATTACCCAAATAATCTCAAAATCAGGAAACAAATACCTAAAGAAACAGGGGTAGCAATTACCAAAATCAACTATATAAAGAATCATATAGGTAAAGAAAGTTGGGCCCAATGGAAAGATACCTCGATTGTAGAAGCTACCAGTACTGCAGACGATTTCTAGGCGATGTATCTTCTATTTGGTGAAAGATACCTCGATTGCAGACGATTTCAATAGCAAAAATCTTCGATCTACAGGAGGCGATGGAGGGTCTGCAAGAGGCGATGGAGGCTGAGGAGGATGATGGAAGCGATGGAGGTTGAGGAGGCTGATGGCGATGGAGGCTGAGGAGGTTGATGGCGATGGATGGAGGCGGATGGTTTTAGGGCACAAGAGCTTTTAAGACCATGAGTACCGCCAACCCACGAACCCACTGAACCCTGATGCCACCTCAGCGCCACATCAGCTTTTCTCTCTCCTACCCTCCTTACCCTAAAGTGGAGTACCGCCAACCCACGAACCCACTCCTACCCGCTACCCCACCGAACCCACTCCTACCGCCAACAAAAACCATGAACCCGCTCTAGTTCATGAACCCACTCTTACCCGCACATCCCAACCCGATCGGAACCCGGGACCCCCGTACCAGCTCGCCACCCTACCCGATGCTACCCGAACGTGAACCCGGCCGTGGTACCCGATGGCGGTACGCATGGCCTAAGAGAAAGAGTTGTCTCTTGTGAAATAAGAGACGTAAAGAGGTTTTAAGATCTTATTTTTTTATAAAAAACAAACGGTCTTAGACCATGAGTACCGCCAACCCACGAACCCACTGAACCCGAATGCCACCTCAGCGCCACATCAGCTTTTCTCTTTCCTACCCTCCTTACCCTAAAGTGGAGTACCGCCAACCCACGAACCCGCTGAACCCGAATGCCACATCAGCTTTTCTCTTTCCTACCCTCCTTACCCTAAAAAACATTAAAAAATTAAAAAAATAAAAACATTTACGGCGGGTTTGAACGGGTTCCCGAACCCAACCCTACCTGCACACCCCAACCCGATCGGAACCCCCCCCCGGTACCACCTCGCCGCCCTACCCGCTGCTACCCGACCACGAACCCGGCCGTGGTACCCGATGGCGGTACGCACGGCCTTAGGGGGTGTTTGGGATTGCTTATATTTTTGACTTATTTGCTTATTGCTTTTCCTCACCGCAAATAAGCTATTTTTAGTGTTTGGATTGAAAAAAAGTGCTTATGACTTTTTCCCACCACAAATAAGTTGTTTTTGATAAGTTAATCCATTTTAACTTATTTGAAACTGCTTATAACTTATTTGTCGAAATTACATTTTTACCCCCAACTCCCCTTTATCACAACATAAGTTGATAAGCAATTTTGAAAATAAGCATAAGTTGTTTTAAATAAGCAATCCAAACACCCCCTTAGATACCATTTCTCTGACCGAATTAGATATCAGACCTTTTAAGACTTTTTTTAAACAAACACACCCTTAGATATAAACTTTGCAAATAATTCAGATCGGTGATCTTTTAGTGCATGGTTTGACAAATTGATGTTTTAAATATAATGTTTGTATAAAAAAATAATATTCCACGTCACAACCTTTCCTTTCCCAAAATTCTATTGCGTTATACGTATTTATTTAGTTATGACTTAATGATATAAAAAGTGGTTTATTCAGTAAACTTTAAAACAGAGGTTTTATATAAAAAATCCATTAGAAAACACATTCATTTCCTCTATAAAAAAACTTTGCCAAACAAAATTTTATCCAATTTATTCACTAATTAATCTCTACATACAGTTTGAAACATACAAGAATTTTTTTTCTTGAACGACAACTATTTATAAAACTAGCAAGATGCTAGAAAAGATACAATTATATCGTCATCATTGACGGAGCCGATATCCTTGTCATCATCAGTGATGACAAGGTCTTCATCATCATCAGCATCTTCTTCCTCCTCCTCATCATCGGAGGGAATAATAGTTGTTTCTTTTTCTATGTTTTCCTCCCCCCTCAGCATGAGAAGGTTCTTCAGCTGTCTTCTCCCCCTCAGCATTTGAAGGCTGAGGATCAACAATTTTCTCCTTAGTCTTCTCCCTCTCTTTGTCATCAACAGAGGATGGAGGTATAGTGGTAGCAGAGGAAGGAGAAACAGCTTCCAAGTTCTACACCTTGGTGAAGAGTTCAGAGTTTACATCAGCGGTCTCCAAAGTGTAGTCTGCTACCATGTCAAGGGACTTGTGATCAGAATCTGTGAAGGATAGGGGGTGCTGAGGAGCTGGTTTCTTTAGCTCTGCAAGTATACCAGTTGATTGTTTGAATCGGCCTTTGAAGAAAGGTCGTTGAAGGAGGTGGAGAGAGTGCTGATGGAAGAAGGTGTTGGCAGCGACATTTGTTTTTATTTGCTCCACCACCTCTTGGAACGCTGAGAGCTAAGAGTTATCAGCTTTGGAGGAGAGAGAGGTGGTAAACTGTTTTAAGGCTGTGTCAGCAGCTTTGATGGCAGTGGTGTTGTTGTTGAGGTCGTTGGAGAGGTTGGAGATGTCGGTGTTGATTTCCTGAAGGGAGGTATTCAAGGCCTCCAACTTAGGACCTGTAAGCATAAAAGAAGTTTGAGCATAAGAGTGCTCGGGATTAGTAACCGAAAGAATAAGGGGTAGGGATGATGGAGTACCTGAAGGTTCTGCACAGAAGGAATCCAATTGATTTCCATCAAAGTGCGTATGCATGTCATGCTCGAATGGAGTCGTAAACATGGGTAGCTAAACATCTCCGAGAGGAAGACCTTCAGGCCGTGTGTTTCTTTGCCCTTAGGCGAGAAAGAAAGTTTACATCAGTATCAACGAGGACAAATGTTGATGTTGATGGTGTTGTAGTGTTGATTAAAGAGATGGAGGGAGAAACGGTTAAAGTTGTGAAGACGACAGTGATATGAGGCAGATAGGCATTTGTGATGCCTGAAGTAGAGCCTTTAGTGCTTTGAGTAACTGAGGTGGTGGTGGTTGCTTCCAGCATAGAATCAACAATTATGGAGGTTGCTGAAGCGGTTGTTGTTGAAGCGTTAGATGTGGTGGAGCGTACCACGAAGGTGTTAAGGGAAGATTGTAAAGAATCAATCCCTGATGTTGTTGTTGTTGATGGTGTGGGCTTCTCCTTAGTTTGTCTCTTGGTCTTCTTTGAAGAGCCAAGAGGGGATGTTGATTGTTTCATCTTAGAGGAGGTGGTTGCAGTTGGGATGGACACAGGGGTTGGAACCATGGTTGTTGCCATAGAAGATAAAGAAGTTTTAGAAGAGAGGAGGCGTTGGAGTTCAGTGAATCTTACATCATTTTCCAGTGGCTCTCGGTCGAGGAGACGTGAGCCCAGCTTGGGAAGCTGATACCCTCCTTCTGTAGGGTAGATAGGGACAAGGAAATGTTGTAGAAACACGTTGATGAAGTGAACATGTGGAATCGATGGCTCCCTGTCAGCCTTTTCCACCTTTAGCATAAGGTCATCGAAGATCAAACCTGCGTAGTCAATCTTGCGGTTGGTTATGACTGAGTAGCCAATGTCCAGAGCGACATGGCTAGCTTGGTCCATGCTCCCACTTTTGCCTCCCATGCTCTGCACAAAGTGGGTGAACATGTAGCATAGTTCAGTTGGCATCCTGTCCTTAAGGATCTTGGTGAGGTGTTTGTTAGGCTTGTTGTGCTTGGTCTCCCAGTCATAGCGCATCATATCAAGGAAGGCTACCAGCTCTTCTTTAGTAGGAGTGGCGTCGTAGTTCTTGGAAGTGAGCAAGTACAGAGCTTGCCTAATCGTTGATGAAGAGATGCTCCCTTCTCCATGCTCAGTTTGGAAAGCGATAACAGTTACTTTCGTTCCAGGCTTCAGAGTCTTCTCAGCACGTTCAACAGTATTCCAGAATTGCTAGAGCAGTGCCTTGCAGCCAGTAGGGTAAACCATCAATGCATAGCTGATGGGTAAGTTCAGCAGGAAGGTAGCAATATCCTGTAGGTGAGTGGAGGGTTTGGTTGATGGGAAGGGGAGAAGTCCCCGATGGTTGTTGGACTTGAAGACCACATAGGTGAGCTTAAAGTGAGTGTCTTTGGAGCGAGTCAAAGCCGATGTTTGAGAGGCCATTTCTGTGAAAAAGATGAAAGAAAATAGAATTGCAAAAGAAATACTTATAATAGAAATTTTAGAGATTTCTAAGTATGTGGAAGATGAAACAGTTTTACCAATTTCCTTATTTAGAAAAAATGGTAAAATGTAGTTGCGATCAGAGAGCCTCTTTAGCTGATCTTTCAGCTTTGATGGTTGTGGGGCACTTACTAGCAATATGGTTAGTAAGTCCACAATGATAACATTTCCTATAGATGAAAGTAGCTTTAGGACCATATGCATAAGCAGTAGAAAGCTTTAAATGAGCGGTGCCTGTTCCAAGAATGCCTTTATCATTAGATATCGGAGAAACTTTTGGTTCTTCAGATTTCTTAGCCTTAACATCAACCTTTATTCTAGAAGTAGATCTCTGAACATGTTCAGAGACCTTAGCTTTTGAAGTAGAGGGTTGACTAGCTGAAGGTTTTGACTTGGTCTGTTTCAGCTTAGGCATGTTGGTACCCTTCTTAGGAGTTTGGGAAACAGATTTCCCTTTCTCCAAGAGTTTGGGACTCTTAGGAGATTCCTCAAGAATAGGAGCTATAGAAGAAGAGAACTGAGATGAGGAAGTGTCAATGATGGAAGAGACAAACATTCCAAACTTAAGCATGGAACGATCTCTACTTGGTTCTTCTTTATCAGAATTAAAACCAAGACCACTTCTGTCATGG
The DNA here is from genome assembly GCA_033807775.1 of Saussurea involucrata. Lineage (NCBI taxonomy): Eukaryota > Viridiplantae > Streptophyta > Magnoliopsida > Asterales > Asteraceae > Saussurea > Saussurea involucrata. The sequence goes on from CM066324.1 coordinate 85,233,371, forward strand.
ACAGAGATCTGAGCACCGATTATCTCAGTGATCTTTGCTGAGGATTTGCAACATCCTTCAACAGTGGCTTTCTCAGCCTTCAGCTCAACGATAGCTTGTTCGCTTTCGATGATGATTAGTTCGTTTACATATACCTGATCTTTTAAACTTTCTTCTATATTAGATAGTTCTTGGATCTTTAAATGACAAAAATTTTAAGTTTTTCAGTTAACTCGAGATTTTGTTGTTCAGCTTGAGTTTTGCCATTAAGGGCATTATATAATCAACTGTCAGTGAATCAATAGCACGACGTTTATCAGCTTTAGTGAGAACTGGATCAGAAGAAATAGATACCTGAGGTAGAAGATGTAGAAGAAATATCAATGTTTTCTTCTTTTACTTCTTGGATTTGGGCCATCAGACAGAGGTTGGCCACATCTCCTTCATCAGAATCTGACTCTACCTTATATTCAACCCAATCATGTTCCTCAGCGATTAGGCCTTTACCTTTTTGCTTGTGGATCAACAATTATTCCTATGTTGTAGCTAGAAACTGATATTGGGTCATCGGGGGCAACTAATTACAGTCTTATCGGAGCCGGATACTAGCCATTGGCCACATGGTGTAATTTCTAGTGAATGAGTATACCTAGGATCATCGGAGGCCTCGTCTATGAATCGCAAATAATTCATCCCAATAGGGCCAGTGATCTTTAGGATGAGCTCCATAATGTGGAACGGTGACCTACTATTGTGTTTCACCACTAACCATGGAAATCGGGTCTCCCCTGTCACCGGAAGGTGTTGTTTTGGGTATTAAATTTTATCTATGTTTTTGTTGACGTTTTGAGTGTGGAGTGTTCTCCATAAGTTATGATTTTGAGTATTAAGTCTTACTTATATTTTGCTATTTTGGTAATTGCACATTAATCAGTTTTCACGTTTTAGGTGAGTATTGGGTTTCAAATTTGTATTTGAATTAACGTTTTGTATTGGAGTTTTCATCAAGAAAATGGTGGGGTTTGAGGAAAAATCTTGCATTCATATTTTATACTTTTGATTTTAGAAATTGAGATTTAAATAACATTATTTCAGTTTACCGTTTTATATAAATGATGAAAACTCTTGAATTCATTAGGCGTTAAGCCTAACCCTTTTTATTTGTCGGCATGTGCATCAGGTCCTCGCTGGGGAACGGTACTAGTGACGCTATGATGAAATGAGTGTTAGTTATAGACACACTAAGTAACTAGCAAATTGGAGATGTCTTTCGCAATTAGAGATAGCAACTTTTGTTGGAGTTTAGTAACACCCACCCTTAATTTAGACTATATGTAAGGTCTGAATTATTTATTGTTGATGTTAAATCTTAGATTGCCATTATAGATAATCAAGTGTTGACATTTAGAAATGAGTTATTCTTTATTTGATGAATTATTAAAACCTCAAAATTAGTCGCTATTTTCATATTTGAGTGTGTTACAAGTTGGTATCAGAGCATAAATTTGAGACATTTAGGATGCCTAGACTCAAGCTAGCGTTATTCTAAGTGAATGAAGTGAGAATGCACAATTAGACACTTTCAGATAAAATATTTTGAGGTCGATAGAGATACTAGCATCGAGAATCATAATGATGGTACAAGGATCCTCATGTATTGTACGTTCATACTTGCACCTGGCCAGTGTTATCATGAATTTACAGTTACATATGTGTGCTTGAATTGTCTTAATGTGATGATCCATGGGGATATTGGGTGTCTTCTTCAGTTATAGAGCTTTAATGTGTCAACGGTTAGTGGTGTTGTCACTTATGTGATCGGTAAGTATGGTGATCATGTAAGCCGACCATGGGGGTTCATATGTTAATGGTTAAGTTTGGACCATAGGTTTGTAAACCATCATTATTTTGGGAAGAAGTTTGTATGGTTAATCAACTTAGTTGTGCCTTATCGCCTTAAGATACTAGTTTCTGGTATACTTGGCAAATGTGGATTTAAGACTTCAAGGCTTAACCAAATGTGTAACACCTCGATTTTTGTATAAAGTGTTAAGATGGGTTTATTGATAAATTTATGATCTATTATGTGATAGATTAATTTTAGAGTTTAACCCCGAATAAGTTACGTTATTTGTTTTACGGAGTTATAAGTTAAGGGGTAAACTTTAATTTTAATTTATAAGTTGAAGGGTTAATCTTGCCAAGTGATGAAAGTATGAGGGTTGGATTGGTTAGGGTGATGAAAGTTAATTATCATCACCGCCTCATTTTTTTGGACAAAAAGAAAAGATGAGATATTTTCTCATTTTGTTACTCTTGTGTGTGTGTATTATCGGCAAAGAGAGAGAGAAACAAATTGAGAAGAGAAAGAAATAAAGAAGAAGAAGAAGAAAAACAGATTCTTCAGCTAGAGTTTTAAGTACAAACAAAAGAAATCAAAAGGTATACTACTCTTAAAATTACTTCTTTATTGATTAGGAAGTTTTATAAATGGGTTATAATTTGGGTTATGATAATTTTGGAAAGATATGGAATATCTGGGTTTATAACCTGTTTCTATAAATGATATTAAACATATCTGCAAATTTATAGATGCATGCATAGCTTAAAAGTATCAATTTGGACTTAATTACGTTTACAGTTAGTTGAGACAAGGATGAACGCAGTTAGTTGCGATAAGATTGATAGTTGCAATAAGGTTGATAGCTGCGATAAGTATGAATGTCGTAAGCTTTGGGTTGCGACAAGTTTGTTGTATCGCAACAGTTGGTTGCGATAAGTTGTTGTATCGCAACAGTTGGTTGCGATAAGTTGTTGTATCGCAACAGTGGGCTGCGATAAGATGCATGTCGCAACAGTTGGTTGCGATAAGTAGGGGATATCACAACAATGGGTTGCGACAAGTACTGTGTCGCAAGTAGTAGGTTGCGACAAATGTTATCGCAATTAGTGGGTCACGATAAGTGACGAGATTTTGGTTATTTAGGATTCTCAGTCTTTAAGAGTCTTGTACAGTAGTTGATATCAGTACAATATGTATTTGGATGTTTCAGGCTCTAGGAAGTTTAGTATTGGAAAGTCTTTACAACTTTAAGAAGTGAAGTAATAGCGACGTTACTGCTATCAGGTGAGTTCATTCTTACCTTACCCTTTTATAATGTTTTAAAATTATGGTAAGGTACATTTTATAATGAAATGTTTTGGATGAATTGTGATGAATGATTTTATGAGGTAAAATCGGTTATCTTAAATTGATGGTTTTGCTTAATTCATTAACGTTATTTGAAAATGAATTATATTAAGCAATAACCCGCACAAGTACAAATAAGTGTAATGGATCCATAGGCACTAGTTTTTATATGAACACATAGAATAGGCGTGGATTAATCGTAATTCCAGTGTGTATGATAAACGTGGAATAGGCGTGGACTAATCGTAATTCCCGTTTAGGTGAAATGAGGAATAGGCGTGGACTAATCGTAATTCCCATTTCTAAGGAAGGAAAGAGATTGACATGTGTAATTGTAATCCTTACTTCCTTTCCAAGAAATTGACATGTGTAATTGTGATTTCTTGGATATGAGCATTAATCTAGAATCCGTGGAGATTCGTAGTGGGCTCTGGAACATGATATTATGACTGACTTGGTGTCGGTCATATTCATGGAATCGGGTTTAACCCCGTCATCGTAAGATGTTGATACATATGGTAAGAAAAAGGTAAACCAGGTTTGTTATGCCTTGTTTACATTGATTTTGAAAGTATTATTTTGAAACCGAATGTTCTCACTAGGCGTTAGCCTAATCGTTTCAAATTATATTTTCTTACCAGGTACTAGCTCCGGGATATAAAAGGATGTGGGACGAGAGCTTTTGGATTAGCGGAGAAGTTAATGAACATTGAGGCTTTTTGATGGATACTTAGATAACTTAGTTAATCTAATTATAATTACATGATTAGATTAATAGGTTATTTGAAGAATTCGATATTTGTAAATATGACCCTCATAGTTAATTCTCTGCTTATGTATAAAGTTTGGAAGATTAATGTTTAAATCTTGTTATAAATTGAGGTTTAAATTAGCCCTGATTTTAGGGTGTTACAAACTGCATGCATGATAATATTTTTTTTAAACATGCATAAATTATTTCTGTTAGTCCCAGATGGCTATAACAAGTATTGTAGAAGGGGGGGGGGGTTGAATACAATACTCAAAATTTTCACAATTTTAATTCTATTATTGAAAACCTTCAACAAGAATTACACATAGAAACTAAAGAGTGTTGTGGAAAAGAACAGATAAACTATTCTAACAATCTTTCACAAAGTATACTAAACAAAATAACTAAGAACACTTAAAGCAAAGCTATGAAGTTTTTAAGCAATATGGAGATATCTTGCACTTAGAGAGATTTCCAGAAAGCGTGGAATATCTTAGAGCACACAGTAATCTTCAAGTCTCTCAAGATGTGTTCTGCATGGAGAGGTCTTCATCTTTATATAGTGCCAAGAGTATGTGTAGCATAGGACACTTGTCACTTTGTCATTGGAAGGATAGGTTTGGCTCTCAAAAGTTGATATGTCATTTCCTATTATGCTATAAAGGTTTGATGGAGACAATATCTAAGAATGGGAAAAAGGACAAAATAACCTTTTTCTTCCATACCCAGACATTCTATCTCTGAAGAGAAAACCTTTTAGCATGGACAAAAGGTAGGATCCTCATATTTAAAGATCCCACCGACATGTCATGAACATGGTAGGTGGAAGTCTTCTTAGGAGTGAAGATATGAGAGGATTCTCTAACTTTTGAGGGTCCCACCGATTTTCATGGGGACAATCGGTGGGATGGCCAACTTTACCTCTTATGATGAAGATCTTCATGGCAAGGAGATAATGGGGAAAATCTCCTATTTGGGATCTCACCGATCTTCATGGAGACAATCGGTGGACTATGACTTGTATGTGTTGAATATTGAATTCACCAAACATTTGTTATCTTGTACAAGCCATTATAAAGAACCATCCAAAATTTCTCTAAGTATAAAATGTTTTTCAAAGTATAAAAAGAGATCATGAGGTCATCTTTAAATCTTTGATAACCCAATAATCTCCCCCTATTTGATGATGACATCCATACTTAGAAAAACATGAGTAAGACAATGAATAATACGTTTTGACCCTGTTTTACTCTTTTGGGTTCTTTTTCACACAGTCCATTTTTTTGTGTGTGTGAGTATATATGATATTTACAGATGAATGAAAGAATAAAGAATAAACAATATGAATGAAATAGAATGTACTTCCATCATAGGAGAAACAGATATGCCCAGATCCAACTTGGTGATAATCTTTGAAGGAGGTTTGAGTTTGAGTGAGATAGCCTTAGGATGCCTTTGCCCATATCTTGCATCTTCTTTCTTGCTCATAGCATCTTTAGCTTCCTTATCGGCAGTCATCACCCTTCTTCCTTTGTCTTGGTTGTCCTCCCCTTTAGTTACATTTGCTAGACAGATCTGCTCCCCCTTAGTTGGTTCGCCGGTTCCCATATGTTTGACCAAAATTTGAGTTGGATGTTGACTGTGAGTACTGAGGATTGGTGTTGATCGAGTTGGACGCTGATAATGCTCCCCCTCAGATAGTTTCTACCTTCAGGTAGTTGCTCCCCCTCAGATAGTTTCTCCCCCTCAGCGTCCGACGGAGAGGAAACACCACAAACAACTCGGACACTGATTTTTTTTGTTTTTTTTTGCTTCCTCACCGAAAATTAAGGGGATCCCACCGAAAATTGGCTAATTTCGGTAGGATTTTCAGTAGGAAAATCGGTAGGATTTTTTTTTATTTTTTTATTTTTACTTTCCCACTGAAATTTTATCATGCCACCGAAAATTTGCAAGAGTTTGACCAAAAATCGGTGGAATTTCATGAAGGGGTTGGAGGAAATCTTCTAAGACATCTGCAGAAGAGTTTGGAGAAAATCTTCGAGGTGATGAAAAGATTGGAATTCCATCTTCCAATTTTTGATGACCCACAAAGATTGAGTTTGAGGATTTTTTGAGTAGAAGGATTTGGGATGATATCGGTAGAAGAGTTTGTAGTAGGTGGGTTTTGTGAAGAGAAGATTTGGATTGGTGACCAAGGATGACATATGATGGAAGAAGGGATGGGTTGAGAGGGTGACACATAGAAAGTTGGTTCTGGTGAGAGGGAGATTGGTGAGATGGAGTTTCTCACCGATGCAGGTTTGTTAGAGAAGGATGTAGGTGAGATTTCAAAGAGAGACATCACCGATTGGAAGAGGGGTGTCGGTGAGGGTGAAGGTTACCGATGTAGACATCGGTGTTGCGTAGAACCACCGATGGAGGGATTGATTGTCGGTGAGCTTATTTGTGAGGAATGTCGGTAGAGAGATGGGAAATATATAACAGAGATCGGTGAGGTCTACAACTTTGGTGAGATGAGATCATGGTGATGACATCATCAAGATGATGTCATCGGTGAGAAGGAAGGAAATAAGTCCCATTGAGAGATCGGTGAAGAGAGAGAATTTATCATTACTGAAGGTTGCTCATTGAGAGATTGGATGGTAAGATGATAAAGAAATGAGGTTGGGATATTATATGTGGTGGGATGGATGAGAAGAGGTGGGGTGAGATGTATGGTGGGAAATAGAGTGTAGGTAATGAAGTAGGTGATGGGAGATATGATGATGTCGGCAGAGAGAATGTAGGCACTTAGTAAGTGTAACAATGGGAAGGATTTTCAATACAAGAGGAGATCCAAAAGTTCACCATTTAACACTTAGTTTTCTTGATGAACTTGATGATTTCTTCAGTTTTGTCACTTATATACTGGTCCACATAGATCCATCTGTTTAGCTCAAAAACTGCAATCACAAAGAATTTATTTCCTAGGTACCCATTTGGTGGTGGGTCCTTTTGGGTTAGAAGAAAAAGAATTGGTGTCACTTAGATCAATTCTTTCTTTCTGACAGTCTTTGGCAAAATGAAAAGTATCACCACAGATATAGCATTTTCTATGAGGAAATATCCTTTTAGAAACTTGACATTTTTCCTTACTTTTGCTCAAAGATTTTGATGAGGTAACAAAGAATTGGGGTGCAGCTCCTAAAATTCCTTTTTCAAAATTTGGGAGGACAGAAATATTTTCCTTTGAATTGGACATTTTGAGGCTCACAGATCGGGGAAAAAAATCGGTAGGAGAAGTCACACAGGTATTTTTAGAAAAAATTGGAGGATTTCTTTTTAATAAAAAATCGACACCCAGATACTTTCCTTTTTCAGAGTTAGAAAATATTTTGCTTGAGTTGGAAGAGGATGATGCATCATCTAAAGTCAAGAATTTTTGAAAGTTATGGATAGGTGTGGAAGAATCATTGGAATCTTGAGCCTTTTCCTTTGGAAAGGAAATAAGATCTTTTGCCTTTAAAAACATTCCAAATTTTAAATCTTCAGATGAATTGGCAGAATTCATGGACACAGACCCAATAGAATTAGAATTGGAGTTTTCACAAAAGATAGGTGAAGCACAAGATGTGGGAGCATGAGATTTTGAAGATTGGTCAGTTTCCATTTTTTCAAAGCCTAGACCAGTTTTGTCAACACAGGAGATCTGATCTTGAAAAATCTTTTCCAGATTTTTGGAAGAATTGGTCCATTTTCTCATAATTTCTTGCTCCTTTTGAAAACGTTTGAATATTTTATTTTTCTTTTGGCAAGAATAAAGTTGATGGATTTTAGATCTTCAAGCTCAGCCTTAACTTTTTCAAAGTTTTCCAGTTGAGAGTGACAAAATAGCAGTTGAGAGGAAAGAGATTTTATTTGAGCATTTGCCTTTTTCTTAGCTGTTTTAGTATCAAAAAGATCAATAGATAAAGAATCAAATGCTTCAATCTTTTCAGCATCAGAAAGAGATAGAAATGGATGTACCTGTGATGCGGAGGAGAAGCACTTAGCTGATACAAGAGCAGTTGAGGAGATGTGGCCTTCTGAATCATCCATATCATTTATCTTGGCCATGAAACAGACATTTGCGATGTCATTCTCGCTTTCATATGTGGGTTCATCTACCAAATCAGGAGTTTTAGCAGGCAGACCCTTTGCTCTTCTGACAAGTCTTTCATTTCTTTCCTTTTCTCTCTTGTATTTTTCTTTGTATCTTTCATCCTGGTCAGAAGTTTCAGAAGAGAGAGATTGGTTGAACTTTTAGGAATCATATTTGGATCTTCCCGACTTTGAGGAGAATCGGCCCGAGGAAGCAATTCTGGGTCTTTCAAGGTGTTTACTTCTACACTCAGAAGCAAAATGACCCTTTTTACCACAGTTAAAACATTCCTCATTAGATTTGTCCAAAGAAGAGTGTTTGGAGAGATAAGAGGATGATTTTCTACCAAACTTAGATTTTCCAGAGGAGGGGTGAGATTTGGATTTAGAATGCCCATCCAACATGGCCATTTCATCAGATAATTTGTCAATTAAAGTATCCTCACATTCATCCTCAACATCACTAAGATATGCCTCCGAATGGTCATTGGGATCTTCTTGACTATCATGGTCAGAGTCAGATGGGTAGGTGATTCTTGAAATACACTTAGTCTTTTTGGAAGAGTCACTTAGGAGAGCTAGAGAAGAGCTCTTTATAAACCTTTGCAGCTTCGTCTGCTCATAGTTGAAAAGAGTTCCATAAAGAACAGTAAGAGGCATATGATCAAGATCCTTGGTTGTCTTTATACAAGTACAGATGTTTTCCCAAAAATCAGGAAGATAATCCATAAACTTGCACAAGATTTCCTCATTGTCATACACTCTACCTAACAGCTTTAAGTCATTGAGAAGACTGATAAAGCGGTTATAGTAGTTGGAGAGAGATTCTCCTTTCTCATAAGAAAAGAGTTCATATTTTCTAACAAGAGCAATCTTTCTGCTCTTTTTAACTTCATTTGTACCTTCGTACAAAACACACAGAGTGGACCACATCTCTTTGGCAGTAGAGAGATTTACCAGGGAGTGGTACACTTCATCAGGAAGAGAAAGAGCAATGATAGTTTTGACTTTAGAATCAAGAGATGCAAGACGTTTTTCTTCATCAGTATATTTCTTAGGATTTTTAAGAATGTAACGACCATTAGCAGCAGATTTTTCTTCATCAGAGGAATCATCAGAATCATCTTTGCTAATAACTTCCTTACCGGATTTCTTGGTTTCATAGCGAGACCAGACTCTAGGGACTATGGGCCCCTCACTGAGAATGGTTGGATATCTACTATCCACTCCTTCCATGAAAAGCATCATCCGACTTTTCCACAAAGAAAAGTTGTTGGGGTTAAACTTGGGAGGTTTGGCAAAAGAGCCGTTTTCAGAAAAAATGTGTTGAGAGAGAGCTTCATTTTTGGAAGAAGAAGCAGCCATTGCAGATCAAGTTTATAAATTAAACTTTATGCTCTGATACCACTTGTTAGTCCCAGATGGCTATAACAAGTATTGTAGAAGGGGGGGGGGGGGGGTTGAATACAATACTCAAAATTTTCACAATTTTAATTCTATTATTGAAAACCTTCAACAAGAATTACACATAGAAGCTAAAGACTGTTGCGGAAAAGAACAGATAAACTATTCTAACAATCTTTCACAAAGTATACTAAACAAAATAACTAAGAACACTTAGAGCAAAACTATGAAGTTTTTAAGCAATATGGAGATATCTTGCACTGAGAGAGATTTCCAGAAAGCGTGGAATATCTTAGAGCACACAGTAATCTTCAAGTCTCTCAAGATGTGTTCTGCATGGAGAGGTCTTCATCTTTATATAGTGCCAAGAGTATGTGTAGCATAGGACACTTGTCACTTTGTCATTGGAAGGATAGGTTTGGCTCTCAAAAGTTGATATGTCATTTCCTATTATGCTATAAAGGTTTGATGGAGACAATATCTAAGAATGGGAAAAGGACAAAAGAACCTTTTTCTTCCATACCCAGACATTCTATCTTTGAAGAGAAAACCTTTTAGCATGGACAAAAGGTAGGATCCTCATATTTAAAGATCCCACCGACATGTCATGAACATGGTAGGTGGAAGTCTTCTTAGGAGTGAAGATATGAGAGGATTCTCTAACTTTTGAGGGTCCCACCGATTTTCATGGGGACAATCGGTGGGATGGCCAACTTTACCTCTTATGATGAAGATCTTCATGGCAAGGAGATAATGGGGAAAATCTCCTATTTGGGATCTCATCGATCTTCATGGAGACAATCGGTGGACTTTGACTTGTATGTGTTGAGAAAAGATCTTTCACTTCCACAATGAGAGAATCTTCAATCTTGACTTTGGTTGATCTTTGACTTCACCAAACATTTGCTATCTTGTACAAGCCATTATAAAGAACCATCCAAAATTTCTCTAAGTATAAAATGTTTTTCAAAGTATAAAAGGAGATCATGAGGTCATCTTCAAATCTTTGATGACCCAACAATTTCCTTTTGTCAAGTTACTTATACATGGCGTATTACCAATTTTGGAGAATGTTTTAGCACACAAATATGTATAACCATGTTTTAAAATACATGAATTATTTTTTTGGGATTTGTGTACAAGTTTTTTTTATGGAAGGGTATCCGAGGACATTGCCCCGACTAATCCCGGCAAGGTGAGGCAATTGCCCCAGCTGCTAAAGCGTGCAGCCCTTAGTTTATCCCCCGTGGCCACAAGTTGGAAGCGCCTGGATTCGAACTTGGGGTAGATGGGTTACTAGCCACATCCCCCACAAGCCTTAACAAGTACGCCACAAGCCTTGTGGTTAAATTTGTGTACAAGTTTATTGGAAGTTTTTCTTCGTGTTATTTTGCTAGCATCGTGGAATATTAAAAACATATCGTTGGGTAGCTTTAAAATTTGAAATTGACTTGAATTGACCAATTTTACCCAAAACACATACGCGAGTTCTATTACAAGTTTTTTTCAAAACTGGCAAAAAGTTTTGAAAAACTATTTGGTACGTATGAGATTTAGGTCAAGTTTTAAATTGCAGTGAACTACTTTAGTTTGTACGTTTGCATGCAAAGCTTTATTGGGAATTTTTGTTTCATGTCATTTTGTCGCTAAATAAGAAACGTTGGAAACTCGATTGTTGTGCAACCTTTGTTTTGAGTTTTGAACGAACATGCTATATTGCACATATTGATTTATTAACTGTCGTACAAGAGATTTGAGTGAAATTTTGAATACACGAAATCTCTTGATCGAAGATGCTTATATGCAAAGTTTTATTATAATTTCATTTCTTTTCGTTTAGTGGCTCATGTGCGAAACTTGAAATGCATAGGATTACTTTATCGCGTGTGTTTCCATATAAAGTTTTATTGGGAATTTAACTTATGTGATTTTGTTTTTAGAGGTGAAGATTTGATTGTGTTTATCTACATAGTTTTCTATTGAGCTTTGTACGAACATGTATTGTTGCACGTCATTTTGGTGCGTAAATTGATTAACTTGCGGGACGTGAGTATGTTATGATGGGACTAAGAAGGTCCGTTCTAATGTCCCGTTTTGTACATTATTTTTTTTGTCGTCAACGTTTTTTACAACATAAACGCATTTTATTGCTATATTTTATGTGTATGACAATTGTGGTGACCTCGCACGACTACCTAGTAGTGGTATTAAGTTTTTTTTTGCGTGCGTAAAATAGTTATAAAGATTTTATGTTCTGTAAATCTTTTAAAATTGTAAATTGGCATATTTGTTGAGTCTTCTACTCGAAAAACCTTTAACTCTCCAGACCCATAGATATAAACCCTTTGAGGAAGGTGTTGTATTTTAGGACTAGGAGAGTCCTTGAGGATTGAAGTTTTAGATGACCTTGACTAATAGTTGGTTTTGAACATTGGGATTTCATCTTGAAAAGTCGATGTATGTTTGAAGTTGAGATATTAGATTTATATGATATCTCGATTATTAAAGAAGCAATCACTATCATTTAGTATCTACGGGTTGAAATTTCTATGTAAATGTTTCCTTTGGGTCAATTGGAATAAAGGGTGTTGGTCCCAGATGGCTTACAAGAACAAGAACAAGAACAGGTATTGTAGAAGGGGGGTTGAATACAATACACAATTTTTTTACTTTAATTAATTCTATTATTGAAAATATTCAAATCAAGAATTACACATAGTACACATAGAACAATTAGATTGTTGCGGAAAGAACAGATAAAATATATTCTAACAATCTTTACAAAGTAATACTGAAAACTAAACAACTTTTAAAACACAAAGATTGAAAGCTATAAAGTTCAAAAAAAGAAAGGAGTAGAATATCTTGAGCACAGAGTAATCTTCAAGTCTTTCAAGAGATATTCTGCATGGAGAGGTCTTCATCTTTATATAGTGCCAAGAGTATGTGTTGCATGGGACACTTGTCACTTTGTCATTTGAAGGATAAGTTTGGCTCTCAAAAGTTGATGTGTCTTTTCATATAATGCTAGAAAGGTTTGATGGAGACAATATCTAAGAATGGGAAAAGGGACAAATGAACCTTTTTCTTCCATACCCAGACATTCCTTCTTTGAAGATAAAACCTTTTAGCATGGACACAAGGAGGATCCTCCTATTTGAGAATCCCACCGACTTGTCATGGACAAGGTAGGTGAGAGTCTTCTTAGGAGTGAAGTTATGAGAGAATCCTCCAACTTTGAGGATCCCACCGATGTATACTATGAGACTTGTGACTCCACTTGAAGAAAAGCATCTATCAAGAATTCTTGATATCCCACAGATTGAAGAGCCTTCATAGGTGGGATATTGTTGGCCGACAAAAGAGAATGTCGGTGGGGAGGTGTCCACCGATGTATGGGAACACCATCGGTGGACAATGACTTGTAGTTGTTGATGTGGGATCTCTCACTTCCACAATGAGAGGATCTTCAATCTTGACTTTGGTTGATCTTTGACTTCACCAAACATTTGCTATCTTGTACAAACCATTACAAAGAACCATCCAAAATTTCTCTAAGTATGGAAAATGTTTTTCTCAGTATGAAAGGAGATCATGAGGTCATCTTCAATTCTTTGATGACCCAACAAAGGGTAATACGACTACCAACCGAAAGAGTTTTAACTTTCCAATTGGAAAGTTTGGCCAAGAATTTGTCGAACACCAACTTCCAACCCTCCATTTTAGACATATTACCCTCAACGATTAAACCTAAATGCGAAAAAGGAAGCTTTGATCCACCACACCCAATACAAGAGGCCATATGCTCAATTTCTTGCGATTCCATCTCCACTCCAAAAAGTTTGCTTTTATAAAGATTGATTTTGAGACCCGAGATAAGGAAAAAGCTTATAAGAATACAAATAATATTCCTAACATTTGAAAAATACCATTCACCTAAATAAATCACATCATACGCATTAAAAAGGTAGGAAAGAGGGTACTGATCTTTACCAATTGAAGCACCCCGAAAGAGATTTTTCGATACCGCGTCTTCAATAATGACATGTAATCCTTCCATGGCTAAGATGAAGAGGAAACGATAAAGAGGATCTCATTTCCTTAAGCCTCTATGAATGCAAAATTCCTTAATCGAAGAGCCATTAACGAAAACTGACCCCATCGAATCCTCAAGGTATCCACGAATCCACCCACGCCAAGGTATGCCAAATCTCATTTTCTCTATTATCTAATCCAAGTAATCCCACTTTAAAAAATATTACGCTTTCTCAAAATCAACCTTAAGAATAAAAAGCTTAGACCAAATATTTTTATATCAATCCATAGCTTCATTCAAAATTAATGGACCCTCAAAAATCTGACGCCCTTTTATGAAAGCAGACAACTCACTACTAACGATATCCCAAATAACCACACTAAGTCGACTAGCAAGAAGTTTATTAATTATTTTATATTGGCAACCTATAAGACTAATTGACCTATAGTCTTTAAAAAAATTAGCATCTTGGACCTTTGGAATAAGAGCAATAAAAGAAGGGTTACAAGTGCTGAACCGAGCTAGAAAATGGGAATAAAACTTATTTTTTACTTTGGCAGGGTCCATAACCCAATCTCCATCAATCATAACTCCACGAATGGCTAATTGGCGAGTTTTCTTTTCAAGTATACCATGGAAAAACTTGAAATTCTCCTTCAACTCCCCACCGACCTTAACTTTTTGCACCACATCCAAATTTTCGACCCTTTTCAAGTCACCCAACGTATTCATGAACTGAATACGAGATTCCATATCCAATCTAAAAGCATACCATAATCAATTCGAGCGTCAATGTCCCTAATACTTGCTTTTATGCCAATTTTAACTTCCATGTCATTCTTTCTTTTATCACCAATCCATGTGCGAAGAATTTTCTTTAATAATTGAAACTTCTTTTTAAAGTTACATATTATTAGACTCTCGGACACTGTCACCACACCTTGAGTTTTCACAATTTGGTCAAGTCCAGCATAGTGACCAAGAATGAAAAAGACGAAATGGCGTAGGGCCGTACAAAGGATAACTCCTTAAAAAGAATAGGCCTATGGTCGGAAAGCTTACGATCAAGCACCAAACCCCTAATGTTTGGCATGAGATAAAAAATTCCATCGGACAAGAGAAACCAGTCAAGCTTACTTATTTTAGAAGCCATTGATTTGTCCACGTAAGATAATACCCACCAAGAGGAAGGTCGTGAAGGTCGCATCACAACGAAAACATTGAACCTATCAGCAACTTTAGCCTGAAAAAACGAACCAAATCTTTAGGGAGAGTCGCGAACCTCATCAAAATCACTAATCACAATGATCTCCCCATGCCATCTACTAATCTTGCGCAAAATTATATACCATAAATTGTTTTTAAGACCCGTTTCTTGAGGCGCGTACACCTAGATAACCAACAAAGATAGGGCATTAGGCACCCAAACTCCTTCAATAGCCACAAAATAATCCGGAGAAAGAACACGATACTTTTTAAAGAAAGTATTATCCTAAATGCCTAAAATACCTCAGATCTACCTTAGCCAAACTAGAAGCAAATTCAAAAAAAGATTATCCCAAAGAAATTTCACAACAAATAAATCAAGTTTTGTCAATTTTGTCTATTGGAGTGACATGAAATTTACCCCATGACATACACATAAATCTTTTACCCATTTTTTCTTTCTCCACAACCCCCAAAGTTTTAATTACAAGGGGCTTCATTGTCTATGCCAAGAAACAAACGTCGTTGTACTCCAATATAATAATTTAGAAAATAGATGGGAGGTGATAGGCTGAGTATCAAGTTTGCGAGAAGTTTAGGGGGATGTTAGAAAATTGATGTACGAATTGATTGAACCTTAAGGATAGTTTTGAAAGATTCTTATCTTTAATATGATAAATGTATTAAAATGTATTTCTTTAAGACTTTTATGTTGTTTTTGTTTATTAATATTATATAATTATATATAAATATAGAGCTGAAATATGGATGGAAGAAAAATTAGTATGCTTTTTAGAGTAAGAATTGATCTTTCAAAAGTGTATCTGAAGAAAAACTTTATAGAAGTTTTTGATTATTTATATCTAAAGATAACCTTTAGAGAATGTTTGTGAATGGTAACTAAAAGACATCTCTAGAGAAGGTGTAGGTAAGATGTCACCGAAGACAATACTTATATTGAATCCCACCTTTGAGTGTTTTTAGCCGAATTCCACCTTCGACTGAGTATATAAGGTTTTTGGTTGATTTCGGTGATTTTTTTGTAAGTTTTTTGATTGATTTTGAGAGGGGTTTTAAGTTTTGTGCTTGATTTCAAATGGCTTTTTGAGGTTTTTTGGTTGATTTCAAGAGAACTTTTCCAGGGATTTATTTAGGTTTTTTGGTTTATTTTGTATAATTTCTCAACTCTAAGGATTTGATTCTCGATAAATAGTTATTTTTTATTTTTAGGTTTCCAATTTTGTTTTCTTAATTATGTATCTATGATTTTGTACTAAATAGGATGTTTTGCAAGTTAAAATTAGCTAACCAAATTTAATAAACCATAAACTGATTAAATAAATTACCATCAACAAAACAACAAATAAGGTTGAGAAAATAAAATTAAATTGAAGAAAATCAACATCATTTTAACACAAATTTAGGACAAAAATATAAGTTAGAATTAAAACTTAATTACTCAAATGTAAAAACACAAAATAAACAAATAAATCATATAAATATAATATTATAATATTATAATTAATTAATTTAGGACAAATAACTAATATGAAATTTATGATAAATTTTTAAATTTGAATTATGTTTTGTGAGAATCTGAATAATAGATGGGAATAAAAATGAGTATTGCATTGATGTTGTTTGATTAAAACAATACAATTAATAAAAAATGTTTTATATAATACTTTTAACATATATATATATGACGTTCAACATGAAAATAAAAAATATTTTCTATTCAAAATCGAGAATGAAGGGACGTATGAGAAAAAAGATGACTGTGTGGGAATAAGATTTTCATTCTCTCCAATTTGATCAGGTATGAAAATTAATTGGTTTAAAATAATGAACCCATTATATTATATCAAATCAAACAACATTTTTTATTATCATTTTATTACTTATCCCACAATATCCTCAACCAAACACCCCTGAGTAATATAACGCGGTTGGACTTGCTTGAAGAAGCTTCAAGCCTTCATAGTAGGGGTGAGTATCGGAAATGGGTACCCGTCTTTGGAACAGGAACCGCTCTTGAACTGCCGGTTTCAGAACCGGAACCGATGTGATTGGTTCCGGTTCCTAAAATACGGAACAATTAAGACTGGTTCTGGTTCTCATTTTTTTGGAATCGTTACTCGCTGGGTATCCGGTCCCGCTATTTTTTAATAAAAGTTATTTGTATATTTAATGATGTGGTATTAGTTTTGTAACTTTTAGCTGTTTTATTCGTTTTCATCCAAATGTTTTATTGAGGTGTTGACGTAAAGACGTGAATTGTTATGGAAGTCGTTTTGTTGATGTCAAGACTCAATACTCGAGTGTTTCTGATTAATTTATTTAATAGTTAGTTTTTATCGGATTAGTTTTCACCATTTGTTGTATTTATTACTTTATGTTGATACTTTATAGTTTGTAATTGACTTAAAATTACAATTTTTATTGTATGAATTGTTAAAAACATTTAAAAAAAAGTTGACATTGGTTATCCGAAACCGGAACCGATGGTTCCGGGACCGGTTTCAAAATATAGAGAACCGATGTAAGCAGTTCCGGTTCCGATTCCTTCATTCTAGGAACCGCTGATTCCGGTTTCAGTTCCGATTCCATAAAATTTAGCTGGACACCCAGTTATGCTCACCCCTACTTCATAGGCTTCGGCTCTTTGTTTTAAAAATGTGAACCCCCCAACCCCTCGTGCTCTCTTTTTGTTTAAAAATAAATAAAAATTACAGTTTTGATCCTCCACCTTTGGTCCCTTAGTATTTAACTTTTGTGCACCTTTACCCCATTGTTTTTTTGCGGGTGCACCATTTTTGTACCATAAACAAAATTCTTCTTCTTACAATCTTGGATTGAGCGGGTGTACAAATTTGTAACCCGGCTGTAGGCACACTTTCTGAAAATCCTTTATAAAACCTTTACCTACCTCTATACAGAAAAGTATACGACATAAATAAAAAGTTTCTTTAAAACTATTAGAGAAACTTTTAATTAATACTTTTAAGTGTAAAACAAAATCACATGTGATTTTACACTACCTGAAAAAGTATACGACATAAATAAATAGTTATTGATATCCAAGTATATGTGACGTCCAAAAATTTCATAATAAATTTTATGATTTGAATACTTAAATATTCTTATCAATAAGTTTTTTAATTATTGAAATTTATAACTAATTGATAGAGTGAATGAGAAAGAATATCCAGAAGAATAAATGATAGTCGTGTATGGTGGCTGGCCCATTTTTGGTGTTTGTGTGTATGACAATTCACAACCAAATATTTGGAATCAAACCCCCAAATCTATATTATATACAATTAATAATTAATTCAAAACTTATTCTGTAAACGAAAAGTAATTTATAGATGAAGTTTTAACAATAACCTCGTTTTTCTATTTCTTTTATGTTCTTAATTAACATCAATTCAACAAAATATAATTTTACTATGAAGGGCTTTTTATAATAATCTTATCACAATTCTTAGTGTTTTTGTTATATAGTAGTCCTATATATAGAGGTGAGTTCAAACGAGAACGCTAACTATTTAAGAAAACACGAAAAAAGCCGTCCATGTACAAAATCATATGTGATTCACGTACAAAATCATATGTGATTCACGTACAAAATCATATATGATTCATGCGACTTGCCACGCGACTTGCAAATCGCGGCCAAGGTCGTCCACGTCTAGTTTTTTGCAGTTAGTGTAAAATCACATATGATTTTGTACATGGACGGCATTTTTCGTGTTTTCTTTAATAGTTAAAATTCCCGTTTGAATCATTCTCCCTATATATATATATATATATATATATATATATATATATATAGAGAGGTGGGTTCAAACGAGAACGCTAACTATTTACGAGAACAAGAGAACGGCCGCCATGTACAAAATCACATGTGATTCACGTACAAAATCACATGTGATTTTACACTACCTGGAAATCTGGACGTGAATCACATGTGATTTTGTACAAAATCCAGGTAGTGTAAAATCAGATGTGATTTTGTACATGGGCGGCCGTTCTCGTGTTCTCGTAAATAGTTAGCGTTCTCGTTTGAACCTCTCTCTCTCTCTATATATATATATATATATACATATATTGTTAGACCTTAGATACACGAATTGAAATTCGTAACACACAATATTGAATCAAATGGAAATACTGAATTATTTATATGTATATATATATCCGAAATTTACATATCAATGAAAATACATAATCAAAAGTTCAAGATAAAATACTAACTCGACTTTCTTGATCACGAAGTTGAAGAAGATCGTTATTTGGATTGAGGCCTGCCAAGTAGTGTCTTTAGACAGAAATTCGTCCCTCGTACCGTATCGATTGGACGTCTATCTAGAGGATACAACAACCCGTTCAAGAATCGAACTCTCGAACCCGACGAATCAAACTATGCTTCCATGATGAAGAACAATGAAGAACTTTGAGAGAATTTAAGAGAATATGTGTTTTTTGTCTATCTTAATCTGTTACATATGCTTCCTATTTATACTAGATCAACCGGTGCCAATGAACCATTGTAACTGTTCGGTTATGGCGGTTGGAGGATGAAAAGTCACACTTTTTCATATGAAAAGTCACACATTTTCATCTTTGCCCTATTTACATATCTAGTACTTGAGGTATGATTGAGATTATCCCAACAATACCCCACATTTTCTATTCAAACTCTAACAATACCCCACATTTGAATACAAAATAAGATATTCTCAAAGTATTTATTGTTCTTATTCAGGAAATAAACATGAAATGCATCAGAAAAGGTGTCTAGGTGACTTGAACTGTTCTTAGTGAGTATTCATCGGACCTACATTGTGGGTAGTGACGAAGAGTCTTGAACTAACCACGTTTTGTAGTAAGTCAAGGCAATGAATATCACACATATCATGTTTATGCATAGTTGACTCTTACCGTTGTGTTCATTTCGGTCGTGAACAATCCTTTCTTCATTAGAATTTTAGAAGACGTTGCCATATCCGTATTCAAAGATGCGACCCCACATCAATCTCATATAGGTAATACTGATCAAGAACATTCCGTAGTGTTCCACCAATAAGCTATCAGTATTATTAAAAATAAGAATTCAACCCTTAAATCATCAACGAAAAATACACTAAATAAACATCATAGGAATAGGTGTACCTGTGTATTCAGTCTTGAGTTTTCCTCAACTAGTTGTGCTATTGAACCTAGACCATGGGATCTCCAATGTTGCTAGGTTAGGTTTCCGCCGAGTAGAACTCATTGGATTGGCTTTAAGCCCATTTCCCTCGATGTATAAGAGACTTGTTCTCTATTAAGGCCTTTTGTCAAAGGATCTGCGATATTTTCCTTTGACTTTACATAATCGATGGAAATTATTCCATTCTTTAGCAAGTCTCGTATCGTTTTGTGGCGACGCCTTATATGTCTTGATTTCCCGTTATAAATTTGATTCTTTGCTCTTGTAAGAGCAGCCATACTATCACAATGTATGCAAACGGCGGTAACAGGCTTAGGCCACAAGGGAATACCCTCTAGGAAGCTTTTAAGCCATTCTGCCTCTTCGGCAGCTTTATCTAAGGCTACGAATTCGGCTTCCATGGTTGACCGTGTATTCACGGTTTGTTTTGAAGATTTCCAAGATATGGCTGCACCACCAAGTGTAAACACATAGCCACTTGTGGACTTACTTTCAGAATGATTGGAAATCCAATTTGCATCACAATATCCTTCTAGTATGGGAGGATATTTGGTATAGTATAACCCATAGTTCATTGTGTATTTGAGATATCGAAGCACTCTTATAAGTGCATACCAATGATCCTTACTTGGGTTATGTGAGTATCGACTAAGTCTACTCACGGTATATGCTAGATCCGGTCTCGTACAATTCATAATGTACATCAAACTCCCAAGCACTTGAGTGTATTCCAATTGAGATACAATATCTCCTTGATTCTTCTTGAGTTGGCTAGAAGGATCAAAGGGAGTGACTACCGGTCTATCATCATAGTGACCAAATTTCCTAAGTACTTTCTCAACATAGTGAGATTGAGTCAGAATGTAACCTTTAGGATCTCTTTGGATCTTAATCCCAAGAATTACATCTGCTACTCCAAGATCCTTCATGTCAAACGAGGAGTGCAACATCTTCTTGGTTTAATTGATTACATCCAAGTTGGTCCCCATGATTAGCATATCATCTACATATAGACATATTATGACACATGCGTTCTTCAATTGTTTCACATATACGCATTTGTCACACTCATTAATTTGGAAACCATTTGTTAGAAGAGTGTTATCAAACTTCTCATGCCATTGCTTTGGGGCTTGTTTAAGTCCATATAAAGACTTAACAAGTTTGCATACTTTGTTCTCTTGGTCTCTTACAACAAAACCTTCCGGTTGTTGCATATATATTTCTTCATCTAATTCACCATTTAAGAAAGCAGTTTTCACATCCATTTGATGTATTTGTAGGTTGTGAATTGCTGCTATAGCCACCAATGTCCTAATGGACGTGATTCGTGTTACCGGTGAATAGGTGTCAAATAAATCTTGACCTTCCTTTTGGCGGTAACCTTTAGCAACTAATCGAGCTTTATATTTCTCTATAGTTCCATCAGGTCTTAGTTTCCGCTTGAAGATCCATTTATGGCCAATTACCTTGTGACCCGGTGGTAAATCCACCAATCTCCATGTGTTATTCTGAACAATGGAGTCTATCTCGCCTTGAATAGCCTCTTTTCAATAAGGTGCCTCCGATGAATCCATGGCGGCTTTATAGGATTGAGGTTCTTCATCGACAACAAATGTCATGAAGTCGGGTCCAAAGTCTTTAGCAATTTTTCCCCTTTTACTTCTTCTAGGCTCCAAGTTTTCTTCTTGAGCCTTAGATGTACCTTCTTCGTTTGGTTTCTCAACACTATCGGTGTTCTCTACTTCACATACTCTCTTCCTTGGATTAGAGATTTCTTTCCCTTTATCCTTGTAAGGAAATATGTGTTCAAAGAATTCAGCCTCAAATGATTCCATAATTGTGTTGTTGTGGATATCTTCATTGTTTGACTTATAGACCAGAAATCTATAAGCAGCGCTATTAATTGCCGGACCAAGATATACACAATCAATGGTCTTTGGTCCAAGTTTTGTCCTTTTGGGTAAAGGTACTTTAACCTTTGCAAGGCAACCCCACACTTTCATCCTTTTGTAGGAAGGAAGTTTTCCTTTCCATAGTTCATAAGGTGATTTATCGCTCTTTTTATGAGGAATTCTATTAAGTATCATATTTGCAGTTAAGCATGCTTCACCCCACAAACTATGTGGTGCTCTCGAAGTAATCAACATTGAATTGATCATGTTTTTCAATGTTCTATTTTTCCTTTCGGCTACTCCATTTTGTTGTGGAGTATAGGGAGCCGTGGTTTGGTGAACTATGCCATGATGAGAACAAAATTCTGCAAAGTCCTTAGACTCATACTCTCCTCCTCTATCGGATCTCAAAATTTTTATTCTTTTATGAAGTTGATTTTCAACTTCAGCCTTGTATGTCTTAAACATATTCAAAGCCTCATCTTTGGTATGTATTAGGTATACATAACAATATTTACTGCAATCGTCAATAAATGATATATAATAGTTCTTTCCTCCACGTGTGGGTGTGGCTTTATAATCACATAAATCGCTGTGGATTAGTCCAAGTACTTGATTAGACTTTTCAACAGATTTGTGTGGATGTCTTGAATATTTAGATTCAACACATACCTCACATTTTGTCTTGTTATCCATGGAACACTTGGGTAATAACCCAAGTTTTGTCATCCTTTGTAAGGATCGGAAGTTTACATGTCCTAGACGGGAATGCCATAAGGAAGAAGAGTCAAGCATGTACATAGAAGCAGAGCTAGAGCCTGCGGTTTTATTGCTATTTACAACATTTACAATATTTACATCATCATTGTTCATCACACTGAGTTTAAAGAGCCCCTCATTTAGGTAGCCCTTACCAACATACATCCCACCCTTAGTAATCACAAATTTATCAGATTCAAACACCATCTTGAATCCTTTGTTACTAAGTGTGGGTCCAGAAATCAAGTTCTTTGTAATAGCCGGTACATGCACGACATTGGTGAGCACAAGTTCCTTCCCCGATGTAAGCTTGATGTTCACTTTTCCCTTCCCTTCAACTTTTGCGGTCGTGGCATTACCCATGTACATGGGTTCTTCATCATCAACTTTTTGGTATGTAGCAAACATGTTCTTGGAGTTAATTATCATCTTGACCGGTTTAATTCTTTAAAAGAGAACAATCAAGATATACCAAATCTTCTTTGTTGATTCATAGTTGACAACCAAATGAAAATATAATAAGGTAAAGCCATGATTAACATATTTTTAGCTTTCTCCTCAATAACAGCTTGTTAATTATCATCATCGGTCTAATACCTATGATCCTTTGGGATATACTTGTTTGGAATAACAAGAGTATCTACATTTGCATGTAGGAGCATCTTGGATATGAGTTAGATTAACAAGGCCATTTTGGATACATTTGAATAATTCGTTGTGAGTTCTGCCCAAAAAGATTCAATAATCATCTTTTTTTAGAGAGGAAAATCATCTTTCATTGGAGTAGGATGTTTAATCAGGGTGCGTTTGGTACACTGGACAGGACAGAACAAAATAGAACAGAGATCATTGTCCCATGTTTGACATGACTTGTATGTGGAACATACAGGAACATGATGGAACAAAGTGGAACAAGGTGGAACAAAGTGGAACAGGTCTGTTCCACCCCTACCCCATGGAACAAGCTGGAACAAGGTGGAACAGACTTATGTTTTACCAATATAACCTTAAAGTAAAATATAACTCTCTTCTAAAACATCAAATACACGTTTTATTTTCTATTTTATTCATTCTTTAAATTCTATTTATTTTATTTTATCGAATGTTATATGTGTTGTTCTGTCCAGTTCTGTCTACCAAATGCTGAACAACTGTTTTGTCCTGTTCTATTCTGTCATGTCCCATCCTGTCATGTTCTATCCTGTCTGCGTACCAAACACACCCTCAATGAACTAGTGTTATAACTATTGTTAGTCATTAGATAATGAACTATTCAAATTGCTCTGATATCAATTGTTAGATCCAAAAAAAGAATAACAAAAAATGTGTAGTGGGGGAGGTGAATATGAATTATTTTCTTTGGAAGATTAAAATATGATGATGTATATTATAATCTTTGATGAAATAGAATACAAACAACTTATGCACAATTCACACCTACTAGCTATGAGCTTATACCTACTAGCTATGAGCTTATGATTAGTTCTTTTTTTCCTTGGATATTCAGTGTGAACTACTTCACCAGTTTAATAAACGACTAATTAACAGACTTGTTTCTCTATAACCTTAATCTTTAGGTTATAGTGGATTGTTAAGTACTCGACATGACTTCTGTATTATCATCGAACAACACAAACAATTCATATGTGTCCACTTATTACCGTTTAGTTTATTTAATAGTGAATTACAATAAAAAAAACACAATTACAAGTGTTTATACTCAAAGTAACCATTTAAACTAACCAAAACACTTAAAAACAAAGTAAATTTGTCACCAAATGAATTTGGTCCAAATTGATTAATTAGAGTTTATACATGCATAGTCAAATAAACCGATATCTACGGTTCAAATCCAAAGAAATTGCAATAAACAACTTAGTTTATATCTATGATTGTGGGGTATGCTTTGAGAAATGAAAATGATTTATAGAATTTTGATGTGGAATGACAAAAAGAATGATATTACAGTTTTATTAAATAACTGAATCTTCAATAACCATGAATGCTCTTGTGATTCAAACAAGTTATTTTGTTAAGAAAAATTAAAAGGGTTGTTTGGTTCATAGAGTAGAATAAAAATGAGAATGAAAAAACTACAAGGATTGTGGCATACTGGTTAATGCCATGAGGGATGTGGTGGAATATTCCATCTGCCCAGGGTTCTAATCCAAGCGTACACAACAATTGTGGTCACTGAGGTTTAATCATGGTTGATGTCTTACAGTCATAAATTGCCAAGAGATTAGTCTAGGCATAGCCTTACCAACAAAAAATGAGAATGAAAATTACTGGCAATGAATTTTCATTTCGTCACTTTAATTTGAAATAAAAATTTAGACTTATATCGGAATAATCTCATTGTACTATATAAAACTAAACCATTATTTCAATCTTACTGATTACTACTTAATACCTTTAATCAAATATCTTTTTATGTTAATTTATTATTATAAATAAGTCACTCAATGTTGAATGAGAAAGAATAATAAGTGATAGTCGTGTATGGAGGCCAATTTTGGTGTTTGTGTGTATGACAATTCGCACCCAAATATTTGGAATCATAAATGTTCGTAAGTTCAAATCTAATGGATTTATACGTTACTGATTCAATCTAATTATCCATGGATTCTAATTAGCTTAATAGTTAGATGATAGTTGAATGATAAGTCATTTAATTTGATCACTTTAGCTTTATTGGATTCTAATATGCCTTCCAAAAACCGACCAATCTATTTTGCATGTTGAAATTTCAAATATGATTTACAAACTAATTCGATAAGTGAATTGGATGAGTTTATGTATACTCCTAATTATTCAGAAGATTTGGGGAGCCTAAAAAATATAGGTTATGATCAAGGTTCTAAATGGCGTGAGGCGTGACGTGGCGGCGATGCCAAGCTTCAAGACTTAGGAGCTACGGCGAAACAATGACGTTTTCAAGGCGTGACTTATGGTGTCAAATTTCTAATTCATATATAATATTATATATAAAAACGTACATTTTGTAGTATTACTCAACAAGTCAATAGTAATAAACAAGTTAAATTAGGTTATATATTAAAAACTTGCAAATAAGACATTAAAAACACAAAGAAAAATCCAATATTGTATTACGAAAACTGAGCATTAAGCCATGACATGCCACGGAGTAATGTGGTGTGAGACACAAACCTTGGTGCCATGGTGCGCCATGGCGGCTGTGTAGTGAGTTTTTTAGAACAGTGGTTATGATATCATATGTAATTGAGAGAATAATCGTGAGACGTTATATAGTAAAAAGAAGTTTACATATTTCTAGATTTACATATTTGCTCTTAGCCTTAGGTATAAAGATGATCAAATTGTAAATAAGGTTTAAGTGTGATTTACGACAACAGTGTCATATTTTGACTTGTGTAACGTTTATTTTCATAAAGCAAAACCATCTGGTATAAACAGTTCATTCAAACTTTATCAATTCGAAAACAAAGATGTCAACGGAGACAAAATTAAAACAAAGACAAGAAACTAGAAAAGCATGAAAGGCACCCAAAACGTATGGAGCTTGAATCGGTCATCGAGTGTCTAGTTTCATTTATTTAGTAATTTTAACAACCAACCAATTCAACTAGTTTCATTTATTTAGTAATTTTAACAACCAACCAATTCAACCAATTGTACGTTTCATGGGACCCACAAAATAATCCATGGTTTTTGTAACATTTTACTTTTAACTGATTCGGGTTGTTTAGATTCAAGTCCACCATCACATACATTTAAACAACACATAAGTTATTTGTGACATTATTACAACATGATTGATAGCACATGAATAGACAAATTGTTATGAACCACATGAATTCGAAGGGGGATCAATGGTGAATAAACATCAAGAAACTGACATTAGGATGAAAAAATGGTGAAATAAACACTACAAAACCGATACTAATCCATCAAAAAGAAAGACGGAGATGGTAACAAGTCGGTAGCACATCAAATTACATAGTTTGTATAAGAAAAACACATAATGAATAGCCATTCACATGTTAATAGGGCAAAATGCAACATCAAAATCCCATTTCTAATGGTTTAATGGTACACAACATTACAATTATAGATTGGAATGGCATCATGTATATATATTCAGAAGGAGAAATGGAAAACTACCCATGAAAGTGGTCCACTTTTTTTACTTTTGAGTGTCAAACAGATGTGATTTTGATTTCCAAATTGGAAAGGAATGATGGTGCATATAAAGAAAATATCGATGATCACATGTATAACATAGAAAAGGGGTTTAGAACAAAAGAATTAATTAAGGACTAAAATACTAAACACAGCTATTTGTATTTGAGAATTGAATTGTACTAAATCTGACACAAAATTGAAAGTGGACCCTTTTCTTGAGTCAAACCAACACCTCATTCTCCATACAAGCACAGACACAGAATCCAATATTAGCAATCACACACACACACACACACACACACATATATATATATATATATATATATATATATATATAGGGTTTTTATCAAATGAGGAGCGCATCAAAACGTGAGAACGCGAGGAGCACCGTCCATGTACAAAATCACATGTGATTCACAACACAAACAGCGGGACAAGCCGCGCGCTTTTGCAAGCCGCGTAACAAACCGCGCGTGTCCAAAATGTTAATCACATATGATTTTTAGTCCTGTGTTGTGAATCACATGTGATTTTGTACATGGACGGTGCTCCTCACGTTCTCACGTTTTGATGCGTTCCTCACATGAACCCTCCTCTCTCTCTCTCTCTCTCTCTCTCTCTCTCTCTATATATATATATATATATATATATATATATAGGGAATGGTTCAATTGAGAAGTCTAAATATTTTGAGAAATAGAGAAGTGATCATATCCATTGAATTAAATAATCTACGGTCAAGAAATTCGCGTTACACCTGATTAATGCGCGCGTCCACATTAATTAATAAACGACGCTCAAGGGTATTTAGGGTAGTTTCGTAAAAAATACGCGGGACAGGTTCATATATGAATTTGTGTGATTCATATATGAACCTTTGTGTTCATATATGAACCTTTGTAATTCACATATAAAATATTTTTAACTAATTCATATATGAACCTTTGTGATTCATATATGAATCAGTTAATTTGTTCATATGAGAATTAGTTAAAAAAATTCATATATAAATCATTAAGGTTCATATATGAACACAAAGGTTCATATATGAATTAGTTAAAAAAAGTTTATATGTAAATTACAAAGGTTCATATATGAACACAAAGATTCATATATAAATCAGTTAATTGGTTCAACTGATTCATATATGAACCTACAATTAATTAGTTTCATATATGAAACACAAAGGTTCATATATGAATCACAAGATTCATATATGAATTAGTTATAAAGAGTTCATATGTGAATTACAAAGGTTCATATATGAACGTATAGTTCATATGTGAATCACACAGATTCATATATGAACTCAGCCCGTGTTTTTTGTAAACGGGATGACTAATTACCAAAATACCTTCCGTGTTCAAAATCAGCGCATTTAATCGAAGAGTCACGATCACTTTTCTATTTCTCAAAATATTTAGACTTCTCAAATGAACCTAACACTATATATATATATATATATAACTATATATATATATATATATAACTATATATATATATATAGTTATATTGAAGTAGCAAAACCAGGAGCCCTATCAGAAGAGACAATTGGGACTCAAGTAGACAAGATTATGTGTTTGAAACCATAGATTTTATCACAGAAAAGAAAAGGGGAAACATTACAAAATACATGAATAGATTGAAATATGGAAATCATTTGAATCTATCAATTAATGAATCTACCACCATCCATAAAGAACATGAGTGTACTTATCTTTAAGCCATCTGAAACTCTTCCTGAAAGACCCTTTGACTTTTCCTTCAACAGAATAGACTTTGTAGCTAGCAACCCTTTTCTTCCTCTGGAACTCAGGATCATTAAAACTCCATGATTTTGCAGTTGACTTCCCTTTCTTGAACTCAAAATCTTTGGAAGCAGTGCCAGAAACAACAAGATCCATATTGGTTTGTGAAGGTGGACCATAAGAAACACTGTAAGACCTGAAATTGTGAGGTGGGTTGTCTTCAAGATTGGATCTTTTTGGTCCATAGTATCTCTCTATTTGCATATCTCCACCATCATGCTTGTAGCTGTATGATCTTGATCCATAGTCTCCCATGATGGTTTTTGAGAAGAAAGAGAGATTGAAATTGGTGGGAGTTTTGAGGAGAAAGGGGTTTTGAAGAATCTAGAGTCTCATGGTTCTTGGGAGAATTATTATACAAAATAATGCTAGAAAAGTGGACAATATGCTGGATTGGTCAATGACAGTCCAGTCTTTTATGTGGTGAGATGTATTTGCCCAACAGGCTGCAAACTTTGTTTTTTTTTTGAGTAAACTACAATTTTAGTCTCTATGGTTTGTTGTTTATAATTATTTTTGTTACTTATCTTTAAAAATTGCTTTTTTTCCCTGTGGTAACCATTTTCATCCCTAGGCTAATAATGTTAGAAAAGGTCAATTAACCTAAGGCTAATTTCTACATTTTAGTTTTTTTGGTTTAAAAAACATAATATATATATGTCACGGTTATTTTGTAACTTAGTAAAATGTTACAACTCGTTCAACCTTCATCTAAACCATCCATTGCATTTGAGTTCTCTTTGGTTCTCTAAATGAATTTACCTAATTGCGTCGAATTACTGCAAAATTTGTCGATGCACATACGGGTTCATGCGATACAGAGTAAATGCTTACTAACGATGTGCTTTATCTAAATCCTAACCAGAAAATGTGTCTCCCCGCCAATGATACTTGTCTCCTCCTCTAGTTCTCCTCTTTATCTCCGTGAACACCGTCACTGCCTCCAACCGCCATGTACCAACAACAATCTCCTTCCCTAGGTTTTATCCCACCGATTTTCTCCACGTTGTCTTCTCTCTCTCTCTCTCTCTCTCTCTCTCTCTCTCCCATGCCTTCTTCCCCTCCCCACCATTGTTCAATCCCAAACTAAACCACTTAGATATCGATATTCACTCTTGATCAACTTTGTTTTACCTTTTTGTTATCGATCTTGTTTTTGCTTTTGTTATCAATTTTGTTTTGGGTAATCAATGTTTAACCCTCCCATCTTATCCCTGATAACTAACAAATTGCATCTCCTTTCCTTCAGTTCTAGGTCTTTTTGCAGTGAGTAAAAATCATAGAGAAGTTATTTCTAGTTTTCCTTTTTCAGGATCGGTGGTACAAAGATATGATCTTACTGATGCTAGTAAGGATGGTCATTCCCTTTTACAGACATATGGAAGAATATAGATATGCGAAAGATGGTTCTGATGAGGATTAAAAAGGTTTCTGATGATTTAGAATTAAGGCAATATAGAAACCTGCAATTGGTAACAAATCAAACCAATTATTGTAAGAGTTTATGGAACAATGGTTTCTAGTTATTTTCTGGTTCTATGTTCCCTAATATGTGTTGAATGCTTACAACAACAATTCTTTAATTTGGTTTCCAATTAGACATGTTTTTGTTTTTCATGTGAATTATTCCATGTCTTCATTTTTTTGTTGAACTGGAGATTATTTTCTGTACTTTGACCACTTGATGTTATTCCAAATTGGATAATTTGTTGAACTGGGTTCAAAGACTTCTGGTTCATCCCTTCCCTTCTCCCATGAATGAATCTAATCCACACCCTACAAAACCTACAACATAACCTCGATTTCCACCCCTTTTTCATATTTACAATTGTCAAAAATCGAGACGAGGTTACAGTTGGGGGGTTTAAGTGGGACGAAAACAGACAGAGAGGTGGGAGCTGGGGTGGTCATTAGGTGGGTTGAAGACGGGTGTTGGAATCGGTGGTACGAAGGTTGTATCAAAACTCATTAGTAAAAAAACGCAAATATATTATGATTAACTTTAACCAAAAATTAAAGAAAAAGTAAAAAGTCTGTGTTACCCTCTAACTTAGCTAATTTATCTGAAGTTGTTATCTCCAAGGACGAAAAACGAAATGAAATGTAAACCATAAGGACGAAAAATAATTAACGACCATGGACAACAATTATAAACAACAAACCATAGGGACGAAAATCATAGTTTACTCTTGTTTTTTTTTTATTTTCAGACTAAATGGCGGGTTTTGTCCTTATTTTGTACCAATTTCATAAGATTATGTTCCTATAAATTTAATGTTAAATTTTCCCATACGGTTTGCGTTATTGCTAAGGGGAGGGTAAGGGGTTTACATCCTGAGGTGTTACTAATGTGGAGGAAGAGTTGGCAGAAGCTTCACTTAGATTAAAGGTTGTCGAGGGACTTGGATTAGTTGGTGTGACCATTACCAAACTCGGGATGGAGTAGGAAGTTACTGTGTCGAGTAGTGCCCATTGGGTGACAGATTCTTGTTGACAGATAGTTGAAAGGAAGGTTGACTGTTGAGTGGAAAATCATGTTCTACAAAGACAATATGACGGGAAACAAAAACTTTGTTTGTGTCTAGGCATTTTTAAGCATTATGCTCAGTTGAGTAGCCAATAAAGACACATGGACGTGTACGAGGTTGGAGTTTATTAATGCTGTAGGGACAGAGCAAGAGATAATGAACAAGTTGAGTTAAGACAAAATGTCTTTTGTCAACGTTAATATAGGACCCCATGAATGTACGAAGTTTGAGATAATTAGGGGATCTTTGAAAGAGTTTGTGAAACGGCGATTGGTTGTGAAGTGTAGGAGTAGGGAGGCGATTAATTAGGTATGTGGTGGTTTGAAATGCAACCGACTAGTTGGTGAGTAGGTTAGGTGACAGGCAAAAACACATGATTAAGTAGTGTTAAACCAATTTCAACAATGTGGAGGTGTCGTCTTTCAGCGATACCAACCAATTACCGTGTGTGAGAGGAAAACTTAAAGTGTTGAATACCATGGTAACTTCGCAAGGAACTGGTATTCTTCATTGCCATCCGAGTAAACTGTCATAATATTCGTGTTGAAAAACTCTTCAACTTTTGAAACTTTTCAAAGATTGTGTTACTTCAGCTTTGTGTTCATGAGAACTTCATAAAGTAGTCAAAAAAACACAACATAATATCAAAAATGACAAAGGATTCAGCGAGTGCAGGTGCCAAGCATTAGTATATAAGATCTGAAGTGGTTTGTTACATGAAACAGATGAAATCACAACTAATAGTTTTCGACTCTTATTGCAAAGACACGAAATGACGTACACCTGGCTCAGAGAAAGGTAGTGAAGCAACATAAATGATGGTGTTCAGAACGTTTGAAGACAAATGACCTAGACGATGATGCCACTAACTTATAGATGACTTTGGTGTTGTATAGAATACAAACACTTTATTACTGTGATTGGAGGAAGACGATCACTCATAGGCATGTTCCTTGTTCAGCCCTTGTGCAAGTAGAGCTCCCGTTCTCAAATCCTTCACAATAAAACAATCAGAAAATAATTCAATAGAGGTACTATTTTGGTGACAAAACCGAGACACAACTAACAAATTATTGATAATATTGGGTGCACACAAAACATTGTTGAGTTGGAAAATAGAGTCTGAAGCTACAAGATTAGTGGAACTGATGTGAGTTACGGGAACTGAATTAACATCACCAATTTTGATATCATCGTTACCACCATATTCGAAATGCATAGACAAATTCTGCAAGTCTGAAGTGATATGATAAGATGCAACGAAGTCGAATATCAAGTTGGTATCCACCCGAGCTCTGGATTGGGTAAGATTGACATGTGGCATCCAATGAAGAAGGTTGAGATCTGCAAGTTTTGGTGGAATGGCTAGGTTTATCGCATAGTTGGTAGATAATGCGAGGTTGATTGTTGGAGTAGGTGGGATGTTGTTATTTATTGGTGGAGGACTGATTGTGGAGTTGGAGAAATGGCTCATGTTGGATTTGTTGTACCCTTGATTTGTTGTCTGATTATTGAACTGGGAGGATATGCCTTTGATACTACTTCTGTTATAAGGCTTACCTCTGTTCATTGGGGGTTGTTGATGCGCTGATTGTATTGCGTTTTGAATGTAGGTTTGTCTTGTTTAACGACATTGTTATTTATTTTTAGTTTGTGATCAACTAACTTGTCATGAAGTTCCTCAAAAGAAATGAGGGAATCATGTGCTCAAACTGCTGCGGTGATGCTTTGAATTTTGGACCAAGACCTTTGTGTTTTCCTATTTTGAGGTTCAATCGTTCTCATCAGAATCAAAAATTTTGAGCTGTGGTTTTGTTCACATTCTATTGAGACTTTTTCTTATGGGTCATAAACCTTCTGTTGGTCCCAAAGGGGTTATACAAGTTTGTAGAAGGGAGGGGGGTTGAATACAAACACACGATTTTTATCTTTCTAAATTGTTTATTGATATGTATCAAACAATTTACAGTTTGTTGCGGAATAAGATTAAGGAATAAACCTAATCTAAACAAACTATGAGAACACTAAGAGTTCTTGCACTAGAAATAAGAGAGAAAGAAGATTAAGAAAAACTAAGGATAATTTTTCTTTCACACAGTAGTTCAGCGAGAGAGGAATGGTCGAGCAATTCAAAATGAAGTAGGGTTTCCTTTATATACTGCATGCATTTAATGCAAGTCAGTATACCTTTACACGTGGCAACCTCTGGTTGGTTGCATGATTTGACTTTAGTAGACAACCTAGTGGCTGCATGATGAACAGTGCAGAATCAGAGTTGGTTGTACGATTCTGGACAAAAGGGATGTCCGTTCTGACAAAATCGTACGGAGGCGTGCAAGGGGGATAAGACAAAAGTTGCTTGTAGAACATGCTTCCTGATCAACGTTCGCTGAATGATTCTTTATCAGCGAATGATAAAGTTCAGCGTTCACTGAAGTCTTCTACTCGAAACTTCATGTTGGATGTACAAGTCTTGGCTTCGCTAATATCCGCATCAGGTCATTAGTAGACTTAGTCGCTGGTTCTTTGGCTAGATCTTCCACTTCAGCGTAGAACATAGTTGACGTGAATCTTGTCTTCAGGGATCATAAGTAAACAACATAAATTATCAGGGATCATCAGTGAGACTGAACATGCTCAGGGCTCACTGATGTACAGTGTTCGCTGAAGTGTAATTTAAAGAACATGATTTTCCTATCAGCGGTAATAAACAAACTTAGTATATATCTTTGATAGTGAAACTCTAATACATATTGTCTACTTACAATTTTCACTAAGTGTTTCTCAAGGTCATTATTAAATCACTGAGGGTTTGGATCAACAATCTCCCCCTATTTGATGATGACATAGCAGTAAAAGAAAATTTCCAAATATAAAAACATAAGGATAAAAAGGACTCGTAAAATGCGTGTCCCATTTACTGTTTTCAGGGATCTTTTCTAGTACTGATGGAGTAAAGTACATTCACTGAAAATTTTCATTAACTTCGTAGAGATTACAAGGGGAAGTGGAAAAATTACTAGTACAACGAATAATAATTACAAGTACAAAAAGTTACAAGCTGATAAAGATAGAAGAATTACAAAAGGAGATCCTATCAGCTATTCAAGTTCTTTCATGGCGAGAAGTTCGTCAAGAGTATTTGTTTCAGGAACCATCCAATCAGGGACTTCTTTCGGTTCCCTCGGGGTTCTTATCTCCCTGAGGTTCTTCATCATTTTCCTCCCCCTCAGAAACATGCGGAAGGCCTTCATCTTTATCCTTCTCCCCCTCTTCCACATGTTGAATGGGGGAGGCAATGGCATTGGCAACAACAAATACCTGTTCAGGACCCTTGTCTTCGTAGCCAGGGAGACCTGAACGGTTTTTAACCGCTGCTAATCTGTCTTCAAGGCCAGATATAGCAGGGGTTATCTTCACAATGTGCTCCACTGCTTTTTCCAAATTTTCCCGGTCGATCTGAGAAAAATAGGACAAAGGAAAAGTGGGAGCATTCAGGCGGTCAAGGATTTGGCTCATCAGATCATTGGAGAAGCCAACCTTGTGAGCAAGACTGCTGAGTTCACCTTTCAGAGACGTCACCTCTCCCTGAAGATTAGATACCTCTGTCTTCAGCGATGTGACTTCGCTGGACAGGGCTTTGAAGTTTGTGGAGAGGTCGGTGTTGGTGGTATTGAGGGTGCTGAAGGTGGAAGAGTTGTTGGTGATGGCCTCAGCTAAACTAGATAATCCGCCTTCAAGCTTTGAGACGTCAGCAGTTGTAGCTTTATCGTTCATAGTGTCGGCCAATTTCTTCAGCGTCTCCCCAACGTTTGTAACCGCTGAGGAGTTGTTGGTGATGGTGGTGGTGAGACTTTCCACCTTATTAGCGATCTCCGTGAGGGAGTTGCTAATAGTGCCCAAGTTAGGACCTGTAACAGAAAAGAACTTATGAATAAAGGAAAACTCAGAAGTTGGGGGTCTAGAGAGAGGAGTGTTTAGGGTACCTGTAGGTGGGTCGGAGAAGTTGTGGATATCTGGATGACCTGAGTAATAGGCCATGTCCATTTCCAGCGACGACTGTTTAGAAGCACCTGCAGGTCCTGGGTTCTGCTGAATCATCCGCTGAAGTTCAGCAGCAGCATTGTCATCGAGATGGATGACGTTTGTAGTTGATGCAGTTGGGAAGATGAATTGTGAAGAGATCAAAGAATGAGAGAGAGGAGCAAAGGTTGTGAAGAGGGTGGTGGTAGCAGTGTCAGCGTTGGATCCGCTGGAAATAGCCTCCGCAGCGCTTTGAGGCGCTGAGGATTGGGGGTTCGTATCCAAGAAAGTTCTAGTGAACTGAGGCACTGAAATAGGTATGGAAGTGGTTGGTTCAGCGGATGTGGCGGAGTGTACCACAAAACTATCCATCGTCGTCTGCAGAGGGACTGACGTGGAGTCTTCATCCTGGGAAGGCTTGGGTTGCTCCTTTGAAATCTTCTTGGTCTTATGAATGCCAAGGGGGGGTAGAAGATGGTTTCCTCTTTTTGGAAGAGGTGGTGGTTGCAGCCTGGGTATCAGCGGTTGGGTCGACCGCTGCCGTTGAGGTAGCTGCAGAAGGAGAAGAAGGAGAGCGAAGAAGAGTTAAGAATTGATAAAGGCGTACCTCGTCAGGGATGGGCTTGTAGTCGAGCACCTTTGGGCCAACCTGAGAGAGTTTCAGGTCACCAACCTTGGGGTATTCGTCCTTCAGGCCATGAGCAAAAAGGCCGCTGAGAAAGCGAGGATTAGGAACCACCGCTGGTCTGTCAGGCATCTCCACTCTCTCCATCAGATCGTCGAAGATCATCTTGGCCCAATCGACGTGAAGACCCTTCAGTAAGGCATAGGTCATGTCTAAGGTTTGGAGGCCTGATCATGAGAGCCCGTCTTGGCAGACATGCAACTTATGACGTGAGTGAAAATGAAATTCAGCTTAGAGGGCATCTTGTTCTTCAGAACGGTGGTGATTTTCTTCTCAGGGTTGCCTTCACGATCAGGGTTCCACATGTACCTCATGCAGTCGAGGAAATGGATGCGTTCAGCCTTTCCTTATGGAGAGCTGGGGTCAGGGAAGGGTACGAACTTGTGAGCTTTTGAACTAGCGGGAAGGTTCAGGGCTGAGCGTATCGCTCCAGGGGTGATTTCTGCTTTGCCACGTTCGGTTTCGAAAGCGATAACGTCGTACTTGCGGTTAGCGTTTTTGGTGGACGTGGCAGTGGTACGATGAGTTGTGTACCATAATTGATGTAGAAGCCTTTTGTGGGCTGGGGGCTTAATGGTCATGGCTGTTGAGAGAGGGCATGTCATGATGAAGTTGACTGCATCATCAAGATGTGTGACATTCTTTTTCTTGGGGAATTCCAAGAGAGCGTAGGGGTTGTTGGACTGGAAAGTGATCTGGTCCAGGGAGTGTTTCATGTTTGCTGCCTTTGGGAGTTCAGCAATGTCAGAAGCAGGAGATGCAGCATTGTTGCTGCTGTTGGTTGCCATTTCTGTTTAGAACACAAAAGGATGAAGAAGATGAAGAAAATTTCTTAAAATGGAAAGAGATTCAACAATAAGATTTTTTATGGTTTTTCAGTTTCATTTAGAAAAAGAAATGGTAAACTAGGGTTTCTAGTTTTGAAAAGAAGTACAAAACTAGTGAAAAGTCTTGATTTACCAGTTTCCTTTTATGGAAGGGATTCTGGAAAAACGTATGAAGTACATAAGTTTAAGATTTTTATTTTTAAACTTAAAGAACAACTTGTAAGCAAGTTGAGTTCATGAAACCATGAATAAAATGATTTCATGTTTTAGAAAGTTCTTTTGTTTGATCTTTTAAAAACAATAAGAAGATCAAAAACAAGTTTTTGAGAAATTAAGGAGAGAAATGGAACCTGTTTTGTTGAAGTAGAAGATGATGAACACAAGTTCTTGAGAAAATAATCCGAATGCAAGGGAATCAAGTGAGTTCTATTGCTTTAAGAGAGTATGATCGCGTAAAAGGTAAAAATATAAACTGGAATGGTTTATATAGTGAGAGTAGAGAGAGAAACTAAGAGCGGGAAAAGTTTCTCATGATGACACGTTACACGTCCGTTGAATCTTATTGGACAAGAAAACGAAATGAGCAAACGTGTCAGATGAAAGGTCGTGCCATGAGTTATCCGTTGTACACGACGTCACAACTGTCCTTTCACATTTTAAGATGTCTCTGAGGGGTTTTGAAAAGCTAAGGGACATTTTTAACATAGATAAGCACTGATTAGAAATATCAGTGAGATTTTAGAGTTTCAAAAGAATCACTGAAAGGAAGAGATATTCAGCGATGTACATTATTTTGAAATTTTGCATGCTGAAGCGAACTTCAGCGTTTAAGAGATAGAACGTACCTTGTTATCAGCGAATCAGTTTTTTCAGAGATTAGATGATTAATAGGGGTATACAAGTTCATATTATCCCTGATCTAATGATTTTACTCTTCTAGGTTCAACATTCCAAGCTCGCTGATGAGAAAGTTGAATCTTGTTTCATCAAGAGGTTTGGTGAACAGATCAGCTAACTGAAAGTCAGTTGGAATAAAATGAAGTTCTATATCACCATTCATCACATGATCTATGATAAAATGATACCTGATCTCGATGTGTTTCGTCTTTGAGTGTAGCACTGGATTGTTTGCTATGGCGATGACACTAGTGCTGTCGCAATAGATTGGAATTTTGGAGAGCTGAAGGTCATAGTCCAATAGTTGATTTCTCATCCATAAGACCTGAGAACAACAGCTTCCAGCGGCTACGTACTCAGCTTCAGTGGTTGAGGTGGACACTGAATTTTGCTTTTTACTTGTCCAACTCACCAGCTTTCCACCCAGGAGCTGACAGCCTCCTGTGGTGCTTTTTCTATCCAATTTGCATCCTGCAAAATCACTATCTGAATAGGCGATTAGATCAAACCCTGAGTCTTTGGGATACCAAAGACCTAGGTTAGGAGTACCCTTAAGGTATCGAAAAATACGCTTTACAGCGATCAAATGAGATTCCTTAGGTTCAGATTGATATCATGCACATAAACAAGTAGCATACATAATATTAGGATGACTCGCTGTAAGATACAGAAGAGAGCCGATCATCCCATGGTACGCTGTGACATTAACAGGCTTACCTGAAGGATCTTTGTTAAGTGTCAGCGGCAGTGCCATTGGGGTTTTCATAGCTGAGCTTTGAGTTAAATCAAACTTTTTTCAGCATATCTTTAACATACTTACCTTGGTGAATGAAAGGGCCTTTTTCATTCTGCTTGATTTGAAGACCAAGGAAATATGGCAGTTCACCCATCATACTCATTTTATATTCAGCTTTCATTATTTCAGCGAAACGAGTACGTAATTCAGGGTTAGTAGAACCAAATATAATATCATCGACATATATTTGAACAAGAATGATATGACCTTTTACTTTCCTGGAAAATAAAGTTTTATCTATTTTACCGCGCTCAATTTTTTCAATATGGAGATAAGTTAAAAAAGTGTCATACCATGCACGAGGAGCTTGCTTTAAGCCATAAGTGCCTTATCCAGCTTATATACATAACCTGGATGCTTAGGATCAGTGAATCCTGGGGGTTGCTCAACATAGACTTCTTCATTCAGCCTTCCATTAAGGAATGCTGATTTCACATCCATTTGATATACTTTGAAGTCTCTGTGAACAGCGTATGCTAAGAATAGACGAATAGCTTCGAGTCTTGCCACTGGGGCAAATGTTTCGTCGTAGTCTATGCCTTCCTCTTGTCTGTATCCCCGAGCAACAAGACGAGCCTTGTTGCAGGTTACAGTTCCATGTTCATCCAACTTGTTTCGATAGACCCACTTAGTGCCTATCACTGACTTGTCAGATGGTCTTGGAACGAGATTCCAAAATTTGTTTCTTTCAAATTCTGTCAGCTCTTCTTGCATAGCGCTGACCCAATTTAGATCTTTGAGGGCATCATCTGTTTTCTTTGGTTCAATCAGAGAAATAAAGTTAACAAATAAACAAATGTTACCTGAGCCTCGTCGAGTCTGAACACCAGCGTTTGGATCACCAAGAATCTGATCAATGGGGTGATTGATAGTCCATCGCTGAGCCAGAGCATGATTCGCTGACTCAATTTGAACTTCTGGAGGAGCTGAAGAAGAAGCTTCAACAACTTCAGGTATTTCAGGCAGAAGAGGAAGAGGTTCATATGGCATTTCATTCACTGATTGCTGAGAAGTAGATGGGATATCGGAGGTAGATGGTTCAGAAGCAGGCATAGTGTTGAGAGGAACAACTGAAACCCTTGACGATTCAGCTTCACTTGTCTGCATGCTTGGGATGATGGTAGGATCATCATCAGTGGTAGGGATGTTGACATGAGGATTGGGAATGTTTTCCGAGTCACCAATATGAGAAAACATCCATTGATTCAGTTCTTCAGTATAAGTAGAAGGTCTTGAATTCGCTGAACGGGATTCGTCAAAAGTGACGTGGATTGTTTCTTCTACAGTTTGTCTTCTACGATTGAAGACTCTGAAGGCTTTGGAGATTGATGAATATCCAAGAAATATTCCATCATCAGCCTTGGGATCAAACTTTCCAAAGGCATCCCTGTTGTTCAGTATGAAACACTGACATCCAAAGATGTGAAGAAAGCTAATAGAAGGCTTTCTCCCATGGAAAAGTCCATAGGCTGTTTTCTTGAATCTTTTGACAATCAGCGACCTGTTTTGAGTAAAACAAGCAGTGTTGATAGCTTCTGCCAAGAACTGAGTAGGTAAATGAGAATCACTGAGCATTGAACGTGCAGCTTCGATGATCGTTCGATTTGTTCTTTCAGCGACTCCATTTTGTTGCGGTGTTCTCACTGAAGAAAAGTTGTGAGAAATACCCTTTCTTTCAAAAGCATTTTCAAGGGAGCTGTTTTTGAATTCAGTCCCGTGATCACTCCTTATTGAGCGAACGGTCATATTATTCAGGACTTCCATTTTCCTGACAAAAGTGATGAGTTCATCATGGGTGTCACTCTTATAACGGAGGAACATAACCCAGGTGTAGCGAGAGAATTCATCAACAATGACCAGTGTATATTTCTTTCCAGCGATGGATTGTTTGTTGACAGGGCCAAACAAATCCATGTGAATAAGTTGAAGAGGAGATGACACTGAGGAAACTTGTTTTGACTTGAAGCTTGCTTTGGTTTGTTTCCCTTTTTTCACACGCTGAACATAGAGATTCCTTAGCGTATGAATGTTGAGGAAGACCAGTGACTAACTCTTTTGAAGAAAGAGTATTCACTGTCTTGAAGTTTAGATGAGAGAGCCTCTTATGCCATAGCCAATTGACATCAGATGAAGCTTTGGAGAAAAAACAGGAGTTCTCAGTGGTTGTCGAGTCCATGTTTATAACATAAACATTTTCCAAACGGTATCCGCTGAGAGCGACTTTCTCCTTTTTGTCAGTGACAAAGCAGGATTCCTTAGTGAAACACACTCTGTAGTCCTTGTCACATAGTTGACTGATGCTCAGAAGATTGTGCTTTAGCCCTTTGACGTATGTGACTCTTCTGAAGGTTGTTGTACCATTAGAGAGTACACCAAACCCTCGGGTATAGCCTTTTTCCATTTCCACCAAAGGTCACAGAGGGACCTTTCTCTTCCTTATATTCACCGAGCAGGTTCTTTTTGCCAGTCATGTGTCTAGAGCATCCGCTATCGAGATACTAGATACCCTTCAGGACCTGCAAACAAAGGAAGATTGGTTTGATTTGGGTACCCATTTTACTATGGGTCTACATTTGTCAGTGGTGGTAGAGGAAGTGGAAGGTTCAACAATCTTCGCAGCATTTGAAGGTTCAACTTCAGTGACATTCTTCACTTTGGTTAATTTCCTAACCTCAGTGGTATCTTTCATCTTGGCCTGATTTCTATCAGGGATGATCTTCTTTGCCTTGGGGGCAGTCTTCTTTACCTTGGCAAATTTCTCAGCCTTGGTAGCTGTGGGGCACTTATTAGCAATATGATCGGTAAGTCTACAGTGATAACATTTCCTATAGCTAAAAGTAGCTTTAGGACCATTTACATGCTTAGCAGAGATTTTTAAATGGGCAGGGCCAACACCAAGAATACCTTTGGCATTGGAAATTGGAGGAACTATCAGTTATTCGGATTTCTTACCAGTGACATCTACTCTTATTTTAGGAGTAGATCGCTGAACGAATCTAGGAATCTTGGTCCTAGAAGTAGAGGGATGACTTGCTGAAGTTTTTGAGACTTTCACACATTTGTACCCTTCTGAGGTTTTTGATTAAGAACTTTTTCTTTACCTTTACCTTTAGAAATCAAGGTAGGTTTTTCCTCAGGGATGGGAGTATTTGAAGAGGAACACTGAGACGAAGAGGTGTCAGGGATATAAGACACGAACATTCCAAACTTAAGCATGGAACGATCAGTGGTTGGTTCTTCAGCGTCAGCTTTGTAACCAAGACCACGTTTGTCACTAAGGGGAATCTGAGCACCTAATATCTCAGTGATCGTTGTTGAGGATTTACACCATCATTCAACAGTAGCCTGTTCAGCCTTTAATGCAGCAATAGCTTCTTCTCGCTCAATACTAATGATTTGATTTAAATAGACCTGATCTTTCAAATTTTCTTCTATTTTAGAAAGCTTCTGAATTTGTAAGTGACAGTTTTTAAGCAGTTCAGCGAGATCAATATTTTGTTTTTCAGCTTTGGTCTTGCCATTCATGGCATCATACAAATCAACAGTTAATAGATCGATGGTTCGACGTCTCTCAATGTCATTAATGGCTGAAGTAGAAGTATCAGTAGAAGGATTTGATACCTGAGAGGTGGAGGTAGAAGTAGAGGGAATTTCAGCTTTTTCTTCCTCTTCTTCTATTTGGGCCATGAGGCAGAGATTGGGCTCATCATCATCAGAGTCAGATGATTCTTCATCAGAAGCAGCCCAGTCATGATCTTCAGCGATCATGCCTTTTCCTTTATATTTGAAGCCTTTCAGCTTTTGATATTTTTCTTTCAGCTTCTGATATTTGTCATATCTAGCCCTGGGGTTAGAGGATTTTTTGTGGGAAGAAGATGAAGGTTTGAAGATTTTCTTTGACCTGCATTCACTAGCAAAGTGTCCTACTTTTTCACAGTTAAAGCAGGTAGTAGTGGCCTTATCTACAGGAGTTGAAGATTTGGGCTTGTTAGTGAGGGAAAGAGGTTTATTTCTTTTGAAGTTACTCTTTCTGGCGAATCTCCTGAATGTATTAGTCAGAAGTGCCAGAGATTCATCAAGTTCTGAAGGATCAACGTCCAATGAATCATCAGAGTTAGATTCCAACTCAGTGATAGTGACAGTAGAACGCTGAGTGGGTACCAACTCTGAAGAGAGTAAAGCAACAGGTGTGCTTTTGGAATCTTTTACAAGATTCTTCTTAAGTTGACACGACTGCTCATGATTGAGCATAGTGCCAAATAAGGTAGAGAGGGTCATTAATTTAAGATCCTTTGAGAGCTTAAGACACATTGAATAACTGTCCCAGCTTTCAGGAAGACTTTCCAGAAACTTTGTCAGGATCTCAAAGTTAGAATATTCCTTACCAACAGTTTTTAAATCAATAATTAGACAGTTAAACCGTTGATGTATTTCAGAGAGGGTGTCATTCTTACCACAGATGAAACTTTCGTACTGTCTTACCATGTTGATCTTTCTCGAATCCTGGACTTCAGTAGTACCTTCATATTGAACACATATAGTGTCCCACATGGCTTTGGAACTCTTCAAATTCATGATGGAGTGGTAGACTTCATTAGGAAGAGCCATTGAGATGATAGATCTGGCCTTAGTATCGATGGCCACCTTCTTCTTGTCTTCACCAGTCCACGTGTTAACCTCCCTGGGAATGATTCGTTCAGGGATGGTACCTCTAGTAGCAGTGGCTGGAATAGCAGCGTCTATAATGAAAGGAACATATGGTCCATTTTCAATATAGTAAGGTATAGTGGGATCTACACCTTCCAAGAAGAGCATCATCCTATTTTTCCAAAGATTGAAATTATCTTTGCTAAATCTAGGGGGTTTGGCAAGAGAGCCATTATCGATATAGTTTGTATTTGTGGAGTTTGCCATAATGAAGAATAGCAATGAAGAGCGAAATAGATAGTATAAGCAATATCTTGTTTATTAGATTAAACAAACTGCTCTGATACCACTTGTTGGTCCCAAAGGGGTTATACAAGTTTGTAGAGGGGGGGGGGGGGGGTTGAATACAAACACACGATTTTTATCTTTCTAAATTGTTTATTGATATGTATCAAACAATTTACAGTTTGTTGTGGAACAAGATTAAGGAATAAACCTAATCTAAACAAACTATGAGAACACTAAGAGTTCTTGCACTAGAAATAAGAGAGAAAGAAGATTAAGAAAAACTAAGGATAATTTTTCTTTCACACAGTAGTTCAGCGAGAGAGGAATGGCCGAGCACTT
The DNA here is from genome assembly GCA_033807775.1 of Saussurea involucrata. Taxonomy (NCBI): domain Eukaryota; kingdom Viridiplantae; phylum Streptophyta; class Magnoliopsida; order Asterales; family Asteraceae; genus Saussurea; species Saussurea involucrata. The sequence continues at coordinate 85,276,936 of CM066324.1, forward strand.
CAAAATGAAGTAGGGTTTCCTTTATATACTGCATGCATTTAATTCAAGTCAGTATACCTTTACACGTGGCAGCCTTTGGTTGGTTGCATGATTTGACTTCAATAGACAACCTAGTGGCCGCATGATGAACAGTGCAGAATCAGAGTTGGTTGTACGATTCTGGACAAAAGGGATATCCGTTCTGACAAAATTATACGGAGGCGTGCAATGGGGATAAGACAAAAGTTGCTTGTAGAACATGCTTCATGATCAGCGTTCGCTGAATGATTCTTTATCAACGGATGATAAAGTTCAGCGTTCGCTGAAGTCTTCTACTCGAAACTTCACGTTGGATGGACAAGTCTTGGTTTCGCTGATATCCGCATCAGGTCATTAGTAGACTTAGTCGCTGGTTCTTTGGCTTGATCTTCGACTTCAACGTAGAACATAGTTGACGTGAATCTTGTCTTCAGGGATCATAAGTAAACAACATAAATTATCAGCGATCATCAGTGAGACTGAACATGCTCAGGGCTCACTGATGTACATTGTTCGCTGAAGTGTAATTTAAAGAACATGAGTTTCTAATCAGTGGTACTAAACAAACTTACTATATATCTTTGATAGTGAAACTCTAATACATAATGTCTACTTACAATTTTCACTAAGTGTTTCTCAGGGTCATTATCAAATCACTAAGGGTTTGGATCAACACCTTCAACCGGTTAAACTTCAAAAACATGAAGAAATTGATTGGAAAACATGTTCCAAGCAACAAATTAAGCATCACATGAGATAAAAACATCACAATCTGGATCAAATTAAAGCACATTCAAGGAATTTGGTTTTATCCTGCTAAATACTAATGGAAAGATTGTTTTTACGCAGGTTCATGAGTTGTCCTCAAGCGTGAGTTTTGATTTGGGTGGTTGGCTTTGACTGGGTGGAGATGAAGGTTCCCTTTGTTGTTGCTTCCATGGAGAATGGGAAGTTTTGAGATGGGCATGGTTCTAGAAACTCAAATATGTGCATATGTTCTAAAAACTCAAATCGAACCAAAAAACCATCGACCATTTAACTCCTCATTTTCACAGTTGCAACAATCTTTCACACCACCAGATGTAGAAAAAATATTAAATAATATATATACACATGCGAAGGATCTTGTGAAAAGTTGAGTTAACATAAGAACATATCTGAACTGTTGGTTATTTTTAACCAACCGTGCTTGATACGGGATTGATCGAGTAGATCACGATCCATCTTATCTCAGCGCATCTCATCCTAATGTGCATCCAACAGTTGATAACCCCTTTTCACGCTTCTCACATCAACTCAACTTCTCACCAAACCCAACCCTATATACACATATGTATACATTTTTATTTTTTTAAAAACAATAAAAAGACCAAAGATACTCTCAATTTTATGGAGCTAAGGTTAGCAACATTAGAGCAAGGGACTTAATCCATAACAAATTTGAAATTACGGTGACTATACATGTAATTAATTCGTTCGAGAGATCCAATCATAACTTTGATCTAACCATAGGGACAATTTGTAATTCCTCTATTGAAAATGTATTTTTTTCATAAATCAAATTAATAAAAAACTAAAATTATAATAACAAAAAATATGAAGAAAATAATATACTTTTTTGTAGTATTAATTATTTTCTCAAAAATATTTATGTAATAACGATTGGTAAAAAATACCCTTATTTTAATTATCTTAAACGTCTAAGGACTATTTGTGTTATTATTCTATGGTTTAAGGTTTGATTGGAAATTTGGGGTTATAACTTATAAAACCCATCACCAACCATCACTAGCCTTGTAAACGAACCGAACGAACACGAACGAAGACTTGTTCGTGTTCGTTCGTTTAACTTAGCCGAACAAATGAACGAACACGAACGGTAAACGAACAAAATCTTAGGTGTTCGTGTTCGTTTGTTTAAGAAATGGGTGTGTTCGTGTTCGTTTGTGTTCGTTCGTTTAAGTGCTAAACGAACATAAACGAACGGACGGACATAAATGAACAGCCTTAAACGAACAACCTTAAATGAACAAACATAAACGAACGAACAAAAATTCAAAAGCAACCATCATTACTTGTCATTTTGTTACCTAGTACGCCAATTATCCACGTATAAGTCCTAATTTAATGGTAATGGACTAATGGTAGGGTTGTAAACTAGGTTAAAAAGGCTCACGTATAAGTCCTAATTTATGTAATGAAGGCCCAAAATATAATTGCCAAATTAAGTTAAGAAGACCCAACATCTAATATACATTTGTTTTATTTTAATTACACATATAAATATTTATATATAAATGTTATAATATAAAATATAAACGGACATAAATAAACGAACGTAAATGAACGAACGTTCACGAACGTAAATGAACGAACGAGACATTTGTTCATGTTCGTTCGTTTAACTAAACGAACAAAAAAAACATGTTCATGTTCGTTCATTTACAAATAAACGAACTTCCCGCCGAACGATTCACGAACGGTTCGGCGAACGTTCAGTTCGTTTACAAGCCTAACCATCACCGCCTTCTCATTTTCATTTCTGTATATCATGTTCGCGTGTATTTGTGGGTTAAGGGAAAATCGCACGGTAGAGAAAGAGTTATAGGAAAATTAGAACTTTTGGGTTAAAATTTCTTCATCTCCTAAATCCTAATCATAGTTTCCTGTCATAGTTTGTGGGTTAAGTGAACGTATGTATCCTCATCATAGTTCCCTGTCATGGTTAAATTTATGTTAAAGTTTTAATTGGAATTTGGGGTGTTCGATGGTTTAGGTTTTAGTGATTCTTTTTTTATATGTTGAAAATAATATCTCTTGTAATTTTGGAAACCAATCAAAGCTTTCGTTTAGAGTTTTCTTCTATGTGAGTTATTTATATTTATGTTTTGAATAAATCATTCTTCCATTAATGGGTAAGCTAGTTTTGCAAATGTTATTAATGAGTTGTATATATATAGAGAAGATATTTTGCAACCTTCAAAAATGTTACAACTCTTGCAACCATCATCATCACCGACCGTTTGATCTTGAGTGTTTTTATTTTTTATTTTTTTTGTTTTAAATCGAAAGGGCATTTTTGATATTTAGTAACTAGTTTTTTTTATTATTTTAGTTAATTCCATTTAGCTTGATTTTAGGCCGTGAATTATGGAAAGGAATCTCAATTTTCATGGTAACCGCATCAAAAAGATTTCAGTTATTTTCAATGGTTATCCTTTTACTGGGTTTTTCTTGTCTGCTCATCCAAGGTTGAACGTGTTTGAAGACCAGTAATTCAACAAGCATCGTTTTCGTGGTTTGGTCGAAGAAACTCAGGGGTTTTTTCGCTTTCAACTTAATGGCAAGTGATTTGAACCGCGATAAACAAGTCGTGGAACATGTCGATTAGAAGAAACAACAATTTTCTCTGCCTGGAAACCCAAAAGATGGTGATTCAAACTGCAACGAACAAGTCGATGAATATGTGGAATCATTGTCTTCGTTGCCGGACAAGAATAAACATGGATTGTTTTTTTTTCTTTGATTTATTGAATTGTAATTCCAATGAGTTTGTGGATGGTTTTTCTATATCAACTTTACAAGATTCCTTTCACCCTCATGATGCAACTGCCGATCAAGGTAGGTTTTCTTTTAGGTTTTGTTAATATTTAATGAATTGTGTTGGAGCTTTAAGGTTTACCGGTTATGTTATGATAGTTGCTTTTATATTAAATCATTTAATGAGGATAATTTTATGTTGGTTTTTTAATGTTTTTGTTTTTTGATTGGATGCGTCGGAGCTTTAGCGTGTTTCATCTATGTCAACGCGGTTTGAAGATGGTTACATGAAGAAGGATTCAAGAAGAAGGATTCATGAAGAAGGTTTCACGAAGAAGGATTTATGAAGAAGAAGAAGGATTCATGAAGAAGGTTTAATGAAGATATGATGTAGAGCGCCTAGCAACCCGATACGAAGAACAAATGGACCAAGCGAAAAGAAACCGCAACAGGGTCTTACGCGGCTTAGCACGCGACATGCAAGCCGCGGCATAAACCGCGCATCCCTCTGGAGGAGTAAACAAACAGTGCGCCCCGCGACTTCTTACGCGACTTACAAACCGCGGCCTAAGCCGCGCGGTTCCTCCAGAACGCCCTATCAGCTATTTTAGTTTTATTGCTTTCTAGTCTTAATAAGGTTTAGGGTTTGATACCAATACTAGTTTCCTTAATTATCCTATCTAGTTTAGCATAAATAGGCTTATTAGGTTTCATTGTTTATCAATTCATTATTATTCAGCTTAATATTAGTTCTTGACATTCAAGACTTTTAGTTACTTTCCGGGTTTACGTCTGTAAACTCGTTACTTTCAAAGCTCGACGCTTGTCGATCCGTTCCACGCATAATCCTACTGCGTCGTTGGTATCAGAGCACAGACTTACCTGTCTCTTCACCTTCAAGATGGCAGACCAACCACCACCACCACCACCACCCATTACGAGAGCAGAATTGGATGGGTTAGCAGCGACTATTACCGCACTAACAACCGCAGTCACCAACCAGGTCACCGTCAACAACAACGACCGCCAAAGACGAGACAAGTACGAGGGCCGTCATCGACCCCAACATGGTGGCCGGCGCCACCCGATCACCAGTTCTAGTTCCGACTCCGAATCCGACGAAGAGGTAGAACCGCCACGAAGGGACCCCGATTACCGAATGAAGGCCGACATTCCCTACTTCTATGGGAATATGGGCGTTGAAGAATTATTGGATTGGCAAATCGAGGTCGACCGCTTCTTCGACATCATGGAGATTCCCGAACACAAGCAGGTCAAGATGGTAGCTTTCCGCCTGAAAAGCACCGCAGCCGTATGGTGGGATAAGTTGATAGCCCAACGACAACGACAACGGAAAGGTCCGGTACGTTCATGGAGAAGAGTGAAACAGCTTATGGCCGAACGATTCCTACCGGAAGACTATGAGCAAATCTTGTACAAGATGTACTTGGATTGCTCCCAAGGATCGAGGACCATAGCCGAGTACACCACCGATTTCATTCGCCTCTCCGAACGGAACGAAATCGGCGAAACCGAAGGCCAAAGAGTCGCACGCTACATCAAAGGCCTCAAAGGTTCGATACAAGATAAAATCGGACTTAAAACCGTTTGGACAGTAACGGAAGCATCAAGCTTAGCCATGAAGGCCGAGCTTATGGAGAAAACCACTCGAGCCTCATCCTATCGCCGATACACCACACCCACTCCCACCGAAGCCACTAGTTCCGCATCTGATAAAGGGAAAGGCATCGCACCAAGTTCAGCCGCCCGCGACACCAATCCACCACGAAACTCTACCGGATCCCAAAGCAAACCCGAGACACCAAAACCATCCAACCCTACGCCCGACCGACAGGATCCAAATGTTACCGTTGTGGCCAACCGGGCCATAGATCCAACGAGTGTACCAACCGAAGAATAGCCGGGTTAGTAGATGAACAAGGAAGCGAAGAGGAAGATGATTACAATGGAGTTGACTTCGCGGAAGAAGAATCCGAGGAAAGGGTAAACATAGTACTCCAACGGGCCCTTCTCTCTCCGAAAGAAGAAGGCCAAAGAAAGAACCTTTTCCGCACTTATTTCTCCATCAACAAAAAAGTTTGCAACTTGATTGTGGACAACGGAAGCTGCGAAAATCTTGTGTCCAAAAAGCTAGTAGATTACCTTGATCTACCAACCCAACCGCACGACGCCCCTATTCCCTCGGGTGGGTAAAGAAAGGGCCGCAAGCTCGTGTAACCCAAGCGTGCAAGGTTCCCCTCTCTATAGGCAAATACTATAAAGAAGATGTCCTTTGCGACGTCCTCGACATGGACGCTTGCCACATCTTACTCGGCCGACCATGGCAATACGACAACGACGTTACCTACAAAGGAAGGGACAACGTGATGATATTCCGTTGGGGCGACCGTAAAATCGCCATGTCACTCGTGGCTAGCTTTCACAAGGCCCCGGATAAGAAAGGTGATAACGTCCTAATCATCACCTCCGACGAACAACTCCTTGAGAACGACTTCAAGGAGACCCAACTCTTCTGTCCCATAGTCGTGAAAGGCTTAATGAGCGCCGAAAAGATCAACGAAGAAATCCTGGAAGAAGTCAACGAGGTACTTAAAGACATCACGAAGCTAATCTCCGACGACTTCCGACCGGAACTACCGCCTATGAGAGATATCCAACATCAAATAGACCTAATCCCGGGTGCAAATCTGCCAAACCTTCCTCACTACCGCATGAGCCCCAAAGAAAACGAAATCTTAAGGGAACAAGTTGAAGATCTATTAAGAAAAGGGTTTATCCGCGAAAGCCTAAGCCCTTGTGCAGTCCCCGTTCTTCTTGTGCCAAAGAAAGGTAATCAATGGTGAATGTGCATTGACAGCCGCGCCATCAATAAAATCACCATCAAGTACCGATTCCCCATTCCCCGCTTGGAAGATATGCTAGATGAACTAGCCGGCTCAAAGTTTTTCTCAAAGACCGACCTTCGCAGCGGCTATCATCAAATCCGAATCCGACCCGACGACGAATGGAAAACCGCGTTCAAAACACCATTCGGGCTTTATGAATGGTTAGTCATGTCATTCGAAACTTCTAACGCCCCTAGCACGTTCATGAGGACAATGAATCAAGTCCTCCACCCGTTGATCGGCTCGTTCATCGTAGTATATTTCGACGATATACTCATCTATAGCCGAAACAAAATGGACCACCTCACTCATCTCCGCCAAATATTGACCGTGCTCCAAGAAAACAAGCTCTATGTCAACCTCAAGAAGTGTACTTTCTGCACCAACAAGCTCCTATTTCTAGGATTCGTTGTTGGAGAATCCGGTATAGAGGTAGACAAAGACAAGGTCCGTACAATAAAAGAATGGCCAACTCCCAAAACCGTGTCCGATGTCCGAAGCTTCCATGGCTTGGCAACATTCTATCGGCGGTTTGTAAGAGATTTCAGCACCATCACCGCACGAATGACTGAATGTCTGAAAAAAGGAAAGTTCCAATGGGGGCCCGATCAAGACAAAAGTTTCGTCGAGATCAAACAAAAGCTAAGCACCGCACCGGTACTCGCTCTCCCCGACTTTGATAAAGTCTTTGAAGTCGAATGTGATGCAAGCGGCATAGGAGTAAGAGTTGTCCTCTCCCAAGAAAAGCGTCCCATCGCCTTCTTTAGCGAGAAACTAAGTGATGCTCGTCAAAAGTGGAGCACCTATGATCAAGAGTTCTACGCCGTGTTCCGAGCCTTGAAGCAATGGGAGCATTATCTCGTGCAGAAAGAATTCGTCATCTTTACCAACCATCAAGCCCTCAAGTTCATCAATAGCCAAAAGACGGTAAGCAAAATGCACGCACGATGGGTAAGTTACCTCCAGAAATTCCCATTTGTCATCAAACACAAATCTGAAGTCCTCAATCGCGTGGCCGATGCCTTGAGTAGACGCGCCACACTTATAATCACGCTAGCCCATGAGATCGTCGGATTTGAGGTCCTAAAGGATCAATACGAAGCAGATGTTGATTTCCAGGATATTTGGAATAAATGCAACACGGGCACACCGATGGAAGACTACTACATCCACGACGGCTACCTCTTCAAAGGTAACCAACTTTGCATCCCTAACTCTTCTCTTCGTGAAAAACTTATCCGAGATTTACATGGAGGAGGATTAAGCGGCCATCTCGGCCGCGACAAAACCATCACGAGTGTCCTCGACCGCTATCATTGGCCGCACCTAAAACGAGATGTGGGGGCAATTGTTCGCAAATGCTATGTTTGCCAAGTGGCAAAAGGCCAATCCCAAAACACCGGTCTCTACTTACCATTACCGGTTCCCGATGACATTTGGCAAGATCTATCAATGGATTTCGTCTTGGGATTACCCCGCACTCAACGAGGAGTCGACTCTATTTTCGTGGTAAGTAGATAGCCGGCGCAAGCAACATTGCCAAGCTATTCTTCAAAGAAGTAGTCAGTCTACCTGGAGTTCCGAAGACCATTACTTCTGATCGTGACACAAAGTTCTTAAGTCACTTATGGATCATCCTTTAGCGCCTTTTCGGAACCGCACTCAACAAAAGCAGCACCGCTCACCCCCAATCGGATGGCCAAACTGAGGTAACTAATCGCACGTTAGGCAATATGCTTCGGAGCATTTGTGGTGACAAGCCTAAACAATGGGACCTTGCTCTCCCACAAATCGAATTCGCCTATAACAGTGCTACCTACACAGCAACGGGCTGTTCGCCATTTTCCTTGGTCTATACATCGATTCCTAAACATGTGGTTGACTTAGTCAAACTACCACAACTCCCGGGTACTAGCCTCGCCGCCAAAAATATGGCTAAGGATGTCCAAGCAGTTAAAGAAGAGGTCAAAGCCAGACTTGAACTCACGGGTGCAAAGAACAAAACCGCCGCCGACATGCACCGCCGCCGCAAAACGTTCAAAGTAGGAGATGACGTAATGGTATTTTTACGAAAAGAGCGTTTTCCCGTTGGCACTTACAACAAGTTACAACCGCGAAAGTATGGTCTGTTCAAGATCTCACGGAAAATAAACGATAATGCCTATGTGGTCACACTTCCCGACTCTCTCCACATATCGAACACCTTCAACGTCGCGGATATTTACGACTACCACCCGGATGATGCATCTCTTTCTGATGAGAACTCGGAGTCGAGTTCTTCGGAGGTGGAGGAGACTGATGTAGAGCGCCTAGCAACCCGATACGAAGAACAAATGGACCAAGCGAAAAGAAACCGCAACAGGGACTTACGCGGCTTAGCACGCGACATGCAAGCCGCAGCATAAACCGCGCATCCCTCTGGAGGAGTAAACAAACAGTGCGCTTCGCGACTTCTTACGCGGCTTACAAACCGCGGCCTAAGCCGTACGGTTCCTCCAGAATGCCCTATCAGCTATTTTCATTTTATTGCTTTCTAGTCTTAATAAGGTTTAGGGTTTTATACCAATACTAGTTTCCTTAATTATCCTATCTAGTTTAGCATAAATAGGCTTATTAGGTTTCATTGTTTATCAATTCATTATTATTCAACTTAATATTAGTTCTTGACATTCAAGACTTTTAGTTACTTTCCGGGTTTACGTCTGTAAACTCATTACTTTCAAAGCTCGACGCTTGTCGATCCGTTCCACGCATAATCCTACTGCGTCAAGATGGTATCAAGAAGATGGATTCATGAAGAAGGATTCACGAAGAAGGATTCATGTAAGAGGTTTCATGAAGATGGTATCAAGAAGATGGTTTCATGAATAAATTGGCTATGGTGATTTTGGGTTACATGTTATTTCATGATTTTTAGAAAGAGAATGATTTTAGGAACAAGATTATGATGATTGATAGTTACCTATTTTGGATTGATTTTTTTACTAATGAAATTCCAGAAATACCCTTTAAACTCCTTATTTTTAGTAAAAAAAATGAAAATTAAATGACTTTTGATCTGTACCGTTGATTTTGATTTTGATGGCTAAGATGATGGTTGCAAGGGTTTCAACATTTTTGAGGGCTGCGAATTATAGCAGGTGAATATCATTTGCAAATCAATCAGATTGTAGAAACTTTGTAAACTCAATCTAAACCATTAACTCATTTGATCTACGGTCATAAAAATAGTGATGGCATTATTGTATATTATTGAACAATTTTATTTTATTTTATAAAGAATATATCCATATGAGGGTAAATTAGGTAAATTAAAAATGTTTTTTTTTGGGATAAGGTTTATCTAGGTTTTGCCTAGACTACATCCTTGGCAATTTGGAAACAAACAAACAAAGCGGCCGTCTGAGACTAAGCCTGACCACATAATGCTGACGCCTGGACTCGAACCAGGGGTGGATGGGATATTCCACCACATCCCCCCAATCCCTTGCCACCACGCCACCACCCTTGTGGTTAAATTAAAAATGTTGGTAAACCTAACCACTAGTCCACTACTGTCACGTATCATCTTCTCCTTCTTCAATTTGTCTACACCTCCCCTACCTCATGGTAACCGTCGCGACTTCCCTACCGCCTTGCAGATAACCGTCTCCGACACCACTACCGCCTTATGTTGGGTTTCGATAGCAACAACGATGAAAGAAAAGAGATTCCGGCCGAGATGAGTTATGCAGATCGACCTTTTCATCAACTTCATGAAGATGGGTTCTATAATTCCTTCCTCCTCTATTTTCTCTGTTGTAGATTCCCAAAGTTTACTTGCTAAAGAAGAAGATCTGTACGGTTTTTATCTTGTCAACAAAAACGCATTTCGCGGCGGTGTTCGTGAAATCTAACCCAGAAAACAAAATCTTTTATCTGCATCTTGTTCTTCAAGAAAATCCATTTGAAAAAACCCAGAAAACAAAATGCTTGGATTTGGTTCCTATTCATGATTTTGTCTTTTTCTGGGTTGATGATTTTGGATTGTCTTCATATGCATAATATTTTATTTGTTTTTTTGTAACGTCCCAAAAATTACAAGGAAATTTATAATTTTTAAAACATACAATTCATTATAAAACAACCATGATTTAAATATTCACGTCTTAAATAAAATTAACGTCGTTACTTCAAACCATCAACAAAGTTTATGCAGCGGAAAATTTCATAACTAAATTCAAGGGTTCGAAAGTGAAAGTTTAATAATATTTGACACTCCGCGCTCCATGTGTGTACTGTCACGCCCGACTGCCGCCCGCACCTGAAATAACAACACATTGGGAAAGGGTAAGCTAAACGCTTAGTGAATTCAATCACGCACGTAGGTAGCAACCCCACGCATATCGCCCCTACTCGCAAGTAGGCAACATCACCATCATCTCGAATATCAAACCACATAATGATTATTATATAAGCACGAACCTCGGTCCCACCGAGTACACAAAATACATTAATACAAGCTCAGTCCCACCGAGCCCTCGGTCCCACCGAGTAAAAATTGTTGTACTAGCTTAGTCCCACCGAGCCCCTCAGTCCCACCGAGGTGTACACATGCATATATATATTCCACATACGAATCTAATAAATCACAACCAGTTATCACATCCCATCTAGTTCACGTAAGCACATAAATACACGTAATCACACGTAACACAAAATAACGACATACATGAAATTCCTAACTACGCGGTGAGAGAACTCACCTCAAGGCTAAGCAACGTGCTCACGAAACGCAACACCAACACGGCAATCTTCTTCACTTTCTCCCACCTAAATACGTATAAAAAGTCAACGGAAAGTCCCGACCCATAACACGTTTACTAGCTTTCAAACGACTAAATATTCCAGCTTTTTCTTAAAAGTTACGGGTCTGTTCGGGACCTGTTTTACCCCCTTAAAACTGATAAATACAGAAATTAAAATTCATATATACGAAGTTCTCAGTCTTACGATTTCAGGGACGTATCGCACGCGTCCTAACGACTTTTCTATAATTTACTATAGATTTTACAAAAATGTTTCGCAGAACAGAGAACACCCGGACCTTTCAGTACAGCATGGCAACTTCGCCCTAGCTATGGTCCGAATTGGTCTTTCCACAAAACAGAGGAAACTTAATAGACTCCGAAACGAAACTTTTGGCACCGGTCCCATCCCAAACCGACATTCCAAGCAACAGTTATGCGTAAAACAAAACAGGGACAGAAAGCTGGAAGTTTTTTCAGACCAGCTGTATAAACAGCCCCGTACGGCCCAGCTACAGGCCTAAACGGACTTTCAGCAAAACACGAAAAACTTTCCTGACTCGATTAGGGAACTTCGGCCACCAATTTCATAACAATCCGAGCTACGAGTAAAAAGTTACGGCCACGACAAAACAGAGGCAGAAAATCGACATTCACATAAAATGACAAAATACCAATCTTGCGACCACTTTTTCACCTAGCTAGAGGCTGAACCAGTTTTCCGCTAAAACACGGAAAACGTGGTCGACCCCGTACTGGAATCGTGGGTACCAATTTCGGCTCAATCGGAGTTACGAGAAGAAAGTTATGAGCCACGCAAAACAGTGGCAGATTACAATGATTCACATGAAATGATAAAACGGTTTGAGATTAGGATTAACGGTTCAAGATTTTAAGGTTACGGTCAGGGTGGTTTTAGGGTTACGCCACGGGCACCACCCACTGCCACCTCCGGCAGTGGGGCACGGCGGCGGCGCCGTTCCGGCGACACCCACACACACCCCTCGTCTCTCCGTACCACCCTCACCCTCTCGCTCCCCATCGCGGCTGCCACAAGCGAATCCTACCAGCACACACACATATACCCACCTGCACACAGCCACCGCCGTCCACCCACGGCCACCATAGTGGCGGCGTGCGGCGGTGGTTGCCTCGCCGGAAAAAACGCACAAAAACGAGATGGAGCGAGAGAATGACTTACCTTGCGATGTTGCTCCTCTCTCTCGACTTCTCCGGCGATTGGTGGCGGTGGCAGCGACCTCCGGCGACTGGAATGGTTCTCCGGCAACTGGAAGAAACTTCCGGCGACCCACTCTCTCTCTCTTTGCTCGGTTCTCTCTACTTGCGATCTCTCTCTCTCACTTTCTATCCCTCTCGGCAATTGAAACCCAAAAGAAAACCATCAAGAAGAACAAATGGGGGCTGTTTGTTGCTGCCATTTGAAACCGACGAAGAGAAAAGGGGGGGGGGGTCGGTCCCCCTTCCTTGGCCGTTCAACACACCACAATTCCCTTTGGCCACCTTTGACCCCTAGACGCTAACACTTTGACACTTTTGGTCCCTAGGTTTCCATAACATTGTAAAAAAAGAGTAAGGTTTGCCATACCTAACATTCGAGGTCCCTTTGACAACTTCCGTTAAAGAGACTCGCTTTTAAAAAAAATACATTAAGGATTTTAAAAACCATACCGGGACACGGACTTTACAACTCTCCCCCGCTTGAATTAGACTTCGTCCCCGAAGTCTACTCCTGCAAACAGCTCCGGATAGTTCTCTCGCATCTCCGCTTCAGGTTCCCAAGTCCACTCGGAACCCTTTCGGAGTCTCCATTGAACCTCCACCAAACCAACAACCTTGTTCCACGAGGTTCTTCTGCCGACTCTGTGCAGTAACCAAACGATCCCGAACCATCCGAATTGTCTCGGTCGTCTTCAGCACGATGTCAGTACTCCCTAACACCCGATGCCCAACCTCGCCCCAACAAACGGGCGTCCTACATTTCCTACCGTACAACAACTCGTATGGCGGCATGCCAATACTAGAGTGGTAGCTGTTGTAGTAGGAAAATTCCGCCAAGGGTAAGTACCGATCCCAACTACCTCCAAAATCAATGACACAAGCTCGAAGCATATCCTCGAGGGTCTGAATGGTTCGCTCGCTCTGTCCGTCCGTCTATGGATGAAAGGCCGTGCTAAAGTGCAATCGTGTACCCATCTCCGACTGGAACTTCTCCCAAAACCGAGAGGTAAAACGAGTATCCCTATCGGAGACAATCGAAACTGGCACCCCGTGCCTGGCCACGATCTCACGCACAAACACCTCCGCAAGTTTCTTCGCCGAGAAGCTCTCCCTGATGGCCAAGAAGTGTGCACTCTTGGTCAGACGGTCAACGATCACCCAAATGGCATCGTTTCCACAGGGAGTCCTCGGGAGTTTCGTTATGAAGTCCATGGTAATCTCTTCCCATTTCCAAGCCGAGACCTCCAACGGTTGCAATTTCCCATGTGGTCGTTGATGTTCCGCCTTGACCTTCCGACAGGTCATACATACCTCCACACATCTAGCAACATCCCGCTTCATGCCGAGCCACCAGTAACCTCCACACAATTCTCTGTACATCTTTGTAGCTCCCGGGTGAATCGAGAACTTGGACTTATGAACTCCTCTTCAAGAAGTTCCTGCAACTGGTCGAGAAGATCGTCAATCCTTGGCAAAGGATAACGATCCTTTACCGTAAGCTTATTCAGCCTCTTTCGCTTCCCCAACTCGCGTGTCCACCACATAAGCCAAGTATCCCTGCCCACTATACTGGAGGTACCTCCGAGCTCTCGCAGCCGAACATATGGCCGTAGTCTGCCTAGACGAATCTCCCTGAACTAACAGTTCTCCCCCGCTTGGGGTTCGAATTCGCACTTGTTTGTGACGGCAAACAATCTCCGCGTCAAATTTATCCATCCAGTCCATGCCCACAATCACACAAAGTTTCCGTATAGCGATCGGGACCAGGTCTATGGGAAACCGCACTCCTGAGATCCCTAGGGTACACCCGCGAAACACATCCGTGACCGGCAAGGTCCTAACATCAGCCACCTCGACAACAAGAGGATGACTCAATCGTCCTACAACTCGACCCAAACCCTCGCTAAAAGTGCGAGACACAAAAGAGTGAGTAGCCCCGCTATCAAACATCACAACCACAGGCACCGAGTTAACTAGGAACGTTCCTAACGTATAACTGAACCACAAATAAATACATGACATGGAACGGAAAGACAAGAAGAAAGAAGCAAAAGGGATATACCTGTAACCACTTTAGGCGTCGCTTGCGCCTCATCCACCGTCAACTGATGAACTCTACCTTGAGCCGCTCCCGCCCCCGACTGACCAACTCGACCATCAGTGATGCGTAATGGGGCATTCCCAGGCGCCCTCTGTGCTCCACCCCCAATAGCTACCCCTGCTCTAGGACAGTTGGCCCTTACATGGCCCGTCTGATTACAGTTGAAGCAAACCACTAACGGAACCTTACAATCCCGGCTGAGGTGACCGGGTTGGCCACACTTAAAACACCCCTCAACTCTCCTCACTCCGGTATCTCGGGGCTTAAACCCGCCACTCCCAGAACCCGCGCGCGTATCTGTGAACCTCGAACGCTTCGGCACCGCCGAGATGGGCGTCACTGGCTGTGCCGCCTTCCGCTTCTTAGCTTGGGTCTCCAGCTCAAGCTCCCTCCTCCGAGCGGCGTCCATCATGGCGGATAATGAAGTGTACTGTGCTGTGCTAACAAATTCTCGGATCTCCGTGCGTAGCATATCTTTATACCTTGACATCTTCATCTCTTCCGAGGCGGCATACTGAGGACAGAATAATGCCATCTCGGTAAATTTCCTATTCATCTCTTTTACCGTCTCTGTTGTCTGGGTGAGTTCTAGGAATTCCTTAGCGATTCTCTCCATCTCTACTGGCGGTACATACTCTGCACGGAAACGAGTGACAAACTCGTTCCAGGTCAAGGTAGTGCGTTCGGCAGCCGTCAATGCTGAGGCGCACCAATCCTTCGCGCCGTCACGAAGTAGATTTACTGCAAAACGGACTTTTAGGTTGTCCGGGCAGCCACTGGTCAAAAATGCGAACTCCATGTCAGATACCCATCGCATACGGGTAATCGGATCCAGATCTCCCTTAAACTCTGGCGGGGAACAGGCGGAGAGATCCCGGTATTGGAACTCTCGGTTACGGGGATGACCCTCCGCAGGCGGTGGAATAGCTGCAATACGCTCCTCCAGTAGGATCACCACCTCCTCTCGAATAGCAGTGATGATCTCGGGGATCGCCTCCCCGATCGCGTGGGAAACCTCAGTAGCAATCAGTTCCCTAATACGCTCCTCAGTAATCCCCGACCCGGCTCGCGGCGTCGCCGCGTTGTTCCTTCTTGTATTGACCATTCTAGAAAGAGAAAATTCAGAGATCTATAAGCATATATAACTCACCCTACCACGCTCATACTCCACTCCTTGGCTCCCTCGTGGCTCTCCCCGACTCAAGCATGGATCCTGTGCTTCAGATAGTAGGAGCTCTACTACTACCTTTCACACCTATCCTTACTCGTTTCGAGTCCTGTCCCGAGACATTCAAGTAGCCGATTACCACAAATAAACACATATAGCCAATCCAGCCCGTACAAACACCTTTCCTAACTCCCTAGAAAGGTCATATCACCCCCTATCCCTTGCCAACACGGAAACCCCACTAACCCTGACGAGTCGCCTCGTGAATGCACGGTCGTATACAGTGTAAAACCAGATAGACGTTCGAATAAGAGATTCTATCCTAGAACGGTTGGACTCAAACAAGAGCTGCGCAATAGAACTAAATCTAATATTCTAAGGCTATTCAGTTCCTACTGCATACAACCTAGAGTGCATTCGCTTAACAACCTATCAAAGCTAGCATGAGTTCCTATAAGCGATAAACCAACATACGGTACCATACAGTTCACATAAGCAATCTAGCATGCATACACTACACCTGAAAGCAATAGGTACACTAAGTTCCTTACCTTCCCAGCTGGCGTCGGCTGACTGTACACACTGCGCCCACGATCACCGTTCCCAAACGGGTTTTCTCTTTTCATTTAAAACAAAGACTTTAATAAAAGAATTTAAAGATCTCTTAGCCGCAACTTGAGACCAAACACACCGAGATGTGTTTGATTCACTCAAGCCGTGCTCTGATACCAAGTTGTAACGTCCCAAAAATTACAAGGAAATTTATAATTTTTAAAACATACAATTCATTATAAAACAACCATGATTTAAATATTCACGTCTTAAATAAAATTAACGTCGTTACTTCAAACCATCAACAAAGTTTATGCAGCGGAAAATTTCATAACTAAATTCAAGGGTTCGAAAGTGAAAGTTTAATAATATTTGACACTCCGCGCTCCATGTGTGTACTGTCACGCCCGACTGCCGCCCGCACCTGAAATAACAACACATTGGGAAAGGGTAAGCTAAACGCTTAGTGAATTCAATCACGCACGTAGGTAGCAACCCCACGCATATCGCCCCTACTCGCAAGTAGGCAACATCACCATCATCACGAATATCAAACCACATAATGATTATTATATAAGCACGAACCTCGGTCCCACCGAGTACACAAAATACATTAATACAAGCTCAGTCCCACCGAGCCCTCGGTCCCACCGAGTAATTAATACAAGCTCAGTCCCACCGAGCCCTCGGTCCCACCGAGTAAAAATTGTTGTACTAGCTTAGTCCCACCGAGCCCCTCAGTCCCACCGAGGTGTACACATGCATATATATATTCCACATACGAATCTAATAAATCACAACCAGTTATCACATCCCATCTAGTTCACGTAAGCACATAAATACACGTAATCACACGTAACACAAAATAACGACATACATGAAATTCCTAACTACGCGGTGAGAGAACTCACCTCAAGGCTAAGCAACGTGCTCACGAAACGCAACACCAACACGGCAATCTTCTTCACTTTCTCCCACCTAAATACGTATAAAAAGTCAACGGAAAGTCCCGACCCATAACACGTTTACTAGCTTTCAAACGACTAAATATTCCAGCTTTTTCTTAAAAGTTACGGGTCTGTTCGGGACCTGTTTTACCCCCTTAAAACTGATAAATACAGAAATTAAAATTCATAAATACGAAGTTCTCAGTCTTACGATTTCAGGGACGTATCGCACGCGTCCTAACGACTTTTCTATAATTTACTATAGATTTTACAAAAATGTTTCGCAGAACAGAGAACACCCGGACCTTTCAGTACAGCATGGCAACTTCGCCCTAGCTATGGTCCGAATTGGTCTTTCCACAAAACAGAGGAAACTTAATAGACTCCGAAACGAAACTTTTGGCACCGGTCCCATCCCAAACCGACATTCCAAGCAACAGTTATGCGTAAAACAAAACAGGGACAGAAAGCTGGAAGTTTTTTCGGACCAGCTGTATAAACAGCCCCGTACGGCCCAGCTACAGGCCTAAACGGACTTTCAGCAAAACACGAAAAACTTTCCTGACTCGATTAGGGAACTTCGGCCACCAATTTCATAACAATCCGAGCTACGAGTAAAAAGTTACGGCCACGACAAAACAGAGGCAGAAAATCGACATTCACATAAAATGACAAAATACCAATCTTGCGACCACTTTTTCACCTAGCTAGAGGCTGAACCAGTTTTCCGCTAAAACACGGAAAACGTGGTCGACCCCGTACTGGAATCGTGGGTACCAATTTCGGCTCAATCGGAGTTACGAGCAGAAAGTTATGAGCCACGCAAAACAGTGGCAGATTACAATGATTCACATGAAATGATAAAACGGTTTGAGATTAGGATTAACGGTTCAAGATTTTAAGGTTACGGTCAGGGTGGTTTTAGGGTTACGCCACGGGCACCACCCACTGCCACCTCCGGCAGTGGGGCACGGCGGCGGCGCCGTTCCGGCGACACCCACACCCACACACACCCCTCGTCTCTCCGTACCACCCTCACCCTCTCGCTCCCCATCGCGGCTGCCACAAGCGAATCCTACCAGCACACACACATATACCCACCTGCACACAGCCACCGCCGTCCACCCACGGCCACCGTAGCGGCGGCGTGCGGCGGTGGTTGCCTCGCCGGAAAAACGCACAAAAACGAGATGGAGCGAGAGAATGACTTACCTTGCGATGTTGCTCCTCTCTCTCGACTTCTCCGGCGATTGGTGGCGGTGGCAGCGACTGGAATGGTTCTCCGGCAACTGGAAGAAACTTCCGGCGACCCACTCTCTCTCTCTTTGCTCGGTTCTCTCTACTTGCGATCTATCTCTCTCACTTTCTATCCCTCTCGGCAATTGAAACCCAAAAGAAAACCATCAAGAAGAACAAATGGGGGCTGTTTGTTGCTGCCATTGGAAACCGACGAAGAGAAAAGGGGGGGGGGGGGGTCGGTCCCCCTTCCTTGGCCGTTCAACACACCACAATTCCCTTTGGCCACCTTTGACCCCTAGACGCTAACACTTTGACACTTTTGGTCCCTAGGTTTCCATAACATTGTAAAAAAAAGAGTAAGGTTTGCCATACCTAACATTCGAGGTCCCTTTGACAACTTCCGTTAAAGAGACTCGCTTTTAAAAAAAATACATTAAGGATTTTAAAAACCATACCGGGACACGGACTTTACATTTTTCTTAACCAGAGTTGACTTCATGATTTTATCTTCTTGTTTCTGGGTTGATGATTTTGGTTTCATGTTTTTGGGATCATGATTTTTTTTGCCGGAATCTGGGTTTTTTCACCGGAATCTGGGTTTTTTCGCCTGAATCTCGTAGTTCTGATTCATGAATTTGGGTTATTCTTCATGATTCTGGGGTTATTCCTCATGATTATGGATCCTGATTCATGATTATGGGTTCTTCTTCATGATTTTGGGTTCTTTTTCATGATTCTGAGTTTTGATTATGGGTTTATAATTCATGATTTTTGTTTTATGAGTTGGGTATTTTGGTTTCACGATTGTTTGGATTATCAGCTACAAAATAAAATATATTTAACAAAATAAAATAAAATGTTAAAATCCCTAAAATACCCTATACAAACTAAATGTATATAAAAAAGAAAAAGAAAAAAAGAAAAAGAAAAAAAGAAATTACGTGATTAGTGAAGATGGGTTTGCAGAGTTTGTACAATCTGTTTGGTTTGTAACGGAAACGGACCCTATATATATATATATATATATATATATACATCAATTGTCTTAAACACAACCCTTAATGCATTGTGTACCACCATTTTATGCATAAAATTCAAAAAACTCTTAATTACAACTTCTTATGCATAGTGTACAAGTTTTTTATGCAAACTTCCAATATTACCTAAAGTACATACTTTCTTTCTTTTCTCAGAGCCATACCACCATACGCTTCCAAGAAGATTTCTTCACGCCTTCTTTCTTGCCAGACCCATACCGCTGCCCATGCTCCCCGATATGATGATTTGTGCTTCAATATGGTATAACTCGATTAGGGCTCTCCTCTATGTTTGCTTTATTCTTCTGAATCGATTCTCCATCGCTCCTCTCATCCGGTTAGGGTTCTCATCAAATTTCGCTCAATCTTCTCCTGATTCGAGGTAATTACGTGTTATTCTCTCTTCTTATGTGTTTAATCACAAATTGTTACCGATTTGTTGAAATTATTCATGTCGAGATGGCATTAGTTGCCAATAACCTTTCTTTTCTTTCTTATGTGTTCAATCAGGACGTGGTTGGTTTCAAAATCTGGTTTTGAAATCGATTTTGGTTTCAAAATCGATTGATGCTAGAAATCGATTGGAGCTTTTATGTTTACACCTTGAAGTTTTTCACCTCACTATAAGAGTATCATTTTCTTATGTTGTTCTTGGTTTCAAAATTGATTTTGGTTTCACTTTTTCTCAGGTACGATTCTGGCTGGAAACAGAAGGGGAGGGGAAATTTATGTTTGAGCACTTTAGGGTAATTACCAGGTAATTTCTTTTCCATCTTCTAATTCTCAAAAATTGTTAAAATAACAATATGTTTGAAGGTGTGTTGTTGTTAAAATAACCATCTGTTTGAGTACAGCCTGTGTTGTTATTCGATGCACATATATCATCTGAATGGTTTGCTCTGTGGTTTCCCCAAATGTTTAGTATTTGTTTATATATTTAGTCAGTAATTTTTTTAGTATATTTTAGTTACAAAGTTTACTTGTGATAAATGAAACTGCATGTGTAGACCCATCTTTGATGAAATGAAGGGATTTACTTACGTGACAGTGGGTATAACGTATAACAGCAAAAAGTACCACATGGTTTGGAAGGCTAATCCAGATAAAAATACCATCTGCAGTTAAACATGCATAGAAGTTCACTCCAGAGATTGTGCATTCAATGAGGATTAACGAATATCTACATGTGAGGTGACGAGTTACATAATTGGTTTTGTTCAGAGTTTTGCATTTTAGTTATTAGGGTTGACTGCATGATATGAGAATACAATATTGTACAGGGATAATAACATATAATTTGTATTAGAAAGTAGAAACATTCCATTTCTTCATATTATTGGCCATTTTTAATGATTATTCTGGTGTTCGTGATCATTGGCATACAGTATCTCAATACAAGCCTTAAGCTAATTATAATTCAAAGTCATGTGTATATGATTTTGGTTGTTTAAAAGTCATTTCTACTAATGGTTTGCTGCTTTTGTAGGTTTATTTTGATTATGTGATGTTGTCATGAGATGGATTATGAATATAATCAAGATTGATGTCGGGGCTATTTTACATAGCTTGCTACTATATATTGAATTTCAGTAGTTGTTATGATGCACATGATCACTTAAGAGGTTGCTTTCTTCCATTAAGAGGTTCGATCATTTATTTGTATACTTTGAAATTTGCGTTGTTTGGGAACCAGGACAAGCTTTATATGTCTATATATAGCTTTAAATCGTAAGTAATCTTACCTTTTCATTTTACTTCTAATATGAATATATCTCAAGTTCTCAACTCAAACAGATGGTTTTGCAGCAATGCATGACAACTTATACCTTATTATCATTATGTGACCCCACCTTGTTTTGGGATCTGCTATTTTGTAGTAGTACTTGCATTTTTGTTTTTTTGTAGTCTTTTTTTTATACAAATCGTGATCAATTATACCAATACAACAACCTATAGAGAATCATGGATTAGGAAATGCAAAATTAAGGTTTTGGTGATAACCTACAGGTTGATTCTTAGTTACACACATGCTGCAATTTGTTTCATTAAGGCCTTGTTTGTTTTTTAGAAAATAAGTCTTATGGGGATGTTTGTTTACCTCTTAATAGCTCCATTTGGAGGCAACCTCTGAATCGCTAAGAGGTGAATCCTGTTTGGCAAAAAAAAGTCTCCCTCTTAATGGTTCTAAAACCCTCTAAATGATTTTGTATCTTGTGCCTCCCTTAACCATTCAGCACCCTAATTTCATTTTTAATAGTTACCAAACCATATTTCATTTTTCACTATAATCATAATAGCCACACTTAATCATTATGACCACTTAATCATTCTGCACCAAACTAACTACCAAACAGACCCTTATTAGCCTCTTATGTCTAATTCGATAATATCCATCAAATGATTTGCCTGCAGCAAGTGTTGGCATTTATAAACTAATGAGTAGTTTTTACTTGGAATTTTAGATCCATCAAATGTTCCGGTTTAATCATTTTTAGTATACATCAAGTGCTAGAATGGTACTCATCACGTGGATGTTTATCTATCTATACTACTTATATATGCATGTTGACATATCGTCTTAAACACAATTCTTAAAGCATATAGTTGTTTAAAGCTTTAAAATCAAAAACTCTTAATTACAATAGTTAATGCATGATGTACAAACACTCAGATATTACTAGATAATATCCTTTTTTTTGAATTGATACAAACACCCAGCCATACCCATTAACCACAGCCATACCCAGTACCTTTCTTCTCCCTTTTTCACGTCATATGCCATACCCAGTACCCTTTCTTCTAACTATTCAAGTCAAATGGCATATTTTTGTTTGGGTTCCACTTGGATTATTTTGCTCAATCTGATTGCATACACACCTTTAATATATTGGCTTGTATTTTGAAACTTTAATTTTGTGTCAACATAATGATTATTTACTTGGTCAATTGGATATCTTAATGTTCTACAATTAGGATTACATAATTTCTTAGGTGAATATATGTTAAATCCATATTAACCTATACTTGAAATCTTATTTATTTTCTTGTATTTAAAACTTATGGATAACTTTTGTTGAATAATATATTTACAGTCAAGAAATCATTATAGTTGTTTGTGAAAAAGCTAATGGGTTGATTGCGGATCTCTTTTTTGACTTTCAGCTCAAAACCTTCGACTGGGTGACTCGTAGAGACAAGGATTTAACGTATGTAATGCGTGAGCTGGACGAAGGAGGACGGTCGTTTTCATAGCGGGGTTTAACTGGGAGAAGGTTCTGTTTTAAACAAGCCTGGTTCGGTTAAGCAGAGAAGGGTCTGGATCGTTTGGCTTAATACATCCAGAAGGACTTTTCTCATTAAGCAGGGCTAATTGGCTGTACAGAGTGGGTTCGTTTGGATCATCTTAAACCAT